>OU015503.1:71006987-71106987 GCA_907164885.2 Dolomedes plantarius | reverse complement strand
TTTTAATTTATCAACCAATTGCTATGAAATTATGTATACTTATATAATGTTGTTTAGAGATGAAAATCCTAAATAAAAAAATCAGAATGTAATTAATTAAGATATTAATTAAAATCAGTTTGTTAATTACTCTATATAAAAATGCTCCATGCGCATCAATTTTATCTCAGATATCTAATTTTTTTTCTTAAACTAGCTTTAAATATTTATAATAAAAGTTAGTAGCAGAATTTGATTTACAGTCATATTTATAAAAACTAGAAAAGAAATCGATAAAAATAGGTCATTTTATGCAAAATTTTATCAAAAAATGTTTTGTGATTGTAAAAATTTTAAGCTGTTTTAAAATAGTATAGGGAATTTATTACTAAGTTTTATTCTAACATATATAAATAATCATTTTATGAAATTTTATGAAAATTAAAAAAAAATTATGACGCATGGAACATTTTGAACTTACCGAAACGATATGAAAACTTGTTTTGAGAAAATAGCTTTCAAAGTTTTAATTTAACGTAACATTTCCATTGTTTACGTTTGAAAAAATACTTATAACTCGGTTAATAATGATCGGATCAACATGCTTTTTTTTAAATTTAAAGCTGATGAGTTGAAGAATCATTTTCTGAAAGAAAAAAAATCGTTTTTGGGACATATTTTTGTCAGTCTGAACGTCCATTGTCGCCTTAAATATAATTAGTGCAACGTTATCACATAACAGAAATTTTAAATTCGTAACATGCACTTTAAATTATTTGTTTATTGTAATAAAATATTAGAGGTTAATAATGTATATACTAATTATTTACAGGAAAATATTTCTATATTAAAAATTTTTTTTAAATACTTTTTAATATAGAAATGCCAATAATTTTTAATATAGAAGCCAATGATTCTAATAAATATCATTGGCTATTAAAAGGTTTATTTAGTATTCGAAAGCACTGACATTTTCCATAAAATTTGCACAACTAAAGCAAACATGTTATGAGCAAGATTTTCATAAAATATATAAAATGAACAAAATATAATTACAGTTTTAATCTTTCGCTCGTTTTAAGCGCTGTATTCATATTAATAACTAGCTGAATACCCGTGCTTCGCTACGGAGTGCATTCAAATTAAATACAACGGTGAATGTATGCAATTAATGCCAAAAAAAACAGAAAAATATATTTATTAAAAAATCGTAACGAATTTTTTATTGACAAAATAATGTAGAAGAAAATATTCAAATTCAATACAACGGTCAATGTATGCAATTAATTTGTATGTTTAATATCCATAAAACATACGGATTTGAATTAAATTCTTTAAAAACTTCCATCCGAATTAGTCTAGTTGTTAAATTTCATCTTTTACCGTAATTTAATAATTTTTTGTCAATTTATTTTGTTATGCATGTGACGCAAAATTAATTTAAAGTATCACAAAAAGAAAAGAAACCACGTCTTTAGCATTTAATAAATTAAATTTTAAAAATTAATCTTTAAAAATTCACCAAAAATCAGAAAATGGAGGTAAAGATTCAAAAGAGATTTCATTTTAAAGTAATTTTTCTGATCTTTCACGTGATATAAATTTTATAACCCATAAATTATTATTTAAATTCATACTTTAAAGAACGTTACAAAAAGAGCTTTATTGAAAGTACCAGAAAAAGAAATCCCGCGATCAGCATTTAATAAATTAAATTCTAAAAATTAATCTTTAAAAATTCACGAAAAATCAGAAAATGGAGGTAAAGAATTGAAAAAGATTTCATTTTAAAGGAATTTTTATGATCTTTCTTGTGATATAAATTTTATAACCCTCAAATTATTATTTTAAATGCAAACTTAAAAAAAGTTACTAAAACAGCTTAAAAATTTTCTTTAAAAAATCCAAGAAGAATTTTTTTAAAAATCTTTCTTAGTGAACCCCTATACTATAAGAAGAATCGCCATGCAAAATTTCATTCCTTAAGGTCCAGTGGTTTGGACTGTGCATTATCTATCAGTCAGTCAGTCAGTCAGTTATGGAACTGTTTTTAATATATATAGATAAGTTTAATAAAACATTTACTTCCTCCGTTATTTAATAGAATTATTATAACCGAGTAAAAATTATAATTGGTTTTCTAGTGGAAAATAAGCAGTTTAGGTTTTTTTTGAGTACATGATTTGTTTTACGAGGTTAAAAGTTAACATAATACTGTAATTCATAATTTAATGGCCATCTAATGAGATTTGTCTAAGTCGTTACAATTCCAATCTATAGATATATATTCGGAAGTCGTTTAAAATGGTAAAAAAATATTAATAATATATATGTAACGCAGGCCTAGTGGTTAGCATATCGGGGTTCGGTACTGTGGGTTCTCGTATCGAGTGCCGGCAAACGCCAACGAATGTCATAGTGTATACGCCGGATATGAGCACGTTAAATCTGTAGGTCTCTTCGTGGGGTTTGTAGGGGTGGGAAGAGGGTACGAACCTTCAGCCTAGACTGAGCACTCCAAGAATGCTCAGTCTAAACTGAAAGTATTTCCAGGGGGTGATGCTGGTTCACCTATGTGGTGCTACCATTACAAGAAAGCAACAGGTTTCGCATTGTTCAATGGGTGAATGTCTAAAAACAATGTACAACACGGAGAGAAAAAAATAGATTTAAAGTTTGATAGCCATGGATAAAATCTGAATTTTGCCTTTAACTTTCCCATTCCAATTCATTTATTTAATGTGATATAAAGAAAAGAAAAAAACTTAATATTATGCAACCTTGCCTAATCTTGAACACAAAGCTCAGAGCAGCATAAATACTTACTCAGTTAAGACATATTAATTATTTTTTCTTATGTACAAAGGGATATTCAGTTTCTCCAGCTACTGCTTATAGTGGGGATAATTAGCACCTATAAAAGATTCTTCCGTCAGTATTTGAAATTGACTCTTCTGACGATAAAAAAACCATAGTTACGTCATTAAAAATTAAATTATATTAATTTCACTCATACACTTGTGTATTTAATAATAAACCCTGGCACACTCGATGGAATACTAAAAACATCAAATGAAAGTCTGCAAGTTTTTTATTAGCATGTTCCCTTTGTTTATTTTAAAAAATCATGCTCGCGAAATTTTGAATATACTGGTGAAGCAAGTCCTGTACCAAGAAAGCAAAATGGTAAGAAGTTCCGGTCCCCAAGAGGCTATGACGGAAAACTCATAATGTTAAAATAAAAATCATATTTAAACATTATAAAACTTTAGTCTAATTTATCTTTATCAGTCTGTCTATATTCTCAGTCCCATAGTTGGGCACAATTATCAAAAGAAATTTCTGATGATGAAAAAAATATTTAAATCCTCAATATAGATGGCAAAGTACTACATCGGATATGCACACTTAAATCGTAGATAAATTATTTTCAATTTATTGTAACATCTCGTTCCTGCTTTAGACTTAAGAACTCATTTGAAAAAAACAAAAACTTATTTATAAACTTTTAAATTACAGTAAGGAGTATGCAAAAGATTAATCCTAAAAAATCTTGAAAGAAAAGATTCTGTGCTTAAAATTTACATGTTTTGTTCTAAAATAGCCTAATAGTGTTTCGAGGGATGATTCAGATGCCTACACAGATTTTAGACTGCTAAAGTTTCGCTCAATTGATAGCTGTGTTATTGGTTTTGTCTGTCATCTCTCTTGCAACGCTACTTTGTATACAACAAAGATCTCCCCTCAAGTACAACAAAGATATCCCCCCCTTAAGTCCTGCTTTGATGCCCCATCGTGGCTAGGGGATGTTGTAGGTAATTTAATTACCTTAAAACAATGGATGGATGCATGTGTTGGAGCAAGCAAGGAAAACATAGCATTGGCCTTTACCATACATTTATTTGATAATTCACAAAATTCAATTAAAGTGTAATTGCTACTAGCACAATATTCTCTTTCATATTGACATTTTACATATGAGAACTCAGAAGCAGAGGCAAACTACATGGTCAAAGTAAGGATTTTTAGAGTCTATGGGGAGGCAGTTACTACAGCTGAAGTATGCAGCGATGATGGTGGCATCCACGACAGGAACCCAGAATCATGTCATGTATAGGAACATCTTAGAGGGTTACTGGCACTTCTTCTAGACTCTGAGGCAGTCGAGACTCTCTATCATCTGAGCTCTAAGGAAAAAAGTCTGATATCGATCTGGACCTCTTCTCCTATTCCTTTCGTACTTAGAGGGGCTGTTGTACGTTTACAGGGGGCGGGGCATTCTGGCCCACCCCTCATTTTCATTGGGCAGTGGGCTGTTTTTCTTTCAGTAGTTCCTGCCCCAATTGGTTCCTTATTATAAAGCCTATGTCCATAGTCTACAAAGTACCTCCCCACCATAATTTTAATTTGCATTACAACTTTGACCCTTATCATCTGAAGGTTTTACTGTGGGCCATAAAATAACGACCATCCATCTTGCAATATTTATAGACTTTAGTTCGCTATCACTGGCCACACCGACAGCTATTCTTCCATTTACTCCTGGTTTACAGGCCCCTGTTTACCCCTGCCTCTGCAGCCTTTACAACAGATTCGTTCTTGGCCACACACCGTGGGGGATTATACCATTCCGCTTCTACAGATGTCAATGGGGGAGGGGGGGAATGGGTGACGTACGTCGGGAGCCTAGCTTCTGGTAGGGTCATCCTAGGCAAGAAGGCCATTCCATTATGCCCAGCTAAAGCTAGCAGGAGAAAAATGGAGAAAACTCAGACTCTACCTCAGGTGCTCAAGGTCTCTTAAGACTCACATAAGCTGAAACACTTCCCCCTTTATCATGTGGTGGTGGTATCTTTTTTGAGGGCCACAGGGGACAGCAAACTTTCATTTCACGTTTTGCCAGTGCGCACTTGAGAGGTCTCTCCTATGAGCACGGACATAAGGTTTTTAAGACCTGCACTAAGTGTATGGCTGTTCAGGCTTCACCTGATCATATTTTAAACTGTCTAGATTTTACCGTAGACGAAGTTTACTCTAAACCTTTTTCTTTTCTTGGACTTTCTGGGAGTTCATGGACTTATGGATTTGGTCTAGCATAGCTAGACTATTTCGGGGATCAGAAAGAACAACAACAACAATAACAAAGATCTGAATCTA
Organism: Dolomedes plantarius; assembly: GCA_907164885.2. Classification (NCBI taxonomy): domain Eukaryota; kingdom Metazoa; phylum Arthropoda; class Arachnida; order Araneae; family Dolomedidae; genus Dolomedes; species Dolomedes plantarius. The sequence continues at coordinate 71,101,851 of OU015503.1, read as the reverse complement.
TATTCATATATCACTTCAGATTTACGGTAAATGTTGTCTAATGTACAACGGGATCTGCAAGATGATGGAAATGATTCCACGTTCATTAGGTTGGTACCAAGATGATAACAGATAAATATATTAATTATTATTGATTCTTCCACTATTCTTGTATACCTCAATTAATTGCGTCATGCAGCTGATAGAGGGTTAATTTTTTCTCCTATTTATTGCCAGAGCAGAAACGTAATGAACACTTTTTCAACTCCACAATGAATTCAAATAAGGTGGCACCATGTTTCAAACTAGCGACTACTTAATTTTAATTGTCTATTTTATTAATGATATGTCAGTTGATTTAGTTAATGATACGTCATCTTCATCTACTACAAGGAAATACATTTGCACGTGGTTGATCTATTTCATTTTATTCTTTATCCATTACTCCGCCTTTCCGGGTCTATTTTTCTCAATTTTCCGGCTTAATTTGTTCGCTTCGTTGATGGGTATGTCCCGTGTGGGGTCTGGGAGTCAAAACTTCCCCCCTCGCCTACCACGCTGTTTTGTTTGTTTTTTTCTCCCAGAATTTGGGTTGTCGCTCCTGTTTATATTAAAAAGTGTTTATTCAAGCTCGCATTTGGAAACTGCTGCACTCCAGGAATCTGATGATGAAATCTTAACTAGTCTGATGATGAACTCTTAACTAGTCTGATGATGAACTCTTAACTAGTTCGAAACATGTAACCAACCTTTTTAAATTTATATTGAAGAAGTGTTCATTACGTATTTGTCTTCCACAAATTTACTTTAAGTCATATTATAGCTGAATTTAATAAAAAAATCTCGTCTAAAACATTCACTCTTAGACCTCAAAGATTTGAATTTCTAAAGCATACGGGCCCAAACTTTTGGCTTGCCTGGGCTACATTGGGAGAGGAAAAATTGGCTTAGGCCGCAGACTAATATGTATAATGTATATATATATATATATATATATATATATATATATATATATATATATATATATATATATATATATATATATATATATATTTATGAACTGTTTATTTTGAAAGTGTTGCAAGTCCCTTTTTTGTTGTTTCGAGAAAATTTCTACTTTCATAATCAATCGCTACGCAATTTTTTAAACTGGCCAATTTTTAATTGAAAAAGATTTAAGATATAAAATATTAATTATTTACAAATAAAAAGTTTACACTAAACTAAACACAAATTATGTGATATCTCTTTTTTAAAAAAAATTACTTATACTACTTTCAAAATAAACGATATATATATATATATATACCTTGATATGGGTACCTAAACACCTTGATAAGAACACTCATAAAGATAAAAAGGCTTTGAAGAAACTAATTTTGAGATATGCACTCTAATCCTGCTTTTACTTATGTAATCATTCCTTACAGCCAATACGAATTCAAATCTGACAGCAGAATAACGAAAACTGCCCCTTATTATATTTAATCACTACTGTAGCGTCATGACAAGGCTGATAAACTCTCTGAGGCATTTTGAAGAAATTTCACAACTATTGATCCATACCAAGAAAGACAGAGTTCTAATTAAAAGCGAAGGCCAAATTAAAACTCAACAATTTATTAACAAAAATAATTAACATTTAAACAGTGCAACATATTCAATTTAAAAATCCCGTGCAGATTCACAACGTACGGAGCCTAAACACACATCCGCACCGGCCGCGTTCTCTAGCGTCTCTCTCCAATGTCTGGATTTTCAGAAGGGGTGGAGGGGCCGCAGATTATCGGCTGACAGCTCTTCTTAGACGCCGAACTTTATTACATTGCAGAAACGCTAAGAATCCTCCCACGTGTTCCGAACTGGTGGAACCGAGCAACACATTCCTTGAAAAATACGCAGCTGTGTTTCAAGCTCTTGTGGGGTCTCGGGAGAAAATAAGACCATATTTCCAGTACGCTACACTACATTAGTGATAAACAAAAGAGACTTCTGCAAAAAAAAATTGACACTGTCCGGCAAGGTCTCTCGGTTCTATGTCAGGGTTAATACTTTCCACATCACATTCCCCTAATTATCTGTAAATTAATATATTAATAGGGATTAAAATGGAAACATTTCGAACAAGACATGTTATTTAAGGCGCTGTCTTGAAAACAAATGACAGCATGTAACGGATTACGAATTAAAAATCTATCTCTTATCGACAGTCTTTTAGCCTTGATCTCAGTGATTCATTAGAGATTGGAGACAAATGAAATGCCAATAAAAAATATGCTGGTAAATTTTACACAAAAAAAAGCTTTTAAGGGAGTAACGAAATCTCTCATATTACCGTTTTCGTTTCAATCGTATTACGGCTTTGATCATTATGAGTGTTATGTATGTGAAAATAGAACGCTTCGCCAATAAAAGAGAAACTTGAACCTGTTGAAAAAAAAACTTGTTTCCTCATATCTTTCAAGGTTTCTATTACAGCCGCTGTGTCATACTTATTTTCATCTATACAATTAAATGTTATGAGGTATTTGCGATTCCGTGTTAGACACAGCGTGTAAATAATTCGCATTAAAAAAAATTGTGTGTGAGTGTTTGGTGAATGCTAGCTCAAATTTTGTGCACGTGAATGTGAGAGTTCTATATCCAGCACGTGGGTGTTCTAATCTATATATATAACAGTTCCGTAACTGACTGACGCACTGACATAAAACGCACAGACCAAACCGCTCTGGACCTAAAGGGCTGAAATTTTCCATGTATCTTCTTATAGTGTAGGGGTGCACTAAGAAAGATTTTTGAAAAGTTCTTCTTAGATTTTTTAAAATTAAATTTTTAAGCCGTTTTAGTAACTTTTTTATGTTTGAATTTAAAATAATAACTTGAGGGTTATAAAATTTATATCACGAGAAAGATCATAAAAATTCCTTTAAAATGAAATCTTTTTCGAATCTTTATCTCCATTTTCTGAATTTTGGTGAATTTTTAAAGATTAATTTTTACAATTTAATTTATTAAATGCTGATCACGTGAATTCTTTTTCTGGTACTTTAAATAAATTTATCGTCACGTGCATAACAACTAAATAGACAAAAATATTCTTCTTTTCTTGCTAATGAGGCAGACGATTGAACATTATCCAAAAAAATATTAAAATACAGTAAAAGATATGTTCCTAAAACTGTACTATATTAACTGTACTATGTTCTTTAGTATGTCCTATTAGATTTAATTTGAATATTTTCTTCTACATTATTTTGTCTATAAAAGTATCCGTTACGATTTTTTTTATAAATATATTTTTTCTTTTTTTTACATCAATTGCATACATTGATCGTTCTATTTATTATAAATATATTCATACATATTTTTGGCATTAATTGCATACATTGACAGTTGTATTTAATTTGAATGTACTCCGTAGCGAAGTATGGGTTTTCAGCTATTATATAAATAAGACTGAATGCTGGGAATGTTTGCACGAGAGTAAGAGCTTTTCGGAAGTATTTGTGTGCCTCGTTTCTCAGTCTAATCTGGGTGTATATTGTTTACACACAAACAAACACACACACATACACAATGAGGTATGTCCGTAATTTTCAGGGGGAGACCTGAGCAGTTTATATGAGAAGATTGGGCAGAATCAATCTTGGCGGGAAATTATTATTTTCTATTTATCTACGCCAAACTATTATTTTTCCCATGAAGCATACTCAATAATTCATATGTGTTACGTTAAAGCAGTAACATGTGTAATCACCTTAAAATTATACAATTCCTTGTTCTCGGTAAACCGGTGGTTGAGGTACTTTCACTTAAAGTAAAATCGCGCCATTTTAACACATAAAACATTCATTAAACTTTTTGTTCGCCATTTTCATGCTCCAGGATCCACAATAGAGAGATCTTGCTTATACCAGGTTCTTCACGAGTCTGCTAAAGGAAGTAATTCTAAATGCGTAATTTACACCCAGACATTCTAAAAGTGGACCCGTCCTGTGGTTAAAGATGCCATTTGGGAGTAATAATTTGTTTCCCACTGCCACATTCCTTTATCCTGGTTGTAGTCCTAAAACCACAAACTGTCAGTTCTGATGAACTTGAACAATTTGACACGCACATTCCCAAAGCAGAATTAGCCTAAGGGTAAATATAAAAGTTAATAGAAAATGCAAGTGCTTATCAATGAAGTTAATAATTTATAGGGAACGCTGTGAACTTAAATTAGTTTGGGAATGAAAAATACATTTTTGATATAACATATATAATTCATTATCATCTGATCTTTAAGTTTTAAGGTACCGAATGTAATATGTAGTTACATGTACTCTTCTAATGGTATAAGTATGTTTCTCTGAAGTAAACAAGTTAACAAAAACAGTTTAGCAATGTACACATGAAGATTTGTTCTCTCTTTTTTATTAGAGAATGGTTTTGGTTCACTGTTGAGGCTAAATGTAATTCAAAACACAGTAATGAGTTTACATGGAATTTAATCTGAATTTTTCTAGTTTTTTACCTTATTCATAAACGGTAGACTCAAACCTTCTTTTTTAACTTTCCTTGTAGTGATCTAGATGAATGAGTGGTTAATTAAATAAAAGAGTAAAGTACTGATATTTTAAAGGTACTGAATGATCTTGATAAAAGAAAGTTTAAAGGTTTGAACAAATAATTGTATAAATCGTATAGACTTTTTTTTAATCGATCATATCGACATAATATTAAGGTAATATAAGTCGAATTTTTTAAAGTATTTTTCTCACGCTTCAAATGGTTCTGTTTCCGATAATGCATAAAAAGTGCCTGAATAACAAGGTAAGTAGGCCTAAATATCTCCAAATCCCACATTTGGATATCCGTAACGGGTGGGGGAGACATGTGACTTTTAGTCAGATCCGAAAAGTACAATCTGATAAAAGTCTCGGAACTACAGCAATTGACTTTGTCGCTATCTATACACTTTTAAAAAGCTCTGATTTTGGAAAAAAATGGAGCTTAATGATTATGAATCCTTGCAAGCATATGATTTAACTTAGAGCTAAATATATATGTGTATGCATGCGTGCCCTTTAGAAAAACAAAACACACCTCCTTTAGAGATTCCCGAGAGAATACAAGGGAAGTCAATGAGGCAGTAGCGCTGTGCGACATTCATTCGAATCGACGCTGCACGCAATAGTTCCTATAAAACATCATTATTTAAAGCAGGATGACTGACTTTTGTGACTCCCAGTATCTTAAAATTTATTCGTTTTGAAGACCAGAAAATTATTTAAGAGCATATTCGAAATTATATAAAAGATAAAAGACCTCTTTTAAATTATTCACATGCATGTAAATGATTAAAATGGACACAGTTAAAATATAACTGGGTATGAAATACCTTCTTATATTTCACGCTTTCTATACTACGTATATTAGGATTTAGGCCATGTTAAATGAAAAAATAATGACAGAAATTGTTACCAACAATAGATATTTTAATGATCTAAGAAACGACTTTGTTAAGACTTAATTAATCCTTTATAAAGTTTCGGTGAGATGTATTCCGGCTTATGCATCTGAAGCTTGGGCACTTGACAATTATGATGAAAATTTGCTGCTTATCGTTCGAAGAAAGATCTTGAGTAGTATTTTTATCGAATTTCAGGAGGAGGATGTTTGGAGAAGAAGATTAAATTTTGAATCATATAATTTGTTTACGGAACACCATTCTATAAAATTTATGAAACTAAACACAATGAAATGCTGGGCATGTGTAAAATGATGGTAATTGAACGTTCCTGAGCACAGGGAAAATGTTTAGCCATGGCGGAATAAGCAGCTTTTTGTATAAAAAATGTATTAAAGTATTTTGAATATTTTTTCTTGAATTATTACAAAACATCAGTAGAGAAGAACGCTCTATAACCGAAGCAAGATAAAAATTGAACTTCTGCGCAGTGTTTGTGTTTATTGGCGTCACTTCCCCTTCTCTAAAGTGTGGAAAGTTAAGGTAACTCGACTTAAAATGGTTTATGTATTCAACGTGAGATCTATTCCGCAGGTGCAAGAGCTCAATTATTCCATACATACGAATAGCTGAAAATTTGAAAATTTCGAATATAAAAATTTTTCCTGGGGAGTATTTCGAACATGAAAATTTTTCTTGGGGAGTTATCTATATATATAAAACAGTTCCGTAACTGACTGATTCATTCATTCACTGACTGACTGACATACAACGCACAGACCGAACCGCTGGACCTAAAGGGCTGAAATTTTGCATGGCGATTCTTCTAATAGTGTAGGGGTGCACTAAGAAAGATTTTTGAAAAATTCTTCTTAGATTTTTTAAAATTAAATTTTTAAGCTGCTTTTTAAACTTTTTTTACATTTGCATTTAAAATAATACATTGAAGGTTATAAAATTTATATCACGAGAAAGATCATAAAAATTCCTTGAAATTGAAATCTTTTTCGAATTTTTAATCCCATTTCCTGATTTTTGGTGAATTTTTAAAGATTAATTTTTAGAATTTAATTTATTAAATGCTGATCACGTGATTTCTTTTTCTGGTACTTTCAATAAATTTATCGTCACGTGCGTAACAACTAAATAGACAAAAAAAAAACATTTTTTCTTTCTAATGCAGCAGACGATTGGATATTATCCAAAAAAAATAAATATTCCTTATGATTTTTTTAAAAATATATATATATAAATATTTTTTTACATCAATTGTATATATTGATCGTCTCATTTATTATAAATATATATATTTATTTTTTTTTTGGCATTAATTGCATACATTTACCGTTGTATTTAATTTGAATGTACTCCGTAGCGAAGCGCGGGTTTTCAGCTAGTATGATATATAATGTTTTTTTCGGGTTTTACCATGTGTTTGGCAAAGCATGTCCTCTCTGGATCTTGCGCCATTAAACCCCAAACAACCAAACATGGGGAGTTATAGATTTGATGTAAGGACGCTGATACATCAGCCGTCTTTTGAAAATAATTACAAAAAAATAAAAGAACTCACTTTCCATTTTACCCTTTTTAACTGATAATTATGTTTAGTTTCCGCAGAAAAACTTGTAGAAATTTCGTTGATGAAATTGTCAAGATATTTTTATTCGAAAGACTGTTTTTATGAAACTTTACGTCATTAATTGCATTTCCTTTTGTGTGTACCTCATTTCAGAAAACTAATTCTAACGCAGAATTCTTTCATTAATTATGGTTCATTTCCCTCTAGGTAGTTCGCAATATGTCATCAGACTTGTAGAGGCAGCTCTTGCTGTTTTTCATGACTATCTTCCCTATTTTGATCAAATGAAATATCTACCTGCAGCAATTAATCACGGAAGTGCACGGAGTTTTAATGGTAGAGATCCTAAATCTATTTGCATTTGAAGTACCTTTCGACAGAAAACTTCCGATTAACCTCTACTTTTTCGTTTACACTGAAAAGCTTTTAAACTTTGTTAATTAAACATATTTAATTTAAAAAGTAAACAATAGAAATAAACAAAATTAAAATTCAAGCATAGACTGCTAAATCACTATAACATAAAACATATCCTGCAAAGAAAACATTTTCAATAGATGATAGCTCAGAAGCTTCATATCCCCATAATGAAAAAACAACAAATAAATAATCCAACAGAAATAGATTAAAAAAATATTATACTAAAATAGACAAAAAAACAAACAGAAATCAAGCACTCAGGCCATCCACGCACCAACGGCAAGATTCTGTATAAGTGCCGGAACTGAACCATAAAACGACAGAGGTAATCGACAGGTCTCGTCATCAGGGAGCCTAACCATGTCAATTACATCAAGGGGAACTTTGTGAATAGGATGCAGGTAAGCCCAAAAGACATCCCAAGGCCCTGAGTGCCCCAAAGATAGTGTCAGAAATTAATAGGAATTGTTGAATCTAACTGCTTTGAGGATCCCGATATTTGTTTCACATTGCGTTTGTACCAAGATCTAGAAATGTAAATTGACTCATTTAGAGCCCCGTAATTTATTGACTCATTTAAAGAAATAAATTATAGAGGTTCAATTAAAAGAAATATTTAACCTTTAGCTTACGGGGTCCATTTTTTCGATTCCCTCTTAAGAACGGGAAATTTCATCCTCCCTTTGTAAGAACGGCCATTGAGGGGTTATACACACACACACACACACACACATATATATATATATATATATTCACCCCATAAGGAAAAGATTAACTGGGCAAACAACTTATATCAGCTGTTCGAATTTAGATTAGTAAATTTGTAATTCTAATGTCGACAATTTCAAATTACATCAAGCTACGCCACGTAAGTAATGGCGTGTTTACATAGAATACGCGTTAAATATTCTTTTGGCGCTGATTGGTTAAATAGGTCAATAACTAGTATATGATTGGTTGAAATTTTTATGCTGACGCAGACGGATTCTATGTGAATAGGCGCTGACTGATAGTTGAAATTTTATTTTGACGCATTCATATTAGATGTCAGAAATATTTTGGTATCGTAGAATTATATTATTGCGTGAGTACGTGGGTTACTCGATTATTTTCTTTTGTATAAAGGGTGTTATGTAAATTTTAGTTACAGATATTCCTCCACTTATGGCCGAGATAGGGTCCGAGACATTGGTCGTAAATTGATTTGGTCGTAAGTCGACTTTCAAACAATTTTTTTTTGTATATGTACATACATATATTTTTTACTTTCGTACGTACATACGTAATTTAAAATACATTGTACTTTATTTAGAAAGAATAAATTGCTCTTGGCCATCACTTTTTACTATGTTAGTACAATCCACTGGTTCAGAATTTGTGACAGCAGATACGTTGCAAGTTTTTTTAAGGGGACTCACTACTCTTAAATCTTTAAAACATTCGATTTTTTGAAAAAAATATATGTTAAAGCCTGATCATTTCTGAACAAAATAAATCAAACCGCATGAAAATATTCCGCTTAGTTCCGAAGATATTGATATTCTAAATATTTACTTACTGATCAAGTTAATGGTAAGAAAAATTTTAAACTCATTTTTCTCAAAATGTAATTTTGCATCATTCCGCAACTGATATCTGAAAAAATATGAAACATATTTCCATGAAATTTTTATCACTGCATAATCATGTTATTTTATTGCGCCCACACTAGAATTACTGCAATCATTGCACATTTTGTTATTTTTTCAGGGGTAAATTAATGCAAAAATTTAAGGAAATTTTAAGTATATTTTGAACAGTTTTAATAAAATTGAAAAAATATCTTAATGTTGAATGTTTTATGTTCAATTGTATTTTGAATTATTTATTTTAAATATAAATCAGGAATTATACATTTAAGTGTAAAATTAATTTCATAATTCTGCGCGCAAGCCAGTATACAATAAAAATACTTAAAAAAACAAGGTATATCTAAAGCATTAAAAAAACTAATTAAAATTATTTTTAGAGTTGAAAATTTGTTTATTAAAATAAATATATCAATTTATCACATACATGAAATTTGGAAAAATGGGGAGTAAATTGAAATAGTTACAAAGAGTCGAAAAGTATGAAAATATGCCTTATTTCCTCGACTTAAGGGTCGTGAGTCCCCTTAACAAAGTTATCCAAGGTAGTTTATAACAGTCATGCAATACATATAGGTATGTACTGTACATTCAAGGAACAATATTTATGAGAAAATGATAAAAATAAGTAAAAAAATAAAAATAAAAATTTCGGTCGTGAGTGCGAGCGGTCGTAAATCAAGTGGTCTTAAGTTGAGGATAACCTGTACTAGAAATCTAAAATGACTTAGAGTATTTTTGTAAAATTAAGAAAATAGTTGAGGTCCTTTTGAGGCACAAGATGTTTAGCGTTATCAATAAAATAATTATTTAATCACTTTACTACTTATTATTTCCCACGATGACTATTTATCACCTTTTCTTAGTGATCCATTACTTTACTTAGCGCTATTGTAACATCCGTCTAACAGAAGCAGCATCTATCCCGGATCTTGAAACATTGACGCCAGAATTCAATCAGTTGAACTTTCTCAGCAACATGAAGAAGTGTATGAACTTGTTAAAAGATCTCTCTTTCTAGCAGTGACTTTTTCAAAATTTGCAGATTGGGAAAAGAAAGTGATAGTTATCAGTATACGCATGGTAATTCGAACTTTCGTAGTTTCCCAGTTGTGGTGTACACTGGCAAAATAACATGATGCCATGCCATCCAGCGGTTTCATAAAGAGCCCTGATTCTCACAGGGTCCATCGCATTTTTCTGGGCCTTTCCATTGGAGGGGAGGGGGGTAATTTTTGTGCCCCGGAAATCTATAGAAACATTGAATGTTCTACATATCAAAGACATCAAGCCTGTCTTTGAAATAAACCTTTTGAGCCAGGTAAAATAGAAACTTATAAATTTATTACAGTACTACATAGCGATACCGTAAGTCAGGGGTGTCAAACTCGCGGCCCGCGGACCGCATGCGGCCCGTGACGAACATTTTTGCGGCCCGGCCAATATATTGGGACACAATAATATATAATAAAATAACCGACGCAGAATTATAATAAGATAGGAAGAATTCGCTAAATGTTTTTTTTAATGTTTCTCTTGTTTTGCTATTATTAAACAAAATGCATATATTTATGTTGAATATACTGTAATTAGGTAAATAAACCTACGTTTCTATTAATATTGATTTTTCTTGCGGCCCACCTATAGTTAAACCTTGTTTGTTTGGCCCAAGGTAGCCTTTGAGTTTGACACCCCTGCCGTAAGTCATTACCGTAGATGTTTATTTGGTTGTCTAGAGGTTACAAAATGATGAAGTCAGTTGAAATGGGCATGTTACAATTCAAATCATTTTTTTGCGCGGATGGACTTCCCAAAATGTGGTTTCTTTACGATGTGAGCCGTAACGGATTTTTAAGAGTGGATTACGAAATTTGCCCTCAGGGTTTTTAATCCTCTTCATGTGTTGTTGTTGTTGTTGAAGTCCCTGGCACGACCTTAACTCACGCAATACGAGTGAATAGTTTACCTACTGGGGACGATATGGGCATGTTACATTTGTAATCCATTTACGCTGGTCGACTACCCCAAAATGTGGTTTCTTTGCGATGTGAACCTTAAAGGATATTTAAGAATGGATTAGAAGATTTTACCTCAGGTTGTTTTTTAATCATCATTCACGTTATCCAAGTGCATAGTTTACCTGCTGAGGAATATACCTACGGGAAATACAAACACTTTAATTTGTAGGCTAATGAATTGGCTTACCTTGCGAATATTCAGGATTCTTAGTTCCGCGATGAAGGCATTTTCCAGCTTTAAAATACGGAATAGTACAGATCTGACTTCAGCTGATTTCTAAACAGTTTCGGAGCAATGCCCACGAAATATTTTTTTCCGGCTTGACATTACCAGGTTCTTTTATGTTCGATATACTTAAAATCAACCATTTTCGATTTCAACAGGAAGAATAATCGACCTATCACTTCTTAGCCACCCACTGCACCGTAAAACTTGGATTGTTTTGAATTTGAAGATGAGTCCTCAAAGAGCTTGTCACGTTGATTGTTAAAATAGAATGCGTAACACGTAGGTAAGTTTTAACGCCTATCGTAGGCGGATGAAAACAGGAAGGAATAAGGCGTGAGTTACGTGCTTTACGATTTTCAGCGACTATTCAATGTGGCTGCTTGGAGCATCCTTTTAAAATAAAACAGGTGCCCTTATTCGTCTTTTGATCTTTGAATAAGCAGATCAGTTTTCTTTACATAGCTCATAAACTGTACGTAAGAAATACTGATACTTTTGAAAACGAAACTGAATATCTCAATGCCTTAATATAACTGAATATCTAATTTAACAATATAAAAATTGCACCGTCATTTGGTAGCGGCAGAGAAAGTAGCGATATTAAGAATATCCAAAATCAGACATTATTTGGACACTAATGCAACAGAAGGAATTCAAACCGACAAATAAAAGGAAATTTCAAATCGACAAAAAGGTGGAAAATTTTTTAACGTAGGGTTACGTTCCTCCATAACATTCTTCCGGAAAGCAAAATTTCAGATGTTCTGCGTCGCGAGTTATAATATTGGCAGCGCGCCAAACCCAATCTGTATCGCTTGAGCAAGCAGTAAACAGTTAAACATAAAAGTCCCAAAATTCATCAAAATTTTGACCTACATATATGTATATATATATATATATATACATACGTACATATATATAGATACATATATACACAACACATACATACATATACCTATAAAAAAGAGGTAAGCAACGATAAGTAATCCTACGTTAATAACCCGCGGTAGTTTCGTTAGAAGAGACTACCTGAATTTATTTTTCAATTCCTACTATTAGTTCACACTCTCTCTATATATATCTTGTTCAAATTTTCAATCGTTAATAAAAGTACTTTTTATTCATCCACTCAAGTTCAAATACATTTTTTTAAACTTGTAGTGGATGACACTTGATGTTAATACAGTTTTTTCAAATATTAATTCATTAATTAAATTTAATTAATCAATTTTAGTTTTAGACCTAGAGCGTCTCTTGCTCTTGAATAGTAATTTCCCTCTTGTTACTGTGTAAACGGTAGCACTGCGGTATCGCGGGATTCTCCCGTCCTGTAGGTTGCGAGATCGAATCCCCAACCTGACAAACTTTTTCTCTCTCTTTCCCCCCTCCTAATCTCGCACAGTAGGCAAGGTTCTGGTAGGCAATCCTTTTTTTCAATTCCTACTATTAGTTCACACTCAAATTTTTCTTTGTTGACCTAAGTAGGAATTGACTTAAAATTTTTTTTTTATATATTACTTGTTTTAGTTATTTTCAAAGCTTGAACATTCAAAAGCCTTTTTATTCGTTAGTTTTCAAAGGATTTATTTTTTGCCTAAAGTTTTGAAACTACGTATGTTGATTAGAAAACGTAAATGGTTGGCCAAACTTTTCTCGAATTGTAAATTATTGACTCACAAGTTCAAGTAACATGCAAATTATCAATTAATTTAGGAGTATATGAAAGCTTGTTTTGTTCACACGCACAAAAGGTTGTGTTCCATGTATTTTTCTGTCTTCACTCTAAATTTAGTACCACTGTTCATGGTAGACGATAGTTCTTTCCATTGTAGGCTGGGTCAGTGAACTTAATCATCAGTAAATGTTTAGAGAAATTCCCTATTTCAAATTCTTATCCGATCAGCATATCTATCGTCTATGCCTAGCTAAGAAGCCCACACCAAGAGGAAAAACTAGGTCTAAGGATATTGTGTATACATTTGCAATGGTAGTCCTTTCCACGCGGGAAATATCATGCATTTTTTATACTCATATTTCATACTCCGATCACATTCACTCGCGAAATTTAGAGATATATAATTTTAAAATTTTAAAAGCACACTGAAAAGTATTTTCATACGCCATTTTCTAATTTCTGTCGATATTCTACCGAAACTTAAGGACTTTTAGGATAAGAATTCCATAATCCCAGTCAGCAGACGCGACCAAACATAAAAGGAAATGCAAGATTGCGGTTTAAAAACAGAAATCGAAGCAAAAATGTGAAAAAAAAAGAATCTCATTAAACTTATTAGTGGGTTTTATTGAGGTAGTCCTGGAGGATGGAATACTCCGTATGTGCGTCTGTGGTCAAGAGGAAATCCCAGATTCTCGAGTGACACAAGAACAGATTTCTAAAATCTGAAAAAAGATGCAAGTAAAGAATTTCTTTGCTTTGCGAATTAATACTGCCACTAAATGAGAGCATTTGGAAGGACGAATAACAGCAGCATAAACAAAAGAGGAGAAAACGAATTGGCAAAAGAATGATTCCCATGAGCCGCTCAATTCTGTGGCTGGCAATTAATTACTGCCCACCTTTTAACACCCACAATAAAAACTCCGAACTGTAATTTTGACTTTGTAAGTGTCTTAGATACATAGTGAGTAAGTGGAATATAAAATGTTTGAAACAACAACAAAAACTTTATTGGCGAAACGTGCTCTGTGAAATCCGCCATATTTCGTCTGTGGCTGTGAAGAACTTTATACTCATTTTATTGTGACAGGCGCTACACTCAGACGCCACATAAAAGGGTCTCTGACCGAAAGGGAAGAAATTTATGTGGGGTTTATTTATGTGAGAATGAAAATATTAGTATTTTTTTCAGCATATGAGAGCAGCAAAATATGTTATTCCTTCTCGAATAAAAAATCGAGTTCTTTTTTTTTTTACTTCTCAATTTCTTAGCATTTTCCTTACTGGGTGGAATAGCATGTATCCCAAGAATACGGACGCGAGAATATATATATATATATATAAACACACACATATGTATAAATAAACAAACACACACATACACACAGATATATATACACACTGCTGGCCACCCAAATTGCAACACCAAGAAAGACAAGAGATATCACAACAAAATTTATTTTGTAGATAACATGTTGACCAAGTATCAAATGATTAAATTTATAGACTTCTGTGAAGTGTGGTTCCTGCCAAAATCAGTAGCCAGAGTAGCCGCCATTAGATAATAACCAAGACAATATCATTCCCAAGACAATATCATTCCATTCGCCCAAGACAATATCATTCCATTCTGCCGTCCACATCCTTCTGTTATCGCACCATTGGCGGCGGAGACGTCTGTGGTTCTGCGTCAAGGGTAGACAAAGCAATGGACGTCTTGCGGACAGACCACTCTGCTGTAAACGGCGTCGAATGGTACGCGCATACACTGGATGATGCGTTACAGACTGCATGTGCTGTGCTATGGTTCGTGATGTGACTGAGCGATCCGTCACTGCCATGCGCACAATTTGCCTGTCATCACGTGAAGTGGTGCGCTGAGGTGGATGAGATCGAACACGCCGGTCCGTCGTACCCTCCTGCATCCAACGATTACATATCCGCATTACAGTTGTTTGGTTTCTTCCAACACGACTACCGATTTCCTTGAAAGATAATCCACAATCTCGGTAGGCCACTATCCTTCCTCTGTCGAACTCGGATACTTGATCAAAAGATGATCGCTGTTTTCGACGAGGCATAATTGATCGTTTTTTTGAAAAAACCACAAGAAAAACAAAACTGCCGAACTTAAAATCGTCGAAATCTCCAAGCCTTAAATAGCGCTTTGAAGTGGCGTGATGTGCGTCTGCGCTGAAATTCTAATCATTTGCATATCTCACCTCCGCTAATGCACGTTGTAAATTTCATGCTATTTGCATGTTTCCTTCAGGGTGTTGAATTTACAGTGGCCAGCAGTGTATATATATATATATATATATATAACTCCCTTGAGGGCCGTTCTTACAAAGGGAGTATGGAATTTCCCGTTTTAAAGAGGGAATCGGAAATTTGGGCCTCGTAAAATAAAGGTTAATATGTTTTTTATTACTGTGGGAGAAACCCGGATTTGATATACGGACATTATTTCATCTTTTAACATTTTGATGTCCGGCATGGGGCAGATAGAAAGAACTACAACCTATAGAGTATATCTAAATAAATACGAAGAAATGTGTACTATAAAATATATTAACGAAGCAAAAACGAAAGTACTAGACATGGTAAATTAGAAAAAACTAGACATGGTAGACAAACATATTAAGGCTTTATTTTCCATATTTTAGAAAATATTACTTATTATGCCATTATTTAGTAAATAATTTTAATTTTTTGTATTGTAATATTATGAGGACACTGACCTATCTATTCCACTTTATATCTTGTTGTTCCTGGCTTTATGACATACGTAAATAATCTTTCAAAATTTGTATCATTAACTTTTGCACGATATTCAAACGATATTGAAATGATTATTTAAAAGACAATGATAAAATAAGGTTTAACGTAAGGAGTTATACATAGATAGACTGGTAAAAGAAAGAATATGTTTTGTGATCTATAATTATATAGAAAGGAATATAAGGAATGTGCATGAAAACGAAAGTACTAGACATGCTAACTGAAACATATTAAGATTTAATTTTCCATGTTTTAGCAAATATTACTTATTCAGCCATTATTTACTAAATAACAGTAATTTTTTACGTTGTTATATTACGAGAACACTGTATTTATTCCAGTATTTATTCCTGTATTTATTCCTTTTGTTCCTGGCTTTATCACATGCGTAAATATTCTTTCAAAATTTGTATCATTAACTTTTACACGATATTTGAACAATATTTAAATGACAATTATTTAAACGATTATCATTATCGTCAATTTATTTAAACTATGATGATAATATGAGGTTTAACGTAAGAAGTTATGCATAGATAGACTGGTAAAAGATTGAATATGTTTTGCTATCTATAATAACATAGAAAGGAATATAAGGAATGTGCATGATAAAACTGTAAAGTATATAACAAACATGGTTAAGTCCGAAATTTCAGTTTTATAAAGGTTGAAATGGAATTGTGCGAAAAGGTTCAAAAATCAAAAAGAAAGATAATTATGTTTAAGTGTATAATTGTAAATATAAGTCAAACGATACCTTTGAGACTGTACCGTAGATAAAGAATTAATTGAGGATGGTTTCTCTCGACAGGTAAAACAAGGAAATTTTCACATGGAAGAGATTATTAACTTCTGAGGAATCTGAAAAATTTGCCCCAAGAGGCAAGAATTCAAGGAAAACCTATTGCAAAATTGATAGAAAGCTCAACATTACTTACGAAAGCGCGGAAATGCTTTAGAAGCTGTGATAATGAAACTGAACATAAATTTCAATCACTTGACGTTTCTTGTATAACAGAACCTTGTGTGACGTTGCTTAAAATACCCGTGATCAGAATATTGGTTACTTTTTAAACAGTCGACATATTCGTAAGATAAGGTAACAATAAAATTTTCAACAGCAATTCCTGAAAATCATCACTTAATCGTAGTAAATAAATTTAGTTATTTACTGAGGTTCAAATATTGCAAATTTATCATAAAATAATTATCACACTGTTCTACAAATATTTATTAAAATAAACAAATTACTCTGATATTGCACATGAACAAATTATTATCATATTCCCCGATTAGAAAGTTAAGTGGTGTACTTCCCGCTTCCATAAAATCTGAAAATGACTGAACTGAAATTTCAAATGGAGGCCTTGTATAATTAAGTGTAATTTATAGAATAGTTATAATTGAGTCTTGGAATATCAAATTTAAATCCTATGAACTATTGCTAGAATTATCAGCTATTTATCGAACTAGAGAACTGCGACGTTCTTAAGAAAAAACATTAAAGGAAGGGAAAGAAATAATGCAATTTGTGGATACTAAAAGTTCAAATTTAACTCTCTAAATTCTGTCGAATTCTCAGTAATTCCATAAATCTATTCGAAGGAATTCAATATAAAGTAAGATCTAATTCACTGATGAGGTGAGAGTGAAGCTATAAGAGTTGAAATTTCGAAGACTAATGTTAAGGATTGGTAAAGAAAAAAAAATTCTGCGATCAAATAATGTTTAATGAAAACAGACAAGACAAATGATAAATTTTCTTTACTGAAAGTGAAGCGGGCTTGATTCATCTATGTCAGTGCTTCCAAATTTAAAAGGAAAAATGTCGCGATCCAATTATAAAGTGACCCAAGACTAAAATAAAAAAAAAATGTTTTTGTTTCTTGGATTCAAACATGTACTGTAATTTGGTTGAATACTGGATACTTATTAAATTCGCTTATCTGCTGTAGCGTCGAGTCTTTTGCGATACTTAAGTTTTTGGGCTAGTAAATTAAAAAAAAACTAGATTCTAGAGAAATGTATTGCTTTAAACAGGGATTCCCAACGGGGTCCAGATGGACCCCTCTGGTGTCGATGGAAGTTTAAAAAGGGTCTACAGTATTCCAGTGGTCTATTGGGGGTCTATAATAAATTTTTCTGTTTTAAAATTTAATTTATTTTTTTAAGAATGTAATTATTAGATAATAATATCCATTTTAATATGTATAAATACAGTTTTACATAGGGCGGAATGATTCACGCATCTAAAGTCGAATGTCAGGACGCTTTTGTATATGTCTCGAATGCGGCAGTTCGTTTTTCTATTGGCGATGTTTTCGAAATTACAATCTGTTTCTGAAATTTTGTTTATATTTGCGAAATTAAAAATTAAAATAGTACAAAAATAATAAAGCATAAACCTAATAAACCACTTTTTCTAATTTTTCGTTTATATTCTTAGTCAAATTGTTATCTTTAAGTATTTTATGTGCAATTATTAGCATTATAATTATGTTGTATGCTGTATATTATAGAGAAAATGACAGGGGGTCTACGAAGAAAATGATTATTTTGAAAGGGGTTGACGTAGGAAAAAGGTTGGGAACCCCTACTTTAAACAGTAATAGAAACTTTATTCGCCCGATTTAATGTACACGGATATTCGTCAAATACATCGTATAAGTTTTTAATTGTCTGTAGTAGATTCATTCAAATTTTCACTATCCACTGACATAAGTTCTGTTTTTTTCGATTTAATTTTGAATGGATATTTCACCTAAAAAGTATATATAAGCTCTTCAACTTTTAAAAATATTTCCATCCGGATATTCGCCAAATAAATCACTCAAGTACATGCAGGTGGAACTTATTCAAACATGGCCTTTTAATTTTTTTAAAGTATACTTAATTAACTTTTAACAATACACAACCAGAAATGTCCTGCTATGTTTCCTTTAACTTTGAATGGATATTGTACCTAATAATTACATTTATTTTTCAGATTTAGAAATTTTTGTGTCAAGGTATTGTCCATCTATACATCGCTCGGATAAACTGCAGCCGGAATTGCTTAAAATTTGGCTGTTAAATTTTTGCCTTTAACTTGTTAATAATTCACTACCAGACATCCTGTTGTATTGTTTTTAAATTTGAATGGATTTTGAAACAAGTCATCATATTTGTCCTTTAGATTAGAAAAACAGTAAGTAAAATTAATCAAATATATCGCTTAGAAAAGTTACAATTTATCAAGCTGATCATGTTCTGTATTTAACTATATCTGAATTTTCAATTAAAATTTTATGATCCATAGCCAATAATCCTGGTGGTTTCCTTTAACCTTAAATGAATTTCTTATTCATCGATTATTTGAAGGCCTTATTTGAATAGTGGTCAAACTCCACTTTAAAAAAAATGGAGTTAGCCTCACGTTCATGTTCATACAGATCATTTATATATCAAAATCGTCAAATATCCAGATATTTCTTGTTTTTAAACTGGTACAACTCCAGCTTATTTCTGCTGCCAACAGAGGGTATTACAAATCAGATTTCAGCAGTCATTTCTCAGCACTCATTAGACTTTAAGGCAAGGCTCTATATCTCAACATGAACAAGAAGGGAGCTGGACCACTATTTGAATAAGGCCTTCATATTTGCGGTTTAAATTTGAAAAATATTCGGTCAGGATATTCGTCAAATATCCGGATATTTGCGAAGTATAACAATTAAGAAAGTTGCAGCCGGAACTCATTCATGTTTGGTCATTAACTGTACCTATGATCCTTTCAATTAAAATTTAACAATAACCCACGTCCATAAATGCTGGGGGCTTTTATTAACGCTGAATCAATTTCGTACTCAGTAATTATATTTGTTCATCAAATTCGGAAAATATCCAATGAGAGATTCCAGTAACTTGCAGAGATAATTGTAATAACTTTTGGGTTTACAGCTTCAAAATACAGTTAAGATTCTCAAAGAAAGTTACTAAGAATCAGAAAACAACCTAAGAATCAGAAAAAAGTCTGTTGAAGAGCCATTGATTGGTCTTATTAACAGACTTGTCTCACAAAACCTTGAACTTTTCTCTTGGAACCAGGGGAATTCCTAGTACGCTGTAAGGGAAACACTGATCTGTACGATATGTTCACAAAGGTGAAGAGCCATGGCTATAAAACAAAAATGACGCAAGCATTCAACCTTCAGATGCATTCACAACGAGTAAATTGAGGTTAATACGGCATCCCTTCCCTACCTTTAGATTGTAACAGTGTATTTTCCCAAACCGCGGGGAATAGAGCTGGGTAAACTATGCAATTAGATTAGGCGAAAGTCAATTGATGGTGTCAAAGTGCTTCCATAACCAAACACTTTGCTCATTATAAAGGATAATGTGGTTTCTTCGGGATTACAAGATGGTGAAGTGGATAACTAACGGATTTTTTGTGTGATAAATACATAAAACATGCCAAAGAGGAGGAGCTAAAAGCAAAATTATACATGTCCAGCGTACAGGTAGCGTTGGACCCCTGTCAAGGCAAGCTGGAGGTAAAGGAATTTCTAATGTCCATAACAAGGGCGAAACTTTGGTCCAAGGTCTCCGGTATGCTGGAGATTTATATTTTCGGTAATGTCTAGTTTTATGTCCGAATAGCCTACAGAAAGACGCTACCACAAGATAACATTAAAAAAACATTCAGGTAGTCTCTTCTAACGAAACTACCGGGGGTTCTTAACGGAGGATTACTTATCGTTGCTTGCCTCTTTTGTTCTTCAGATAAAGGTTTACGTGGTAACTTGAAACTCTGCCACTTAATATATACTCTCTTGGAACTCTGCCACTTACACTGCCAAACAATATATATGGTTTTTCCATCAAATATATATGGTTTGTCCATGCAAAAAGAATAATGTACATCTACGCGGATGTTGCCAATAAAGAAACTCATTAATGACATCACAGAATGATAATAAAAGCAAACGATTTTTAAATTTAAAAGTTAAGTGCGATTGATAATGGTAAAATAAAAAAAAAGCTAGCGCGCGCCATCTAGGGGAAGAAAAAATGTGTAATTCAAAATTAACAATTCGCACGAAGCGGAGATCTTAATCTTTAAAATGGTTCCTCATTTATCGATTTTGGTTAAGTATGAAGGGAGAAAAAGGGAGAAAAATAAAACACCTTTTAAAAATAATATTCTGTCACTCTTCATTTATAACTCGCGACAACGGTTTTAACGTCTGAAATTTTGCTTTAGTGCGGACCGTTATTGAGGAACGCAATCCTCCGTTAAAAAATAGAGCCTATATTTATGAAGATTCGGATACTCTGAAATAGAACATGATCTTCAATTAATTCTCAGTCAGAAAAATCTGAAATATAAGACGTCTTTTAGGTATGATCAGTAAAAATGTAGAGTTAGACCGATTAGGGGTCTATGTCACAAATTTTTTTAAAGAAAGGCAATTTTTATTAAGTCAGCTCAAAACGTACAGTAAAGCTTTTAGAAAAAAAATAACACGAATATCTTGTTTCTCTGATAATTACATAACAAAAGGGAAAAAAGTAAGCTGTATTATCTATGCATTCCATATATTTAGGTATGATCAATAAAAATAAGGAGTTAGACCGATTAGGGGTCCATGTCACAAATATTTTTAAAGAAAGGCAATTTTTATTAAGTCAGCTCAAAACGTACTGTAAAGCTTTTAGAAAAAAATAACACGAATATCTTGTTTCTCTGATAATTACATCACAAAAGGGAAAAAAGTAAGCTGTATTATCTATGCATTCCATATATTTAGATATGATCAGTAAAAATAAGGAGTTAGACCGATTAGGGGTCCATGTCGCAAATTTTTTTAAAGAAAGGCAATTTTTATTAAGTCAGCTTAAAACGTACTGTAAAGCTTTTAGAAAAAAAATAACACGAATACCTTGTTTCTCTGATAATTACATAAAAAAAGGGAAAAAAGAAAGCTGTATTATCTATGCATTCCATACTATATACCTGTTCTTAAGTACATGTACTTCAGCCCATTTAACTCCTAACGGAATTTTTAATGACTTGCTATCTCTAATAAAACAGATCTGAAATTCCTTACAAGGTATGCATGATATTTTGTGCATTGTTCTTCTGTTCTATAAACTGTATTAAAGATTATTGATTTTCAGCCCATTTAACTCTAACGGAATTTTTCATGACTTGCTATCTCTATTAAAACAGATCTGAAATTCCTTACAAGGTATGCATGATATTTTGCGCATTGTTCTTTTGTTCTATAAACTGTATTAAAGATTATTGATTTAACATAAGTAATCTGAAAATATTTTTATTTGAAGTTTCAAATGAAGTAATTGGTTAGGCAGATACTTTTCAAAAATTGAGCATGCTTTAAATTTTAAATTGAAAATCTTTTCAATTGAATTTTACATTGCTGAAGAATCTTTATATGTATGATACACAAAAATGGATTTACTGTGCACGAATGTGACATAATTATTCGATTATAGCTGTTGGTTTGACAAATTTATATCAAATCCTAAACGTTCTCTAAAGTTTAACTAATTTTTTTTAAGGAAATCTCAAATTGTTGAAGTATTTTTATCTTCATAAGGCACAAAAGTGTCTTTTCTATTCCCAAAATAAATAAAAAAAGTTACTCAAATAGAGCTGTTGGTTCAGAAAATATATATCAAAAGCTGAACAGGCTTTTACATTTGAATTTAAAATCCTTTTAACCCTTCAGCGGGTCCGCCAATTTTCAGAAAACTTGCAGGCGCGCGTTGCACAAAGTGCAACGTCTCTTTCAACCTTGATAATTCCTTTTGTAATAAACATTTTTTTTCAAACTGAAAATAATAATTCTGCGTTTTATGAAAAGACATAAAATGTTGATAATATTGATATATATTTATAATTAAAGGCCAAAGAATATAGATACAATCTCCTTATTTCAAAACTGTCCGGTTTAATGCATCTAAGGATCGAATTCTTATTATGTCCCAAAACTTAAAAAGCAATGAGATTGCCCATCTTCGTGATATGCGGGTAATAGCTGCATATTTGATCGACTCCATCAACTCCTGCTTTTGTCGCATAGTAATCCAGTATAATCGCTGGTATACCACGGTTAAATCACGACTAACAATGAATGGAAAGGAATACAAGGGTCATATAACCAGATCATGCATTAGAAAGGGTGTAGCTATAAATAGAAACTGCTTAGAACATTCAAAATTTACTTGTCAAAACAAATCATTCAAAATGTGTAGAGTATATAGCTCACTTCTACCCAGACTTGGGTGTATATAATTTGAAGAGGCACTCTAAATGAATTTGATACAAACACAGTTTATACATGAAACAATGTTTATTGACTAATCTTGCACATGTAGGCCTTGCTTTTAACAACAAGATTCATACGTACTACTTGTACAGATATATAAATACAGCTTTCAAGAACAATATATTTTTCAATACTCACGAACAGTAAGTCAACCAGCAATTCTGCCACGTAAACTTTGGGTCCCCTAAGCACTAGCGCAAAGTAACACCTGGAGCTACTTACCCCGTAGCTCCCTCTCGCTTATCTATCAACATTAACAACCTCTTTCAACCTTCACAACCTTTTTTTTATTAATGACGCTGCATGGTATTTATACTAAGCGCGTATGCCGAAATTAGCATATCTCAAGCAGCTTCTTTAATTCATTCACTCAAAAATTCGATTCTTGTGAATCGAATCTTGTGTATACCTTACAAATGGTACAAAAATGTTGCACATTGTACGCGGAAGGGTTAAGACTGCTATGTACTAGGAAAAAAAATTCGTATTTCCCTTTTCCTCTTCTTGCAGACTTTTGTGGTGGGAGGAGTCCAGTTGACAGTTCGAGAATTCCACCCCCCTTAGGATTGACATTTGGAGGGATTGTAATGGCTCTTTCTAAAGAGCGCTGCCCCCAAATTTTTTATTTAATATATATTTTAGTCAACTAATTACAAGTACATAAATGCTGATAATCAAATAAAATTGGTATTGTCAGATAGCCTGAACATTTCTGCAGAGCACTACAGGATTCATTTTATAAATTTCGTCCACCGGAGGAATTTATAAGCGTTTAAAACACACTATACCAGATATTTCTCCGAATAATTTAAATTTTAAAATATTAATTGCATTTTTCTTTAAAAAACGAAAAATGTAGACAAATGTAAAATTTCTTTCCCTATGTCTGAGTACAAATTTTTAATAAAAATCAAAGGACAAATTTTCTTCTTAGGTTAACATTGAGGTGAGCGAATTCAATGGGGTCAGTACATAGCAGCCTTAAGGGGATGGTGGACTTTCAAATTATCAAAAATCGAGCAAAAATGGGAATTTCTTGGGGGGATGTATTAATATTTTAAAAACATGTAAATATTGGAATGAAATGCATTTAAAATATGTAGTGAAAAGTAAAATGAAAACTTGGTGACTTTACAAAAGTTAGTATTAAAAGTAGGTGAAAAAACATGCTTTAAATGTATTTTTCTCAAAATGAGTAATTTCCAGATTTGCAAGTCTTTAAAATGCTCCTAGCGTCATAATTTTTGACGAAAGTTTATGAAATTTATAATAAAGACTCCTGTAATAAATGAAAATAAAGTTATGTATCCATTTTAGGATTCGAGGTCATTAAGGTTATCAAAGTTTAACTTAAGTGTACAAAAGTACAAAAATTTCAAGAAAATTCAGAGTACAAGCATAAAAATATTGCCTGAAAATTAACTATTCAACGAAAGTACAAAAAAATACATAACTCTGTTCAGAAGGTATTTATAAGCAATATAAATGCAAAATTAAGGGGAAAAGTTTAAAATTGAGTCGCAAGGAGCATTTTAAAGAAGGGTAATTTAATTTCAATTTTTTTAATTATAAAATATTTTTTTTAAAATATCTATGAAATTTTATAAGGTGTTTAATATTGTTAGACTTTAATGAATATATAAGCAAAGTTTCATATCTCCGTGGCAAAAATTTCAAAAATCGCTGTGAAAGGTCCACCATCCCCTTAAGGAAGATGCAAATTAATGAATTAAAATTTCAATTGACCTGTAATAATAAATGCACATTTGAGGAAAATATAATCATTACAGAACCATGAAATTTTTCTATCTACGAGTATTTTATTTAAAATTGGGACATCTAATGCAATTTTACGTTCCCTTTCAAAAGGAAATCCATGCTTTAAAGGAGTATTTAAGCACCCTAAATTGGTTCAATCTGAATATAAAAAAAAAAAAAACTTCAGTGTTATTCAATGGATTATTACCATTCTCCGAATATTTTCCAACACTAAACAAAAACATGAATCCTTCTACCAAGTATCACACCAGTGTCACAACGAACTAGAAATGTAAACAACATTTCTAGAGAAATGAGAGCACGGTATTGAACTAAATACAAGAGAAAAAGGAGAATGAAACGATCCAACACTTTCTACAAATATCTTTTTTTTTTTTTTCAGGGACTCGAAAGAACAATCAACGCTCGAGGCATTTTGTTCATTATGAACATTTTGTTGTTGAAGGTTGTTCTCAGGCATATATGTACGCATTGATGCATGACCGAGTCTTTCCGAGAATAGCTGATATCGGTATATAACAAGCGTTCAGGTCAAAGTCTTATGTAATCGGTGAAAGTGACTTCTTGCAACGATAACTCGACAAATCTTTCATCGATTAATGTACAAAGTAACTGCTGCAAATATGTGTATGGTTGGTATAAGTGAGGAGAAGCATTTATGGCGGCAAGGAAAGCTTTAACACAATGCATACCCGGTTTTAAAGGTTGTTGAGACCCTAGTCAAACTATACTATAAATAAATAAATAAATAAATAAATAAATAAATATATATATATATATATATATATATATATATCTAACAAGAAATCCTGTCCTTCTCTAAATTTACATTTACAGCATATTCTAAATTCTCTTTTTAATAAAGCACGACCCCCTTTTCCAAAATTGCGACCTAAAAGTAAAATAAGATAATTTATCATAGCCCTGCAGATCACTAAGCAGGCATGTGAAGTATCGGAACTCAATAACATCCCCAGATATGAGTGCTAGAAGTTTATGAGATTCCGAATGTCAGTATAGTGTCAAAATTCTTGAAGAGCCCTCGAACCACTCTGAAGTTATATCTTCTATAACGTCAAAAACCCCACTTTGCAAGAACTTTATGGCCACTTATCCTACGCCCAGGTCAACATTTCGCGGTTCTATCAAGCGCGGGATCTAGCAGTAAAGTCCCCGATAAACTTAAGTGGACACGTGAACTCCACGAATCTAAAGTCGCCCAATTAAAAATTAAGTAGTTTAGGCCCTCTGGCGACAATATCGCAAAACACCCATTTAATATTGCATGAACAGAAGACTTTTCTCTCTCTTCGTTTCTAACTCTTGCTGCTGTCGGACCTACTGTCCACAGTCCGGTGGTTACAACGCTTTTCTCTGGCATGTAAACACTGCTGTTAACACGTCCCGTCCTATTTATTTAAAGTACCAGAAAAAGAAATCACGTGATCAGCATTTAAGAAATTAAATTCTAAAAATTAAACTTTAAAAATTCACTAAAAATCAGAAAATAGAGGTAAAGATTCGAAAAAGATTTCATTTTAAAGGCATTTTTATGATCTTTCTAGTGATAAAAATTTTATAACCCTCAAATTATTATTTTAAATGCAGACTTAAAAAAAGTTGCTAAAACAGCTTAAAAATTTAATTTTAAAAATCTAAGAATTTTTCAAAAATCTCTCTTAGTGCACCCCTACACTATAAGAAGAATCGCCAAGAACTTCAGCCCTTTAGGTCCAGCGGTTTGGTCTGTGCGTTGTATGTCAGTCAGTGAGTCAGTTACGGAACTGTTTTATATATATAGATATATAGTGACAATAAAACAAATAAACAAATAGCATTCGTGGTCATGCACTAAAGCAGTCATTAATCACGAAGCAAGAATACATCATCTATCAAAATATGCAAATATTGCAGCCATATGCATGACACAGCCTAACAACTAACACTTAAAGAACAAAAACACGGGTGCATTAACACCCAAATAATAAAAACATAGGGGAATCAACACCTAAAAGACAAAATTGTAAGCAATTTGACTGAAAAAAAACATCTATCCTCTGTCTGTGCTTTGCTAATCAGCCGTGGATAAATCAAAGAAACATAATCAAACATAATTAAACACAAGTGGTTTCGCCATGGTGTCATATTTTGATAGATGATATATATATATATATATATATATATATATATATATATATATATATATATATATATAAATATATATATATATATATATAAATATATATATATATATATATATAAATATATATATATATATATATATATATATATATATATATATATATATATATATATATATATATATATATATATATATATATATATATATATATATATATATATATATATATATATATATATATATATATATATATGTAGTAAATTAAATATTAGGCCCTCCATGCTAGCATTTAAATTCCCTTTCCTAAATCCAATACGCAGTAACCTTACTTTATCGCTACAAACCCATAGCAACAGAGCTTCCCATAAATCGCATGCCTTGCATTTATACACGCGTATACGTCTGGAGAAAGGCGTTGGTTCGCATGGAAAGCCCCTATTTTCTGCTGACCGTACAAAATAACAGGCACATGTACGTCGCCTCTCCGCGTAAGGTTGAAAGGTGATATTCACTTCGCTCCCGAGATTTTCCGGATTTTCCGTTCCAATAGTATTACCCGGGTTCAGCAATTCCTAATTCCAACTCACCTTCAGATATCTTACTTGACTTTATTAATGTCTTTTATGACTATAACATGCAACCAACTACTTCATTTATTATGTGTAATACTTATTAAGTAAATTTTTATAATTTTTGAAACTCTTTTTGATCGTGAATTGGTAGAATTTTACTGACACTGCAAAGGTAAACTCTGCTTTACCTTGTCTTTATCACTTCTTTCAACTTGTAATCAGTATTATTTAAAGTTTTGATTAAGAATATTAAACGCAACTTTTATATTAATTTAATAGTAATTAATTAAATGCTGTATCCATTTTCAGATTATTTTTAATTTAATAAGGTATTATTTTTTTAAGAATTCATTAGCAAGTTCTTATGCATAATGCAAAGGTTGTTTCGTTTCATTCCAGACACCAGCTCACGTACACATGCACCTCATTTTGCAATGTTAGTACTATTTAATCTTTCATTTCTGAATATAAACAGACTCACGCGGAACTTACTTTTAGAGGTAGAACTTATTAAACCGTAATAATTTTATATTTATTTCACTTGACTCCACCTTACTACTTCCTCTTATATAATGCTATTATTATTGTCTTATTCATGAATACTATATGAATCAAGTTTATAATTTATTCCTTATTAACTAAATGTAGTGCTTGTTAAATAATTACCTTAAATTATTTTTTTAAGAATGCATTAGAATATTCTTAATGAAGTGCAAAAATTGCTTCAGTTTTTTATTCCAGACTCTCTGCTTTCACATTATGTAAATTATAATCAGCATTTTTATGCTTTATCCATTAATATTACATGCTACCTATAAATATGTACCTTTAAAGGTAGCGTGAGGTGTGCCTGTAAGGCAATTTTATCTTTGTTTTTTCAAGCGTTGTTCCTTTCTTTGGTGAATTTTCTTACTTCTGTAACATATTTATAAAGAATGGTAGTTTTTGATACAAAACAGTTTATTTCAGTTTAATCCAGACACCGCTTACATTTGCCATATTTTATCCTGTTATGATTTTATATTACATTATGAGAGTTATAATTGACTTATTTATTAATTTGTCGCTTATTTATTAAAATAACCGCATTTATTAAATAACAGTTTATAATTTTTAAACCTCTTTTTAAGAAAACGTCAGTAAGTTGTCATTTTTTATGTAAAGGTTGTCCTTAAACAGAACTTTAGAGATTTAATATTTTATTTATAATTATGACGCTTCTTATTTATTTATTTATTTATTTATTTATTATTTATTAAACATAGTTCATATTAAGTAATTAATAATAATTTATAAACCATATTAAGAATCCATTAATAGATTCTTATAGAAAATGCAACAATTGTTTCACTTGATTCCAGACTTAAAACTTCCACCTACTTAAAATTACTCTTTTAGCATAACTTCATATTTTATATGTGAATAAAACTTGCAATTAATTCATTGCCCAAGTGTCAAATTAGCACTATTTTAGAAACTATTAGCAATCAATTAATTATTATTTCATCTAGCAGACTCGATTCCTCCATGCAATTTCGTCAAAAGTCTCCTCCATCAGTGCCCATTTTGTAGCATTATCTTTACCTCAAATATTTCTTCTCGACTTCTGATGTGATATTTCCCCAGAGGTCATATTGTTGTATACTCTTATATCAGTATGAATATATATATTTTTCAACTTTATTTTGTTTTTTCCTCTGTCTCTGTCAAATCGTATAAGTCCTACAGTTTATTCCAACATTAATTAGACTTCAAAAATTAAACTTATTAAAATTCACTTTCTTTTCGATTAAACTGGTGTATTCGTTGACAACTCAGATCTTACCGCTGGGGAATTTTTCTATGGGGAAATCTCCTCTCGCTATTTTCCTAATTGAAGATTAGTAAATGCATATTTTTAATTCTTTCTTTTGCGTATTAAAATAAATATTTAAATACAGAATCTATAGTTTCTTATATTTTAAATTTTTTCTCGGTTTAATCTCCGACAGGGAAATAATACAGTGATTCTATCACTACAAAACTAGGAATTGAAAAAAATAAACTTATATTAAAAGATTTTTGAAAACAGCAGTGAATTTGAAAACATATTTTAACTTAAAGAAAGAGAATTCAAAAGTACTCCTTGGCTAATCTTTGATTAGAAAATGCTGAGAGGAATTTTTTCGTAGCTTAGACATAGAATTGAAGTTTCGTCATGCCATGTAAACTTAATGTTTTGACAGAAAATTGAGTTTTTCAAAGCAGTCAAATTCTGCTAAAAAATAATTTTTTACAATCATAATGAACTAGATGAATACCCGTACTTCCCTACGGAGTACATTCAAATTAAATACAACGGTCATTGTATGCAATTAATACCATATATATATATATATATATATATATATATATATATATATATATATATATATATATATATATAATACAACACTCAATGTACGCAATTGGTGTAAAAAAATCGTACCGGATATTTTTATAGACAAAATAATGTAGAAGAAAATATTCAAATTAAATCTAATAGAACATACTAAAGAATATAGTACAGTTAATGTAGTGCAGTTTGAGGAACATTTCTTTTACTGTATTTTAATATTTGTTTGGATAATGTCCATTCATCTGCTGCATTAGCAAGAAATTTTTTTTGTCTATTTCGTTGTCATGCACGTGACGCAAAATTAGTGTAAAATATCACAAAAAGAAAAGAAACCACGTGATTGGCATTTAATAAATTAATTCTAAAAATTAATCTTTAAAAATTCACCAAAAATCAGAAAATGGAGGCATAGATTCGAAAAAGATTTCATTTTAAAGGAATTTTTATGATATTTCTTGTGATATAAATTTTATAACACTCAGATTATTATTTCAAATGAAAACTTGAAAAAAGTTACAAAAACAGCTGGAAAATTTAATTTAAAAAAATCTACGAAGAATTTTTCAAAAATCTTAGTGCATCCATACACTATAAGAAGAATCCAAAAAATGAAGCCATGCAAAATATCAGCCCTTTAGTTCCAGCGGTTTTGTCTGTGCGTTACATGCCAATCAGTCAGTCAGTTACGGAACTGTTTTATATATATATATATATATAGATTAAAAAACTATCAAATAACTTCCACGATGATGGGATCTATGTATTAGAACCCTATGAGAAGCATTATTGTAAAAAAAATCGGCAAGAAATTTTACGGAGACTTGATATCAAACACGTTTTACACGTGGTTTCATAACCGGCAGATAGTTAAGTTCAAAGTCGTGCGGTTAAACTGAATGATTTCTTTAAAATTACGCTCTCACATCTATCATTAAAATCAGGTAATGTCGATGGACTGTCAATTCAGTGCACGGCACAAATTTTTCACGGTAAAAAATATCTTTATTGGAACACTGAATTTCTCTTTGGTTTGCTCACCATATATGGCAAACATTTGAAAATAATATTAAACTGAAAAGTCAATTGTTTCAGCTGAGTGATGAACGGATATGTATGCGTAATCCAAAAAATGCACATAAATCATCAAAGAATGACCTATTTAGATATTTTTACAACAAACGAGATTCAACTCAAACTCTAATAAAACATGAGGATTTCACTTTATCTCCAGGAGAAAGTATGCAATGTTTCTTAATATGCATAAAAGTAGTAATTTGTAGTATAAATTTATGCTAGAGAACAAACAATTTCTTCTAAAACTCAGAGTTGTTTATAAAAATTAGTCTTTTTAAAGGAGAAACTATTTTCCATCTAAAATAATTTGTCATATGATATTCTATATAATTTCCTACATAATGTCCCGTATAATGTTCTATATAATATTGGGCTCAGAGAATGAAAAGCTTGGATGTTAGTTGTTTTTATGATCTTTTAATGTATATGGACTATAATAATAATGGATAATAATAATTATGACATGCTTCTTATTTATTTATTTATTTATTTATTTATTATTTATTAAACATAGTTCATATTAAGTAATTAATAATAATTTATAAACCATATTAAGAATCCATTAATAGATTCTTATAGAAAATGCAACTATTGTTTCACTTGATTCCAGACTTAAAACTTCCACCTACTTAAAATTACTCTTTTAGCATAACTTCTTATTTTATATGTGAATAAAACTTGCAATTAATTCATTGTCCAAGTGTCAAATCAGCACTATTTTAGAAACTATTAACAATCAATTAATTATTTATTCATCTATCAGACTCGATTCCTCCATGCAATTTCGTCTATAACATTTGAATAATGAAGGGCTATGACATGCTCCTTATTTATTTATTTATTTATTTATTTATTATTAAACATAGTTTATATTAAGTAATTAATAATAATTTATAAACCATATTAAGAATCCATTAATAGATTCTTATAGAAAATGCAACAATTGTTTCACTTGATTCCAGACTTAAAACTTCCACCTACTTAAAATTAATCTTTTAGCATAACTTCATATTTTATATGTGAATAAAACTTGCAATTAATTCATTGCCCAAGTGTCAAATCAGATCAAGAATCAACTATTAATGTATGATATATATTAATACTTGAAGCATTAATGTATTAATGTATTAATGTATCTATCAAGTATTAATGTATCAAGTATTAATCAGATCAGAATCAAGCATGTCATCTTCATTTCCGTGTTTGTCTATAACATTTGCGAAAACTTTCCAACTTAAGCATGTTTCTGGAAGTATAAGGTATGTAGCTCTTAGATACGTTTACAGCAAGAATTAAGTATTTTACAATGTCATAAACCTTAGAATGCTACCCATATTCTAGACAACAGGAATGGTACCAGGGGTACAGGTCCACGCCAAACAGCGTATAGGTAACCTCTTAGACTTGTTGAAGGTCACTTTGAAAATTTCACAGTGTGGAATGAAACTACTGTGGAAGGTAAAAAGGTAGCTGACTTAGAGCTAGCCTGTTAGAACTTTGATTGCTGGCTGGGGTACACCTGTATCCCGAGTAGCATTCCACGGTTAAAAAAAATGACCATGGGAATAAGTGAATCAGCATCCTTTTTGTATTCAATGATACTTGTTGAAAATGATCGCTCTTGAGGCTATTCATAAATTTAGGTATCATTACCCCAGTTTTTAAATATAATATCATTAAAATTTTTTTTTATTAAATTTTAACTTTTTGTTTCCATATCCCTATATACCATACTAGCTGAAAACCCGCACTTCGCTACGGAGTACATTCAAATTAAATTCAACGGTCAATGTATGCAATTAATGCCAAAAAATATAAATATATATATATATATTTATAATAAATACGGCGATCAATGTATACAATTGATGCAAAAAAACATATTTATAAAAAAATCGTAAGGGATATTTTTATAGACAAAATAATGTCCAATCGTCTGCCGCATTAGCAAGAAAAAAATATTTTTTTTTGTCTATTTAGTTTTTATGCACATGACGATAAATTTATTTAAAGTACCAGAAAAAGAAATCACGTGATCAGCATTTAATAAATTAAATTCTAAAAAATTAATCTTTAAAAATTCACCAAAAATCAGAAAAGAAAGGTAAAGATTCGAAAAAGATCTCATTTTGAAGGAATTTTTATGATCTTTCTCGTGATATAAATTTTATAACCCTCAAATTATTATTTTAAATGCAAACTTAAAAAAAATTACAAAAACAGCTTAAAAATTAAATTTAAAAAAATCTAAGAAGAATTTTTCAAAAATCTCTCTTAGTGCACCCCTACACTATAAGAAGAATCGTCATGCAAAATTTCAGCCATTTCTTCTCAGCTGTCCACTAAATAACATTACATCATCTTATAATTCCTGCATTGCTTCCGCTTAAACACCCAAATACTTCCGTTTAGGATTAAGCGATTAACAACAACTTAAAGCGTCTTTCAAAATTTCCTTATTGAATAATGTCAGCTTTGTAACTCGTGTCTTAACATTTACTATGTAAAACAATTATATCATCCTTATTTATCGCTTCTTTTGTTCTTGAATTTGACGGAAATGTCAGATGATATCTTGGTTTTTAAACAAAGCAAAATCAAGGATTCGGGGTCTTATGTCCGAGTGTTTTCAAACAGCTGTCAGTATAAGTAGATTCATAGTGTTATTTCTTCCGTCATGTAAAACAGTTTCACTCCTACATTTGTTATCACATACTTACTGTATCCATCGTAGTTCATGTTTCACAGTGAGTTATTTGTTCCTCATTTTCATCCTCGTTTTTATGGCCTTAGAAATACTTGTTTCAAAATTTCAAGGATTGGTACCTATTAGAAGTAGTTGCTTTTCTATTTTTTAATGGTCAATGGCCTTTACTAGGATATACAGGGTGTTGCCGAATTCGACCTACAAATTCAGAGGGATGATAGTAGGCATCAAGGCGAGCAATAATCACACAGGAATGTATGACCGGAAACGCAAACCTGGTCAACTAGAGGATAAACAAAGATACACATATGTTGACTTTTCATTTCTGCATCTTTGTTTAACCTCTAGCTGATCAGGTTTGCGTTTCCGGTCATACATTCCTATGTGATTCTGTTTTGTTTTTTTGAGTTTCTTTACCTCCTTCAGAAAAATGCGATATTTCCGGCCATCCGGTGGGGTTGGTAAGAGGTATGGTCCGTTTAAGTAAACAGTGTCCTCAGCGTCAGGTTTGCGTTTCTGGTCATACATTCCTAAGCGATTATTGCTCGTCCTGATGCCTACTATCACCCCTCTGAATTTGTCCCCCCCTGAATTTGTCGGTCGAATTCGGCAACACCCTGCAGTTTTCAGCAGTCAGTTCTTCAACTCTTTTCTCTATTTAATATAAAAAAATGGTGCATGTATATTATTTATTGAATATTAAAACAATTTTTATAATTGTTTACATCCCTTGCCACCATTCATCATTTGTACTGGGAAAAAAGTGTTCTGAACGTAATTCTTGCGAAGTAAGAGCATTGATAATACATCAAATACAGACTCCGTCATATTGATATTTCCTATTGAATTAAATATCAATATAGGATTTCTTGAGGTTGAGCTTTTTCTTTAGTTGGTTCTACTCTGATTTATCTTTGTTGTTCATCATTTATAGTCGACATGACACTGCCGAAACTCTGCAAGTCAAATCAGAAGTAACAGGTATACAGTACTTAAAATTTACACAGATTGTTATACTGAAATACTTTATCGAGTTAATCATAAATTCGTGTCAGATAAGAGCTTTCGTCTCTTATTGAATGTTAAAATCCACCTATATTTCCTTTAACTTCCTGTTAAGTAATTACTCATTTACACTATATTAAAACTAATTAAGATCACAAGTTTTGTTCACGAGCAGTAGTAAAACTTTTAGACATTTGGATCTTTTAATTTCTGTTGCCAAATTATTTTCCGTTCACACACTTTTAAGTGCAGATTTAAATCATAACGCTCGTCTAACAAGACCTAGCATGGACACTGAAATAGCAAGAGAGTTTTAAAAACCCCTTATTCAAACCATATATGTATATATATATATATATATATATATATATATATATATATATATATATATATATATATATACACATATATATATATGTGTATATATATATATACATATATATATGTGATATGGGGAGAACGGCCCCCGGGTCATTGCACTGAAGATGCCTCAACCCCATACCACGGTGAAGAAACTTTGGTTACGCTGGACTATTAGAAAGAAACTCCGGCCGAAATAATTAGACAATGACACCAGATTACGTGGAGGGCATTTTATTAAATCGCCGACCGCTCCGCCGGGATGAATGCGGCAAGGGGAAGTACAGGAGTGCGTCCTAATTTTGGACGTCACAACTTATATAAACTTCAATCCATCACGTGACAAAAGGGCGTGTCTTAATAGTTGATTGGTTTAAAGTTGTTGTTGATGTGCAGAACTGATTTAAATTTGTAGCGACGCCGCGCAGCGTCTCTTTTCGTTAAAAAGACAGCCATCTTTAATGATATTGCCTGGGGTGACGAAAGATTGTAAGAATGGGATTTTTACATAAGTTTGACTAGGACGACCATATTGGAATTTGGAATTATTTTTCGGATTTTAACACGAATGCCCAAAGGGAATTAAATAACTTAAGAGATTAAAAAGGGGTATGTAATTTTGAATACTAAATTGAAGAATTAACAGTTTTTAAATGTTAAGAGTGTTGAATTAAGAAATTACTAGTTTTTTAATATTATATATATATATATATATATATATATATATATATATATATATATATATATATGTATATATATATAGTATATATATATATGTTAAGGCATCAGCCTGCCACACCGGGTTCGCGGGTTCGATTCCCGCATAATACTTGGTTGTATTCACGTTAATCTTCCGCCTGCAAAAGGAGCCTCCGTCTAGAAAGAGGAGATGTAATCCATCGTCCATCGCCGGTGAAATCGTTCGTTAATAAAAATTTCTTCTGTGATTGTGTGATTTATGTTTCTATTTACTTGTATTCATATGTACACCAGACTGAGGTGAGACAGTCTTCAGCCCCAGGGACCTTAGCCACACACACACACACACACACACACACACACATATATGTATATATATACATACATATATATATATATATATATATATATATATATATACATATATATATATATATACATATATATATATATATATGTATATATATATATGTATATATCTATATATATAAAACAGTTCCGTAACTGACTCATTCATTCATTCATTCATTCATTCACTGACTGACTGACATACAACGCACAGACCAAACCGCTGGACCTAAAGGGCTGAAATTTTGCATGGCGATTCTTCTAATAGTGTAGGGGTGCACTAAGAAAGATTTTTCAAAAATTCTTTTTAGATTTTTTTAAATTAAATTTTTAAGCTTTTTTTAAACTTTTTTTACGTTTGCATTTAAAATAATACATTGAGGGTTATAAAATTTATATCACGAGAAAGATCATAAAAATTCCTTCAAAATGAAAATTTTTTGGAATTTTTACCTCCATTTCCTGATTTTTGGTGAATTTTCAAAGATTAATTTTTAGAATTTAATTTATTAAATGCTGATCACGTGATTTCTTTTTCTGGTACTTTCAATAAATTTATCGTCACGTGCAAAAAAAATAGACAAAAAAATATTTTTTTCTTGCTAATGCGGCAGACGATTAGACTTTATTTTGTCTATAAAAATATCCCTTACGATTTTTTTATAAATATGTCTTTTTTTACATCAATTGTATACATTGATCGTCGTATTTATTATAAATATATATATATATTTTTTTTTAATTAATTGCATACATTGACCGTTGTATTTAATTTCAATGTACTCCGTAGCGAAGCGCGGGTTTTCAGCTAGTATATATATATATATATATATATATATATATATATATATATATATATATATATATATATATATATATATACATATATATATATATATATATAATATATATATATATATATATATATATATATATATATATATATATATATATATATATGTATATATATATAATATATATTTATATATATATATATATATATATATATATATATATATTATATATATATATATATATATATATATATATATATATATATATATATAAATTTACTATTACAAGAAAACAACTGGAGATTAATATAAACCCTTTCATAATAAGATGAAAATTGTAGTAATTTCCTATGTAAAAAGTAGAAACTGAATACCAAGACGTGAAGTTAAACCTGAAAAAGACTACCACAACCACCTATTTTTGGAGTTCTTATTCTGGTTTATCTTCAAGTCTTGGATTTTGGCTTACACTTTATATATATAAAGTAGAAATAATGTAAAATTACGTATTCTTCTTTAACTTAAAATTTTTTAATGCTTCTGAGTTCACCAGTCTATCTTTCATACATTGGTAAAATCCAGTCCGTTTACCCTTTCATTTTTTTTTCACCTGAAGCTTCTAGAGAAAATTCTAGCTCACAAAGTAGCAAGTCTAGTTTCAAATAAGGTGTTTTCCTGTGTTTATGTTTTGCATTTAACTTCTTTTTATCCACCTTGTAATCTTTTTTAAACTTCTTCTTTTTCCCCTACTCATATCCGCGTTTAAACGATGGGATCTCCCGATAAAGAAAAGAGAGTGTGTGGGATACAGAGACATAAATGAACTCAAAAGCAAAGAAAAATGTAAATGCGAGACTCTGAAAGTTCCTGAACTCGCGTGAAAAGGAAAATTTTCGGAAATAGACACAATTAACCTTACGTCTTCTGACCCTGGAGTAATCAGAAAAATCTTTTGCAGGTATATTGAGAAGAAGTTAGACATTCTTTATGCGTTTTGTAAACGACTTGTGGAACAGTTCCTACTCTATTTTGTCTAGACATACAACTTTCATCACACAAAAGTCAATGTGGCTGCCGTATAATGAAAACTTACGAAAAACCATGGTGTAAAGCATTAGACTGTAGTATACGAATATCATAGAAGTTATTTCTCCGTTATCACGAATGGAGGAACTTGGCTTAAGTAATTCAGAAGATAATTCTCAAAAGAAACAATATATTTACGGAAGCTATTCGCACAGTTTTAGAAGGATTTTGATCAAGTAGTACGAAATTAAAGTAATATAATAATATTTTTTAATTAAATATTCTTTTTCTCTCTAATGCAAACGCACTTGTCGTGAGACATTCGCCTTTTGTTAATGACCGCTGGCTTGCTGGCTACTTTATTAAGGGAGCTCCATTTCGATGAGGCAGTATTGCTCCATGTGAAGGGAACAACGCCAAGCCTTATTCGTTATTTGAACCCAAGCTCACTGCGTGGAAGCTCAGGACGCTAACCCCGCATATATATATATATATATATATATATATATATATATATATATATATATATATATATATATATATATATATATATATATATATATATATATATAACAGTTCCATAATTGACTGACTGAGTGACTGACAGATAACGCACAGACCAAACCGCTGGTTCTAAAGGGCTGAAATTTTGAATGGCGATTCTTCTTATAGTGCAGGGGTGCACTAAGGGAGATTTAAAAAAAATTCTTCTTAGATTTTTTAAAATTAAATTTTTAAGCTGTTTTTGAAATATTCTTTAAAGTTTGCATTTAAAGTAATAATTGGAGGGTTACAAAATTTATATCACAAGAAAGATCATAAAATTTCCTTTAAAATGAAATCTTTTTCGAATCGTTACCTCTATTTTCTGATTTTTGGTGAATTTTATAAGATTACTTTTTAGAATTTAATTTATTAAATGTTCATCACGTGGTTTATTATCATTTTGATACTTTAAATTAATTTGTCGGCACTTGCTTGCCGGATAGAGATGTGAAAACGTCTCGGATATTAAATCAAATGTTACGCGTATTTTGCAAACCGTTAGTTCCAATGCGTATAAACAGTGTTTCGATTACTTGAAGAAACGCTGAAAAAAATTGTATAGACTCCTTTGGCGATTATTTTGAAGGAGATAAATTTATTTGAAGGTGAGCAATATTTTTGTTAATTAAAAAAAAATTGTCCGGTTACTTTATGGGCGCACCTTGTATATATATATATATATATATATATATATATATATATTATAGTTATATATATATATATTGAGGGTTATAAGTTTTAATATCAATAGGATATTTAACTTAGGATATTATCAATAGGATATTTAATGCAACACCCTGAAGGAAACATGCAAATAACATGAAATTTACAACATGCATTAGCGGAGGTGAGATATGCAAATGATTAGAATTTCAGCGCAGATGCACATCACGCGCGCCTGTGGCGCCACTTCAAAGCGCAATTTAAGACTTGGAGATTTCGACGATTTCAAGTTCGGCAATTGTGTTTTTCTTGTGGTTTTTTAAAAAAAAAACGATCAATTATGACTCGTCGAAAACAGCGATAGTCTTTTGATCAAGTATCCGAGTTCGACAGAGGAAGGATAGTGACCTACCGAGATTGTGGGTTATCTTTCAGGGAAATCGGTAGTCGTGTTCGAAGAAACCAAACAACTGTAATGCGGATATGTGATTGTTGGATGCAGGAGGGTACGACGGACCGGCGTGTTCGATAGCATCCACCTCAGCGCAACATTTCACGTGATGACAGGCAAATTGTGCGCATGGCAGTGACGGATCGCTCAGTCACATCACGAACCATAGCACAGCACATGCAATCTGTAACGCATCATCCAGTGTCTGCGCGTACCATTCGACCCCGTTTATAGCAGAGTGGTCTGTCTGCAAGACGTCTATTGCTTTGTCTACCCTTGACGCAGAATCACAGACGTCTCCGCCGCCAATGGTGCGATGACAGAAGGATGTGGACGGCAGAATGGAATGAAATTGTCTTTACTGACGAATCACGCTTCTGTCTGCAACACCACGATGGTCGCATTCGAGTCTGGAGACACCGTGAAGAGAGGATGCTGAACAGCTGCATTATGCACCGCCACACTGGTCCTGCACCGGGTACTATGGTATGGGGCGGTATTGGATATCACTCTCGCCCAACTCTAGTACGCATTGCCGGTACTTTAAACAGCCAGCGCTACATCTCCGAGGTGTTGGAGCCAGTTGTCCTTCCTTACCTTCAGGGCTTGCCCACAGCCATATTTCAACAGGATAATGCGCGACCACACGTGGCACGCATTGTCCAACGGTTCTTCGTCAATCGCCAGATTGAATTGCTTCCCTGGCCGCCTCGCTCTCCGGATCTTTCGCCGATAGAAAACATGTGGTCCATGGTTGCTCTACGATTGACCCAGATTCCATCCCCAGCTTCCACAGCAGATCAACTTTGGCAACGTGTGGAAACTGCTTGGTCTGCTGTACCCCAAGAACTCATCCAAAGTCTCTTTGAATCAATGCCGAGGCGTGTGGCAGCGGTGATCTCCAACAATGGCGGCTACTCTGGCTACTGATTTTGGCAGGAACCACACTTCACAGAAGTGTATAAATTTAATCATTTGATACTTGGTCAACATGTTATCTACAAAATAAATTTTGCTGTGATATCTCTTGTCTTTCTCGGTGTTGCAATTTGGGTGGCCAGCAGTGTATATATATATATATATATATATATATATATATATATATATATATATATAAGAACATCTCACAATGGTGAGATGTTCTTTCTACTTAAATAACCTTGTCTATATATATATATAGATATATATTTCTTTACTTATTTATTTTTCTTATAAGCGCTGTCTGATTACATAAGGTTGGGTTCTTCTGTCCAATAACTACAGATCTTTAAAAGTCGGAAATTTAATTTTTTTCGCTTAAAATAAAAATATTCTTCATTCCTGTAACGAAATTATTACTGACGTTAGCTTTTGATCATTGCACTCACTATTCACGCAAGAATTAAAAAAATAATGTAGTCACTAATTATTTCAAAACCAATAGCTAAAACAGCATATGGGGTTTATATACACCCCTATAAATTTTATTCGTTATTGCTAGATTATGATTCGGAAAAAAGATTTTTCCTTCGTACTTCGCTTAACTGATAGTTGTAGCGATTTATTTTTATTACTGTAACGGGTTGATACCTTGTAACAAAAATGATGGAATCGATATAACACAATAGATTATATCTTTTACGAGACGAATTTTTATTCTGCTCTTCGAACAATACCCGCCTACTTAATTATGAGGATTTCCTGTAGTAAAAAGATCAATAATTTCTCAAAATACCAATCGCGAAAAATCAATAAAGACTTTTTTTTTTAGAAAACAGTCCCTATCTCAATATTTTCAGCGATAACAATTTCATTTCTGAAAATAAAAAAGTAAAAATTAATTATTAAAATACTTTAAAAGAAGAGGAAATTAAAAAAAAATGTCTAGGGGAGACTCTAAAGCAATAAACAAGTTCTCAAACTTAAATAAATAAAATGTTTTTAAGATAATTTATTAGTAAAAAGTATTTGCGCATTTATTAATACTAGAAAGAAGGGAAAGTTTTTCTTACTATAAAGATGGAACACCGTCATTTTGATGGTTAAAAATGAAATCGAGAAATTAAAATATTTAATGCTTTTTTTAAAACGTTAAATACTTTAACTTTTGAACTATTTCATATCCATATATAATAAATTAGTATATATTTTGATATATTTTTATGCAGGTATGCCGCGTTGACAACCTGGTATGATTTATCCGAACAAATATATGCATGGTTTCTGCAGTTCTTATTTTTTCATACCAATATTACCGAAGAGCCAATATTTCTGTTATTTGCAAAAGGGTTGAAGAGACGAAAAGTAACGAACATTTTTCCGGTAATATTTTAAAGATTTCTGCCTGTTTCCAATATTGCCGTCACGGCTTTCATACTTAGTAGGTATACAACACTTTTTCTCCCCCTTTTTACTATAGTATCAATATTTCAATGTATACCACAGAATATTATCTATATATATATAACAGTTCCTTAACTGACTGACTGACAGATAACGCACAGTCAAAACCGCTGGACCTAAAGTGCTGAAATTTTGCATGGCGATTCTTCTTATAATGTAGGGGCCCTAAGAAAGATTTTTCAAGAATTCTTCTTTGGTTTTTTTAAATTAAATTTTTAAGCTGTTTTTGTAACATTCTTTAAAGTTTGCATTCAAAATAATAATATGAGGGTTATAAAATTTATATCACAAGAAAGATCATAAAAAGTCCTATAAAATGAAATTTTTTTTGAAACTTTACCTCCATTTTCTGATTTTTTAAGAATTTTTAAAGATTAATTTTTACAATTTGATTTATTAAATGCTGACTACGAGGTTTCTTTTCTTTTTGTGATACTTTAAATTTATTTGGCGTCACGTGCATAACAACGAAATAAATTACCAAACAATTATTAAAATAAGGTAATAGATCAAATTTAACCACTAGACTAATTGATATGGAAGTTTTTAAAAAATTTAATTCAAATTAGTATGTTTTATTGATATTAAACATACAAATTATTCGCATACATTGACCATTGTATTTAATTTTAATATTTACTTCTACTACTTTATTTTGTCTATAAAAATATCCGTTACGATTTTTTTATAAATATAAATATAAATAAACAAATAAATAAATGTATATATATATATATATATATATAAATATATATATATATATATATATTATTTATTTTTTTTTTTTGGGGGGGGGGTGCATTAATTGCATACATTGACCGTTGTATTTAATTTGAATATGCTCCGTAGTGAAACACGGGTATTCAGCTAGTCAGATAGAAAACAGTCATATAAACAAATTTTATTACACAAAATCATTATTCAAAAAAGTACAGAAAGATTATTTAGCTGGACTAACTTTTAACAGTCAAGGTGTTTATATTAGAAATATGAAATATTTTGCGTTTTTTTATCTGATGAATATTTTAATAATATTTAGGAAATATTTAAAAAGTTTAAATATTATTTGTTTCTTTTGCAATGTTATAATTTTTTACTTAATTTAATATACTATTACAACTATTTTTATTATTATTACCGTGCTTTTATTAACTCTCTGTTTTGTTTCTCTAGTACAAATCTTGCAATCGACTTTTAACTAACTTTCTGACTAGCTAGACATTTGAAACTTTTAGAATAGCCCAAAAAACGATGACAATGCATTCTTTTAATACTTTTAGTCATCTTTAAGCAGATTTGAATTCATTTTCAGTTAATTTTGTTGATTGAAAATTTCTTATAATTGCTCTCTTAATTCCGCATTTGATCATTTTCTTTCAAGCTGATGGGATAATTCATCAAAAAAAAATTTAAAAAAGTATTTATTAATACATAGAATTGTCAAGTGTATATGATTCAACCGAAAATTTAAAACCGTGGTATATAAAAAGTTCTTTTTATCTTGTAATTATTATTACTGTTTTAATAGTTTTGAGGTAAAATGATTTCTGGGTTACGTTACAGTAAACACTCTTACAGAATTTTAACCTGCTTAAAATTAACAATGCAATTGAAGAAGTTAATTTGCAGTTAATGCAATTTAAAATCTCTCTCTCTCTCTCTATATATATATATTTAAAACGCCAAAATTTGCCACATATCTTTTATGACTAAGCATATTTAAATATAAATAACTCTTAAACTAGTTTCATAAAGCTAATTTAAGTTTACAGGAAATGAATTCTCAGAGAAAGTTTTTAATTAACACAATTTTTCCTGTTTACTGTAATGATTTATAAAATGAAATAAAGGTTAGTTAGTCAGATGCAAATTTCTGTTACATATGTCTTTTCCTCCAGTTTAATAGTTTTATGATTAAACTGCAGGAAACAATTCATTTGATGATACCTGTTTTAAAGGAAACTGATATCTTGAGATACGATAAAATGAGATTTAAATTAGAGAAATTTCCATATCTCTCTGAGATCACAAATGACAGTCATGCGTAAACTGTGTTCGTAAACGCGTAGAGTTTACTAAATCTGACAGCTAGCGGTGATTGATTAATATATCACATGTGATAGTAAAGAATAAATTATGTGATACAGAAATCGTATGATTTGC
Organism: Dolomedes plantarius; assembly: GCA_907164885.2. Taxonomy (NCBI): domain Eukaryota; kingdom Metazoa; phylum Arthropoda; class Arachnida; order Araneae; family Dolomedidae; genus Dolomedes; species Dolomedes plantarius. Next base: position 71,057,658 of record OU015503.1, on the reverse strand, counting down.
CAGGAAAAATATGTTGAAGTCGCAGTCAGGTACCATATGTCATAATGAAGTGTTAAATAGATTATATGATTTACTCTTACAGTTATAGGCCTGGCTGCAGTTGGAGTATCAGTCATATGATCATATGCCATAATCAAGATCAAATGTTAGTGTGATAGTCTGTAATTCAAAGCAATTACAAGCGTTTACATCTGAATTCCTATAGTAATGGACCCAATAAAACATTTTCTTGGTGGGTTAACACTAGAAAGACGGGAATTTTTTCTTGCTAAAAAGACTGAACGCCGTCATTTTGACGGTTAAAAATAAAATAAAGAATTTAAAAATATTTAATGTTTTTTAAAAGATTAAATACTTCAAATTTTGAACTATTTCATACCAATATATGATAAAATATTATATATTTACATATATTTTTATGTAGTTATGCCGAGCTGACAACCTGGTATGGTTTATCCGTAAAAATAAATGCATGATTTGCGCAGACCTTATTTTTCAACACCAATATTTCCGAAGAACCGATATTTCTGTAATTTACAAAAGGGGGAACAGACGAAAAGTAACTAGCATTTTTCCGGAAGATTTCTGCCTGCTTTCTACATTGCCGTCAAATTGACGGCTTTCAGACTTGGTAGGTGTACAACACATTTTCTCTCCCTCTTTACTATCGAATATGATTGTGTAAATGTGTGTGCATATTTCGCGTAAAATTAGAAAAAGTCATGAAATTTCAGAAGCCTGAGGACATAAATAGAGACATAGCGCTCAATAGTATGTCCGAAACCGTCGAAATGACGTCCTATTAGGTATACAACACATTTTCTCCCCCTCTTTACCATCGAATATAATTTTGTAAATGTGTATGAATATTTCGTGTAAAATTAGAAAAAGTCATGAAATTTCAGAAGCCTGAGGACATAAATACAGACATAGCGCTGAATAGCATGTCCGAAACCGCCGAAATGACGTCCTATTAGGTATACAACACATTTTCTCCCCCTCTTTACCATCGAATATGATTTTGTAAATGTGTGTGCATATTTCGCGTAAAATTAGAAAAAGTCATGAAATTTTAGAAGCCTGAGGACATAAATACAGACACACCGCTCAATAGTATGTCCGAAACCGTCGAAATGACGTCCTATTAGGTATACAACACATTTCCTCCCCCTCTTTACCATCGAATATGATTTTGTAAATGTGTCTGCATATTTCGCGTAAAATTAGAAAAAGTCATGAAATTTCAGAAGCCTGAGGACTTAAATACAGACACAGCGCTCAATAGTATGTCCGAAACCGTCGAAATGACGTCCTATTAGGTATACAACACATTTCCTCCCCCCTCTTTACCATCGAATATGATTTTGTAAATGTGTGTGCATATTTCGCGTAAAATTAGAAAAAGTCATGAAATCTCAGAAGCCTGAGGACATAAATACAGACATAGCGCTCAATAGCATGTCCGAAACAGTCGAAATTACGGCAGCCGTCTTTCTAGTGTTAAGAAATGCATGTGCTATGCTGATCTGCCAACAGATACAAATGAGCAGAAAATTAAGGAATAGATGAAATTTAAAAAAAGGGTAAAAGTATAGTAAAAAAACAGATAAAATCATGTCGTTCCACCACCTTTGAAAAGTTTCTTGTAAAATTTAAAAAAAACAATCGTCCTCATGTTTACGGCATTCAAATTTCTCAGTTACCTAAAAAAAAAATAAATAAAAAAAAATTAATGGGTATCAGTGACGAAAGCATCCTACTTGTTTACCATTTTCTCTGCTTTTGTAAAAAGAAAAATACTGAACCCGACCGGTTTTTATTTTTCTAATGGTGAAGAAATGTTTTCATTCTGCAAAAACCTCATCAAAAGTATTTTACGCGTTGCATTAAAAAGAAATCGACCTATTGTTTTGTTATTCAATTCATTTTTATAAGGTATAATGTTGGGAAATTTACATGAAAACGCAAAGTTATTTTTGTATCCAACACACTAATATATATAGAACTTCTTGTATCTTGAAAGCATTATACGATTGCTCATTCATGTATAACATTTTGGGAAATAAAGTTAAATGAACCATTGTCTCTCAGATTTTTATATTACTTAAAAACAAAATGTCAATATTCTTTGAAGTTATAGAAAATTCAATGCAAATGTAAGATAAATATTGCATGCTGATCTATAGTGTTGTTTATGTTTCATTCAAAATATCCATAAATTTTTCTTGAGAGTAAATTAATTTTATACTATGGTTAGGTATAGAATAGTAAATAATTTATTATTCTCGATAATATCTGTATATATGATAAATTGAAGTTTTGTGTAGAAAACACCTTGAGAAGTAGAATTCTAGATATAATTCGAATAGCATTATTTTAAGGCAAAACTTACATATGAAAATTGAATTTTCTTTTCAATTTTAATAATTTTTTATACAGAAATATTGATATCGAAGAATACAAAACTTTGCTAATGTACTTGAAAAGTATGTTGGTTAACTGAAATTAAAAAAAATTTTAAAAAATAAACTCTTAATTTACTATCATAAGCATTGAAAAGTATATTTTTCACATAAAGTAGAAATACATATTAAATGTGTGAAACTTGCATTCAAAAACCGGCCTTATATATTTAAATGGATATTTGTTAAAGTAAATTAACTGATAACTTTACATAGTTTTTAATGAATTTATAAATATTCAGGACAATTCTCCATGAAAACAATTTATTGCAGTTTCTCACGGATGCGATTTTAATACAATTTTCCACGAACGGATAATTGCAATGAATGTTTGTTAAAATAAATTAACTGATAACTTTACATAGATTTTTGATGAATTTATAAATATTTAGATCAATTAACTGTTCTAAATATTTTTATATATTTAGGACAGTTAATTTATTTTAACAAACATCTAGTGCTGTTATCCACGAATACAATATTAGTAGAATTTTCTAAGAACTAGTATTTTTTTAGATCAATGACATCGAAATCTTTTGTTAACAAATTATAACGGAACTTCAGGCTAAAATTTAACTTCATTATTCTATAAACTAGAAGGTAACCCGTCATTTTGACGTCATAATGGAAAAAGTATATGAAAGTTAAAAAATATCCCGAATTATTTAACAATATTGCATTTAATTCACACCTTGTAAAAGCAAACCCTTTCATTATTTTTTATTTATTTAGTTTTTTATGCGATTGGAGTAGTAGACTAACATCCAGTTTTTTACAGCTCACTAAGCGATATGAATACTTGAGCTACTTGATGCATTCACATTCAAGTTTGTTTACTTTCAGAATTCATCGCAAAAGTAAACAGATTTTTAAAAACTGTTAAATATACAACTAAAAACATCCAATTTTTTTTTGTTCTGAATGTTTTATACGCTGAACAAACGTGATTTGATGGAGAAGATATTAGTTTTTAGGTAAGAAAAAATTCTGATCCACATCTGAAATTGAAATTAAGCCTAACCGGCCATCTGTTTACTGGGGGCTTCAATTGAAAGATGAGTACAGCCCGGAAGTGTTATACAGAGACAACGGCTATTATATATATAATTCTTCAAAAAAGCAATTTCAGTCAATATTGTTCCTAGCAAATTTTATGTCCCGCTCATTTAGGGATTGTAAAAGGTTTCCTCAACTTAATAAGACTGTTTTTCCGTCTTTTTTATCATTTGGTTCCTGATGAGTGAATGTCCCTGGAATATCATGTCAGAAATATGTGTTTACGTACACAATTTAACAATAGGATGCCATGAAACTTATGTGGCTATCCCTGAGCTGATTCATTTTACCTTGAACTGAAAAGTTTGCATGTTTAATTTCAAAATGCATTATTTAGAGCGTTTAACTTATAGACGCTTTATTGGAAACATATCGACTAATTAATTAGGTATATCTATCTATTCTTGAGCTGAATAATTTGAACTGGAACTGAAAAAATAGCATTATTAATAACAAAATGTATTATTTAGAACGTTTAAATCAGAGAAACTTAAACATATCAAGTGACAATAAATTTTAAACGAAAATAAACATCATTACGGAATGCTTCTCAACTCTAAAAGCACGATTCTTAGAAACTGCTTTTCTTTCTTTTTAAAAAATAATATTACTTTTCTTTCCTCCTTTTCCCGTATAAGTCTGTGTTTCCAAAATACCGAATGCATACTTTTTATTATACCGGAACATTCTGTTGAAAAATAGCTTCGTTATTCTATAAGTTCTTCAAAAAAGCAACTCCAGCGATTTACGTTGTTTAAAGCCAATTTTATGTTCCATCTATCATAATAACGTGACAATAAATTTTAAACGAGAGTAAAAATGAATACAGAATATAATGCCCTCAACTGTAAAACCACTTTAGTTAAAAATTGCTTTACTTTCTTTTTCACAGAGTTATATAACACGTTTTATCTTTTTCTTTTATAGGTTGGCGTTTCCAAAATGCTGAATGTATATTTTCTAATTGTAACGGAACTTTTAGCTAAAATTTATCACATGATAGATCTTAGAAGCGCCGATTTATACAAGAAAATTAGAAAAGAATCATATAACTCTCTGAAAAAGTAAGTAAAGCGATTTATAACTAAATTGATTTTAGAGGTGAGAAGCATTATTTCCGTATTCAATTTTACTTTCGTTTAAAATTTATTGACACGTAATACGTCTATCTCTTATAAGATCAGGGTTATGTTAGTAAGATGTCCTTGCTGCATTTATGGAGTACTTTGTCATTTTTTATAAATTTAATAAACACTAAATTATTATTCATTCAAGTAATGGACCGTCGTCCATTGCAATTATCATACCGGTTTAAGTAGAATTATTCGTATTTCATTCAAAATGTCTTATGATTTAAACATGTATAATTACTGCATATATGCTCATCACTAATGACGATAACTACTTCTCTCATGTTAAAAGACAATTTGAACATTCGAACAGAGTTCATTACCCCTAACATTTTATTAGAGAGCCCTGATAATCTAATAAAATTAGATTTCGTTTTCTTTGTGCCTAAAACTAACGTGATTAGGGAAAACATTCCTTAGTAAACAAAGATATCTGGTCTTAATTAGCATATAACCAGCTTCAATGAGCAAAATCGAATTGAGTCTTATTTTTAATTTAAAAATAAGACTCAAATGAATGAAATCAGTGGAGTTCTTTTACAGCTTTCTCCTACAATATATAAAAATAGCCTTAATGGGGTATGCCAGCCCTAAAATGTCAAATCTGATTAAATTTACATCTTACTGCAATTGTAAAAAGTAATTTTAATTTATAATGGAATTTAACTTTTGCTGCTTATCAAAGCTCTGTGGGAGAAATCATTGAGAATAACACTTTTTTTTGACGTCAAAATGATTCAATTTGTGGAATATCGACCTGGAGGTTTTGGATACACAGATTCTACTACAGGTCCTGAAAATCTATCGTTTTAATTTTATATTTGGATTGGTTACATGTTAACAACGTTCGAAATTCAGTAAAATCATTTATTCGATATCAAACTTTATGTACGTAAATAAAAAGTAAATACACTTATGAATTTTAAAGTAATCTGATTTCCGGTTTATATATATGACAGTGTAGTAAACTGGATATATAAAGTCAACAGATAACGTAAACAGATGAATGTAACACAGTTTTTCCAAAGCAAAAAATTAAAAATTTCCCATGATCTATTATATTTTACGTAAACCATATCAAAATCATTGTACATAAATTATTAGCTCACTCTTCATCACAGATGTTCGAATTATCGTGAAATATTAGAGCGGTAATATACTAGGATGTTTGGAATTAAGAATGCATAAAATATTATTATACAAGGTCCGCCTAAAAAGTAACCGGACAATTTTTTTTAAATAACAAAAATATTACTCACCTTCAAATAAATTTATCTCCTTCAAAATAATCGCCAAAGGAGTCTATACAATTTTTTCAACGTTTCTTCAAGTCATCGAAACACTGTTTATAGGCGTTGGAACTAACGGTTCGCAAAATTCGCGTAACATTTGATTTAATATCCGAGACGTTTTCACATCTCTGTCCTTTCATGGATTTAGCATTTTTTGATTACAAAGGACTTATTCACCACGAATTTGTTCCTGAAAATGAAACAATTAATCAGTGTTTTTACAAAGAGGTGCTTTTTCGATTAAGAAACAGGACAAGGTGAGTTAGGAAGGAACTGTTTTCATTCTGGGCAATGGTTTCTTTTACACGATAATGCTAGGCCCCATGCAGCAATTTCAGCACAACAATATCTTGCTAAGCATTCAATTACAGTGATAAATCACCCACCATATTCTCTCGACTTATCGTCAGCTGATTTTTTCCCCTTTTCCGAGGCTTAAGATGACTAATGAAAGGACAGAGATTTGAAAACGTCTCGGATATTAAATCAAATGTTACGCGTATTTTGCGAACGGTTAGTTCCAACGCCTATAAACAGTGTTTCGGGGACTTGAAGAAACATTGGAAAATTTGTATAGACTCCTTTGGCGATTATTTTGAAGGAGATAAATTTATTTGAAGGTGAGCAATATTTTTCTTATATATAAAAAATTGCACGGTTACTTTATGGACGCACCTTGTATGTTTTCCCAATAGGAGATTACTGTAGCATACTGTAGCAAAAATAATTAGGATTTTAGATAACCTTAAATGAAAAGGGTGAGACTTTTGATAATGGATATCGGTTTGGAGACATAATACTCAGCAGACCTGTTCGAATAGCTGAAGGTGCCAGGCCAGCTTTTCATAGTTCAAAGTAAATGTTTTAAGTAAATAATACCTTAATAAATGAGAGAATTTAAAGTAATGCGGTCATAACAGAGACATCCAAACGAACTAAGAGATTCCGGCAGTGATCCACTAGTTCTCCAATCTTTCTCAGTCAGGTGAATCGTAAAGATCACTACACGGCTTAACGGTGTAATGACCAGAAGGCATTAGGCCAGAAAGAAGAAGGTTTAGTTCTTAATCCTCACATTCTCCACCTCTCGAGAGATACCAAGGAACAAGTGACTTTATACACACACACACACACACACACATATATATATATATATATATATATATATATACATTAATGTAATATTTGTCAAAAAAAATTATATCATATCAATGATAATCAGCGTAGTCATATCAGTGAAAAGGAAGTAAAAATAACCACACTAATTAAAACTCATTCCCAGGTGGTGAATTAAAGGTAACAGAAAAATATACCTCAAGTTTGAGTAAAACTTTTGCGAATTGGAAAACCCCCATATAATTTTTTCTAACCATTAATGTGTATCAGGTTTTGAAGAAAGATCATCGAAGTGTTTCAGAAAATTGAATGAAAACCTCTAAAATTTTTGTGACTCTAAATTTGACAGAAAAGCAGGAGAAAATACTGTATCCTGTTGCATATTTGATGTATTGAATCAAATTATGCAACAGGAAGCACAGATGAGTTTTTGAACGACGTCGAAAGTAATTATCGACATTTTTATGAAGAGAGATCACGCGATTTGAACATAAAAAAAATCGTAGTATTTCTTTTATGGGATTTTCTTTTCCTTGAATGTGATCAAAATAACCAAATTATAGATGTGTATTTATTCATTATATGATAAAATATTAGCTTTTTATTTTTTGAAATTTTTTCAAATATATCTTTACATTTTATCTATATAATTTAAATCAAAACTCTGGTTTTTTTTTTATCTTTTAACCAGACAGATTTTTATGCAATAATTTTTCTTTTGAATTTGATTTGATTTAGCTTAAACTTTTAGTCTTCATTTTCTTTCCAGTACGTTTAATCACACTTAATCAAAAATAAACACACATGCATATATATATATATATATATATATATATATATATATATATATATATATATATATATATATATATATATATATATATATATATATATATATATATACATACATACATACATATATATATATATATATATATATACATACATACATACATATATATATATATATATATATATATATATTTATATATATATATATATATATATATATATATATATATATATATATATATATATATATGTGTGTGTGTGTGTGTGTGTGTGTGTGTGAGAAAGAGAGAGAGAGAGAAATGCTGGAATTAGATAGAGAATTAGAGTCGCTCCTAAGAGACACCTAAGAGGCAGTCACACCTTATACTCCACAACCTGATAAAGAAGTATATTGATTACTATGAAACTAGTTACTGTGAATCTAGTTGCTGTGAAACTAGTTACTGGAAAATTATACGCTGTTCATAACTTTCATCATGAATTTTAATTAACCGTGAGTTCTTTCTACGCTTTTCCGCTAGTTTCTAGTTACATACACGGGGAATTTGATAGTTTATGGGCCGTGGTTTTATCATCACTAGTCTAATTAAAATTCTCTTTTGTTGAAATTGTAATTGAAATTACGTTTCTCCAGAACTAAAACCTTAGCTTCCCAAATTTCCCGGTCGAGAAGTTTTCTTTTTATGCTGATCTACCAAGAATTAAGAAACATTAAGTGTTGGAGAACTTCCTGAAAGTTTTTTTTTCTCTTTCTGATTATTCGCCCGAGAGGCAGAATTGGGTAAGTTAAAAGCTACCTAAGCACCAAACCTACAGTATTTTTCATAACATAAGACACGCCTTTTTATATTAAAAAACTAGCTGAAAATCCGCACTTCGCTACGGAGTACATTCAAATTAAATACAACGGTCAATGTATGCAATTAATGCCAAAAAATATAAATATATATATATATATATTTATAATAAATACGGTGATCAATGTATACAATTGATGTAAAAAAAACATATTTATAAAAAAATCGTAGGGGATATTTTTATAGACAAAATAATGTCCAATCGACTGCCGCATTAGCAAGAAAAAAATATTTTTTTGTCAATTTAGTTTTTATGCCCGTGACGATAAATTTATTTAAAGTACCAGAAAAAGAAATCACGTGATCGGCATTTAATAAATTAAATTCTAAAAAATTAATCTTTAAAAATTCACCAAAATTCAGAAAAGGAAGGTAAGGATTCGAAAAAGATCTCATTTTGAAGGATTTTTTATGATCTTTCTCGTGATATAAATTTTATAACCCTCAAATTATTATTTTAAATGCAAACTTAAAAAAAGTTACAAAATCAGCTTAAAAATTTAATTTAAAAAAATCTAAGAAGAATTTTTCAAAAATCTTTCTTAGTGCACCCCTACACTATAAAAAGTATTGCCATGCAAAATTTCAGCCCTTTAGGTCCATCGATTTGGTCCGTGCGTTGTATGCCAGTCAGTGAATGAGTCAGTTACGGAACTGTTTTATATATATAGACTGACTTAAATTGGGGAAGGACTTAAATTGGAGGGTAGATTGATATTGTGTCACACCTCATGTTCCGAAGGTAACACACACACACACACACACACACACACATACATATATATATATATATATATATATATATATATATATATATATATATATATATATATATATATATACATATATATATATACATATAATCTTTATTAAGCAATTGAAAATATCTTTCTATACCTAACAAAATGCAAATATTCGTTTCTAAAAATCCTCCCATAAATTTGAGGTGCGTCTTATCGTCCGAAAGATACGGTTCTTTGTGCAAATGGGCCAGATAATTTTTTATACTAGATTCGCATTTAACCGATGGATATTCCTGATAAAAAAATTTAATGGTCATGATCAGACAATAAATCCAAGCGATGTCAAAATCTGAAGGCTAGTAGTAACATTTTCCTGTTATGATTTCAGATACAACAGATGCAGCATTTATTATTTTTTCTTTGAACAGACAATGGGAGAAACACGTCGATTCGATCACATCGATTAGGCTTCAAGTCGTCCGTATACGGAAAAGTAGTTACGTAATTGATCTTCTTGTCCCACACAAACTACATTGTGACCAATTTATACATTATTAATGGAAAAGGAAGTGATTTCGGCTAATACTTATCTAAATACATTTTAGCTCAATATATTCAAAATATATTTTGCAAGTCAGTATAAATCTGCCTCCATTAAAATATGAGCGGAAATATAAAATTTATCATTCATATACGATACTAAAAAATTCATTTTATATGAAAATGCATCAAATATTGAAAAACATGGATTCTGATAAAAACTGTTTTATTAACAGTATTTATCTAGATAATATTTTAGATAAAATCATTTTTGAAAATATTTAAGTTATTAATCATATATTTTATTGTTTTTATTTTTGTTATAATTATTTATACTTTTATAGATGTTCCTATAATCAACTCATCTTGCCTTCAGTGTCGTTAATATTGACACTAATTATTATTAATATTATTTTATTATTTTTTTAAACTACTATTATTTACATGTCCAATTTTAAAGTTTTCATTTCTTTTTTTTTAGAGTTTATTTTACTTTCGACAAGTACTTTCGATAATAATAAGTACGGACGCGCATAATAGTGAAAACCACAAAATCACACTTAAAAACCTCAATTTCTTACAAATTTATAGACTAGAGTGAAAATTTAATTATAAGGATAAAATATATCTTAGGTATTGTTCAGTATGATAATAATAAAAATCTCCTTTTGCGTCATCGAATAATTGTAAAACCTGTCGAGAAATAGTCCCATTTTTACATATCAATGTTTACCAATAAATAATGAAATTCAAACATGCCCATATTATCGTTTTATAAGCAGAATTTTGCTTGTAGGAAAATAATAATTTTTCCGAATCATTAATCCGTTTTAGATGTTTTACTCAGAATAATAAATCGCTTTTCGCGTCATTATATAATTCAAGAATCTGTCGATTAGTAGTCTCATTTTCACTTAACACATCCATATTACAAGAAAATTTCCGATAATATTTTGTTCGGTTAAATTAAACTGCCTTAAAAGTGGTACTCCGGTTGCGTCATCGAATAATTCAAGAATCTGTCGAGTAATAGTCCCATTTTTACATATCAATGTTTACCAATAAATAATGAAATTCAAACACACCCATATTATAGTTTTATAAGCAGAATTTTGCTAGTAGGAAAATAATAATTTTTTCGAATAATTAATCCGTTTTAGTTGTTTTACTCAGAATAATAAATCTCTTTCGCGTCATCATATAATTCAAGAATCTGTCGAATAGTAGTCTCATTTTCACTTAACACATCCATATTACTTGAAAATTTCCGATAATATCTTGTTCGGTTAAATTAAACCGCCTTAAAAGTGGTACTCCTGTTGCGTCATCGAATAATTGAAGAATCTGTCGAGTAATAGTCCCATTTTTACATAACAATGTTTACCAATAAATAATGAAATTCAAACACACCCATATTATAGTTTTATAAGCAGAATTTTGCTAGTAGGAAAATAATAATTTTTCCGAATCATTAATCCGTTTTAGTTGTTTTACTCAGAATAATAAATCTATTTTCGCGTCATCATATAATTCAAGAATCTGTCGAATAGTAGTCCCATTTTCACTTAACACATCCATATTACAAGACAAATTTCGATAATATTTTTTTCGGTTAAATTAAACCCCCTTAAAAGTGGTACTCTTGTTGCGTCATCGAATAATTGAAGAATCTGTCGAGTAATAATCCCATTTTTACATATCAATGTTTACCAATAAATAATGAAATTCAAACATACCCATATTATAGTTTTATAAGCAGAATTTTGCTAGTAGGAAAATAATAATTTTTCCGAATCATTAATCCGTTTTAGATGTTTTACTCAGAATAATAAATCTTTTTTCACGTCATCATGTAATTCAAGAATCTGTCGAATAGTAGCCCCATTTTCACTTAACACATCCATATTACAAGAAAAATTCCGATAATATTTTTTTTTCGGTTAAATTAAACCGCCTTAAAAGTGGTACTTCTTTTGCGTCATCGAATAATTGAAGAATCTGTTGAGTAGTTTGAAGCCCATATCCTTATTGAAAATTCAGAAGAAAAATTTTGCTATTATGAAAATAATATCTTTCCGATTCACTAAATCGTTTAAAATATGGTTCTGAGATTAATATTTTTCTTAACTTTAGTGTGACTAAATTAGAAACACCATGTTCTAAAAAAGCAGTTTTCAAGAAAATTTTGTCAAATATTTTAAAGTATAACTTTAAAAATAAATGTTTAAAATACTTCCATTTTCACGAATTTGAATTTGTAAATTTAAGTAATGAATTGAACATTTAAATTAAACGAGCAAAATCTTCAAAATTGCCTTTAAATACAACTGGATAAGTTTTCAGCTTTTTTTACAATTTTTCTATTTCTTCCAAATTAAAATGGGAATAAATTATATCTCAAGCATTATACCTATATTTTACGAAGTCAATTTAAGGAGAAATACCTTATTTCACGGGGCTCTATAGCCTTATTTTTTATATTTTAAAATATTGTTTTGGGAAAAATTATTATATTATATATTCTATGCCTTAAGAAGTAATGAAATGGAAAACACTCCATTCCTTCAAAATCAAAATTTCAATAAATAAGTTTAGTTGTTATCAATTAAACTCCCTTTTTTAAAATAATTTAAATTTATTTTAATTTTTATAATCTTTCATTAATTTTAATTTTAAAAATACATGACGTTAAATTTTTCCAGGATTCATTTTAAAGAAAAATGATTTTTTTCTAGATCTGTTATAAAAGTATGAAAATAAATCATTTATAATTCCGCAATAAATAGTCCATAATCAATTTATATATATTAGTATGATTTATTAGAGCAAAGTCTTTTTTTAGTTTTTTTTTATTCATGCGAATACAGTACAATTTTTATATGTTCGTATGTTTACTCAATTTCTAAAATAAATTTTATAATTTTGGTACTAAAAACAAATTGAATGGTAAATCGTCAATGAAGTATTAAAAATTCGGAACAAATACAGTCGAACCTCCATATATCGAACTTCCACATATCGAAATTTTCTATATATCGCACTCTTAGCAAATCTCCATGTTCGTTACATAGAAAAATTGTTTCTATATATCGAAAAAATCTCTATATATCGAAATTTTTTTCAACACAAATTGGGAGATTTTATTCCAATTTAGAATAAAATCTCCCAATTTTTGGCATTTGAAACAATATGTCGTGGACTTCAATTCGCCGAAAATATCCCTGATTAAGTTTTTAGCGGACTGAATAAATAACAACATTTCTTTGAACTTTCCGCAAAACTGGCTGTTCAGCAAGATATTCCAAGTTTTTTTTTTAAAGAATGTAACTGTGATCATTGTAACCACTGTCTGGATTATTGTTTTTTTTAAAGGTATGTAATACTCAATAAATCTTTCATATTAACTCATTTTTTAGTTATTAACTTTCATTCAATGGGATTCACATATAAATTAGAAATGGAGTTTCGTATACGAAAATTAGATTTAATATTTTTTTAAAGGAGAATTATGGTAAAACTAAGCTCAGTTCTATATATCGAAATTTCTATATATCGAATTTTTTTCCGGCAATTTGCTATTTCGATATATGGAGGTTTGACTGTATTTTAAATTTAATGACATTTGACAATATTTTGATTGAAAATTTTGTGAATCAAAGTTAATATATGTCAAAGAATACAAAGTCAAAATGGTAGTATAATTTAAGATCACAGTAAAGACGTTTTTTGAGGAAGACTTGAAAAAAAAAATATTTTTCTTTAAAACAGAATAATTATATCGAATGATAAAAGAAGAGTTTTGTGAGACTTATGATTATCGATCGATATTTTAGAATATATGATAATTATAAAACTCATATTCAAAAAATACATTTATCTAACTTTATTATTCAACATGATAATTTATAATAAATTTATTCTTTATCCTACAGCAAAACGAATCCCATCCCGAACGAAATAATTTCAATAATAATTCAGAGATGATACTTACTTTCTATTCCCCTGAATCCCCGCTGGTAAGTCAATGAGCAGCTGTCAAATCGGCGTCAACCAACTTGAAAATCCGAAAATGTTCTACCGGCAAACCCAAGAGCGAAATCGTTTCTGATCACCTTGCTCTATTACACCATCCGGATGATATTGTTTTCAGTTTCTAATTTGCTGTTCTTTTTCGGACGCACGTCATCTAGGACTTCCCAAGAAAACCAGTTTCTGAAATTCTCTCACGTGTTGCAAGTGGCGCTGCGCAAGTTCGACCTTAGAGGTTAGCGAGATTAGAAACAAAGCACTTTCCTTTTCTCCAAGTGGCAACGGAACGATGATATTTCTTGTTTGGGTTTTCGGTCTCACTTCGGCGCCATTTTCAAGAGTTGGAAGTGCGGGATATTTTATTAGCCAATAGGTGCCGTCGGATCCTTTCGAATTGGCTCCGTTCTGGAATGGAAATGACCAATCAGGAAGACTTCCACTTCCTGCTGTTGGCGTGTATCGATCAGGTCCGAATTTCCGCGCATCAGTGCGCAAGCGTCGTTTTCCTCTTACATTTGCTTCATTCTTAGGGAGAACGATTTTAGTTAAAAAAAAAGATAAAAAGAGTTAAAAGTATTTTTTTTTCTATGAAAGTTAAGAGCTTGCAGACCGTATCTTAAGAAAATTATCTCAATTATTTTATTTAAGTGGTTTTAATTAGCGACATACTATGCTTTTGTCCGCCCGCGAACTGTTCTGTGGGAGATATGGATATTTCGAAACTGCTTTTTACGGTTGTTTGGGCTATCGCACAAAAAATTGTTTTTCAGCTGTCAGCTACTGAGGCCAGCCACTCAGGAGAAAGCAGTAATAACTTTGTCTGCGTTTCAACATATTGCGGCGTTTTTCACTGCAATTTTTAATGGAACATTGTCGGACATAACAAAATGCTGCTTTATTTTTTTAACGTGTTTTAACATTGTTTCAAACATAAAGTAGGTTTGTAACACCGTGTAAAACCCATTATCACAAACAAAGTGCAATTCTTGTAGAAAAAAAAAGAAATATAACAACTGCACCATTAAGATGTGATAAATAAGTCTAACAAATGTTATGGTTGTAGCAATAACGCTGTGGAATTTTAACTCATTCTCCTGTTAAAAGAGCTTCTTAACTTTTAATGGGGCTTTTTAGAAAAATTTTAAGTAAATGTAATGCAAGTGTAGCATAATTGTGAAGTTTTACCCCTGAAATAATATTATCACATTTAATTTTTCTGCTGTATGCAAAGGATTTTTTTTGTATAAAAACATAAAAAATTCATTAAAATTCTTATATTTTTCAGCTCTATGCAAATGATTTTTATATAACAATATAAAAATTTCATTAAAATCTTTATTTGTAATAAATCTAATTTTCACTAAAACCTTATTAATTTGGAAAAGTACTCAGCATATTTTTAAAAGGATCCGGATATAAAACTTATTTTCATATTTATTTATATACTTATTTTCAGTTTTGAAAATTTTGCTTGCTTAAAACTGAATGATTATGTAGGAGATTATGCTTTTGTTAACATTTATTTTGAAAAATAAAAGCCCTTTTCCTTAGTAACAAATTTTATTTTCTTAAAAAACACGTTTATTTTTACATAATCCTAAATTGTGAGGTCCTTTAAAGGTTAATTATTCAATGGTTGAATTTCATTTTAATTTACACTCATTTCATAAAGTTTTTTGCCGTAAGTGTATCCTTATGTAAATTTTTATGTTGCGTATAAGAATATATAAAAATTTAAAATTTTGCTTCGAAAATATTCAAAGATTCAAAATTTAAAGAATTTTAATTTTTGATACATCATCTGAACCAGTAGTTCTAATTGCATAACTTTTTCGCTCTTGTACATGGAAAAAGTGGCAAAATAATTTGTCTACGTGTTCTATAAAAATTTTGTACATAGATGTTTTACTTACTTTAAAGGCAAAAAAAAAATCATTCTTCTCACTGTTAATTTTTCTTCGGGGAAATGGATCAGAATTTTTACTCCAAATCGAAACTCTGGATATAGTTTAGTGATAACACAACAAAAAAGTGGCTATCAAAATTTTAGAAAGACACTATGCATGGAAATCAAGATATAGCCTTTTAAACATTTCAAATACTAAAAACATTACATTCTAAATATGGTGTACAGCAGGGGACGGCCAGACAATAAATAATGTTGTACGTATATAAAAATGTGATGTTCCAGACAATAAATAAAATAAATGATAACAAAAAATGAATAATAGTTAAATAATACAATTATATATAAAAATAATAACTAAATAATTACATTATTATTGTAATATTTATAATAATAATGTCTATTATAATTTATAATTGAACTTATCTTTATTATTATAATAAATAATAATAGAAACAAAATGGATATTGTATGTATATATCAAATAAATGTTGCATGTTCCTGACACTTTAATATTTGTAGAAACGTGGGACATTTATTTTATTTGAAATGCCGTATAGCATGTTTTAAGCCAAAGAATTGAAAATGTCCATTTTTTTTTTGAGAATTTTGTCTCCTAGATATAATAAAGTACCAGGTTTGCTGAATGGTTGTCAGCTTCAATTTTGTTTCCAAAGAAAATGTTTTGTTACATTCCTATAAAAGATGCAGAGATAGCTTTAAAATATCACAATTTTTGAACTGTAATATTCTTTTCAACATTGTTCTAAAGTTAGAGATAACACCATGATTTTTAACGGTAATAATTTTGTACTTGTATGAGTAATAATGGATAAGAAATAAAGTCATTAGTGATAGGGAAAAAATCCATTAAAAGTAGAATCAAACTGCATAAATAAAATGCGGTTGGTCTTCCAGAATTATTTCCTCTGGGAAGGGTAATGATTATCATCAAACGAAAAAAGGAAGCTATCAGTCTGGAACCTCATTCTTGTGTCAAAGATTGAAAAATGATGTTTATTGCGGGTATGTGATTTCAAGTTTGTATGTTATAAATAACTTTGTAAAAAATCTCGAATTGGCTACACACATTATTCTTGCATTGCAAAAACTCGCCAAGTAGCTACAGATCATAATACTACAAGGAACTAAGCTTAGTTCTAGCATGTAACTTGATAAATATAACTAAAAATAAATAATTATAGGAAGAATGTAGACAAAAAACAAACAGAAAACAAGCACTCAGGGCTCCACGCACCAAAGGCAATATTCTATAGTAGTGCCGGAACTAAACCAGAAAACGAGGTAACCGACTGGTCTCGTCATCAGGGAGCCTAACCAAATCAGTTACCTCAGGGGGAACTTTCTGAATAGGATGCAGGTTTACCAAAAGACATCCCAAGGCCCCGAGATCCCCATTTGAACAGATAGTCAAAAGGAAATGAAAAGACACGGACAACTTGCACTAAGGGCTCAACGCACTATATATGCAAGTACGCATACAATCCTAATGAAAAGACTAATGCAAAGATGCACACATACCCTAATTCAGCGAGGGACGGTTATGGTGAAACAGCAGCCAATTTTTACCCTAATAGTTATTTTTACCCTAGTAGTATTTTCATTAGGATTGTATGTGGATTGTATATATGGTGCGTTGAGCGCTTAGCGCAAGTTGTCCGTGTCTTTCCAATTTTTTTGACTATCTGTTTCAATGGGGATCTCGGGGCCTTGGGATGTCTTTTGGTTATACCTGCTTCCTATTCAGAAAGTTCCCCTTGAGGTAACTGATTTGGTTAGGCTTCCTCAGGGCCCGACTTAGCCTAATTGGGGCCCGGGACAAAAACTTCGTTGGGGGTCCCCCTCTGCTTCACTACTTCAGTAATGAAGAACCGAACGTTATGGAGGTATTTAAATTTTTCACCTCTTTATAGATATATAACAAGAAAATGGACTAGAACCTAAAATAGCTATAAAGTCCCCCCCTCCAATGGTCAGACGAAATATCGTACTGTCCATTTTATTGATTTTCTGACAATTCTATGTCCATCATTAAAAGGGATATAGCACATCTAAAAAAAGTTCATTAAAGAAGGAAACATGAAATAAACTTTCTACTCGATTTGGGGGCCACCCTCTAATGTGGGGGCCCGGGGCAACTGCCCCGTATGCCCCTGCCTTAGTCAGGCTCTGGGCTTCCTGATGACGAGACCAGTCGATTAGATCGTTTTCTGGTTTAGTTCCGGCACTACTACAGAATCTTGCCTTTGGTGCGTGGAGCCCTTAGTGCTTGTTTTCTGTTTGTTTTTCGTCTGCATTCTTCTTATAATAATTTATTTTTAGTTATATTTGTCCATTTTTAATATGAGGATTTGCTGCAACTGCGAAATCTTTCATTGAAAAGTTTTAAGTTTTCAACGCAAAGTTTTAAGTTTTAAGTTTGTTACTGCAGTTTTGAATTTAAAAAAGCAGATCGTAATTAATTCATCCTCAGTTTATTAAAGCACAGATAATACCCATCTATATATTTAAGTTGCTAAGCCGACTTTTTGGGCAGTCCGTGAGAGAAAACTACTGCATCAATTTACTTCTTTTTGGTCTTAAAACGAAAGATTGTAAACTGTAGATTTCTCAAATTTGGTTTTTGTAACAGCAATTTCTATTAATTACCGATAATTTAGAATTAAAAATTTATTTCTGCGCATGCTCAGTGGTATGTTTAAATCTGTCTTTAGAAACTCTCTGTTTCTGCGCGTGCTCAGTGACATGTTTTAATCATAAACACATTTATTTCGAAGAATCTTTCTAGATCTCTCTCTGCCATTTTCATTTTTATGATAATTATGGTTAAGAAATTTAAGATTAAACCTCATGGAAATTGTTTATTTAGTGCTGTATAATTAGCGATAATTTACAGTTAAAAAAATTGCTTTCCGCGTATGCTCAGTGACATTTTTAACTCTGGCTTTAGATTCTCACTAAACACGAGGCCGCTTAAACCCATTAATTTGTTTCTGCGCGTTATTATATTTTTCAACATTTGTCAATGATGTGTTGAGTATAATTTGTGTATTAGTAAATTTATTTACTATCTAGCCGTCAGGTTTTGACGGGTATCAACTAGTTTCATTTTAACTTTCAATCTAGTAAAATTGAAACCTTAAATTTTCCCTTACATTGAGAAATATTCTGTATAAAAAAATTCAAAAGCGATTTCTATATTAATCGTAATTAATTCTTTAAATGAACCAAATTTACCGTCAGCATGTTAAAATAATGATTCTAGTGAATTTCCATATGCATTTCACTTCCATTAACTCGCTATGAATAAAATATGATCAATCATTTCGCAGTTACAGCCTTCAGCTTTTATAGTAGATATCAAGGGAAAATTGGGAACAGTCTCAAGAAAGAAAGCGAAGAAGAAGTAATTCATTAAACCTGCTGTGTACTAAGAAAAAATTCGTATTTCCCTTTTCCTCTTCTTGCAGACTCTTGTGGTGGGAGGAGTCCAGTTGACGGTTCGAGAATTCCACCCCACCTTAGGATTGACATTTTGAGGGATTGTAATGGCTCACTCTCTATAGGGGGGTTAAGCGCTGCCCTCATATTATTTATTAAAAATATATTTTTGTCAACTATTTACAGGTACTTAAATGCTGATAATCAAATACAATTGGTATTGATAGATAGCCTGAACATTTCTGCAAAGCGCTACAGGATTCATTTTATAAATTTCGTCCACCGAAGGAATTTATGAGCTTTTAAATCACACCATACCAGATTTCCCCCCGAATAATTTAAATTTTAAAATATTAATTGCATTTTTTTGAAAAACAAAAAATGTACACAAATGTAAAATTTCTTTCTCTATGACGGAGTGCAATTTTGTAAAAAAAATCTTTGAATCCAAGTCGGCAATCCGTGGGCAAATTTTCTCCCGAGGTTAACATTGAGGTGAGCGAATCCAATGGGGTTAGTCCATAGCAGCCTTAAGAGAGAGGAATGAAAGAAAAGAACGTATACTATGATAGCGAGGTTAGGCTTAGCAAACGATAGCCAGTAATAGTTAATTTTCTACACTTATTTCAGTAATTGCTGAATATTTACTCAATTTTATAAGTGGAGACATTTTCCAAACAATTTATTATTTGTTATGATTAAGTGTTGATATCTGAATTGTGAACAATAGTACATTCAGAGAGTGATGTAATCCACGCTATATTTTAGTACTTGCTGAAGTTTTACTCCATTTTTAAGTGAAAATTTTTTCTCCAACAATTTCTTATTTGATGTAATGATAAAGTGTACATATCTTAATTTTGAAAAATAGTACATACAGAGAGGGATGTAATTTATAAAATCGACCATGCTGGTCGCGCAGCGGCTAGTACCGAATATTTCAGACCAGAATATTACATTTGTATAACAAATTCAGTTATGCCAGTCATGGTCAATCAGAAATCTTTCCCAACCGTAGCCTTTCTCCTTGGAGACGTTTCTACTCTTTAGTCTTAACTGCTTTTCCGTTTTGTTACAACACCAAGTGCTGAAGGATAAAGGAAATTTTATAAATTATTACAGCTTTTAAGGCTTGCCTCCTTGAGCGTGTGGTCAAGTCACGCGTAGCGCCAAGTCTCTGCGAATTATTGTTTCCGAAACAAAGGAGAAAATCGCACTGTCTGCGTCAACATAGCAAAAGGAAGCTTTAGGATAGCCCGAATGACAGCCGGAAATAATGGAAAAATTGGGAATTATGTTTAGTACTGAACTAGAGATAATCTTTTGCTCGTAATGCTCTCATTAATGTGCGTGCACAATTAATGTCTTAGATACTTATCGGCTATGCCTTGTTGAGAAGCCAATAACGAGGGTGAGACCTAAGTCAAGGTTGAATGATACGCTGGAGATATTTATCAGGGATGGTTAAGATAAACTGTGTTAAGAGCCATATGGGGATATGTATATACTTAGTAAAGCCCCAAACACAAAAACGTAATATTTGACACGAAATAAGTTTTAAACGTTGTTTTTTCTAATGCTTTTAATATAATGCTTTTTTCAAATGCAGTGTACTCTCAATTATCCGTGTGTTGAAACGCTTTAAGAGAACACGCTGTTTATTAAAATTCATGATAAAAGTTATGAGCGGTATATAGTATCACAATATATATATATATATATATATATATATATATATATATATATATATATATAAATAAATATATATATATATATAAATAAATAAATAAATAAATATATATATATATATATATATATATATATATATATAAATATATATATATATATATATATATATATATATATATATATATATATATATATATATATATATATATATATATATATATATATATATATATTATTATTTATTTAAAATTTTATTAGGCAAACTGACATATCTTCCCGGGGGGGACGGAAAATGACAAAATTTCTTCGAATTTTGATTGCAGGGTCTTATATAGACTGCTAGAGGTCACTCGTCATGTGATCTTGAACACGAATAATATTGGCTAGCTCTGACTCTGATGTAAGAGGTGACGTGATATATGCGCGATTTTTTGTGATTTTGGAGGTGACGCTACACAGATTCATTGTCTTCAAAATCGGAAACGAAATGAACTCAAACGCCCAAGGAAATTTAGAAGAAACTGTAATTTGAAAAGGATATAGGGGTTTTTATGTTATAAATACATACATATATATATATATATATATATATATATATATATATATATATATATATATACAGTCGAACCTCCATATATCACTGTAGCAAATTGCGCGGAAAAAATTCGATATATAGAAATTTCGATGTATAGAATTAAGCTTAGTCTTATCATAATTCTCCCAAAAGAAATTAAAGCTAATTTTCGTATACGAAACTCTATTTCTAATTTATATGCGAATCGCATTAAATGAAAGTTAATAACTAAAAAATGAATTAATATGAAAGATTTATTGATTACTACATATCTTTAAAAAAAAATGCAGACAGTGGTTACAATGATCACAGTTACATTCTTTAAAAAAAACTACGAATATCTTGCTGAACAGTTAGTTTTGCGGAAAGTTCAAAGAAATGTTCGTATTTATTCAGTCCACTAAAAACTTCATCAGGTACATTTTCCGTGAATTGAAGTCCACGACATATTGTTTCAAATGCTAAAAATTGGGAGATTTTTTTCTAAAGTGGAATAAAGTCTCCCAATTTTTCTTAAAAAAAATTCGATATATAGAGATTTTTTCGATATATAGAAACAGTTTTTCTATGTAATGAACATGGAGATTTGCTAAGAGTTCGATATATAGAAAATTTCTGTATAGGGAAGTTCGATATATCGAGGTTCGACTGTATATAGTTATTCATCAGTATAATCAGTATATACATATACATATACTATTTTTCAAAATTAAGATATCTACAACTTATCATTACATCAAATAAGAAATTATTGGGGAATTTTTTTTTCACTTAAAAAATGGAGTAAAAATTTAGCAAGTACTAAAATATAGTGTGGATTACATCACTCTCTGTATGTACTTTTGTCCACAATTCAGATATCTACACTTAGTGATATCAGATAATAAATTGTTGGGAAAATTTCTTCACTTTATCACTCTATCAAAGAAAGAGTGATAAAATGGAGTAAAAATTCAGCAAGTACTAAAATATAGCGTGGATTACATCACTCTATGTATGTACTTTTGTTATCAATTCAGATAACTACACTTAATCATATCAAATAATAAATTTCTTCACTTTATCACTCTATCAAAGAAAGAGTGATAAAATGAAGTAAAAACTTAGCAACTACTGAAAATAGTGTAGAAAATTTACTATTACTTGCTGTCGGTTGCTATGCTGGAGACGGTTAAGCCTAACCTCGCGATCATTTATGTTCTCTCTTTCACGCCTCTCTCTTAATGAATTATTTCTTCTTCGCTATCTTTCTTGAAACTGTTCCCAATTTTCACTTCATCGTGCAGCTCGCTTTCGAGCATTCCTGATTTCAGTGCGTAAATCCACGTTGACACGCGGTTGCAAATTGCGGACGGCCGCTAATGTTTACATCTGGTAGTTACAGCCGTTGCCATTCGGAGTGTAGAAATATCGGCGATTTTTGTGCCGCATGCCTACGCGCTTTATTATATAGACGGCAGAAAGAAACTAACAATAAATACGCCAAATATTCGCTTTTTAGTTGGATTCAATATGCAATTGCTGCATAGATTGTACGATAAATTTTGGTAGTAAAATTCTCTTTGTTGAGTTTAAGTAAGCTTTACTAGAGTGTCAGAGGGCGTTCAAGTGGATTGACACAGAAGAGATAAACGAGGTTTTACTGCATGTGCTTAGTTTCAACCATTTTATTCAAATAATTTTTTTTCATCTAAAATTGATTCGACATTTATATTAGGTCTGAAGCTATAGAATCCAACAATTTTTATATTTAGAAACGTAAAAAATTCATAAATAGAGCTGCCCTGTAAAGAACTCTACAAACGCTGGAAATATTACAAAACTTCTCTCGAAGTCGATGATCAAGGGTTAGCAACTGTTGCTCGATTTTCCTGCTATACTTAAGGCTTTTGTGTACCAACCTTATTGGATTCGCTCACTTCAATGTTAACTTATGCAGAAAATGTCTCTCTAAGTATTGCCGACATGTATTCAAAGATTTTGCTTAAAATATTGTACTCTGTACTAGATAAAGAAATTTTACACCTTGGGGTATTTTTTAAAAGATGCAAATAATATTTTAAAATTTAAATTATTCGTGGAAATCAATCTGACAAAGTGTGTTTTATACGCTCCACAATTTCTTTGGTGGACGCAATTTATTAAAATTAATCCTATTGCAAGTTATAGAAAAGTTCCGGCTATCTGAAAATACCATTTTTATTGGCTTATTAGTATTTACGCAGCTTTGAATAGTAGAAAATTTTTTCCGTATGTAAACACTAGCTGAAAACCCGCACTTCGCTACAAAGTACATTCAAATTAAATACAACGGTCAATGTATGCAATTAATGCCAATATATATATATATATATATATATATATATATATATGTATAATAAATACGACGATCAATGTATACAATTGATGTAAACAAAAAAACAAAAAAAATATTTATAAAAAAGTCGTAAAAGATATTTTTATAGACAAAATAATGTAGAAGAAAATATTCAAATTAAATCTAATAGGACATACTAAAAAATATAGTTCAATTAATATAGTACAGTTTGAGGAACATACCTTTTACTGTATTTTAATATTTTTTTGCATAATGTCCAATCGTCTGCCGCATTAGCAAGAAAAATAATATTTTGTTTGTCTATTTCGTTGTTATGGACGTGACGATAAATTTATTTAAAGTACCAGAAAAAGAAATCACGTGATCAGTATTTAATAAATTGAATTCTATAATTCAATCTTTAAAAATTCACCAAAATTCGGAAAATGGAGGCAAAGATTCGAAAAAGATTTCATTTTAAAGGAATGTTTATGATCATTCTCGTGATATAAATTTCATAACCCTAAAATTATTATTTTAAATGCAAACTTAAAAAAGTTTCTAAAACAGCCTAAAAATTTTATTTTAAAAAAATCTAAGAAGAATTTTTCAAAAATCTTTCTTAGCTCACCCATACACTATAAGAAGAATGGACATGCAAAATTTCAGCCCTTTAGGTCCAGCGGTTTGGTTTATTGTATGTCAGTCAGTGAGTCAGTCAGTTACGGAACTGTTTTATATACACTGAAGTGCCAGTGAATTAGGGATACCTACCTTAACGATTTGGGCCTCCTTTGGCCTTGATAACGGCTGCCACACGACGAGGCATAGATTCAACAAGTTTCTGGGGATCCACGGGACGTTCCACGGGAATGGCTTGCCAAATATTGGCTAAAGCTGTCCATAATTCAGTCATCACACAGCACCAAAGGTTCTTTGGTGCTGTGTGATGGCCTTTCACGCCTTGTTCCAAAACATCCCAAAGATGCTCAATAGGATTTAAGTCTGGGCTTCTAGGTGACCAATTCATGACAGAGAAGTCAGAGGAATGCTCATCCAACCAGCCAGTAGCCAACCGGGACTTGTGAGAGGTACAGTTGTCTTGCTGGAAAACTCCATTACCATGCGGAAAATAGAACAGCATAAACAGATGGAGGTGATCACCCAGCAACTCTACGTACCGAATTGCATTGAGGGAGATTGGTACACGCACCAAAGATCCCAAACTGTGCCACGAAAACAGACACCAGACCACGATTGAGCCACCATGCCCTTGTACAATTCCAGCCAGGCATGCAGGATCCATGGCTTCATGAGCCTGACGCCATATTCTCAGCCTCCCGTCGGCGTTAAGTAGTCGGAATCGAGACTCATCACTCCATGCTACTCGTTTCCAGTCCTCTACACTCCAGTCTCTGTGCTCTCTTGCCCAGGCAAGACGTGCAGCCCGATGGCGAGTATAGAGCAATGGTACTCTCGTAGGTCGACGGCTCTCGAAACCCATACGGTGAAGCGAGCGTTGCACAGTCCGTTTACTGACTGTACGACTGGCACCGTCATTAAACTAGGTGGTAATTTGAGCTAATGTTTGGCTTCGCTGGCTACGTACAATACGCCTGAGCCGTCTCTCACCACGCACTGTCAAGGCTAATTGTCCTTTGCAGTTTGCCCGATCGCTAGTTTTTTTCCACCATCCATTTATTCTTGGTATACTCTTGACACTGTCGACCTTGAAAATCCTACCTGTCTGACGATTTCGGGAATTGAATGGCCTATGCGTCGCGCACCTACGATTTGTCCGTGATCGAAATCGTCTAAATCAGGCAGTTTACCCATACTGGCAATTCCAACAGCTAATTCAGAACAACCACAGTACGCACTATATATGCAGTTACCACAGCGCCCTCACTTGCGCATACATGATGCGCAGCGCTACACAATTTGCATAGGCTTTGCTATCCCTAATTCAGTGGCACTTCAGTGTATATAGATTGAGGTGAGTGAATCCAATAGAGTTAGAACACAGCAGCCTTATGTGAAGATAGAAAACATAAATATAAGAACGGGAGTCGTCATATAAATTTTTGCGAATATGTTGGTTTACTCTATTATGTCTATCTGATTATTACGATTAACATAAGTTTTCATTCCAAGTGCAATCTGAATACGAAGTCCTAGTTCAATTCAAACGGAAATTGAAGGTCAAAGGTGATCCATATACCTGTTCCTCAGCAATGTTCAAATCGGTGTCTATTTCAACGAGTGAATATGTATTATGTAAGCAATCAGGGTATGTGAATTGTCTGTTCTGTAGGAAAGTAAAAGACATTTTCTCGTTACAGTAATAAGTTGTATAAATATGGCATAATCTCCATCGTTCAAAAGCAGTGGTTTTGAAACTTCAAGCAAAAAGCATTATTTAGGTTAATCCTCAATGCCTTCTGTGAGCTGTCAGCAGCCATTATATATATATATATATATATATATATATATATATATATATATATATATATATATGTATGTGTGTGTGTGTGTGTGTGTGAATTTATTCCCACGGTTGTAATATCAAGTTGAAATAACTATTCTTGACTAATATTTAATCAAACACAAGCCATTTACAACTTATGTTCAAACAGATTATCACAATAAGAAAATCAAAGAATATCAGTGCCCGTCTGGCATGACACTAACGCTCGTCTAGCGTGAGAGAGATAAAACAGTGTGCAGTCTGCACTCAGTAAAGATAAAAACACAGCGTGCCTTTTGCACTCGGTGAATGTAAACATAGCGTGCGTTCCATAGTCTCTGCCCACTCAGCACCAGCGGTTGAGTTGCAACTCGTTTGCTCAAGCTGCGCGTCATTCATGTTGCCACAAGAGTGTAATCCCCCCCCACACACACAGACACACACACGTACACACACACACACACGCACACACACACACACACACACACATATATATATATATATATAGAGGGAGAGAGAGAGCTACGTATTATTTTATTTTAATATGGCTTGAGCTGAGACTGAAATATAAGGCATATATATTAATACAAATATATACTGTCAAGACTACAGGTTAGAATCTCTACTTGCACAAAACAATAAACTTACCTATAATTTGTTGATCCTACGAACCTCGATACGTACAAGGCAAATTATGAATATTTCGTTAATTTTTAAATTAGAACATGAAACAGTCCTTTTTAACACCCCAAAGAATTCATTGCAGCTGCAGTGCTTTTTCCACGAGTAAGGCCCAGAATAAAATATCGAAAACTAAAAAAACATCAAATCACCTTAAATAGTATTTCTCACTTACCAATCAGAATGTCAGTGAGTTTCCCCGAATGGCAAAATATAGCCTTATATGTGTTATCTTGCTTCTCTTTGAAACCGAGCTTTATTATTTTCTCAGCTGCTGCTCAAAAAATGATATTGCATTTTAGTCATGGAGTTCGCGACTTTAGCCTTGAAATTACCATTTAATTTGAAGTCATGTTCCACTTCTAGTCGATTCCGTGAACTATAATTCATTTGCAGAAACTTAAAGCCCTCTGACGGAAGTATGCAGTAGAGTAAAAAAGTGAATACTGCCGAAAAATTAAAACTTCTGCAAATATCTTTCGGATAATTCTTGGTAAATACAGTGTTCAAACCTATATCCTTTACACCTCCGTTAACTTCTCAACGGTGACAGATTAATCCATAAAGTCGGTGTCTAGGTATTGTGAAAAGGCTATGCGCTGCTCGATGAGACAGCTTACAACGCCATCTATCTTCAAATTTTGGAATTTGCGTTTTTATCTCAAAAACGGTACGAGTTACGGGAAAAAGTCAATTACAAAGTTGTTCAGCATCTTCGAAGAAAAGCCACCTTGTGCACATTAATACTTAAAACAGAATGTAGAAAAGGAACATTTGTTTGGTCACGATTTCGAAAATTGTCACGTCATAAAGAGTGGAAGAAAGAAACTGAGACACTCCCCTATCTTCAGGATCATTTATTTATGTTGCTGAAAATGCTCTACATTAGCCACTATCTTCATTTGTACTCTGGATTGGATTTCTCGCTGCACATTGGGCCATAAAGTCGGTGTCTAGGTATAGTAATAAAGGGTGTCTAGGTATAAAGGCTATGTGCTACTCGCTGCACAATGTGCAACGAGAAATTCAGTCCAGAGTGCAAATGTGTGTAGTGGCTAATGGAGAGCATTTTCACCAACATAAATAAATGATCCTGAAGATAGGAAAGTGTCTCAGTTTCTTTCTTTCCACTCTTAATGACATGACAATTTTCGAAATCGTGACCAAACAAATGTAAATTTTCTACATCCTGTTTTAAGTATTAATGTGCGCAGTGTTCCTTTTCTTACTAAATCGATGATGCTGAACAGCTTCGTAGTTGACTTTTTTCCCGTGACTCGTACCGTTTTTGAGATAAAAACGCTAATTCCAAAATTTACCGATAGACGGCGTTTTAAGTTGTCTCATCGAGTAGCATATAGCCTCTTTACTATACCTAGACACCAACTTTATGGCCTAATCTGTCACCGTTTAGAAGTTAAAGGGGGTGTAATGGATATAGGTGGGATCCCTGTATAAGCAAAAATCCCCAAGAAGCACTATAGCTCAGTAAATTTATCGTATTCCTAATTTGTTATTTCCCGAATAGTCTTCCTAAACAAAATTAGTTTAAATCCTGATTAAAAGACTTTAGTTAAGGAATTATCTTGTTAGCTGCGAATCCCTGATAATTATCTGAGGCATCCACGCGGGCAACAAGTTTTGGAACCTCTAAAGTAAGGAAGACGGAAGGCAGATCTCTAATTGAAATATTGTTTCGCATTCATGGCCTTGATATTTGATTTTTAGTGAAGCTGAACAGCCATAAAAACTGTACCTCCCTCGGTAGTGGGTTGTGAAATTCTTCCGGGGGTATCACGAGCATTTCCTAAACCGCGCATTTCCTAACTCGTTAGCGGATTGTTTTGTAATTCGAATACTTCGTACTGTTCAGTCAAGACTTCTAAATTTGGGATATGTTTAGTGGACATGACTAAAGTGTTTTGCTTTTGTCTCTTGGAGGAACCTTTTAGTGTTTTAGCAGTTTAAATTTTCAGTTTCATTTGGCTTAGTTTCATGGAAGGAAACATTGCTGATAGAGAGAGTTATGTAGACTAACTATTTGGTTATGCTTATTTGAAATTCACATTGCACACTGACATAAGACATTTGCTACTACACCAGGTTTCATGCCGCCCACATCGTATAGTGTTTAGCGTTACGAGCTTCGGTGGAGTTGGCCCGTGATCGAATCCCAACTAAGGCATGGACGTTTTTATGCTTGCCTCCCTCAAAGGGAGTGATGTTGGTTTACCTATATACAGGGTGAGCCAAAAGTTCGTAAAAACTTTAAAAATTCATAAAAAAGGAAGAAGTTATGATAAAGATATCCGGTTTGCATGAAAGGGCTCACAAGGAAATCGGATTTTCTTAGCAGCAAAATAAAAATTAATTTTAAAAAGTCACCGGTAGAAGGCGCTGACGATCCAAAACACAATGAACAGGACAACAGTACGTTCCATTCATTTATTCTTGCTATAACAATTGTTCAACATGACCTCCAGAACATTGTACGACACAACTAAGGCGACTTAGGGATGCGACATCGACAACAAAACATCGATGTTTTGAAACATCGATATTCAATATTAAAACATCGATGCTAATAAAATATCGCCCCAAAACCATCGATGTTTTTAAACATCGATGTTTATGAACATTCATTTTTTAAAACTGGTTTAGTAACCTCTAAGATTAATGTTACTTCGGTTAGTCATGGGGGGGGGGGGTAATTTTACTCTCAGGGTGGGCTGAAACAAAAGACAAAATCTTGGTTGCTAGAGTCAGCGCATATCGCAGAATTTCCATTACACATTTCATTACTTTTACCAGAAAATTGAGGATGAAATTATTGCAATTTATTAACAAATCTTTTATTTTCAAATTAAATAATACAAAAGAAAATTACGTATATTTACACCAATTTGAAGTACTGATGCAAAACCATCGTATGGGGGAAAACTGAACAACCTTATTTTTGGTTTACTGTAAATAACAATTATTAGGGCTATTGGGGCATATAATTATTATTCATTGGTTGTTCATTGCCATTTGTCTCTAATCATTCCCCCTTTTGTATTCGTCCTTTTCAGAATTCAGACTTACATTTACTGAGTGGGAAAATTATGCTACGTGGTTAATTTTTTTATTATGGTACATTTTCATTTAAAAAAACATCGGACAGTGTAAAACATCGAGCAAAAAGCATCGATGATAAAAAAAAAAATCGGTTTCAATAAATCGATGTTTAAACATCAACATCGCATCCCTAAGGCGACTCTTCACAGCTTGACCAACAACGCTCGATCATGTAATGATAATATTCTGAAAACGAGGTAGAAATCCTCGTCGGTCACGGTAAATTATTGCAAGATTGGTTTGCATAATTCTGCTGTATTTCTCGCACGTCAGTGCCATCTACAGGTTACTTTCTTTTTGTTGATGCTAAAATATTCCGACTTCCTTGTCAGCCCTTTCTTGCAAATCGCTCTTCTTTATCATAATTTCTTCCTTTTTTTATGAATGTTTAAAGTTTTTACTAAATTTTGGCTCACCCTGTATACTACCATAAGAACGCAGCAAACAAATTGACGGTGAACAATGAGTGAATGTTGAAAATGCAAGTGTCTGTCGCGTTAGAAAAAAACACTACGTTCGATACTTTAAGTCCAGTTCTTCAAAATTAGCTGCGCAATTTCACGTGCAGCAGTGAAGTGTTGTCATGAACATTTCATGTGATGCCCAAAATTTTATACAATGCGTACCTATTTAACAAAATTTAAACAATAGTTTATGTTTAATTTTATGTGTTCGTTCTAACTACATTGCCCAACAGTGTATTCTGTATGCATAAAGAGCTTCATAGTTATTTTTGATGTTATAATCTAAAAAGTAGGCTCATCATTTGCAATTGTCCTAACAAGTCCGTCTTTTCTATTTCAATCTAATTTCTTTTGCTAGATGTGTTCCTATAATTCAAGTGTAAGTGCAAGTTTGACCAAAAAGAACTTCACTGAATGTACTGAGCATTGCTTTGGCTGGAGCATCTATATATTTAAGTTGCTATGCCGACTTTTTGAGCAGTCCGTGAGAGAAAACTACTGCAGCAATTTACTTCGTTTTGGTCTTAAACGAAAGATTGTAATCTGTAGATTTGTCGAATTTGGTTTTTTGTAACCGCAATTTCTATTAATTAGCGATAATTTACAAATAAAAATTGATTTCTGCGCATGCTCAGTGGCATGCTTAAATTTGGATTTAGAAAGTGAGTTTTTGCGCATGCTCAGTGACATGTTTTAATGATAAATACGTTTATTCCGTGGAGTCTCTCTAGATCTCTCTCTGCCATTTTTATTTTTATGATAATTATTTTTGTGAAATATACGATTAAACTGGACGGAAATTCTTTATTTAGTGCTGTTTAATTAGCGATAATTTTCAATTAAAAAAAATTGCTTTCCGCGCATGCTCAGTGACATTTTTAAATCTGGATTTAGATACTCCCTAAGAACGAGACCGCGTGTACACATTAATTTGTTTCTTCGCATTATTATTATTTTCAACATTAGGCAATGAATTTGAGTATAATTTATAGAGTAAATAGCTCACTTCTACCCAGACTTGGGTGTATATAATTTGAAGTATCACTCTAAATGAATTTGATACAAACACAGTTTATACATGAAACAATGTTTATTGAATTCGTTGCACATATACAATTTGCTTTTACAGCAATAAGCATACGTACTATTTGTACGGAATATATATATTAACATTCAATAAAAATACTTTTTGCAAATACTCACAAACCAGCAGAGAGTGAAACCAGCAGTACTGCCACGTAAAATTTGGGCCCCCTAAGCACTAGCGCAGAATAGTACTGGAACTGCATACCTCGTAGCTCCCTCTCGCTTATCTATCAACTTTAACAACCTTTTTAAAACCTTCTCCTCTTTAATCAAGCTGCTTGGTATTTATACCAAGCGCGTATGCCGAAATTAGCATATCTCAAGCAGCTTCTTTAATTCATTCACTCAAAAGTTCGATTCTTGTGAATCGAATCTTGTCTATACCTTACACTTTTATGTATTACAGTAGTACATTTATTTGCTATCTAGCCGTCTTGTTTTAACGGGTATCAAGTAGTAAGACAGAAGATGTGCAACGATGTTTTTACTCTCGAGTTTGAGCCCTCTCTTAAACTTCTTAGAGTTTATTTTCAGTATTTGTGTACAGATTCACTTCTAATACCCACTCCTTAAAATAAATGACTTCGAACTTGGACTTACTTTGATGTCTTATCTTTATGATCGATTATGTTGGCCTTTTCAGATGCAGTGACTGGTGTTATGACTCAGAATCTTCCAAGAAAAATCAACTATAATCACAGTCTGAATCCACTTAAATTTATTGCAAAATGCTTGCACGAATGCTCTTTCGATCTTCTTTTTGCTCAGAGGTTCCTGAAGAGTCTTTGGAAACTTTTGCTGCATTTATATCTTGATACTATTTTTGTCTAATACTTTCTCTGCCTTTGTTTATCATTTCTGCTACCATTGGAATGATATATCGGTGGTCTTTTCGAAGACTTTGCGTAATATTTTCTACGTCATAATAAGGAAAAAATCGATACGAGATCATATTCCTTAATATTATCGTCTCGCTTTTTACCTGCAAAGTCGTTTGTCGTCTTCGACTTTCTCACGACCGTCATTAAATCAATTGTTCCACTCACACACTGGTGGACGCGACGTGTAGTAAGATGTTGAAATTATAAAAGAAAACTTTTCCAAGAAAAAAAGAGAACCAAAAGAGAAGCCTGAAGCTTACGCCTACAGTATAAATTAACTTAACTTAACTGCCGATCATGGAATCGAACTTGTAGGCACGTGGTGCCCATATGGGTAATTAGACTGTTAACAAACTTTACCCAGATCACAAATTAGTCACACTTAACTTAAGAACTATAAACAGTCCTCATCCAATATTAAAACAAACACACACACAGAATTATACACATAAACATTTTTACCGAAACTCTGCAGGGTTGGTTATTCTTTTGGATTGGCTGACACAAACTTTGGAGGATTGCCGTTTGGGTACATATTGTATCGATTGGCGCAAAGATTACATACAACCAAGTATATAGAAGGTCGTTCGCACTTTATGGAAATGATTTTGACAGTTAAGTTTTATGTATAAATGCCGTATTTTTTGCGGCGATTTGCTTCTATCTGATAGTCATGGTTCTTGACAATGGCTTTTGCTCGAATTTTCTATGAAGCTAAACTTTATCTTAGAAATGTCATGTCAATTTTACCCCATTCCTCTTGGACCGTTATCCAAAGTCCGTTCGGTGTTCTTGGATGCCGTTTTCTTAAGGTTCCATTTGATATACCGAAAGCGCAAAAGTCCATTGGAGAAGCGTCAGGTGATTTTACAGGTATTTCACTAAGTGGGATACACTTTATTTCTATTTTTGGTTCTTTCTTTGCTAAATAAGGGGAATTGATTTAGACGTGTGACTAGAGGCCTTTTTCCATATGAAGCTCAACTTTATCAATATCCTTTCCATTTAAGGTTGGAATTTCTTCTTCAAAAATATTCTTCTAAAATATTCTTCTGATAGTAGAGTGAATTAATTTTGGCTTTACTTGTGACTTTTTTTGATTATTAATTTACCATTGTAACAAAATCCTGCAACTTTCATGAATCCTTTTGGGAACTTTTCTGTACACTGACGAAGCCATTTCGTACAGTCATTCCCATCAGTTGAGCAATAGAAAACTAATCTTTTTTTTATTACAGTCACTTAAATACTCCCATGCCTCATCGAGTGTTACCACAAATTTCCATTTTTCAGCAGTTAGATGTATTTCATATAATTTTCTACAATTTGTTTTTCTTTCAGCTATATGTGTCGTGTTGCCTGTCCTAACTTTATTTATTTGGGCGTGATTCGCAATTATTTGGGTTAGTACATATTCTTTAGTTCAAAAGGGGTATTTGGGTGCGTTGTGTAAATCTATTTTTTTTTAATATAACCTAAGGCTCTGGATATTAATTGGCAAACGAATCGGTCATTAATTTGTTTAAAACTAGAGATAACCTTACTTGAAATAAACTGGAAACAATGATAACTGACTCAAAAATTACAATACTAAAAAAAACTAATTTATTTACAATTTTATATTATTTACATAATAACTCATCAATATCAATTATCTTGATGTACAGTTTACTAATTTACTGGTTTTTTAGAATTATCATCACTTTGCGTTCAAAAACAGGTATTTCATTAATCTACATTTTTTAGATTCAGGGAGCATATAATTATTAATCTCACTCATAGCAAAGAACTCCTATCCATAAAAAATATCTTTTAAAACACTGTTCCCGCACTAAAATTTCATTTAGCGAGATGGGGTCTGAACAAGACAAAATGATTTCCACTCACTCAGTTTGATGATGACCGCACTGGGACCCGGGTGTAGAAACTCCTCTTAGGCATGGGTTCTCGCTCCTTCCTTTTAGGTGGGGGGTGCACTGCGTCTCTAGGCTGGGTATTCTTCTACTCTTTTCAAATTATAGGGCATTTATAAGGAAAATGATGTCATTGACTTGATCAAAGTAACTCCCAGTTCCGGGAAGACTCGAACGGATTTCCAATATTAAGGCGCATCCTCTTTATAACCTTGTCTCTATTATCAAGGCAGTTTCAACCAGATCTTCGTCAGTAGCAAATATCTTCCTTCGAAACGGGATTACGATGCAAGCATACCGGGAAGGATCAACCGGAGGCCGCACCGCAAAAGCGAATCTTCTATCTAGCACTGTCGGCAAACTCCCGGGAAGGCTCAACCGGTCTCCGACAGTTAAAATGCCAATCTCTTTATCACCTGCGATGCTAAAGCACAGGGAATAGTCAACGGGGTCCTCACAGCAGAAGTGAATCCTCGAAACATTCTCTAACTATTCTATATATTTTATTTTCTCTCTTCGTTGCTCACTCCTTCTCATTACTCCCACATCTACCCAGGAAAGTTTTAAAATCTCATCCACTTAGCCTTAATTTCTATTTTCTTCATTGGCTAGCCTCTCAAATCGTGTACGCCCTTCTTACATCCTTTCACTACCACCCAAGTCATCTCCACGTGTTCTGCGGTTTTGAAACTGAGTTCCCATGCCATAAATTCTCTACAAAGGGGCTTTGTGATTTAACGTCAAACCCGGTGCGAAACTCTATCTGTGTCTGAGATCTCGGACCCCAACTCCACTTAGTCGCTCTTAAATTGGCTAAGTCATCAAACGACTGCCCTCCTCTGTAATTAAAGTCGGCTTCTTAACTTTCTCACAAAATGTAATGGAGCAAGCCTTCGATCATTTTAACTTCTCTTAAAATTTAATTTAATTTTTCTTTCAATTCGAAGGCGCTTCATTACAATATGCTTTGGCAATAGTAGATGAACTTTAGGTTTATTCATAATTTTTAACTTCAAATCTTTATGAATGATTCTACTTACAGTGCCAGAAGACATTCCTAGTTTCGACGCAATGAATCTTTGAGTAGGAGAATTTTCTTTTAGGATCTGACACTTCCCTTTCTTGATATTTACCTTCATTCGAACAGTCTTAGGATGAAGTTTCGAGGTCAAGTTTTCATTTTTTACTTTCAGTTAGACTTTTTTTCGTTTGAAATTTCATGTGTTATAGATGCCTTTTTTTTGAAATGCCATAACCGCGATTTTTACTCCGCTTTATAATTTGTTGATATGAATATTTCTCCTCGAAAAGCGCAGTTACGTAACCTTTGAACCATTTATCAGTTTTAGGAGCCATTTTCAAAATAAATCTTTTATGTTACATTCCAATCAAAACAAAAAACAGTAGCAGACGATTATACTGAAGTTGTCAAATTTTTATCTCAAAATGCAAACGGCAAAAATAAATTACAAAATCGCTTCCGTAAAGTGCGAATGACCTTCTGTACAAGAGTGGAAAGGTGTCATGCAGTTCGAAGAGCCTGAGATCGCTAGGTTAGGGTTCTTGTTATATTGGAAATTTACGAATAAGAGTGAGTGACGTTCGTAAAAGGTAGGGTTGCCAGAAGTTAGAAGTTTAGCCTCTTCATTACCTCGGTCCACATTTGTGGACCTTCGCTTCTTAGCTTCTAAAAACTTGCCATGAGAAAATTTGTAGTTCTAACCTCGCTGTTACATACGTGGATGTTCACGCTTTCTGGCAATTCTAATAGATGGCTGCAGTTGTACGGCGTTTGGGTAGAATTTCACATTACAGAAGTGATTTTCCAAAAATGGCGTCATCTCAGGGTTCACGAAAACGTAAGTAATTTTCATTATTGTATAATTTAGTTATTCACAAAATAATTTTATTTCTTTAAACTTATTAGTTCTATCATCTGTATGAAACTTTTTCTTTTATATTAACCTAATATTAAAAACTAATATAGTCAAGAATATGCAGGTACACGTGTGTGTACCTTCGTACATATGGCTAAATTGTGACTGTGATAGTGATCATGTGAAATCCCATTGTACTATGAGTATTAATTTTATATTTATTTAGTAATATTTTTATGGGTATTTCAGTTAAGTGATTAATGTTTAGGTACATCTAATACCTATCTTTCTGGATTTTATTTTCCATAATTTTGAAATTTTACCCCCAAAATTAGATAATTTAAAAAAAATAATGTTAGCTAATTTTCAATATATTTAGATATTTTGCATGGTTTGCATGATTGAAATAGTTATGAAACTAAAATTTTATGTAATATTTGAATAATATTTATAATAGCATATAATTTAAAAAATTAATGTTAGCTAATTTTGTAATGTTATATAATTTTTAGGAATACTGACTCAAGAGGAAATTGAAAATATTTTGCAACAGTGACTTATCAGACATATCTAGTGATAGTGAGGATGGTTAGCCCATTTCTAAAGAAAGGACTATCAATACGTCTGATATAGATCTATCATCAGATAGCGATGATAGATCTACGGCAATATGTGCCTAATAAACCTAATCCTCTTGGATTTAAAAATTTTGTTTTACCTGCAGAAGATGGCTTAGTTTTAGATTTTATTATCTACGATGGTAAAGGATGTGTTCCTGTCGAAGATATGAGTAATTTGGGTGTAGGTGGTGGCATTGGTAAGCGTCTTTCTGAAGCTATTCCTCAAGATTCTACACATATAATTTATACCGATAGGTATTTTACTGGAATTAAATGTGCAGAATATCTTCTTCAACATAATATTTTCTTGACTGGAACTGTGAGGAATAATAAAATTGGAATCGCTCAACAGAAATTGAGAAGTGATAAAGAAATCAAGAAAGGTGCGTGGGCTGAATTAGTTCGGGATGATAAAAAAGTGTGTGTATTGAAATGGAAGGACAATAAAAGTGTCATATTTTTTTTTATCAACATTTGTAGGAAGTGAACCAGAATCAACCTGTCGTAGATGGTCTAAAGAAGAGAAGAAAAAAGTTAGTATACCTCAACCTTCCATAGTTCGTTCCTACAATACTTCTATGGGTGGTACAGATCTTTGTGATAGGTACTTAGCCTATTATCGATGCACAGTTAGAACAAAAATATGGCCAATCCGTGTATTTACTCATTTTGTAGATCTAGCAATCTCTAATTGTTGGATTTATTATGTACGCTATCATAAAGCAAATAAATTGAAACATATATCCCTTTTGAAATACAGAATGCATATTGCATTATCACTTATAAAATATGAAGGAAACAAAAATGTCGTTACACTTAGAGGAAGACCTAGGATTTCTTCCTCAAGCTCAGAAGAGGATGATATTCCAAGAAAACAACGCAAAATTATAAATCAACCCTTGAAAGCAATACGTCTTGATAATGTGGGACATTTTCAAAGTTATATGGACGATAAGAATGCTTCAAAATATCGTTTAGCAGGATACAAATCGAGAACAAGAGTTATGTGTATTAAATGCAAAATATACTTATGTATCCTAAAGAACAATTGCTTTGTGAAATACCACACACAATAAGACATTTTATTTGCTAATGTATAAATGTTTAAAAACACAAAATCCATTGTGTGCGTATTTTAGCAACACGAAATAAACCATAAACTGTGCATTTGAATTTTTTGTCATAATGTAATATGTCAATAATAATTAGTGGTACTTTTTCGATTGAAATATTAAAGCATTGTACTTAGATAAAAATTCAGATTTTTTTAAAAATTTGATTTTCTTTCTAAACAATTATTAAATACATTCATTATTATACTTAAATTAACTATAATACAATAATATGTATATTTGTACCTGGTTTAGATACCATTTATCATTTGAAATATTTAAGTATTTTTACTTTGTTAAAACCTGAGGTACACATAAGTGTACCTAAAATTATTGGCCCCCTAACAGTAAAATTTATGTTTTCTCTATTTTATTATGACTTATGAAGGTAAAACAGAAATTTAGAACTGTTAAATATTTTTTTGCAATATTCTTTTATATTTCAGTAGTGAAGAGGTTAAAAAGAGAAAATCTTCCAAAAAGAGAGTAAAAAGAGGACAGTGCATGGAAGTATGCAAATATAATATTTATTCATAGGCATCAAAATTAATTTATATTTATCTCTATATATAAAACAGTTCCGTAACTGACTGACTCACTGACTGGCATACAACGCACAGACCAAACCGCTGGACCAAAATGGCTGACATTTTGCATGGTGATTCTTCTTATAGTGTAGGGGTGCACTAAGAAAGATTTTTCAAAATTTCTTCTTAGATTTTTTTAAATTAAATTTTTAAGCTGTTTTAATAACTTTTTTAAGTTTGCATTTAGAATAATAATTTGAGGGTTATAAAATTTACATCACAAGAAAGATCATAAAAATTTCTTTTAAAAATGAGATCTTTTTTGAATCTTTACCTCCCTTTTCTGATTTTTGGTGAATTTTTAAAGATTATTTTTAGAATTAAATTCATTAAATGCTGATCACGTGATTTCTTTTTCTGGTACTTTAAATAAATTTATCGTCACGTGCATAACAACTAAATAAACACAATTTTTTTCTCTTCTTAATGCTGCAGACGATTGGACATTATCCAAAAAAATATTAAAATACAGTAAAAGATATTACGTTCCTTAAACTTTACTATATTCTTTAGTATGTCCTATTACATTTAATTTGAATATTTTCTTTTATATTATTTTGTCTATAAAATATCCCTTACGATTTTTTTATAAATAATTTTTTTTGTTTTTTTACATCAATTGTATACATTGATCGTCGTATTTATTATCTATATATATAAAACAGTTCCGTAACTGACTCATTCATTCATTCACTGACTGACTGACATACAACGCACAGACCAAACCGCTGGACCTAAAGGGCTGAAATTTTGCATGGCGATTCTTCTAATAGTGTAGAGTTGCACTAAGAAAGATTTTTCAAAAATTCTTCTTAGATTTTTTTAAATTAAATTTTTAAGCTGTTATTTAAACTTTTTTTACGTTTGCATTTAAAATAATACATTGAGGGTTATAAAATTTATATCACGAGAAAGATCATAAAAATTCCTTTAAAATGACATCTTTTTCGAATCTTTACCTCCATTTTCTGATTTTT
This sequence comes from Dolomedes plantarius, assembly GCA_907164885.2. Taxonomy (NCBI): domain Eukaryota; kingdom Metazoa; phylum Arthropoda; class Arachnida; order Araneae; family Dolomedidae; genus Dolomedes; species Dolomedes plantarius. The sequence continues at coordinate 71,017,911 of OU015503.1, read as the reverse complement.
CGTGAATTTTTAAAGATTAATTTTTAGAATTTGATTTATTAAATCCCGATCACGTGATTTCTTTTTCTGGTACTTTAAATAAAATCATCGTCACGTGCGTAACAACTAAATAGACAAAAAAAAAATTTTCTTGCTAATGCGCAGACGATTGGACATTATTTTGTCTTTAAAAATATCCCATACGATTTATTTATAAATATATATTTTTTTCTACATCAATTGTATACATTGATCGTCATATTTACTATAAATATATATATATATATATATATATATATATTTTTTTTTGCATCAATTGCATACACTGACCATTGTATTTAATTTGAATGTATTCCGTAGCGAAGTGAGGGTTTTCAGCTAGTTATATAAATAAAAATACAATTTGTGAAAAAAAAAACTTTTTTTAAATAATTCCCTTTATGAAATATTTTAAAACATTTATAAATAAAAAACAAAACAATAAATTTTAATTCATAATACTAGGGGCTAAGAGTAATAATTTTATGATTATGAATGAAATCACAATAAGGTTTCCTCAGTCACAGGACTATCAATCTCATATTTATATGAGCTAATAACTTACGATAACAATTAGCTATCCCTATAAAATTGCTTTATTGCTATATTTTTATACCGATTTAGAAGTTTCTGTGCTGAAATAATTTCTCTTCTTTGTCCACGGAGCCCTGACAATTGGAAATAATCTGTCTACATTTCTATTATGGCACGGTATTAAAATACAATACCGACAAATTTTACGCTAGGAAAAAATATTGGACTAAAGGTAAGTGAGGTAAAAAGAGTACAAAATAAAGATCAGAATAAAAAAAAATTGAACAAAAACATCGGGGGTAAAAGAGGACATGTTCTCTTTAACTTTTTCATGCTCAAAATTTTGTTTCACTCACAAACACAAAATTATTTATATCTACAAACTAAGGGATGCTATTAAAACTGAAAACAATTATTTTTAAATTTTTTTAGTAATTACCGTTTTCAGTGCTCAGGTGGTATACGTATTATACCACCGTGCTATTAATGCATATACAGATTCAAATGAACAGACACATATATTTTACCCTGATCAATTGTTTTTCGCCTTTAACTTCTTTTTACAACACTGCAGAAAATCTAAAATAATAAACGTAGTAATAAGTTTTTGGAAGAATATATTATGCAATTTGTAATTGAAGTAAAATCTCATTTATAAGTACTTCAAGGGACCTCGAAAAAGAAACGCATAATTGAGAAAATATATTACTAATATAACATCAAAATTTAATGAAAATGAAATGGAGGGAGTGAAAATAAATAAAAAGTGAGAAATTGTTTTCAAAATGTCCTCTAAAAGATTAAGTGTAATTGCAAAAAAATAGCGTAGAAGCATATGCCGAAATGCAATTTACCATTTTGCATTCAAGAATAGAAACCTACAAATGTAGAAAACGTATGAGGTTTTACAGAACATATTAATAAATTATTTATATTAACTTGCCTGTTTATGTACTTAAATATTAATGTTTTTCAAGTTTGCATGTTTGAATATACATACTTAGATAAATGCACGATGGCTTTATTACCACCTCATGTTTAAAAACATAATTATTAATGTAATTAAATTAATAAATCAAATGTGAGTACCTTTTATCAACTTATCTTGATATGATATCAATAAAAATATGCCTGCGTAACAATCAATTTAAGCAAAATATACCGATTTATTCAGACACGAGTACACAAGGGCGACAATATGACAGTCTCAAAAGAATTTTGAAAATCATCTGTAGATATGGACAACTATCGCCAAATATACTCGAAAAATATAAGTATTTGACCTTTAATAAAAAATTGGTAGCAAAAATATAGCAATATGTAATGACTCAGAAAAAGGTAGAATATGTGGTATGCTTTTCATAACATTATACTCTAAAGAGTTTTAAAAGGGGACTTTTAACAGTCGTATGACCCCTTAATACCCCCTACGTATAGCTTATCCCAGAAACCTCAGTTAGCACAACAGAAGTTTCCGCGGGCAATTTGTTCAGTATAAGTTGTATAAATGACAACATTTCATCCTAGAAAATCACTTAATTTATCATAAAAGTACTGCATTTCTCCTTCATAATCTTAATTACTGCAATTTCACACAATAGCAAATTCTACCACTACAAGATAATAATTGTATAAGTGCATATTATGTTTTTTTTTTCAATGTGACAATCAATGACAGGCATAATTTTTTTTACAACCATATCAGGAAGTGTCAAGATCAGTAATATTTGATATGCTGATCCTCGACTCATGTTCCGTTTTCATTCAGTTTCTTATATATTTTTTTTATTTTTTCTGAAGCATTGAGAGTAGCCAGTAAAGGAAATGTGGGTAGCACAAAATGAAAAAAAAAACTTATCATGGTGAAAAAAAGGTAAAAAAAATATTACAGGATTATTTTACCAGAGCCATAAATTCCATTAGTCCTGTATCATAAATATTTTGTTTAAGTCTGAAAACCTCATAGAAATGTATCTTTTCCATCTTGGCCAATACGGACCACATGTCATGAGACATTCACAGAGAACCTCGGAAATAATTTAATACATTTTGTTTTGGAGCACTATAAAGGTGAATCAACAATGCTCCGTGGGTGCCAACTCAATTTTGATAGAGCACCCACAAGGGCGACATACGGAGGGCTTGCACATTTCCCCACACACTGACATCGTGGATGGACTTTCCAGATTTAACGTGGCCCTATTGGATTAGACACGAAAGTATTGATTGCCGTTCGTCTGTCATCGAACGGAACATCCCAGTCCGATTCCCCACGCGCCACCACTAGACTATCTCGGGACCAATTAATTTACTTTATCTTTCATCCTTCATTTTATCCTTGAAATATTATCTTATTCCAGAGCTCCACTGATCTCAGCAACTGATCTACGGACTACAATCCATGAACGTCAAATTGTCCTGTTCGTAGATCTTAGCAGTCGTCCATACATATTAATAAACTAGCTGAAAACCCGCACTTCGCTGCGGAGTACATTCAAATTAAATACAGCTGTCAATGTATGCAATTTATGCCAAATATATATATATTTATAATAAATACGACGATGAATGTATACAATTGATGTAAAAATTATATATATTTATAAAAAAATCGTAAGGGATATTTATTTTCTTTGGATAATATCCAATCGTCTGCTGCATTAGAAAGGAGAAATTTTATTTGTCTATTTAGTTATGCATGTGACGATAAATTTATTTAAAGTACCAGAAAAAGAAATCACGTGATCAGCATTTAATAAATTAAATTCTAAAAATTAATCTTTAAAAATTCACCAAAAATCAGGAAATAGAGGTAAAAATTCGAAAAAAATTTCATTTTGAAGGAATTTTTAGGATCTTTCTCGTGATATAAATTTTATAACCCTCAATGTATTATTTTAAATGCAAACGTAAAAAAAGTTTAAAAAACAGCTTAAAAATTTAATTTAAAAAAATCTAAGAAGAATTTTTGAAAAATCTTTTATAGTGCACCCCTACACTATTAGAAGAATCGCCATGCAAAATTTCAGCCCTTTAGGTCCATCGGTTTGGTCTGTGCGTTGTATGTCAGTCAGTGAATGAATGAGTCAGTTACGGAACTGTTTTATATATATAGATTAAAAGAAACGTCTATGATAAAGGGTCTCGAAACAAGGATGCATAGATTGGGTAGATTCCTTGCGCTACGGTTATCTATAACAGACTTACTTTGAAGAGTCGACGCGAAGTTTTTTACTACATTAAACATTTAAACGTTAATCTCCACAAAACTTTTCCATAATAAAAGCGCAATGTGATGTATTTTATTTATTCTGAGGGTAGTTATGTAAAGGAAAAGGAACTGGCGCTAATGTCCGTAACTTGCCCCGTACAGAATTTCAACTTATACGAAAATTTTAACAAAATATCCTTATTTAATAAAAATGTTTCGTTTATTCGGTTGTCTTTTGTATGTTAAATCTCAGATGAAAAGTTAGACACATAGGTATTCAATAAAATCGATAGCATTCTGCCGTATTAAATAAAGGTTTCATAGTTAATTTCTCTGTCTAAATAAACTGAAAATGGCAGTTTCAATAAATAATACAGCTACAAATTTTCATGCTTTTAAGTATATTTTTTAGTTATAAATCTGTCTTTGCTGTTCAAAATGGACTAAAATGAGTTATCGAACAAGGAATGTTTGAAAAATCAAGGGCTACTGCAGGGTACAGAAACCTAAATCCAATTCCTTTACTAAATGTTTTTATTCATCAGTGAAAACTTGGAATTTTAATTCCAAAATGGATGAATATGAGCTATCAAACCAGGCAAGTTTGAAAAATCAAAGCCTACTGCAGGGTACAGAAAGCTCAAAACAAAAGTCCAATTCCCCTCCTAAATATTTTTATTCATCAGGGAAAATTTGGTATGTTAAACCCAAACTGGGCTAAAATGAGTTATCAAAACCAGGTATGTTTGAAAAATCAAGGGCAAGTGCAGGGTACAGAAACCTGAATCCAATTCCTTTCCTAAATATTATTATTCATCGGTGAAAACTTGGAATGTTAAGTCCGAAATGGCTGAACACGAGTTATCAAACCAGGCAAGTTTGAAAAATCAAGGCCTACTGCAGGGTACAGAAAGCTTAAAACAAAAGTCCAATTCCACTCCTAAATATTTTTATTCATCAGGGAAAATTTGGGATGTTAAGCCCAAAATGGGCTAAAATGAATTATCAAAACCAGGTATGTTTGAAAACTCAAGGGCTACTGCAAGGTACAGAAAGCTATATCCAATTCCACTCCAAAATAGTTTTATTCATCAGTGAAAATTTGGAATGTTTAGTCCAAAATGGGCTAAAATGAGTTATCAAATCAGACATGTTTGAAACATCAACGGCTACTGCAGGGTATAGAAAGCTAAGTCCAATTCCACTCCTAAATATTTTTATTCATCAGTGAAAATTTGGGATGTTGAGTACAAAATGGGCTAAAATGAGTTATCAAATCCAGATATATTTGAAAAATCAAGGGCTACTGCAGGGTACAGAAAGCTATATCCAATTCCACTCCTAAATATTTTTATTCATCAAGGGAAATTTGGGATATGTGAAACAAAACACAAACTTGTTAGTGTTAAAGGGGTTCTGTCCCAATTAAGGACATAGCACTCTTTACTCAACAAAAATAAAACTGGAAAAATTTACTTTAAAAAAATTAAAAATTAAACTTAAAAACTGACTTTAGAAAAGCTGTTTATTTTTCTCAAAACTATGATTTTTGAATGGCCACTCTTTGCACTGCAAACACAGAAATATGAAAATAGTAAGATGTAGTTAAATTATACTAAGGGGTCATTTTCTGTAATTAATATTACAAATTAATTAATATTACAAAATATTCTTCCACTTTCAAGTATGCATTTCTCCTGTGTTATAAGTTTACATAAGGTAATTTGGGCTAAAATTAACCTGAAATGACACTTTCAGTAAATAATATAACTAAAAATTCGTATGATCTCAAGGACACTTTTTCCCTTGGTAATATACACTGAAAAAATTTGTCGGGCTTAAAGGAACCAAAAATGACAATTTCAATAAACAATACAAAAATTTGCTCTTTCAGGTATAGTTTTTGCTGTGTTAAAAACACGAAAAATGTAAGCTGTACATAAATAAACCTAAAATGACAGTTTCAATAAATAATTCATCCATAAATTCTCACGCTTTTAAGTATACTTTTGTTTTGAGTAATATACATGCAAAAGATAAGTTTTTCTGAAATCTAGTTTTCTGCTAATTGAGTATAAATAATTTCCATGACCCCAAATCCTGTAAATGGTTTTGTGTGAAAGTAATTATCACGTCACTTTTTCTAAGTTAATCCTGTTCACAGGAAAAGTAATTTTTTTTAGTTCCATTAATGTGTTTTCGTAATTAGGCTAGCAGCCCAGCTTTTGAAAGGTTGTAGCTGAAGAAAGATTTTATCATCTTGAGACTCCTTCTTATTAACTCCTGTATACCCACAGCTCAGCTAACCGCAGTTTCGGAATCACTGTTTTAAAGAAAAAGATTAAACGATGATAATTAAAAAATATCTGCCTTAATATGATAATTATCTAAAAAATCGGATCTTCAAATTTTATTGTTTTGGTTTATAGGAAGAACTGTTTGAATTTTTCGTCTCTGTTCATTCAAGTCGGAGATTGAACGAGAATGAAACACAGTTTCAGAATCAAGTTTTGAAGAAAAAGACTAAAAGAGGAGGATTTAAAAAATACCTTTCTTAATAGGGTTGATTATCTGAAAAATTGGATTTTAAATCAAATTTTAATGTTTCGCTTTATAAGAAGAAATGTTTGAATTTTATTCCTATGCTCATTCAAGTCGGCGAATGATCAGAGTATGAACCACAGTTTAGAAATCATTGCTTTGTAGAAAAATATTAAAAGATAATGTTTAAAAAAATCTGTCTTAATGGAGTCAATTATCTGAAAAATTTGATCTGCAACCAAATTTTAATGTTTCGCTTTATAAGAAGAAATGTTTGAATTTTAATTCTGTGTTCATTCAAGTCGGACAATGATCAGAGAATGAACCCCAATTTCGAAATCATTGTTTTGTAGAAAAAGATTAAAAGATGATGATTAAAAAATCTGTCTTAATGTAGTAGATTATCTGAAAAATTTGATCTTCAACCAAATTTTAATGTTTCGCTTTATAAGAAGAAATGTTAGAATTTTATTTCTATGTTCATTCAAGTCGGCGAATGATCAGAGTATGAACCACAGTTTCGAAATTATTGCTTTGTAGAAAAATCTTAAAAGATGATGTTTAAAAAAATCTGTCTTAATGGAGTAGATTATCTGAAAAATTTGATCTTCAACCAAATTTTAATGTTTCGCTTTATAAGAAGAATTGTTTGAATTTTATTTCTATGTTCATTCAAGTCGGACAATGATCAGAGAATGAACCACAATTTCAAAATCATTGTTTTGCAGAAAAAGATTAAAAGATGATGATTAAAAAATCTCTCTCAATAGGGTAGATTATCTGAAAACTTGGATCTTAAATGAAATTTTAATATTTTGCTTTATAAGAAATGCTTGAATTTTCTTTCTGTGTTCATTCAAGTTGGAGAATGATCAGAGAATGAAGCATAATTTCGGAATTATTGTTTTAAGGAAAAATATTAAAAAATTATAGTTAAAAAATATCTGTCTTAATAGGGTAGATTATCTGAAAAATTGGGTCTTCAATCAAATTTTATAGTTTTGCTTTATAGGATGGATAGTTTGAATTTTATTTGTATGTACATTCAAGTTGGAGGTATAGTAAATCTAGTGAAAATTAACTCTCTCTTCTCCTAGAAGTTCGAATTAACAATAAAACAACCAAAATAGTTTAAAGGACTGATTTAAACTTTGATAGAAATAAATATATATTAAATGTTCGTAACTCAAGTATTAAAATATTTTTCAATTCTTCAAGTTTTCAGCTTTTCGGTGAGCTTCATTGGTGTGATGTTTGAAAATCCTCATAATTGCGAAATTTGCGATCCAAAAAGCATAAAATTTTGCTCACGTCCCAAAACATTGTACTGTGCAATGTGGACTGCAGATTATTTAATTATTTCTTTTTTTCAGATTTAGTACGGTGTGGACTTCGATTTCAGGAAATAATTTAGATTTTTAGCGTTATACTTTGTTTACAACTGCTTTGCTTCTAACAGATTGTACAATTCTTACATTCAGGATGTAAATAATACTATTATATCAAATATGACTTTCAATAATATGTACTTTATGAAATGCAATAGTAATTCAATTTACTGTTGTAGTTAGAGTGATTTTAGCAGAAAAATATGTTTAAACAATTTGCCTTGTATATTAATGATGAGGGAAGACATCTAAATTTGAAGTGACTGTTTTATATTTTTATTAGCTCAGAGATTAGTTTAAAGGGACAAAAGGAATATCTGATGCTAGAAACTAAGAAAAGTGACACCAAACATGGTAAAACATTCTATTGTTATAGTATTAAAACAACGGTTGTTCATTACTTGGGCTTATAACGACCGAAATTTGAATGTTCGACCCCCAGATAAATGGTTGATTTCATTAATCGACATATTTCCTACAATCTCCAGTAAGGTTTTAAATGATCTTTAACTGTGAATATATCATTCTATGCCAAGTTTTTTACTGAAAAATGTCACGTCGCATCATAAAAGCATTTTTCTTTGAATAACAGATAAACCCTCGTCCTGCATTGAAAAGAGTATAGTTTTCGCCGCTGTGTGTTTTCATGCGAACTAAAGAATCTAAGCTGTAATTTCACATATTTAAGGATTATTCAGAGATGAAACCAATAGCTTATCAGTAGGTAAATTATTTTAACTTAGTTTTCATTGTCTTCTAAACAATAAATCAGTTTTACTGATTCACTTCAGTTGAAACAGAATACAAAAGAAACCCTCTGATTCACTTTCTCTCTCTCTCACTATTCTCTCTTCACTGTTAAAAAGTGAATTTCCATATACTAAGATCAAACATATTGTGCTCAGATAAAATCTTGAGGAAAACTTATCCAAGAGAATTACGAACAACCGTCATGCAGTGATGGCATTGTCATATTTTGAGGTCATTATTTCATCTCGTTTCCTGTTTTTCGTTTGATCTTCTCATATGGAGCAAAGAGCAACAATCAATGTCAGCAGCCATTCTATTTATCCAACATTTTCCTTTTGGCATCTGGAGATTAATGAATTGTGCCAGCAAAAATAATCTGGGTTTTTCATTTAAGGTAAGCTTGCCATACGGGCCCGGTCACCGGAAGTGCCAGAACGTTTGCAACTCTCTTCTGCTTTACTAATGAAGCACTAAACGTTACAAAATTAACGAAGCACGTGGAAATGCTGTTATAACACTAGATTAAGTAGTGATTGTGCAAAGGAGTTCTCTCTTCGAAATTAGTAAGGTAAAACAGATTAATGAAGTTCATGGAAATGTTGTTATGATTCTAGATAAAGTAGTAATTGTGCCTAGGAATTCTGGTCTCCGAAATGAGAAAAGCATAATGGTTGTTGTCGTATTGCTCGTCCATTTTATTTATTGGGCATGGTTATTTGGTGGTAGTATAAAAGATTATCTATCTTAAGACAAGGGGTATTTGGGTGCGTTGTGTTATAATTATTTATTTTGTTACCCAAGGCTCTGGACGTAATTAGCAATTAACGAACAACTTTAAAACCCGCTGGATCTGCTAAATCAACACTGCTCCACATTAAAATACACAGCAGATAAATAATTACTGACTCAAGGTTTAAAACAAAACTTATTTATTTACACTGTCTTAATATTTACATTTTATCTCACAAATTTAATTAACATAATAACTGCTCTACTCACTATCAAAACACGAGCAAATGAAACGGGATTCGATTTAGTTTGACTTCTGATTCAGGGAGCGTAAATACGAACTACACAAAATTCTAAAAGCTCCTATCCAAATTAAATACACGATATTTTCAAATACGTAAAACTGGCACTAACTATTAATAGCAAACGCGGGATCTGAACTAAACAAAATCAATAGAAACACTCACGTCTTTTAGTTGAGAGCAACCTTCGGGTTCTGTGATGACTATGGTAGGGGACTCTTCCGTGACGACAGTTGGGACTCTGTAGGTTCTCTTTAGTTTGATGGGGCACTCTTCCACGCTGGGTTATTTGTCACTGTAGACGGACTGGAGGCAATCTTCTCTGCCATCCCTCTTTATTTCGGATTCGGGATCAGCTATCAGTCGTCACTCCACACAGGCTTTCTTTCTCGGGAAAGATCAACCGAGTTCCGACGCATCAAACCCTCTTAGTTTTATTTTAGCTCCGGGAATATTCGACCGGACTTTTGGAGCAGTCAAACAGGGGCAGGTATTTCTTCAGCCGACCCAGGGAGAGGCCTCCTGGACTCCGACTGCACTCCAACTTCTCTCCCTCAAACTCACTTCCAATATTTAAATTTCTTAAACGTTCCCGCCTCCGGAACCATTTCACCAGCCATTCTGGAAACTCTCGACTTTTTATTTGTTAAGTTTCAACACCTAAAAACCTCTCATTTGCTACCCTCTTTCTTAATCAAAAACGCCCCTCTTATGCAATGATCCAAACAACTGATTGACCACCCGCAAAACACCGCCAAACCATGTGGTTTTATAACGCTCCCCTCCAATCAATCCCCCACAAAGAGTCATTGCAACTTAACGTCACAAACGGTGCCATCCTTGCTTATGTGCGTCTATCATCTAAAAGACCCCACACACTCTAGGCTCATAAAACTTTTGTAAATTGTCTACCGTTGCCGACAAAAGCTTTGCTCTATAATTGCGTCGGCATTAAAGACGTCCCCGACCTTTTAACACAAAATGTAATGAATCAAAGCTTTCAAAGTTTTTATTTTTGATTAAAATATGAATTTTTAATTTTTTTTAAAAGTGCTTCTTTACAGTGGTCCATATGAAAGTGTGACTTATGTTTTAGCTGCAGGGGTTAAATATTCAAAGCTTTGTGTTTGCGCCAGCAGAAGACGTCGTATCGTCAGAAATTAACAGTGTACTGTTTGAATGTGTTGTAGCAAGGTGACTACGTACGGTCATGTCATGGATTCGTCCAAAAAGGCCGAGTGAGCGTTCATTCAATGTTTGACGGCAGAAGGTGAGGCCGAAATTTATAGCCGTATGAGGGATGTCTTTAGGCACGAGTGCCTGTCACAGTGCTCAGTATTCAGATGGCTTAAGGAATTTCGTAATAGAGTTGAGAGCACGGAACACGCCACCGAGACCTCCTTAAGCACACTTGGACATCACCATGGAATCGAGTGCCGTGGACAAGATTT
>OU015503.1:70991987-71001987 GCA_907164885.2 Dolomedes plantarius | reverse complement strand
CAGCTGCGTTATGCACCGCCACACTGGTCCTGCACCGGGTATTATGGTATGGGGCGGTATTGGATATCACTCTCGCACACCTCTAGTACGCATTGCCGGTACTTTTAACAGCCAGCGCTACATCTCCGAGGTGTTGGAGCCAGTTGTCCTTCCTTACCTTCAGGGCTTGCCCACAGCCATATTTCAACAGGATAATGCGCGACCACACGTAGCACGCATTGTCCAACGGTTCTTCGACAATCGCCAGATTGAATTGCTTCCCTGGCCGCCTCGCTCTCCGGATCTTTCGCCGATAGAAAACATGAGGTGCATGGTTGCTCTACGATTGACCCAGATTCCATCCTCAGCTGCCACAGCAGATCAACTTTGGCAACGTGTGGAAGCTGCTTGGTCTGCTGTACCCCAAGAACTCATCCAAAGTCTCTTTGAATCAATGCCGAGGCGTGTGACAGCGGTGATCTCCAACAGTGGCGGCTACTCTGGTTTCTGATTTTGGCAGGAACCACACTTCACAGAAGTCTATAAATTTAATCATTTGATACTTGGTCAACATGTTATCTACAAAATAAATTTTGTTGTGATATCTCTTGTCTTTCTTGGTGTTGCAATTTGGGTGGCCAGCAGTGTATATATATGTTCCCCCCCCCTCGGAGCCTCCATTGTATTAAATAAAGTCAACGTGAAGACAGAATTGTTCCTCTTAGTTTGAAGTGATTAGATACTTACTTATTGAGTGGCATTTCAATTAATGTCGATCTGAAAATGCTGAGGAAAACTTATTCCGTAACCCGACCTTCATATTTATGACCTTGTCCTTGATGATATGTTTCTGTTGATATTTTGTGGTGCCGCTATTAAATGTTTTTTTTTCAAGATAAAAAGAAAATAACTGCTCGTCTCCATTCCAGGGATGCGCATCAGCAGATTTTTCAATGGAAGTGAGTGCCTTAATTGACGGTGTTGTGTTTACGGTCATGGTTTGTGACTGCCTTTTGACGACGGAAAGTTTTCATGCGTTGATCACTTATCGACCTCGTTGGGAAATTCGGAAATGTATATTAAAAGAAGGAAACCAAACTTGACAAACGTGAATAGAAGACAAAGAATATTATTAACGAAATTATATTCAGTTGGGCAAGAATATTGCAGTAAGAAAGGAAATACAAGGGACCTTGTTTCCCCGTTTCTTTAAATTTTTAACTCCGCAGACAAATTTGGGATAAGCAATATGGACTTTTGCAAGCATTTAATGCTTTTTAAAAAATATCTAAAAATTTTGTTTTAATATTTTGTCCTTTATTTTTTTCAAAATTGCTGTCTTAAGCATTCCCAGACTACTTTTAGTTATATAATTTATATTTTTGTTAAACGCATTGGTGTATTCGAGTACGTGAACACAAAAGCATGAAAACACAATTTTCAACTTTTTTTGCAAAATATTATCATACTTAGTAGAAACTTTTGTGCAAAGATTCTGTTAACCAACTGAAACTATTCAAATATTTTACTATGAATATTATGATTAATTAATTATAACTAATGCATTAAAATTATACTTTAGTAATACAAAGTATATAATTTAGTAATATTATAAAATATTATTAAATAAATCTTTATACTAACAGATGTAAAAAATTAAGGAAGTCAAGTAGATTTTAAAAAATAACATTGACAACAAATTTGAACTTTTTTTCTGTCCTTTAAAATGAAACTTTGTGATTCTGTATAAACAAAAGGTGCTTGATTCCTATATCAAATCCAAAATGGTCCATCACGTACCGTTTTTGTAGGAGTCTCACTTCTCATATTTATACAAATTGGTTACAAAGAAATGTAACAGAGGCTTGATTTTAGAAAACACAAACACTAAAAGGATTTTTTTTGGCCGTTTTCTCTTGTAGACATCTGTTGGTGTGTCCCTGATAAAAGACCAGCAATATTCAGCTAGCTTATTTCCATTCCATCGTTCACTGAAACGCTTTTCAAACATAGAGATGTCCTGGTAAAAACTTTCCCCTTGCTCATCACTAATTGAGCCAAGGTTTTGAGGAAAGAAGTCCAGATGTGAGTCCAAAAAGTGTAGTTTGAAAGACACATTGCAACCTATAACAGGAAAGCATTTCACCATGTCACCAACGAGATGTTCATAGTTTTGAACTTTCTCATTGTCAAGGAAACGTGAGCACACTGATTTGAATGCCCGCCAGGCTTCTTTTTCTGTTTGTGACAGTTTGTTATCGAACTCTTCATCTTGAAAGACTGTTTTAGTTTGTGGGCCAGTAAAACCCCCTTTTTTACCTTCGCCTCACTTAAATTTTTGAATTTGTTCCTGAGAAGCAAGAAAGCCACTTTTTTTTCTGTCCAGAGCTTTTACAAATATTTTCACTAAACCGAGTTTAATGTACCATGGTAGAAAGAAGACACATTGCGGATTCCCAAGTGGTTCATGTGATATGATTTTGGTGCCAGGAATGAAGTTTTTACTTGAAAACCACTGTTTACGGATGTGGTAATTTTTTCTGTCACGGCTTTCCCATTCGCAGAGAAAGCAGCAGTATTTAGTTTATCCTTGTTGCATGCCTGTTAATATCCCAATCACTTTCAAATCTCCACAAATGTGCCATTTGAATGTAGTGTACTCAATTAACTTCAGTATAGCACTCATAACTTCGTAAGTTTCCTTTGTATTTGTAGAATATGCTACAGGAATAGACGGTGTAGCGTACTGGAAATATGGTTTTTTTTTCGAGACCCCACAAGGGCTGAAACACAGCGGCGTGTTTTTTCAAAGAATGTGTTGTTCGTTTCCACCAGTTCGGAACACGTGGGGGGATTAAAAACTGTTTTTCCTCACAGACGCAGCCACTAAAGCTGTCAACTTAACGTTTCGGAATGTAATAAAGTTCGGCGTCTAGAAGAGCTGTCAGCCAATAATCTGCCGGCATCTGCCGCCCCTCCACCCCTTCTGAAAATCCAGGCATTGAAGGGAGACGCTGTATAAAATCCGAGCGGCATAGACGTGTTTTTGCTAGGCTCCTGTGTTGTTGGGCCGAGAATGGGCCCTGGAGCGCGTATTTGTGAATCTGCACGTAAATTGAGTGATTATGTCGAAAGTGTTTAATGTTTAATTCTTTTTGTAAATAAATCTACTTGTTATGTTTTGTTTTAAAAATTTGGCTTTCGCTTTTAATTAGAACTCTGTCTTTCTTGGTATGGATCAATAGTTGTGAAATTTCTTCAAAAGGCCTCAGAGAGTTTATAAGCCTTACAGTGACGCCACAACGGGCAAAGATTGCCGCTACAGTATAGATTTCCACTGCTAAAATGTGGATTTTTGAGAAAATGGTGCTTGGTAAACAAAAAATAATTACAGATTCGCTATTTTCAGCCTAAAATATACAAGATACACACATTTTGATCTGAAGGACATTCTTCATGTTGTTCAGTGTAATAGATCTAGTTAATTCTGAAACCTGTACTCTATACATTAACTCTCTGTGAAAAATATTTATGTTCACAATAGCATGTTAAATGACATTTCATTTTTCTAATTTTTCATTTGAATAACAATTTTAGTTAACATTTTCTCAAAAATCTAAGGGAGGCCTACTTTTTCCCTTTATGCAATTATCATAGGAAAGTTGCAACATTTCTCACTTGACAAGTAGATAAGTCAAATATTTTGATAATTTAAGCGTAAAATATGCAAGAAAGTTTTCATGTAAAATACATGCTATAACTTCACATGTATAGTGTATTATTACTTAGAAGCACGCCATAACGTAACAAAGGGATCGAAAGTTATTAATTTTGAAAATTGTTTTTGTCAAGGGAATTTTTAAATCTTACATATTTTGTTAATTTCAGTTATTTTAGCATTTTATCTAGCTTCTGAAACTGTCAGTTAAGGGGACAGTGGACCTTCAAACCTAACTTTTTTTATTTTGAATGGATTTGCTTGAAATTTGAATATGTGATTAGTACCATAGATATCTAAAAGTGGTTAAAATTTAAATATGAAATATTCATAATTTATGAATTTGGAATTATTAATTATATAAAAAATTGACCTAATTAAAAATGTTCCATGCGCATTTCTTTTGCATATAATATGGTAATTTTTATTACCGGATACTTTATAGAACTAACAATGAAACTTATTGCTTATTTTAAGCATTCATTAAAAAATATACAGACAATAAAATAGTAATAGCGAAAACACCCTTTTTACTACGCAAAATACTTATAAATCATCTTTTCGAGTACAAAATTTAGAAATTCTGATCTACGAAGCATAATTATTTTCAATAAGATTTATTTGATTTACAGTTAAGTATATAAAACTTAAATTTCAAAGCAATACGATCATTAGAAATGCGCCTGGAGCAGTTTGAATATTCGTATGACGTAAAAATTTTTATTTTGAGAAAAACCCATTTAAAGTTATTGCTGTTAGTAACCACATGATATCTAAATTAAATACAAATGCCTATAACTAGGAAAGTAATCGCAGAAATTAAAAATTCTTTTTTCAACACATTCCTACTCGTCCGTAGTTTCACAATTCAATAAAATAAAAGAAATCGAATTTTTGGACAAATTTAACAATTTTGAAAGTCCACTGTCCCCTTAAATGTTACTGTGATGTGTAAGGCCTATATTACCCTATAAAAGTCATTGACAAAGATCTTTTATAAACTTGTTTCCATCTTTTATAAAAGTTATACATAAAAGAAATGCTATGACCTCAAAATAATCCTATTACACTATCAAAGTTCTTTGACAAAGATGTTTTATAAAAGTTTATTTATTTTTTTTTGGGGGGGGGGATAAACCCTTAAAATTAGAGCTATGAAAAAGATTTATTGGTGCGTACCTAGGGTTTAAGGGGAATCAACATACAAAATTTCAGCTTCCTAGGTCCTATAGTTCCAGAGATACAGTGGGGTTTTCTGTGGAGGAGGGGGCCATGCTCCTTAAAATTCTAGCTTTTAAAAATAGATTTATTGTACACCTAGGGCTTAAGGGGAACCACCATAAAATATTTCAGGTTCCTAGGCCCTTTGGTTCCAGAGAAAGAGTGAGGTTTTTTTTGTGGAGGAGGGGGCTAAGACCCTTAAAATTCTAGCTTTAAAAAAGATTTATCGGTACGTATCTAGGGTTTAAGGGGAACCAACATGCACAATTTCAGCTTCCTAGAACCTATGGTTCCAGAGATACAATGGTTTTTTTAGAGGGAGTTAAGCCCCTTTTAACCCCCTTAAATTTTGTATGTTTGAAAAAGACTTTTCAATGGGAACCTAGGGCTTAAGGGAAACCGCCATACAAAATTTCAGCTTCCTTGGCCCTATGGTTCCAAAGATACAGTGGGTGTTTTTTAGATGTGGAGGGGGTTAAGCCTCTTGTAACCCCATTAAATTTGTATTTTTTAAAAAATATTTCTTAATGGGCACTTAGAGCTTAGGAGTAACCACCATGAAAAATTTATGCATCCTAAGACTTTTGCTTCGAAAGATTTGCGTTTCTTTTAACATACTCATTTTGAATAGTATTCGTATATTTCTGTTTTGTCATTAGTACGCAATTTTTAATTAGAGCTAAAATTATTTCGAATCAAAATCTTGTTCTTCATCTGCCGCGTTTTCCTAACATTTGTATTTTCTTAACATGCTATTGCTCGAAATGTTGTTTATAACATCCGGGCACCGAAATCGTTTATAAAACTTTGACGAAGAGCACAACTTTTATACAAGAACTTTTATAAAAGTTATCTTTTATCAGAGTTGAGGTATTACACTGCCATATTTCTCGTCAAACTTCTTTTATAAAATATCTTAGTCAAAAACTTTGATAGTGTAATGTACGCCTAATACAAATAAATGTCAATTTTAATTTGAAATAAAAAGATTCATTTTTAGTTTGACTCATAAATTGTAACTATAATATTTTAGGCATGCTTCACATTTTATCTCCTTGAGTATTTATACTATTTTTGCAAAGTGAAAATTGAGCCCTCTATAACTTAGGAAAATATGTTTAGTGTCTTTTGAAATTTCATCTAGTTTTATGACAAAAATTAAAGTATGTAAAGGGTATATATTAGGAAGGAATGGTCAAGGAATTATGAGGAAAGAATAATGTACGCTGAAGTCCGAAAACACGCATAATCTAAATATATCCTTGAATATAATGAAGCATTGATTTTTTATAATAGACTAGAAAAGGTGATTTTGACAGAATTTCATTTAAATAACCATGATAATAATACAAAGATTTATGCTTCTGAATATATATTGTTCCAAACCATTGTTTAGGAGTCATGTTGCAATTTTCCCCACACTTTATGTTTAATCCCTAAAGTTTTCCTTTTGTGGTACTGAATTTTCCGTTCCCAGGTAATATAGAGTTAATATAATAAGCAAAGATTGCTTTGACCTTTTGCAGAACAAGGCAAATTACTGGAAAATGCTGAAACTGGGAAATACTATTTGAAGGTTTAAGGATTTGTATTTAACATGATACTTACGGTTTCGAGAATTGGAAATTAAATGCGAAAAATCCTCCAGTTGTTAAAACTTGACTTCCATAAGAAAGTTTACCTTAAGCATGAAGGGATATTTCTCGAGATAAAAATCATGCATTTGATTAATTTGGATCACTTTTGAAGGACAATTGTCACGCGCTTGCTAGATCTTCGTTTTATTAAAAAGAAAGAATTTGAAAACAGGACTTATCTATATATATAAAACAGTTCCGTAACTGACTCATTCATTCACTGACTGACATACAACGCACAGACCAAACCGCTGGACCTAAAGGGCAGAAATTTTGCATGGCGATTCTTCTTATAGTGTAGGGGTGCACTAAGAAAGATTTTTCAAAAATTCTTCTTAGATTTTTTAAAATTAAATTTTTAAGCTGTTTTTTAAACTTTTTTTACGTTTGCATTTAAAATAATACATTGAGAGTTATAAAATTTATATCACGAGAAAGATCCTAAAAATTCCTTCAAAATGAAATTGTTTTCGAATTTTTACCTCCATTTCCTGATTTTTGGTGAATTTTTAAAGATTAATTTTTAGAATTTAATTTATTAAATGCCGATTACGTGATTTCTTTTTCTGGTACTTTAAATAAATTTATCGTCACGTGCATAACAAATAAATAGACAAAAAAGAATTTTTTTCTTGCTAATGCGGCAGACGATTGGACATTATTTTGACTATAAAAATATCCCTTACGATTTTTTTATAAATATATATATTTTTTTCTACATCAATTGTATACATTGATCGTCGCATTTATTATAAATATACATATTTATTTTTCTGGCATTAATTGCATACATTGACCGTTGTATTTAATTTGAATGTACTCCGTAGCGAAGCGCGGGTTTTCAGCTAGTTTATTATATACAGTCGATTCTCGTTATAGCCAAACCGGTATATAATGAACTCCCCGATATAAAGAACGAAAATTTTGGTCCCGCAGTTTTTCTATTGCATTTAATGCTAATTTATCCTTTTATGGTGAATCTCCGAAATCTTAAGAATCGGCTATAACGAACATTATTTTCAGTCGACAACTGAATTTTTTTTAAATTTTTAAGCTTTTTAAGAATGTTGAAGATACACCGAATGATGAAGAAGCAAAGAATGTTGAAGAAGATGATGATGGAGATTTACCTATCGTGATGTGGATAGAAAAGCACAAAATTTCATCATTCTCTGATTGTAGCGTGCAATTGTTCGAAACATGTGATGATGAAGTCAATAAATGTGGAAATCCGACTGATGAAGATATTGTGGAAGAAATTAAAATGAATCATTCTGAAATCGAAGATTCTGCTTCTGATGCTGATGAAGAGGAGCACATAAATGACGAAATCTACACCATCTCAGATGCTACAGCAGCGATGAGTGTAATTAATAAGTTTTTGTCTACAAAACAGTGGAAGAAAGAATGTTGGAGTCATTTGATGTATGGGACAAATAATTCATAAAATATTTTTGAAATCGGCATCACGACAGCAGAAGATTACCGATTATTTCTAGATCAAAACAGTGAGCAACAATTAAAGACAAAATGAATTTATTTCCATTTGTCTTTATTTTTAGTAAATTTAATTAGTATTATGGCAGTTTAATGTAATCGATTTTAGTCAATTTAATTCATTAATGATCATTTGTAATAGATTTTATCATTCTTTCAATACATCATTATTGAATGTACATAGCAACTAATGAGTTATACATTTTGTGAACTCTAACACTTTTCTTAATGGTTCGGATAGAGCGAACAAAACCTTTGGGCCATTGAAGTTCGTTATAACGGGGTTCGACTGTACAAATTTAATGAGGCCTTCGGTTCGGACCAGGTATTATGGGGATGTTATTGAGTTCAGATATTTCAAATGCCTGCTTAATGATTTGCAGGGCCAATATAAATTATAACTTACATTATTTTAGGTGGCAATTTGGAAAAGGGGTTATGCTTTATTAAAAAGAGAATATGGTTTAAAAGTAATTTAAGAAGACTCGTTTTCTTGCTACATGTTTTCAGCTTATTCTAATAAATATATTCTAAATAAACCAAACAAGTGGTTCGTTTTGAATTTAATAGAAAATATCATCTGTGTTATGGTATTATTTACCTATAATACACACCCTTTGGATCAAACAATATAATTATTTAGTTGTTTGTGGAAAAAATGTTCTAATAATACTTTAAATGAAATGCTTTTTAATCATTTAATTTAAAGTGAAAAATAATCATATATTAAAGAGTGATATCCAATACCAGTCATTCACTTCCCACTAATACTAAATTAAAACTGGTTCTTTATTTTATGCTAATTTCCAAATATTCACATCTGTAAAAAATACAGTTATTCAACAGTAAATTTAAGGTAAATGATTCATCCATTTAATATAAATTTGTCATTTCGAGATGCAAATTGTGAAGTTGTATACTCATTCAGCTGTTTCTGGCTTATTCTTATGAGACATATTCTCTAAACATATTCTTATGAGACATTATTGCATCTAATATTCAAGTCAAGTCTTTTAAAGTTTACATGAAATGATAATCTACTTAATATCCAAATAAATATTCCATCACTAAAACAGTTATTACGAATATTAATCCATTTAAGTTAAATGTATTCTCTGACGGTTTAAAGACAAACTAGTTTGTACCCGTCAAAACATAACGGCTGGATAGTAAATAAATGTACTAATACACACATTATAATAAACACATCATTTCGAAATGTTGAAAATCATAATATTAGGAACATAGAAATACACTTAAAAAATTACTACTGAATCCATCAAAAAGAAATATGGTTACTCAACAGCACGAAATAAGCAATATTTGTTAGATTTAATTCTATATCTCACAAACATATTTACAAATTAAAATTGCCACGAGAGAGCTAGAAATTCTTCTGATTGAACAAATTTACGTGTTTATGCGGCCTCGTGCTTAGTTAGTATCTAAAGCCAGATTTGAACCAGTCACTGAGCATGAGCAGAAACAAATTAATGTGCTTATGAGGCCTTGTGCTAAGTGAGTATCTAAAACCAGATTTAAACATGTCCCTGAGCATGCGCAGAAAGAAAATTTTGATTGTTAATTACCGCTAATTTATAGAATTTGCTGTTACAAAAAGCAATTTTGACAAATCTAGAGATTACAATCTTTCGTTTAAGACCAAAATTAAGTAAATGGATGCAGTAGTTTTCTTTCACGGGTTGCCCCAAAAATGGTCTCAGCAACTTAAATAGAGAGACTAGTTGATACCCGTCAAAACATGACGGAGAGATAGTAGGTTAATGCACTAATACACAAATTATACTCAACGCATCATTGCCAAATGTTGAAAATCATAATAACGCGCAGAAACAAATTAATGTGTCTAAGCGGCCTCGTGTTTAGTGAGAATCTAAAGCCAGATTTAAAAATGTCACTGACCATGCGCAGAAAGCAATTTTTATAA
>OU015503.1:70964487-70986987 GCA_907164885.2 Dolomedes plantarius | reverse complement strand
CCTCACTTGTCTATTACCTTATGCTGGTGGTAATGTTGAACATCTGTTACTTTAAAATAAATGCACAGTCTCATGTTTTTGTGATTTGTTTGATTTTCTGTTTGTGTTTACCCGATATGCATAAAAGGTGTCAGTATGACGTGTGAGCGCCCTCTTTCGGTAACTTTTAGAAACTTTTTTTTTTACATGGAAAAAAAATTCCTATGTTCCTATTGGCGCAAACAGAAAAATTTTCCGAGTATTACTTCTTTTATTACGAATTTTTGAACCTTGCACGAATTTATGACGCACCCGGTATATATATACTAGCTGAAGTACCCGGCGATGCCCGGGATTTTAAGAATGTTTGTTAACCAAAATCAATTTAAAAATTAACGCAGTATAAATAACGCAGTATAAATTAACGCAGTATAAATGGAAAAAATATATGTGAAATGGTATACACATCTCAGAATTTAGGAATTTCAGCCTTTCATCATTGTAGCACTAAAAGCTGACAAATAAAAATATCAAATTGTCTAATGTTTGTTAACCAAAATCAATTTAAATCTAAACACAGTATAAATAACATAGAAAAAACATGCGAAATCTTATACACATGAATAAATGGAAAACCCAATAAAAACTATATAAATTTATAATAAACTCCTCAGAATTTAGCTAGATATAGCCTTTTATCATTGGGGCAAAAAAAAGAAGCTGAAATTACAGGTTTAGCAGAAATGTCCAATAGAACCATGATATGACTCCAGCGTTGCCTCTTAAAAAATGAAGTATTTGATTGAGGGCTGCAAACCATTTAACTCCTCTCTACATTAAATTCCTATAAACATCCTCTACATATTAAATTCCTTTTCTCTCCATAATAAACTCCTCAGAATTTTGGTAGATTCAGCCTTTCATCATAGTACCACTAAAAACTGAAACATCCTCTTCGGAAATATAAATTTATTAATTTCAATAATTGAACACCCACAAATGTATAAATTACACAAAAGTTTTTAACCAACATTTGAAAAATTCGTAAATGAAAAAGCATATAAAAATAAAGATAATAAGAACTTCCAGAAACGAAATTAATTACCCTTAAATTTTAATTAATAAAAAACCAACATAATATGAAAAAAACGATAGTAGTTTAAAAGCATATGAAAATAAAGCTATTATAAAGATAATAATGAAAAAAGCGTAAGGAAATAATGCTCGCGCATGAAGTTAACGTTACGATATAAAGATAGTTATAATAACATAAATCGCGTGCATAAAATATTTAGCTTTTCAAGCGAAATAAATTAATTTTTAGAAAAGAACTACTTTTAATCGCGAAATTAAATACATTGCTCAAAATTTTCATTTTACCAACTTTCTACCCTACAATTTACACCCTACTTCTTTGAAGTTGGGTGTTGAAACATCCACTTTGAAAAATTTACACCCTACTTCTTTTAAATTCTGTGGAAATATAAAGTTTTAACAGCCAATTGAATGCCAGTTTAAAACGCTTGTTGTTTAAAATCACATGAAAATTACGCTATTATTAAGATAATAATAAAAAAACATAGGATAATAATGCGTGCGCAAGAAGTTAACGTTACGATATAAAGATAGTAATAATTATGTATATTATATATAAAACAGTTCCGTAACTGACTGACTGACTGATTGACTGACTGACATACAACGTACAGACCAAACCGCAAGACCTAAAGGGCTGAAATTTTGCATGGCGATTCTTCTTATAGTGTAGGGGTGCACTAAGAAAGATTTTTGAAAATTCTTCTTAGATTTTTTTAAATTAAATTTTAAGCCGTTTTAGTAACTTTTTTTAAGTTTGCATTTAAAATAATAATTTGAGGGTTATAAAATTTATATCACGAAAAAAACCATAAAAATTCCTTTAAAGCGAAATCTTTTTCGAATGTTTACCTCCGTTTTCTGATTTTTTGGTGAATTTTTAAAGATTAATTTTAGAATTTAACTTATTAAACGCTGATCATGTGATTTCTTTTTCTGGTACTTTAAATATATTTATCGTCACATAACAACGAAATAGACAAAAAAAGTATTTTTTATTTTGCTAATGCGGCAGACGATTGGACATTATCCAAAAATAAAATAAAACACAGTAAAAGATATCTTCCTCAAACTGTACTATGTTAACTGTACTATATTCTTTAGTATGTCCTATTAGATTTAATTTGAATATTTTCTTCTACATTGTTTTGTCTGTAAAAATATCCCTTACGATTTTTTAAAATATATATATATATATTTCTTTATTTTATATCATTTGTATTCATTGATCGTCGTATAATACTAAAAGTTTGAAATAGTGGTGCCATCTACTGCACGTCTAGTGTAACAGCTTACATTTAGTTTAAAAAATTGTTGGTATTTTATTAATTAAAAATTAACGGTAATTAATTTCGATTTTGGAAGTTCTTAAGTCCTGCGGCTGTTTTTAAAGACGCCTGTATGTAAAATTTCACGATCGTTGCTCCTAAACTGTGGATTTCTATACAACTATAGACAGACAAATTTTTATTTTTATATATTAGATATATATATATATATATGTCGAGCGTAAGAGTACCCTCGTCATATTACAAATTATGGCAGTCATGGTATATCCGGTGGTGTAGCAAGAAGTAATCCAGTAAACATTGAACAGGCATCAGTTCGAGTTATTACAGTTTATTTCTTCATTCGAACATGACCACTGATCCAAAATTCATCCAATTTAAATTTTCGTCATTTACATTTTGGAGAATACGGCGACACATGTCCGGCCCCAATAAATTTCTCCCGCGCTCTGACGAAACTGCTATTGTCTTTCGACTGTCTAACGCCATCGCGCAGGCCCATTTGAGCTCTGTGACGCATACACCGAAGATGAGGCAGAGGCGGAGCCACAAGTTGTCACTCAAAACGAACGAAAAACCCGGGGAATCCCCTTTTTCTCACGATTCGTTTCGAATTAAGATATAAGAATAGTGGCGAATTACGCTACGAAAATAATTTGATTCCTAAGCCTCCTTGAATTTTAAATTAATCATTCCTTTCCCACTAATTCCTTGACATATATATATATATATATGCCGAGCTTAAACTCTCGTACTCCCTCTTACTCGTTCCCCTCTTCATACTTATTCTATATCTATGCAGTCAGTAACATCGTAGTCCTGTGGAATTAAAGACAATTAGTTTATATCTAAATCCTTTATTCAATAACTATCAATTAACCCGATTCAATCCGTGCCATTGTTTCGATCTCTCACCTCTGACGAGCTCCGCCCAAACCGAAATCCAAAAACGATCTGCTAAACCCTCTGTTAAAACTTAGTTGCAAAAATTTGCGCATGCCCTGTGATGTCTATAGAATATTCGGGACGCTTCCATTATGTAATAGTTTCACTCCTCGCAGCCGTGCATGCTCTAAAAATAGATTCGTTCGCTCGACCACAGATGCGAGTCATGGTTATCTCTTAAGAAAGGGTATTCCCCTAAAAATAACGGCGCGCTCGTTCTCTGCTGTATTAAACTAATGGCGTTCGCCACGAAATTAATCTATCCTGAAGCCCCCTTTAAATTTTAACTTAATTGTTTCTTTCCCAACTAATTTCTTGACATATATATTTATATATATATATGTGTGTAGACTTTCCTGTCTACGTGGCTGGCGTCTAGGGGTTGTCTAATAATTACACACTTGAATCATTAATAGTACAACTACACTTTCTAAAACTCAACAATAATAATTTTTTAATGTAGATAGCAAAGACGAGATGACAGAGAGCCTACTTTTACTGTCTCGGTGCAATATAACAATAATTATACGAGATAGCCCAGCCTGAAGCTCGCTTGCCTTAAACAGAACAAAATGGAGCAGCCTTTCACTCCCGTCAAACACAATCTCTCCTGCCTACGCACAGACTTTAAACACAGTCTCTCTCAACGAGGTCTGTATCACCTCTCCCCGCAGACTCTAAAATCCTGCATGCCTCTCGCAAGGGGGCACAAGAAAACATACCCCTCTGTCGATCGGTCAAAATTATCGTCTGCGGCTTGAAAGTTTTGTTTTTATTCAAAATGGCGTTTTTAACAAAGGAGTGGTACGAAAGCTACATTTATGCTCTTTCCGAAGAGAAATATGCATACTCCGTTATCCAAAAACGATGTGAGATTCATGGTTTTGTGATATCTAAAGCGTCGATAGGTAATATCGTCAACAAGAAAGGAAAAAAACGTCAAATTGGAGCCTCAAGTGGGACAAAAATTCCAAACAAGTATCCAAGGAAAAAACGGACATCTTCGACTATTGCAAAGGTACGTTGTTTAATGTTAAAAGAAAATCCCCTTAGTCAAAGGACAGTTGCAAAATCATTAAAATGCTCGGTGTCCACTGTAAACAAAATGATAAACGTTGATATTAAATCTTAAGAAAGAGAAAAAACGCAATTTGCATTCGTCTTCTTCCGAATCATATCGCTGAACGCAGGACACGCTGCAGAATTCTATATGAGAAACACTTATTCAAAGAAAAATGGAAAACAATTGTCACAATAGATGATTCATGGGTGTATTTAAATGATAGCAACAAAAAAAGAGCCATTTATTATCATAAAAGGGGAGAAAAAAATCTAAGTACATGGTTCAAAGAATCGAAAGAAAGTTTTTCTAAGGGATTCATGATTGTTGCTGGTTTTTCTTATAATGGCAAGTTAAAAATAAAGAGAGTGGAAAAAAATGTCAAGATTAACTCCAAATACTATCAGGAACATATTTTATCGCCAATTTTTCTGAATGAAATACCATCGCTTTACCCACAGTGCCATCAATCTGTGAGACTCCATAAAAAATAAACTACTGAATGATTAAAAAAAATTAAACAAATATAGGCATTAGCTGATCTGAGATTAAAAAATTCCAAAAAAAAAATTCTCGGGGATTAACATAGAGACTGAAAATAGTTCAACTGATGCACGACCTTATGAAAACTGTTACCATATATCAAAACATTTTCCTTTCTCTTATATGGAATTCTCGCTTGAAATTAGTTAAATGTTTTCGTGCTCCATCTAAACAGACTTTCGTTGGCTTTCAAATCACGTTAGCTTTCGTCATAGATTAATTTCCTAAACCTTTAAGGTGCCTAGGTCACGAAGAGCAGAAGAAACGAAAACTCGCGAAAATGCGAAAAATGCGCTAATGTACTCTTCACTTGCAAATAAATCAAAGGAAATAAATTGACATTTCCGCATTAATGCTACAAACAGAAAGAGTGTCAATGATAGAAGCTATCATCAATTTTGATTTGAAATATGAATCTGAATATGCGTTTCTGAATTACTGATGACTACGCAAAACAATTACTATTTTACTTTCACATTGGTTCCTAACAACCTCGATTAAACTTTTTGACAGGAAAATCCATCAGGATTGTCATATAATTATGCGTGAGCTGTTATTAAAATACCTTAATTATTTTAAGTATCAGCCAAATTACAATTTTTACAAATAAACGTAAATCACTGCTTATTATTACAAAATATATTGCGTAGTCATCAATAATCTTTCTGAATTATTGATGACTACGCAAAACAATTACTATTTTACTTCTACATTGCTTCCTAACAACCTCGATTAAACCTTTCGACAGGAAAATCCATCAGGATTGTCATATGTAGGTAGGCTGAAAACTAATGCACACATGCTTGAACAGCGCGAACGAAATGACCTTCAAAACAGCGCCAAGTGGCATTTGGAACTTCCATCCCTCCTCCATACTCATGCGCAGGTTTGAAATCGTTGTGTTCATCCGGTGTATTTTGAGACGCGGTAGTATGGAGACGTGTTCTAGTGCTATGTCAACGGCGAGTTATACAGCGCACTGTTATCGAATTTTTAACAGCTGAAAAAGTGAGTCCTACTGAGATTCATCGTCGTTTAAAGGCTGTTTAAGGTGACGATGCTGTTGATAGGGGTACTGTAAATCGATGGGTAGTAAAATTTCGTGGTTTCGAGCCTGGAAAAGCCATAATTGTTGATGAAACACGCAACGGACGTCCGATC
Source organism: Dolomedes plantarius (assembly GCA_907164885.2). Lineage (NCBI taxonomy): Eukaryota > Metazoa > Arthropoda > Arachnida > Araneae > Dolomedidae > Dolomedes > Dolomedes plantarius. The sequence continues at coordinate 70,980,915 of OU015503.1, read as the reverse complement.
ACTGCCACAGACGATGAACATCGTAAACTCGTCGACAATTTGATTCAAAATGACCGGCGAATCAATCAAAAGCGTATCGCAAACCATAATGGAGTATCCAAGGAATGTGTCTGCTTCATTATAGAACGATTGGGATAACGTAAAATCTGTGCTCGATGAGTACCACGCCGTCTCACAGGCGAGAACAGCGTCGGACTGGAGAGGCTCTGCAAAACCTGAAGTTTGAACCGATTCCACACCCTCCTTATTCCTCCGATCTTGCGCCTTGCAATTTTTATTTTTTTCCTCTACTCAAGAGAGACCTAAAGGGTAATCATTACACCTCGGACGATGTGGTGAAGGCAGCTGTCAAGTCGTGGATTCGAGAAAAGTCGGAAGAATTTTTCAGTGACGGAATGAGAAAACTTGTTACACGTTGGGAGAAATCTGTTAGCCTTAACGGTGACCATGTTGAAAAATAAATATATGATTTTGAAGCTTAAGAATTGTACTTTAATGTTCTTTTTGCCCGATCTCGCTATTTCTTTTTGTTCGCGCTCTACAAGCATGTGTGCATTACTTTTCAGCCTACCCTCGTATAATTATGCGTGAGCTGTAATTAAAATACCTTAATTTTTTTAAGTGACAGCGAAATTATAAATTTTACAAATAAACGTAAATCACTGTTTATTATTACAAAAATACTTTCTATACCGTTACCGTAGCGTTTGACCGGGATTATCTCGAATTAGAATTACATACCGAACTAGGGATTGAAGAACTGGACTGAAAACTTCCAACCGGGTTTCGGTTCTCAAGGTTTTTTTTTTATGAACCGGACACCCTGGTATTATCCGGGTTTGAATGATACATGAACCACGTAATATTTTCCCTAAATATTAATGAAAATATTATATTTAATTATAATTAAAAAAATTAGTGTTAAAAACCCAAAAAAATACTGAATTCTGGATCGCTTTTCTTTCAGTGATGATTTTCTGTTTTTAATTTCAATTTGCCACTAGATTAGAAATTCGTCGTAAACTAGATTGCACATTTTTTTAATAATATAAAGTACAATATATTTTTCTGTTTATAACTACTATAAATAAAATGTCTTTTGAAAATTTATATGAAATATATATCTAGAACCAAATGGCACTTAATGGCATATCTTTTTACAGTAGGCGAGATTTGACCTCTGATAAGGTTAAGGAGTATCTAGTAGTTAATACTATGTATGCGTTTAGGACACAAGAGTTCCAAAGACATAGATAGTGATAAATTGCGAAGCATAGTAACACTATTTATTCCCCATAAGATGCTTTTTTCATGCCTGATATTTACTACATAGGGTCAGAGGTAGCCTGGTGATAGCGTGTTGGCTTTCGGTACTGAACATGCTCGGATTGAATCCTGACAAGCGCCATTCAATACTTTCATGTCTAGACCGGATATGGGCACGTTCTATCCGTATACCGGAAAGTTCTTCGATGATGTCAGTGGGTGGAGTACGTACGATACCCGAGATGTCACCCCTGGGAGTAGCCCCCAGGGGTGATATATATATATATATATATATGTATACATATATATATATATATATATATATATATATATATATATATATATATGTATATATATGTATATATATATATATATATATATATATATATATATATATATACATATATATATATATGTATATATATGTTATATATGTATATATATATATATATATATATATATATATATATATATATATATATATATATATATATATATAAATAAGCCTATATAGACCTGGGCTGGAATGCATTCTGGCCAGGGAGCATGAGCAAAGACAACTACTACTTCCGAATACTCAGCTCTACAACCATTGGAAACGGGATTCCAGTTCCAATAATTTTCCATCCGGTTCTTGAGTACCTGACTCTGCAATCCCTATCCCGTACAAAGCGGGTCGGTTAGTTTGCCATTTCGTCCACATTTGTTGCTATAACAGTCGCTGTAAAAAAAAATAAAAGAACTAAAAATGCTTTCATATGTAAATGAGTTGTTTGAAGAAGAGTTTCTGATGTGATTACTGAGGAGTTCTGGTCTTTGAAATATAAAACACGGAACAAAATCAAAACTAACAGTGGTGAAAAGTCAGATAAACTCTTCAAGCATGACATGTATTATCTCGTATTCCAGTGGCCATGACAAGGCTGCAAGGGAAAAAATATTCTGTAAGTATACAGTCACGATCTATTGTTGCTAAGAAGAAAGTAAAAGCTATACCAAGAGAAAAGAGGAAGGAGGGGTACGATATAGAATTGCTGGAGGTTGCTAGACAGGGAAAAGAAAAATTTGAAGGAGGAGTGTCAGGGTAGAAATTGATTTTCAAAACAGATAGTTAATTATCACCTATCGTGAAGAGACATCAATGGGCGTTTACAGTTTTCAGTTGAAGATGTGGCTGTAGTATGAACACCCCGATATTATTTCAATGAGGATAAATTGAAAAGAAATGTTACACCTGGAAGACAGCTTTTGCTCAACCCTTTTAAACTTGAAATGTTCATGACCCTTTGTATTTTTGAGTTAGACTCTTAACTGAATGCTCTAAAAAATAGCTTTTCTCTTCAGATCACCCATATCAGCGCGTGAAATCTGGTTAGCGTTCTGCAAATGAATATGACAAAGCTCTATACGTAAGAGAATTAATTGGGGAGTACATGTTTCCCTCATTTGAGGAGAGGGTTCATACACAGACGTCCTTTTACGACTGTACGGACCAACTGGAGTATTTTCGCCCATCAATATCATAACGGCAATCTTCCAAGAAGGATAATTTAACGACGTACCTCAGGACTACGAAGCTAGCGTCCACAAGAGTATCCCACTTGTGAGATAATATTTCTTAACTAGAAGGTAACCCGTCAGTTTGACGTCATAATACTAATAATGACGTCATAGTGGAAAAAGTATATGAAAGTTAAAAAATATCCCGAATTATCTAACAATATTGCATTTAATCCAAACCTTGTAAAAGCAAACCCTTTCATTATTTTTTATTTATTGAGTTTTTCATGCGATTGGAGTAGTAGACTGCCATCCAGTTTTTTTAAAGCTCACTACGCGATATGAATACTTGAGCTACTTGATTCATTCCCATTCAAGTTTGTTTACTTTCAGAATTCATCGCAAAAGTAACCAGATTTTAAAAAACTGTTAAATGTGCAGCTAAAAGCACCCAATTTTTTTTAGTTCTGAATGTTTTATAGAAAAATAGGCTGAACAAACGTGATTTGATGGAGAAGATATTAGTGTTTAGGTAAGAAAAAATTCTGATCCACATCTGAAATTGAAATTAGGCCTAACCGGCGGTTTGTTTACTGAGGGCTTCAATTGAAAGATGAGTACAGCCCGGAAGTGTTATACAGAAACAACGGCTATTATATATATAATGTAAAAGTCATTTCTCTTATTCCTTCTTTCGCGGCTGTGAAAAGCTAACATTTTGTTTTCAAGATGTTAGCTTTCGCAAATAAGATGTCTTGTTGACACATGTTTTGTTTTTTCCCTAAAATGTGGATTTTTTTTAATCATCAAGGGGATATTCTCAAACATTTTCTAATGACTTTCTATATATCTCTCTTACACTCGAGCGATACAGCAACGACTATCTAACAATATCAGGAATCCAGCCATGTACTTCTAGACTTCCAGGACGGCGTTCTGGTCACTGGTCCATTTTTACCAAGTTTCTATTTAACTCGATTTCTTGTTTGTTTGTTTGTGTGTGTGTGTGTTTGTCCAGTACAAATCTTGCAATCGATTTTTAACTAACTTCCCGACTACCTAGACATTTGAAACTTTTAGAATAGCTCAGAACACGATGACAATGCATTTTTTAAATACTTTAGCCGTCCTTAAGCAGAATTGAATTCAATTACAGTTAATTTTGTTTTGTAGTATGGTGCAACCATCTATCGGCCGGGACAGGAATGAAAAGTTAAACGCAAGTTAACTTCCAATTATCGAGCTAAACAATTGATTACGCATTTGATACCTCTTTATTACGCATTTGATCATTAACTTTCAAGTTGATGGGATAATTCAAAAAAAAAAATTAAAACAGTATTTATTAATACATAGAATTGTCAAGTTTATATGATTCAACAAAAAATTTAAAAACATGGTATATAAAAAGTTCCTTTTATCTTGTAATTAACTTATTGTCGATTACAATGCTAAGAATATCTTTGCCGATGTTTGAAATATTTTGTTAAAGGATATTTTTTAAACAATTAAATAATCGTGTTATGAATTGCCTTATCAACTTGGCTTGTACTTACTCTCTACCCAAGAAAAGTATTATAATATGGCTCATGATAGGGAGGTACAAACTATTTCCAGACCAATGATGAAGGGGCGCAGTGGCCCAGTTGGCAAGTGCAGTGGGCTAGTGATCTGAATATATAGTCATCGATGCTCGTTGATGACAAATACACTGCCGTGTACACTTATGGCGGCCGGTGCACGTATAATGTGTCGTGGTCGCAATGTCGTCCAAGTTCTCAAAATTACCTCTGGAGGTGCGGGGTAAAGTGTTCTGGTTTTGTCACTTGACTCGGTTCAAAATTACGGGACTGGTCCTTTGGCCAAGTCGGACTCCGACCCTTGTGGTGCCAGTCAAAACAGGACCGAACTTTCACCACCCATATCCTTCGGGACTTGATCTAATGTTGCTGTCGGTCAAGTGGCGTAAGCAACAACAACAACAGAATTATTTCTAACATACATATCCAACGGGGAGGTAATGTTGCTCGAGTCCGTGATATCCTTAAATCACACGTGCCTCCTGGGTGGAGCAAAATGAGTAACAATTATGGCTGCAGGCTCACCGCGAAGTGAGAACTTTACCAAATTATACTGGGACGCTAGAGATTTGATGAACTTTCTATGAACTTTTAACACCTTTTATCTGACTTTGTTCACTGTTGTGCTTTATGCATCTGTTCAATGCTTAGTTCTTTCCTGTTTGTGTTGCCTGTAAATATGGATTATTATAAAGCCATAGGTTAAAAAAAATACATATCCAACGATTAAAGTCCTAAATTTTTTATCCCTAAGATCACAAACAGAGAGATAAACGAATTCTCATAAAAATAGAAACAATGTGCTAACATTCTTTGATATCCAAATGACATACCTTTGATAACCTACTACATTCATATCAAATATGAATCTGCATAAGGTTGTTTACGAACATTCATTACCAATGATCAACTCCTAAATCTTTGAGTGCTAAGGTCACAAAGAGCAAGAGATAAATATACTCACGAAAATATAAATAATGTGCTAACATACTTTTGATTTCCAAATAAACGAATCGTGTCTGAATGATACAAGTCGTGCCATTGAAACATCGCACGAATATGACTTGATCTTAAATGTACAAATTTAGAAAGATAATTTTTAGGGAAAACTGCCCCTCATACATAAGTGACTAACAATTTAAGCGAAGGGAAAGAAATTAAAAAAAAAAAATTGCTGTAATTTCTTTCCCCTTTCCCACGAATCTGCGAGAAGGAAATAAGCCATTGTACACAAAAATAAGTTGTGATAATTAAGGTAAGTGTAAAGCAAAGAGATTAAAAGAGGAGCAACAGTCTATGAAGAAAGTTCAGCAAATCTGGCGATTGAGAAGTTTCTGCTATAATTTTACGCGTAAAATTATGTTTCCATCAAAAAGAACCGGTCAAGGTTGCCATCTCGAATGTTTCATGAAATACCAGGCAAAAACCACGGCGGGATATTAAAATTAGCAAAGATGGGATGAGAAATTTATTAAATGGGACATACGGTTTATTCCTTTGGGATGTGTATTGCTTGATTGATATCCCAACTTTTGTGTATTGCGTGTTTTGATTGATATCACAACTTTTTAACTCTCATTTTGGTTGTTAAAATAACTTTTATATCCTTAAGTTTGATACTTAATAAAATATTTATTTACATTACAAATTTATTTATGTTTTATTTTTTCACAAGAAACCTTGCTACAGAGAGCTAGCTAATACTAAGTCAACCCAACTTCACTTTACTTTAAAAATTCCGAGTGAATTTACTTCATGTATGATAAAGAAATTTACTTTACTGATTCCAAGTAAACTTGCATTACGAATTGTAGATGAACTTGCTTTACGAAGTTTAAAAAAAAATCTGTAAAATTTAAAATTTTATCTTGATTCTTTTAAGCAATAAACTTAATTATTCAAGATATCTTTGTATTTTATGATTTAAATGTATAAAAATGACAATTTCTTAAAATCAGTAAATATTTGACCACACATTCCCTGCAGACATCCATTTGCAAAGAGATAAGAGCAATTTATAGTAAAACTTTCTACTCTAAAGTTTAAATTTTTCTTAGATTTAAAGTCTATCAATGAGTTATTTCACCAGTTACGAACTATAATCAGTAGATATTACGTAAACAAATTGAGTTTAAGTATCTATTGATTCTAGTCACAATTTATTTTATATACACTCATGGACAAAAAAATTAGCGCACCAAGAAGGAGTCGTCAAAATGAAACGAAATTTTACATACGTAATGACTACTTTAATATAAGTAAATGATAAGAAAATCAAAGAAAAAGGATAATTTATTTCAGAGAAAAAGGCAAAAGAACGGAGGAGTTAATACTCCGTTGGACCCCCTCTAGCGCAAATGCACGATGCGATACGATCGGGAATTGAGTCATACAAGTTCTGTATGATGTCTTGAGACATTTCGTTCCATATTTGCTGTAACCTTGTCTCTAGTTCGTTCAAACTCGTAGGATGCAAAACTCGTCGTCCCAAATGATCCCAGACATGCTCGATTGGAGACAAATCTGGGGATCGGGCAGGCCAAGGAAGGGTAGTAACAGTGCGGAGACAGTCTTGTGACACCCTTGCCGTATGAGGCCGAGCATTGTCTTGTCAAAAAATGGCTCCTGGGAGCCGTTGCATGAGTGGCAACACATGTGGTTGCAGGATTTCATGAACATGCCTCTGGGCTGTCATGGTGCCACGGAACAATACTAGGGGTGACCGTGTATTGTAGGCAATGGCACCCCATACCATCACACCAGCTGTGGGAGCGATGTGTCGCTGTACAGTACAGGCAGGATTGAAGCGTTCACCACGGGCTCTCCACACACGAACACGATTGTCATCACTGCCGAGATAGAATCTGGATTCGTCGCTAAAGACGACCTGGTTCCATTCCGCTGCAGTCCAGTTTCCTCGTGCGCGGCAAAACTCCAAACGGAGGCGTCTATGGGTGGGCGTCAATGGCAGCACACGTAATGGGCGCCGAGATACCAACTGTCCTTCAGCCAGGCGCCTTCGTATGGTTCGAGAAGACACAGAGACCCCTAGTGAAGGTGCTACCTGTGCCTGGATGGCGGCCGATGAAGCAGTTGGCTGTACGCTTGCATTTCTTACGATGTGGCGGTCTTCTCGACGACTGGTCTGTCGAGGGCGTCCTGAGCCTGTTCTTCGTGTACATGACATCTCTCGGGTCCACTGGTCCCAACACCTCCTCACAACACAATCAGAGCGACCTAATTGACGAGCTACTCGCCTAGCGGACCACCCAGCTTCCATCAATTCTCCTCCTCTCAAACTGCGACAACTGCTTATATTGTCTTCGAACATGGCGAAATGGCATGTCTATCTCAGCTCTTCCTTTGTAAATGATTCAGCACACTCGAACAAGATTTGGTTACCTGTTTTATACTCCACAGAGTACGATGTTCAACGCCCTTTACCGGCTATACGTAATGCGCAATCACGCTGCATTTCTAATCATTTGCATATCTCCCCGACATGTACCTTCATTGCAAGTTTCGTTACGATCCCGCAATTATTTCTTGGTGCGCTAATTTTTTGTCCATGAGTGTATAAAGACGTAATATAAGAAAAATTACTAGAATTTAGATAAAAATGTATTGTAAAATATATTGTCAAATGCAAAAATGTTATACTGTTATACCAAATTTTCTTTTCTAAAGAATGTGGAACAATGGTTGATGAGGCCCTCTACTAAGTGAAACTGGAATCTATTTATATGCTTAAAGATAACAACATTTTGCATAACATTTTGTTTTCAATTAGAAAGCAGCCGAGCAATTCAGATAAGCTAATCTCCTGAAGTTTTCAAATAGTTTCTATTAAAAAAGGGCTAAGAAGGGTCTGTCATTATATTAAACAGAATTGTATGGTTGCATGAGGATAAACAAATTTTGTGCAACAAACAAATTTTGTGCAACAAGCTTAATTTTACGTAGAATGAGAGATCATACTCACAGTTATAGGATAAAATAACTATCTACTTGCTGAGAATTAAAGAAGACGTTGTTTTTAATTTTCTCTTACTTACTTAATTTTTATTACAAAATGGAATGAAAGGAAACACGTTTACATCACGATCTCGTTTTGATATTAAATAATTTCAAGATAAAAAGAACTTTTTATATACCATATTTTCAAATTTTCTGTTGAATCATATAAACTTGACAATTCTATGTATTAATAAACACTTAAAAATTTTTTTTTTGATGAATTATCCCATCAACTTGAAAGAAAATGATCAAATGTTCATAAAGAGGTATGAAATGCGTATAAAGTAAAAAAAAGAAATATGAGTCCATGCAACGAATATTTTTTAGTCATATGTTTGAACTTGCTGAATACTCGTGTTTCGTCACGGAGTACATTAAAATAAATACAACGGCTAATGTATGCAATTAATGCAAAAAAAGAAGAAAATAATAAATACACCTGTCAATGTATATATATATATATATTTATAATATATATATTTATAATAAATACTACTGCAATGTATACAGTAAATGCCAAAAAAAATCGTAACGGATACTTTTATAGACAAAATAATGTAGAAGAAAATATTCAAATTTAATACAACGGTTAATGCATGCTATTAATTTGTACGTTTGATATCCATAAAACATACTAATTTGCATTAAATTCTTAAAAAACTTCAATCTCAATTAGTCTAGTGGTTAAATTTTATCTTCTCCCGTATTTTAATATATTTTTGTCAATTTATTTCGTTGTTATGCACGTGACGCAAAATTAATTTAAAGTATCACAAAAATAAAAGGAACCACTTGATCAGCATTTAATAAATTAAATTCTAAAAATTAACATTTATAAATTCACCAAAAATAAGAAAGGGAGGTAAAGATTTGAAAAAAATTCATTTCCAAGGAATTTTTATGTTCTTTCTCGTGATATAAATTTTATAACCCTCAAATTATTATTTGAAATGCAAACTTTTAAAAATGTTACAAAAAAAAGCTTAAAAATTTAATTTAAAAAAATCTGAGAAGAATTTTTCAAAAATCTCTCTTTGTGCACCCCTACACTGTAAGAAGGATTGCCATGCAAAATTTCAGCCCTTTAAATCCAGCGGTTAGGTCTGTGCTTTATCTGTTAGTCAGTCAGTTACGGGACTGATTTATATATATAGATTAACATTTTAATATAATGAGCATCCTTCATATCCAAAAAATACATTAAAATTTTTAAACTGCCTTTTTAAATATCAATTCCAACAGGAATTTACGTACACTTTTAGATTATATAATCGTACAATATTTAATTAATTGACTAATTTGATTATTTTTGTAAGAGTATAAAGTTGTAAGGTATACATAAGATTCGATTCACAAGAATCGAACTTTTGAGTGAATGAATTAAAGAAGCTGCTTGAGGTATGCTAATTTCGGCATACGCGCTTGGTATAAATGCCATGCAGCTTGATTAAGAAAAGAGGGTTTTGTTAAAAGGTTGATAGATAAACGAGAGGGAGCTACGAGGTAAGCAGCTCCAGGTGTTAACCGGCGCTAGTGCTTAGGGGGCCCAAAGTTTACGTAGCAGAACTGCTGGTTTGACTCTCTGTTGGTTTGTGAGTATTTGCAAATTGTATTTCTATTGAATGTTAATATATATTCCGTACAAGTAGTACGTATGCTTATTGCTGTAAAAGCAAATTCTATATGTGCAACGAATTCAGTAAACATTGTTTCATGTGTAAACTGTGTTTGTATCAAATTCATTTAGAGTGCAACTTTAAATTATATACACCCAAGTCTGGGTATAAGTGAGCCATACTCTACAGTGTTTTATATTAGACATAATGCGTAAGAGAAGCAAAATTTGGAATATGAGGATCTTTTAAACCTACAATGTTTTAAAATTAACAACTGTATATAAATTTAAAAACAATGAAAATACATATACCCTAATCCTTTACCCTAATTAACCTAAGTAAAATTCTCTTAAGTTAAATTACTGATTTATTACCAGCTAGTAGCTGCGCGACCAGCATGGTAGCTTTTAGTTTTAAATTTTCTTTTGCAAAACAACTCAACTGAAAGTAACAAATGTAAGGAATATTACCATTACCTGTCATCATAAATAAACGTTATTAAGGGGTATTCTCTATAAGGCTGATTATAAAACATCGTGATTAAAAACTGTGAATTTCCATTACTTCAGAACAGAGTTAAAGATAAGACTAAGAAACCCAACACCAATGATTTTAAAAATTGCATCCCTCTCTATATGTACTATTTTTCAAAATTAAGATACCTACACTTTATCATTACATCAAATAAGAAATTGTTGGAGAACATTTTTTTCACGTATAAAATGGAGTTAAAATTCAGCAAGTACTAAAATATAGTTTGGATTACATCACTCTCTGTATGTACTATTGTTCACAATTCAGATGTCTACACTTAATCATATCAAATAATAAATCGTTGGGAAAATTTTTTCCCTTATAAAATGGAGTAAACATTCAGCAAGTACCGAAAAAAGTGTAGAAAATTAACTATTACTGGCTATCGGTTACTATGCCGGTTGTTATCGGTTGTTAAGCTTAACCTCGCGATCATTTATGCTCTCTCTTTCACGGCTCTCTCTTAGTGAACAACTTCTTCTTCGCTTTCTTTCTTGAGACTGTTCCCAATTTTCCCTTGATCGTGTAGCTCGCTTTCAAGCATTCGTGATTTCAATGCGTAAATCCATGTTGACACGCAGTTGCAAATTGCGGACGGCCGCTAATGTTTACATCTGGTAGTTACAGCCGTTGCCATTCGGAGTGTAGAAATATCGTCGATTTTTGTGCCGCATACCCACGCGTTTTATATATATAGATTGTATGTATATCTCGCATACATTAGAAGTGAAGAAATGGCCACTATCCATTTCAGGGCCCTCTCTGAAATAAAAGGAAATTGTACCTTTTATTACCTTTATCTGCCTTATTATAGACTGAATGCGAATTTAATATAATATTCAGTCAGATTACTTCTTACAAGTTTTCTTATCAATTGATTTATTTAAGATTGTTTTTCTACGTCAAGAGATTTCAATTTCCAAGAAAAACTTTTCGAATATTCTCTTGAGATAAAATCTGAATCCAAATGCATGTTCCCAGTCTTCTCAGAAACATTTTTGTTTTAAGGGGACTCACTACCCTTAAATAACCTCTATAATTGTCCACAAGTTTTGAAAACACCATCTCAATCGCCAGATTTAAACCCAATAGAACATATTTGGAGAGAACTGGAGGTTCGAGTACGAAAACACGACATTCACACGAAAAGCGAACTAAAAACAATTATGATTGAAGAATGGATGAACATTGATGCAAAAATCACAAAAGAACTAAAGCAATCTATTCCCAGACGTTTAAAAGCTGTTGTGGATGCTAAGGATATCCTACTAAATATTAATTTAACGAAAAATTAGAATATTTACTAATATGTAGAGATTTTTTACAAGTGTACGATGACTTTTGTGAGATAAAGTTTTTGTTACTTTTGGATTATTGGTTTCTTAAAAATAAAGTTTTACTGTGTTTTCAAAATATTTCATGTAATTTTGTTGAGAATAGATTATAGATCTTATTATTAAGGGGACTCACTACCCTTAAATCTTTAAAACATTCAATTTTTTGAAAACATATATGTTAAAGCCTGATTATTTCAGAACAAAATATAGCAAACCGCATGAAAATATTCCGCTTAGTTCCAGAGATATTGATATTCTAAATATTTAATTACTGATCAAGTTTATGGTAAGAAAAATTTTAAACTCATTTTTTTGAACATGTAATTTTGCATCATTTTGCAACTGATATCTCAAAAACTATGAAACATAATTCAATGAAATTTTTATCAATGCAAAATCATGTTATTGTATTGCGTCTTAACTACAATTATTGCAATCACTACACATTTTGTTATTTTTTCAGGGGTAAATTAATGCAAAAATTTAAGGAAATTTTAAGTATATTTTGTACAGTTTTAAAAAAATTTTAAAAATATTTTAATGTTGAATGTTTTATGTTCAATTGTATTTTAAATTATTTATTTTAAATATGAAACTGGAATTATACATTTAAGTGTAAAATTAATTTCATAGTTCTGCGCGCAAGCCAGTATACAATAAAAATGCTTAAAAAACAAGGTATATCCAAAGCATTTAAAAAAAAATTATTTTAAATTATTTGGTGAATTGAAAATTTATTTATTAAAACAAATATATCAATTTATCATATACATAAAATTTGGGAAAATTGGGAGTAAATTGAAATAGTTACAAAGGGTCAAAAAGTATGAAAATATGCCTTATTTCATCGACTTAAGAGTCGTGAGTCCCCTTAAATCTTAAAGCTATAAACTATGTCTACATTAGAATAGACTGTTTTTCAATTCTATATCTATACTGAAAAAATGCTTAAAATCACTCTAAATAAGCATCAACAAAAAAAATTTACCTGGACGAAAAATTAAGAATTATCCAGTCATTTTAAATAAAATGCCATAATTTCTTATTTTTACTTATTCCTAACGTCTAAAGTCCTTTCACGTGGATAAAAGTCTCAAAAGCTTTCAAATTAACACTTTTTAGCTACGTTGGCTTCTTCCCTGTTATTACTACGATATAAAATGGTCAAACAATAGGTTTTATCTCTGGACATAAAATATAACAATTCTACAGTGTATGCAATCAGCTATTGGTGGCCCTATTAGTAACAGATGTTCCTTAATGTCTTTGAAAGCAGGCTCTGTGACGCACGGAGTAAATGACATAACTACCTTACGTTTACAATACCCAAGAAAAGATGTCTAAGTTTGTGTTAATAAATTCAGAATTTTCCTTATCCTTTATATGTTCTGTAGATTGAAAAACCTTGAACTTGAAAGGTTATGTTGCAATACTCCTTTTAGGTACTTCTTTTCCTTCAGGCTACATAAACTTACAGTCTTTGTGTTACATAATTGTTTTTATAAGACTATAGAGTTTTATAGTGCACATATTGTACAAGAGACGCAAAATTTGGGATATGAGGATATTTTAACAATAGAATGTTAAAAAAATCATCAAATATCGTAATTGTCTTATAATAACGTCATGTAATATGTTTTTAAATTTTTTTAAAATTCAGAAATGTTGGGGTTTTACTGTAATTAATTATGACGAAAACTTTCCTGAAAAAAAAATTATTTTTATGGGATGATAAAGAAAGATGTTATTGAAGAAATTTTAAAACAATTCCGTAACAATTTTCAAAATATTTTCAATTTAACTTATCCAGTATAATATGTTTCACGCATGCTAAAAAAATTAATAATTATTTAACTTTTATGGCTTTTTTTAAAATTTAGCTTTTGTGTAGCAAAACATGATCGTATCACTCGAAATCCAAAAAATCGATGTCTCATATCTAATTATGTCCAACAGTATATAATTACAGATAAATTCCAAAATTTTACTTTACATAAATATTTTTTCAAGTCTAATGTCCAATAACATATATCATGTATCATGACGCACGTTAAACAGTAGATATAATATGATATTAAAGAAATAAGAGAAAGGCTGTTGAACTAATTTAATCAAATCATATATTCAAATTCACTCTTTTGAAATATGTGATCAGTATTCACAATAGAAGCTAGAAAGGATCAAGTAAGTTTCTTCAAAAATCACATACAATTCAGTGCTTTCAGACTAAACATGCAATTTAATCTATATACATATAAAACAGTTCCGTGACTGACTGACTGACAGATAACGCAAAAACCAAACAGCTGGACCTAAAGGGCTGAAACTTTGCATGGAGATTCTTCTTATAGTCTAGGGGTGCACTAAGAAAGATTTTGAAAATTCTTAGATTTTTTAAATTAAATTTTATGCTGTTTTTGTAAATTTTTAATTTTTAATTTAAAATAATTCTCCGAGGGTTTTATAAAATTTATACCACAATAAAGAGCATGAAAATTCCTTTATAATGAAATTCTTTTCAAATCTTTACCTCCCTTTTCTGATTTTTGGTGAATTTTTAAAGATTCATTTTTAAATGCTGATCTCGAGATTTCTTTTCTTTTTGTGATACTTTAAATAAATTTTTTGTCACGTGCATAACAACGAAATAAATAGACAAAAAATATGACAATACAGTAAAAGATAAAATTTAACCACTAGACTAATTGAGATGGAAGTTTTTTAACAATTTAATTCAAATTAATAATTTTATGGATATTAAATTAAACCTATATAGGAAACAGTTACGTGCAATTTCCCCTCAAAGTTTGCTTCTTCATGACGATAAATAAGTATTAAAACCAAACTTTAAAATACGCTGGCGTAGATTTAGGAGAAAATTGTTTCTCCTACGGTCAGTTTTACGTAGCTTGCTGACGCGTAAGTGCACGGGTGAGCCTAGAATTATTAGTTCCGCTCATTGAAGGAACAAAATATATTGTTTATAAGGAAATCCTCCTAAAAGCAATTTCATTATTTTTTCATTGTAAATATCCTAAAATGAACTCCGTAGTGAAGCACGGGTATTTAGCTAGTTTAGGATTATTATTTTTTGATAGTTTAAGGATCAATTATTCTTTCAAACTTTAAGACAAAATTTGTTTTTCAAGGAAAGGAAAGTTTTTTACAGATTGCTGTATAACTCGTGCAGAGTTGTAATAAAGGGATGGCCAACGTCGACTTCAGTGCTCTTATTAAAATAAAATAAAATTGTATTTTTTATTACTTTTGTAATTGGCCTGTTGCAGACAAAATGGGAAATTTAAATTTATATAAATGGGCTAGTGGCGTCCCTGTGGTACAGCGCGCTGATTTTCGGAGCCGAGGGTGCTCAGATCGAATTCCAGTCGCTCCGCAAAAAATGCCTGTGTTTGTGTCGTCCATTCATAGGGGGTAATGCTGTCCGCCTATATGGTGCCCCCATAATAAAATGGACAGTAAACTTCGGCGTAGTATAGGCGAATGTTTGATGACAAGTGCCTCCGCATTAATATATATATATATAAATATTAGGTAGTTATATATATATATATATATATATATATATTAGATAGTTGAAAAATAACAAACAAATGGGGGATGTTGTGGCATAATAATACATTAAACCCAGATATCAATAAGGTAAAGTAGAAAGGTACTAAAACCAAAAGGAAATGGAGGTGTTATAGTTGATGACTGGAGGGAGTTGTGACCCCCCAATCCGCGGTTCAACATGTTTTTCTATCCGGATAACACTCCCGGTGGTCGGCTACAACACCAAAACCTTATAGATAAAAAAAGAGTGAAAACAATTAAGGTGAGACAAACAAATTAAACCAGAGGTTATCGTTAAATAATATTAATTAAAACGCTAAGAAACTAAATAAATAAAAATAATAATAATAAAAATAAAAATAAACATAAAATACACTGAAGTGCCACTGAATTAGGGATAGCAAAGCCTATGCAAATTGTGTAGCGCTGCGCATCATGTATGCGCAAGTAAGGGCGCTGTGGTAACTTCATATATATCGCGTACTGTGGTTGTTCTGAATTAGTTGTTGGAATTGCCAGTATGGGTAAACTGCCTGATTCAGACGCCTTCGATCGCGGACAAATCATAGGTGCGCGACGCATGGGCCATACAATTTCCGAAATCGTCAGGCAGCTAGGATTTTCAAGGTCGACAGTGTCAAGAGTATACCAAGAATACATGGATGGTGGAAAAAAAACTAGCGATCGAGCAAACTACAAAGGACAATTAGCCTTGACAGTACGTGGTGAGAGACGCCTCAGGCGTATTGTACGTAGCCAGCAAAGCCAAACATTAGCTCAAATTACCACCCAGTTTAATAACGGTGCCAGTCGTACAGTCAGTAAACGGACTGTGCAACGCTCGCTTCACCATATGGGTTTCGGGAGCCTTCGACCTTCGAGAGTACCATTGCTCTATACTCGCCATCGGGCTGCACGTCTTGCCTTGGCAAGAGAGCACAGAGACTGGAGTGTAGAGGACTGGAAACGAGTAGCATGGAGTGATGAGTCTCGATTCCGACTACT
>OU015503.1:70869487-70959487 GCA_907164885.2 Dolomedes plantarius | reverse complement strand
GAAGCAAGATAACAGTACGGCTTTACGTGGAGCTCGGTTCTGATAATATAACACCCCTGATATAGACAGGTATGTCATCGAAGGTCACGGTTAGTTGTCTGACGTGGAACTGGTAATCTGACGTCATAAAATTACTTGAGAATGAATCCGAAGCTTCTGGTTGAAAAAAAATAAATCTATTTTGTCTATCTCTTAATAAGTCGACTTTTGCCCAAGACACAAAATTCTTCAAATTTTTGAATTTTTTTTTATTGCATTAAAATTAGAGTTCTTTTCCACTGAAAAGGACGTTTAAATCATGTTTCTATCATAATTAGAACAGGAGATATTAATTTTACTTTTTGCAGCATTCTTATAGTAGCGAATCTGTGTTTAAACCTGTAAATGCATTTTTCTGCATGATGGGTTTTTTCACCATTTCTTGTCTTTAAATTGTTGTAAGTCAAGAACCGTTAAATATAAATGGTTCAAACTTGGAACATGTCTTTTTCAATTATTTTACTTTAATTTTAATTCAGCAAATTTTAAAAAAATATATTTACTTTTGAAAATTATGATTTTTTAAAAATAAGGTACATAATGTTTTTGAAATTTTTACTCTAAATATTTTTAATTAAAAAAACTAATATTTTAAAAAATGCTGAATCAAAATTAAAACATATATATTTTTGTTTAATTAAATGAAAAAGTTTTGAAATTCGACAAATAATATTTCGAGTTATAAGGATTTTAAAGAACACTATTTTAAACATTTTAAATTAAAAAATATTTTTTAACTTTATGAGAAGTTTTATGATGTGATTTTGTTTATAGATTATATGGTTAACCATCACAAAAAAATTCAAAATTTTAACTCAACAAGTAAAAAAAAATTTAAATGTGTCCCTGACCCCCATAAACAATTTGTGGACTTTTAGGAAATTCATACTCCCTACCTTTACAACACTGCAACACACATTAGGCTTCATGTTTAAATCTACTGCATTTATAACTAGGAGCTGAGTGAAGCCACTGAAAAGATATCTTATCTAGAGATATATTATCTACATATATCTTTCGTTTTAACTTTTTGTGAGTATGCAACTTTGCGGACTTCTTTAATTTATATTTAAGTAATTTAGAGTAAATATTTTTTCTACCCTACGGAAAAATATTTTACGCTCCGTTTAGTAATCTGAAATTATTTTGCCGAAGTAGCATCATTTCTAGTAAAAGATAAGAAAATGGCCTTTTTTAATTGAAACTTAGCTGATATGGTCTTCCACACATTTGCTAAATACCAATATTTCGGGTAATTTTCCAGCGATATCAGCTGCCAGTGTTATCGATTCCGATAATTCTGACAGCTGTATATCAACACCTTGAGGGCCGACCATTTTATGTTTTATGTAACCGCTGTTCCCTGAAATATATGTGCTTTGCCAGAATTGTAAAAAAAGAAGCTTATATTTATTTAATGAAATCTTTTGAAAATCCGTATTTTGCTGAAATGTACAAAATGTTCATTTTTTTTACGAAAATCTTGTTGAAAATTATTATTGTTTGGGTTATTATCATTATTCGGATCAAGTGTATATAAAATTTTAACAAAAAAAATTTTTTCCCCAAGAAATTTTCACATGCATTGAACTCAACAAGAGCAGGTGCTTTAACGTTGTGATTTGACATTAATTGGGTGGTGTCTAGCCAAGAAGGGTGCAGATGTTTCGCAGAAACCTTATAGGCCCTTGAAAAACCATTCTTCCAAGCTTTTTATAAAAATGACGCGAAAAAATACTTTTAAATCAAGGTCTTATGAATAATCCAGAGAAAAGCCCTGCGCTATTTTATGTAAACATTCTTGTTTTGTTCCTGACACCCACCGTTTTGCTGCAGTTGCAGGTTTTAGACCAGTGAATCATAACCATTTTGCTGCGGCACTTTAGCGAGACGCGAGATTCATGAAGTGTGTCGTCACTGCGAATACCCATACATAAGCGACGTCAGACAAGGAGTTCGATCAGTTCTACCTTCCTAGCGGGGACTTGCTGAATTAGTGCGTATAACTGTTACAGTTCTGGACTGGTAACTGGTAACTCTGGACTACTACAGCTCTGGAATTTTAAATCTAGATCACGAAATGAGAGTAGCATTGTCATTTTTACGCCCAAATCTATATATTTAAGTTGCTAAGCCGACCTTTTGGGGAGTCCGTGAGAGAAAACTACTGCATCAATTTACTTCATTTTGGTATTAAATGAAAGATTGTAATCTGTAGATTTGTCGAATTTGGTTTTTGTAACCGCAATTTCTATTAATTAGTGATAATTTACAGTTGAAAATATATTTCTGCGCTCAGTGGCAGTTTCTGCATGCTCAGTGGCAAGATTAAATCTGGCTTTAGATACTCATTTTTCCTGCGCATGCTCAGTGACATGTTTTAATGATAAACACGTTTATTCCGAGAGTCTCCCCAGATCACTCTCTGCCATTTTTGTTTTTATGATAATTATGTTTGAGAAATATAAGATTAAACCTCGTGGAAATTGTTTATTTCGTGCTGTTTAATTAGCGATAATTTACAATTAAAAAAATTGCTCTTGCGCATGCTCAGTGACATTTTTAAATCTGGCTTTAGATACTTACTAAGCATGAGGTCGCTTAAATACATTAATTTGTCTCTGCGAATTATTATGATTTTCAACATTTGGCAATGATGTGTTGAGTATAATGTGTGTATTAGTACATTTATTTACTATCTAGCCGTCATGTTTTGACGGTTACCAACTAGTATAATTGAAGTTATAAAAAAAAATAAAATAAAAACAAGCTCAAATTTCGAATTAAATATAATTTGTAGTAAAAAAAATTTGTTTACTTTGTAATGCAATTTCATTTTATATTTAAATGAAAATTATTTCGCATGCAATGTTTACAAAATACATTATAGATACATCTGTGGGATATTGTTATGCTAGATGGCGCTTCCACTCTATAGCTTTGTTACGCCAATCAGGCATTCAGATGCAGATTCGAAACGAAACGGAGAAGCAAGGCTTAGCTCCGCTCTGTACTTAATGCACGCGTGTAAATATCATGTAAAATAAAGCAAATTATGTGCATACCCATGACCAAAATTATTGTGTACTTAAGGTGACATATTAACAAGAATAACGTACGAAGAAAACCACTGAACCACCAGCATCCCCCATAACATCAATAAATTAACCAAGTAAAATTCTTTTAAATTTATCTTAATGATAGCGTGCCGCCAAATTTTTTAATTATTAAGGGGACATTGGACATTCAAAATTGTGAAGTTTGTCCAAAAATTCGATTTTTTTATTTTATTGAATTGTGAAATTACGGACGAGTAGGAATGTGTTGCAAAAATAATTTTTAATTTCTGTGATTACTTTCCTAGTTATAGGCATTTGTATTTAATTTAGATAATATGTGGTTACTAATAGCAATAACTTTAAATGTGTTTTTCTCAAATTAAAAATTTTCATGTTCTACGAATATTCAAACTGTTCCAGGCGTATTTTTAACTATCGTATTGCTTTGAAATTTAAGTTTTATATACTTAACTGTATACTAAATAAATCTTATTGAAAAAAATTATGCTTCGTAGCTCAGAATTTCTAAATTTTGTACTTGAAAAGATGATTTATAGGTATTTTGCGTAATAAAAAGGGAGTTTTTACTATTATTATTTTTTTCTCTTTATATTTTTAATGAATGCTTAAAATAAGCAATAAGTTTCATTGATAGTTCTATAAGGTATCCTATGGTAAATAAAAATTACTATATTATATGCAAAAGAAATACGCATGGAACATTGTTAATTAGGCGAATTTTTTATGTAATTAATAATTCATAATTCATAAATTATTAACATTTCATATTTAAATTTTAACCACTTTTACATATCTATGGTACTAATCACATATTCAAATTTCTAGCAAATCCATTCGAAACAGAAAAAGTTAGGTTTGAAGGTCCTTTGTCCCCTTAATAGTGTAACGTGACGAAAAAAAGGTTGAAAATCACTGATTTATACTTTTGACCGGCATCATTTCTTGATTGGCTTGGCTGATTTGCCCGACTGCGTTTTGTGTCATTTGGGCCAACCTATGACTTCTTTACATCATGACGTGGACCCTGCATTTTTGAATTTTAAGTCCCTTGTCTTGAAGTATTGCTAAGTGAGCACTCCTTGTGTTAAAATTTGATAAGAAATGTATAATCGAATTTAAATAAGATATAATAAGGACAAATTTATAAGTACAGTTGGAACACGATAAAACAGAAATTAGTTCTGAAGCTTTCGTTGTTTTTGAAGTTGTAGAATTGACGGTTTAAGAAATTTAAGAATTTTTTTTTATGTTTTAGCACCTAATTAATAAATTAATTAATAAATTAAGGAATTTAAATTTTTGCCACTGAAATAGATTTAAAAAACAAGAAGAGGATTTGATATTAAGAATTAAAATTTTTAAGATACAGGTTGTCGCTTTTTGCGCGGAGGTTGCTTTTATATAAACGCCGTTTAAGCTCACGCTGTGGTCGGCAGAACATCTCGAATTGTCTTGAAGTATTGGAAAGCCCGTGGTCTAATGGTCTGATGGCCAAATGACCGGGGCATTTTTAAAATAAATAAATAATTGAGTGGTGTAATATTAAAACTAGCTCCATTTTTTTCAAAATAGATTTAGGGTTCTTTTTTTATAGTATCTCGATGAGTTAAAAACGAAAAATTTTGGAAATGGACCTATTCATAAAAATAATATGGGAATTTTTATAAAGGTAATTTTCAATTGATATCATGAAAAATGCATTAGATATAGTCATTTGCCTCTTGAAAAAAAAGAGGACTGGTTTAAATTGCTAGCTTTTATCCTACGCAACTCAATTTTTGTCGTCAGTCCACAAATGCTAGTTAAGTAGAGACACTAATTCATACTTCCAGTTCTTAATGTGTACATACGGCCTAACACAATAGCAGAAATCAGGCTCGCAGGACTTGGAAAAAAATATCACGAATTTTCCAAGGAAGTCAAATATTAACTTTTAATACTACTGTTTTCCCTAGATAATATATAAAGAAGCAATAAACTAAGCGCGCTTAGTTTTTGGCTTTTTGAGTTGCCACTAAGTTCTTTGCACTGATGAAGAAGCTCCTTTGCAGCTTCGAAACGGCCGTATGCAAAATTGCACCTTACTGCTAATTGTGCTTTATTTACGTTGGATTTCCTGTTTGTTCCTCGAGCACAAAGGTTTTGTCTTTTCTTTTCAAAATAAAGAAGCAAGACAATACTTCACTGTAACTCATTGTGCTGTGTACAAAATTGTAGGATAAACTTTGTAGTTTAATGTATAAGAAAGGAAAAGAATGCTCCAACATACTAATCAGCTATGTCTTGCTGAAGAGCTAATAACAAGTGTGAAATCAAGTTTCCAAGGTTTCTGGATACTTTGGAGGTGTATATATTTGTAGTTGATGCCCCTCAAACAAGGACGTTTTCTATACATTTTGACAATTCCCACCTACAATGAGAGTGAGATTGATACAGAACAGTGTACGCGTACAGAATGTAATGCTATACATAGGCAGTATTAAGAAAGCAGTAAAATTCCTATACGCCATGAAAGGAAGTCAAACAGAAATGCATTTTATAAATGATTTGGATATAGTAGTGGTTTGTGCAGACCTAAAGTAGTCCTATATAACCATTGATGACAAACTTATGAATTATCAAATCTGCGAATGTTAAAGCCTCGAAAGTCGAGGTTCGACTGCATGCAGTCAATATTAGCTTTCAACTTATTTCTAGTCTAATACAAATATATTCAGTCTGTCAGAATAATTTGATGAATCGTAATGTAAACCTTAACTATCTTTTTTTACCCATAATTGTAAGAAAACAATTCTTCTATATCTTTTATTCAGATTTAGATGTTTTCAATTAGACACGAATGTTAAGAAGATGTAAATGGTGTATTTGGTCGATACCAGAAGATAAGAATTTATCGGAAAAACTTTCATTTTATCTCTATATCTACTTTTCTATTACATATTTAATTATTAATACTGCTATTTAACACCTATAGCTAGATTTCCTCATAAGCATAATTATTAACATAATTTATTCAAATTGAGAGGGAAACTTTTGAAAACTCTCTCTCCTCACAGACTTCATAACTTAAAGTTCATAACTATATTAACAAAAATATTAGAAAAATATTCGCTGGGAATTTTTGAATCAAATTGTGATGATCCTCTAAGCTGCTGCGAGTGTCTTCCAGAACTTGGCATTGAAGAAATCCCTCTCTCCTCGCAGACTTCATAACTTAAAATTCATAACTATATTAACCAAAATATTAGAAAAATATTCGCTGGGAATTTTTGAATCAAATTGTGATGATCTTCTTAACTGCTGCGACTATTTTCCAGGACTTGGTACTGAAGAAACCCTTTCTCCTCACTGACTTCATAACTTAAAGTTCATAAACTATATTAAAAAAATATTAGAAAATATTCGCTGGGAATTTTTAATCAAATTGTTCTGATCCTCTAAACTGCAGCGACTGTCTTACAGAACTGGGTATTGAACATGAATTCTAATTTCAAGGTTCCCAATTTCAACGCCGTTATTCTATCCACTGAAATCTCCCGGTGTTCGGAAGAATTTTCGTCTCTCCAAGTCCTTTCCTGACATATTTCCACCTTTCTTTTCATGGCCAACGATATTGGATGTCATCCTTTGTATCTTCTCTTACCTATTTATTCATTCATTTATTTTTTTTCAAAAGATCCTGAAATTTTTGTCGCCGTGAATAACTGCCGTATGCTTTCAAACGTATAAAGGGCGTTTCATGAAAACAGAATATTTCTTTCTCGAGTTTGCAAGAATGCGACTGTGAAAAATGAAACTGCAGGTGACTTTCGGAATTAAAGAAGAATCTGTCGCAATTTTTTTTTAAACGTGATAGAATATTCCGTTTTTGCCATTGAGAATTTCTTTTAAGAGTGTTTGCGGTTTGCACACAGGAAAAGAGGATTCAGAACTAAGAAATGGAATGGGTTGTGTGATAAAAGAAAAAAGATGGTTAAAAAGGATCCGAATATCCTAAAGACGGTAATAACAGATGATGAAATATGGGTTCACCATTTTGACCCCCTTACGAAGTCCTCAACAAGTGTATGGAAACACACACTAAGTCTCTCTCTGATGTTATTTCGGCCGTCAGGGTTCACAGAAGCAGCTTCTTACAAAATGTCTTCGCCCGTGCTTTGAAAAGTGAAATTCAGGCTGCTATGTATTAACCCTATTGGATTCGCTCACCTCAATGTTACCCTATGGAGAAAATGTGTCCACTGATTTCTGGCGTGGATTTTAAGATTTTTTTCAATTGTATTCGATCATAGAGAATGTATTTTTACACCTTGGGGCATTTTTAGTTTAAAAAATGCCAAAAATATTTTTAAATTTAAGTTATTCGGGGAAAATTATAATATAGTGTGTTTTAAATGCCCCTAAATTCCTTTTGTGGACGAAATTTCTAATATGTATTAATGTTGTTTCAAGGTGCAGAAAAGTTCAGGCTATCTTAAAATACCATTTCTATTGGAATTTCGGCATTTATGTAGCTGTCAATAGTCGACACATTTTTTTCCATAGGTCATCATTGAGGTGAAGGAATCCAATAGAGTTAGTACACTGCAGACTTAACGATGGGGTCGTTCCATAACATCTGAGGGAATAAATTTTGAAAAAGAAAGCATATTTGCCTGTATTTCTTTATTTTTTGTGATTTTATTCGCAGATTTTCAGGACACGGTGACCCAGTTGCCAAAGGCAGCGAACCAATGATCTGAACGTCTCTGGTTCAATGCTCATCGCTGACAAATCCACAGCAGTGTACGCTAATGACGGCTGGTGCACGTAATATCTGTTGTGGCTGCAATGTCCTCTATGTTCTCAAAATTGACCTCTGGAGGTGCGGGGTGAAGTGTACCTGTCTTGTCACTTGACTCGGTTCAAAATTACGGGACCCGTCCGTTAGCCAAGTCGGACTTCGACCCTTGTGGTGATAACTTAAAACCGGAGCCGCATCACTCAGCCCATTAGACTATAATGGCCTTGATCTGATGTTGCTGTCCGTGAAGGGGCATGTAATGACTTCGACATCCCTCACGTGGAGCGGACACCCCTTTGTAAACTAAATTGTTTCATCAGTGCCGAAAGGTTACCTTACCGTTTAGTGCCACAATAGACTAGGCCCAGAGACTCTTCTGATTACTTCTAGGAAGGAGTATCCTTTTGAAAAGTCCCCCACTCGTTGACAATGTGGTCCCGATGACAAAGCCTAGTGCAGACTGGCCGGAGCCTACGAGACACTTGGAAGCGGCAAGCTGTAACGAAAGGGGCGTAACCTACAGCCTCCCCAGAAGTCGAGAATACGAGATATACTCAATGGGCATAGCAGCGGGCAGCGAGTTGTCCGTTATTTTCCGATATGATAGGAGATCTCTGGAACGGACACGTGCTTCGCCAGAACGGAGAGCCCAGCCAATTCATCCTGACATCACGAACCCTAATTTTTTTGTAATTTTAATAT
Source organism: Dolomedes plantarius (assembly GCA_907164885.2). Lineage (NCBI taxonomy): Eukaryota > Metazoa > Arthropoda > Arachnida > Araneae > Dolomedidae > Dolomedes > Dolomedes plantarius. The sequence continues at coordinate 70,950,883 of OU015503.1, read as the reverse complement.
TATTTTGTACACTTGCCTTAATTAGCCAAGAAGACCAAATAAATGTGTTGATTAATTTTAAAGGCTGTCAGTCTCACTTTAGGCAAAGTCGTTACAGGCATAAGCAACAACATCAGTTTTTCTCAGTCCAGGAGAGGGATTCGGAACTGAACCTCCTAACACTGTGGCCTGTTTTTCTTCCATCCGAACTACCGTCTCTCATTTTTTAAAATTCATATCAAGATATATTTTGTATGTTAGAATGACTTATGAGGCTGAATCAGCAAACTTTTCGGGAGTTTTTAAGGGTTCTAAATTCAATTCTTGAGCCTCCCATACTGTTTTTCCGATCTCATATAAAAAAATTTTGATAACGAGCGGCTGAATCACCATATTGATTTTCATTATGTAATAAAGTAAAACGCATTATATCACAAAATATTATTTTCGTGGAAAATATTATTCAACCAAAGAACTGCATTTGCACCAACAGTTTATAATTTGCACTATTTGAACTGCTTTACCATGCTGTTAAACATTCATATTTAATACAGTAATTTTATTAAACCCAAATTCTCAAATTCGGTTGCGAAATGCAATCAGTTTACCAATCAATAAAGTGTTGAACATAAGGAAATAGCATCTCCATAACGTACACTTTTCTCCTTGAAAAGTTTAACTATTTAAGTTACCACAATATTTATTTATTAAATTTTATTTTTTTATTAGTTTAGCCAATAGTTTATCTGTCTTATTTATTATTTCTTCTACTCTTCCATTTTTTTTATAAATTTTGGTATTTAAATTAAATATATGCTCATATTATCGAAATGGAATCCACATTTTCAGTTCTAAAATACTACCATCATTTCCCAAATTAATAAAATACAGAACATCTATAATAGTACTGAAATGTATAGCAATATTCAACCTGAAAGGGGTAAATTAGTTTAAATTTTGCCAGCAATTAATTTGTATTTCATATTATTTGTGTTACTGTACACAGTGGCGCACCCAGGGGGTGGGCAAAGGGGCCCAGCCCCCCAAAAAAGAAATAGAAATTTCATTATGAATATTGAATTTGCTTTATAAATATTTTTATCCGTTCAACTCGTCCCCCCCCCCCGAATATTAAATCCTGGGTGCGCCACTGACTGTACCATAGCATACATTCATTAAAAATTTCAGAGTAAGGACTTGTTCACATTACGATCACCAGCGTCATCGTTTCTGGCATCGGAAAATTTTTAACCAATTACAGACCTCCAAAAGTAAAGCCTTGAAAATGCAATGGTCTACGATTGGTTACGAATATTTCAATGTGAACTACATTGACCCGTACCGCATGCTGATGCTGACGGAAGCAGTGCGAACAAGGCCTAACACTTTTTATGAATGTTATTCTACGAGACTAATTAACTTTTGTTGATAATTCTGTATATTTGTAGGGAAGCTGAGACTGAAAACTGGGGGTGTCGGCGGCAAAGAAAACCTTCTCGGCCTGGAATTCCCAAACTTAATTTCTCACGGACCCTTAGACTTTTTCCAAAAATCATAAGAAACTTAAACCAATACTAGTTGGTACCCGTCAAAACATGACAGCTAGATAGTAAATAAATGTACTAATACCCAAATTATACTCAACACATCATTGCCATATGTTGAAATTCGTATTAATGCGCTGAAAGAAATTAATGTGTTTAAGCGGCCTCGTGCTTAGTGAGTATCTAAAGCCGGATTTTAAAATGTCACCGAGCATGCGCAGAAATCACTTTTTTTAAAATGCAAATTATAGCTAATTAAACAGCGTGAAATAAACGGTTTCTATCAGGTTTAATCTTATTTTTCACAAACATAAGTATCATAAAAATAAAAATGGCAGAGAGAGATCTAGAGAGACTCCTTGGAACATACGTGTTTATCATTAAAACATATCACTGAGCATCCGCAGAAAGAGTGAGTTTCTAAAGACAGATTTAAACATGCCACTGAGCATGCGTAGAAATCAGTTTTTAATTGTAAATTATCGCTAATTAATATAAATTGCGGTTACAAAAAACAAATTTGACAAATCTACAGATTACTGTCATAGGGACATGACAGTAGTGTCACGGCCAGGGGCAGGAGAATTGAAAATTACGGGACGAAGTAAAATAATTGCTAAATGTAAGAAAGAAACATGGCAAATGACGGGCAATAAAAAGAGAAAGGGAGAGAGCCAACAATATAGCGAAACGAAATTTATAGATTGTGCTTGTAGCAAGAAGTATAAGATAAAAGTCCAAGAGAGTGAGTTGCAACGAATAGAAGAAAAGAAGAAAGGGAAGACTAAATTTATGATGACTATAAAACAGGCCACCCTGCTTGATGCCGAAGCATGGAAAAAAAAGTTAAGTTGGAGGGAGAATTTTATACATCCCGCCTTCGATGCGCATTGGTGACAAGGGGATTGAGAGGAGGCAGTCACAGACGAATGGCGATGGCATGGTAATAATATTACCAATGGAAATTGTAAGAGGTGGAGTCAGCATTAATAAGAGAAAATAATATGAAATAAGAAAAGAAGGCATATATACCTATGAGGAGAGTTAGTTAGAAGCTTTGGAGATAAAAGTAGTGTCAATCCGATGAATATGTACGAAGAAACCCCGATGATATAATATAAGTCGTGGCCCATGCAAAGGAGCCCATATACCTAGAAAAGAGCGCCCAGTGTCCCGTGCCGAGGGTCTGCAAGGAGTGAAGGAGTCAGAGAACCGATGATGACAGTGCCCCAGTGTCCCGTGTAGAGTGTCTGCCATGATTGACGGACCCTTATACCAGACGAAGAAAGTGCCCTAGTTCCGTGCGATGATAATACAATGAAGTTCGTCCTTACGAATGCCAGCCGCCCATCATAATGATCCAAAAGTCACCTTTCGAGGTACCGACTTTTTGCGTTTCCTTTTTATATTACTGTTATTGCTTCTCAGTGTGTAGCCTTAATAACTAATATAGAGCGCGATGAGTATGTTATTTGAGTATAAAATGTTAAGGAGGTGACCGATAATTCGTACAAAAACAATTTAATTAATATGATGTTATGCTTATATATATATATATATATATGAGTAAATATTGGTAGTAATGGAACATGGATATATGAGTGATTATGTTTATAAAATGTTATCATAATAAGTGAATGAATTAAATATATGAGTCGTAGAGAATTAATTTGGTAGTAAAGAAGTTGTGAGTAATGTGTAAATGAAGGAGGAAATATTTAGTAACTTTTATCGTATTATTTATGTGTTTTAATATTCAATAAATTAATTTGTCTATGTAAACCAGAGTCGTTTCCATCATTTGGGAATCACAACAATTAATCAATGTACTAACCGCGATCTTAAACAATGAATTCAAAATCATAATCATCATCATTAATAGTAAATATTTAATATATAATAACCCAAACAATTAAAATTCTTTTTCACCGCCACAATTACAATCTTTCGTTTAAGACTAAAATGAAGTAAATTCATGCTGTAGTTTTCTTTCACGGACTGCCCAAAATGTCGGCTTAGTAACTTAATTATATAGATTTTACATAAAATACCACTGATTTGAAAAGGATTTAAAACTAAACAAATTCCTCCAAGGAAAAAAATTCATTTATAAATGACAACTTTTATGGAAACAAATCTTTTTAAAAATTATTATTGATTTGTCATTGTTAAGGGAGAAGTTTATAAATTACATTTAAGTGAAATGGACGACGTTTGAACTTTTTTTTTCCAATGTGGAGGCTCTTGTCACGAAGACATTCGCCTATAATTCATCGCAGTTTTGCTGGACATTTTATTATGGGGGCACCATATAGGCGAACCAGCATTGCCCCCTATGAAGAGACGACACAAATGGAGGCAGTTTAGTGGCGCTTCGCCAGGATTCGATCGGAGCACCCTCAGCACCGAAAACAGCGCGCTGTACCACAAGGCCGCCACGGCCACGCCGTTTGAACTACAAGTATACTTCATAATAAGACTAGATAAAATAACAATACAAATTAAAACATTAAGTGTGCTTTTTTATGACGCAGTTGTAATTTATGATTAGCCACAGTTTTGATTTCGTAATGGATACTGGAATATACATTTCTTAGAGCAACATTTTAGGGATGCGACATCGATGTCGATGTTTTCAAAACATCGATTTATTGAAGCCGATGTTTTTTTAACATCGATGTTTTGTGCTTGATGTTTTTCGTTGTCTCGATGTTTTTTTTAAAAGAAAAAGTACCATAATAAAAAAATTTACCACGTAGCATAATTTTCACACTCAGTAAATAAAAGTCTGAATTCTGAAAAGGACGAATACAAAAAGGGGAACGATTCCTTAGCAAACAGACAATCAACAACCAATGAACCAATCAGAACGCTTGCAATGTTCCTGACACTCCAGAACATTCCATGGGGTTTTATTTTATAAATACTATAAACACGAGAGCAGCCATTTAAGTTTTTGTTTTTTTCTGGTTTTATATAAGTTAACGTTAATATTATTATTAAGATACCTCCCAAAAGTATCGTTTGGAAATGTTTCTGGAAAACCTCTGACAAACGGGCGAAATACAATATTTGCCTTAAGTCCCTCAAAACTTCTAGCAATACCAGGAATTTATATAGACATTTGAAGGCAAAACATGGCGATATTTACAACCAGAAATTTGAGTCCTTAATGTAGCCCAAGGCAAAAGCAACCACGTTTTTGTCATGTGTGTCAGCCCAATCACAGAGTAAAATTAAATCACCCCCCCCCCCCGAGTAACCGAAGAAGCATTAATGTTAGAGGTTACTAAACCAGTTTTAAAAATGTATGTTCTAAAACATTGATGTTTAGAAACATCGATGGTTTTGGGGCGATGTTTTATTAGCATCGATGTTTTAATATTGAATATCGATTTTTCAAAACATCGATGTTTTGTTACCGATGTCGCATCCCTACTACATTGCAGTATTTACTTTTAGAAGATTCTGTGGGATAAAGTACAAGTTCTTCCAAATGCGTTGTTGCAATAAGTAAAAGAAGTTGAATAACCTTTAGTTCGATAAACTTGGATATCCGCTAAATATATAAATTTCTACCGAAATTTCATCAAATTTAGTTTTTAATTGTGAGTCTTTCTAATTTCAATTAAATTTTCCTTAATTTACTGTTAGAAATCGTGCTGAAATTTATCAAGCTGTAAATTTAGAAAATTTAAGTAATAATTAAAGTAAAATTTTAATTTAATTTAATTTAATTTTACTCGGATCCGATAGAATTTTGGAGGGACATGGCGTTTTGTCAAACATATTTTAGGAAACATTCCGCCAAGGAAATGCGACAGATTTTCTCTAATAGTTATCTTTGACAATGAATGTATCATAATCAACTGCCGTAAAATTTGTAGTCAAACTTTTACTGAACGATATTTTTCAAGCGTTAATTGATAATGTTGCCAGTGTCGAGAGAGGAAAGTTTTGTTTACAAGTTAAGCAAAAGTATTGACAGCTCTTGCACAAATCTTCTCTTAAAATCACTGTGACATGGAACTCGACTTTGTAATTAGTTTGATTATTATACTGTTTTATGTCTAAAAATATATATATAAATTATGATTTCATAATTTCGATACAGAATTTATTCGGTTCCATGCACATTTAGTGTATCTATTTTATTATATAAGTGTATCTATTTTATTTTGTAAATCTTAAAATATATATGTGCTGAAATTCATTCCTGTGGTTTTTCGTACCGGTTTTCTGGGAAGAATGGAATGTGCCTCCCGTTGGCAATTTAGTGTGACCTGTAACAGTAAGAATAGTACGCAAGGTCTAGTGCAGAGAAGGGAGAATTACTTGCCACCCTCTCGGTCATTAAGGGGACATAGTTTCCCCATAGCAACGGCCCAGCAACCATCTTTTAACCAATGATATAGCTGAAAGGTGTTAATTGTTCGAGAACATTTTCTGACCTCTGCTTTTCCGGTGCTGGAATTTTTTTAACATTTTTTGGGAGTTGAAGAAAAGGCCGTGACTGTGATACACCTCTAGGTGGTCCGCTCTTCAGCTAGTCGCCATTTGGTATGAGGATTTTTCTGGTCTGCTTTTTGACCGAGTTTTAGATAGGAGATATAATCTTCAGTTTCCAATGAGGGTGTTGGTGAGTAATAATTAATTTGTAATATATTTTATCAGGTGAGAGCACAGAATAACTAATATATGTAACTAGGATTTATTATGTGTTCGTATAATTTTTTTATGTATGTAGATAATTATTATGATGCTTTCTGCGCAAATTTGTAATTAATGATAAAATTAATTCAAAGTAAGAAGAAGAGAAATTAAATGTTAACATTACCTATTTAATTTGAGTTTTTTTTTTTTTAGTTATCTCAGACATGTGTCAGAATGTGTTTTCTCAAATTAACAATTTTTTTTTTTAAAAAGTGCCACTATAGGATCATCTATTTTATTACATGTTCTAATTCCAAATAATAATCACATTAGGGAGCTGGTTTCTTTTGTATTTTTTTTCAGCAAAAATATTGACCTTACTTTATTAGTTCGTCTGACTATCCCACATACTTCAAATTATTATAAACGCGAGTCATCCGTATTCTTAGATGAAAGAATGTAATTTTGATATTGAAGTATGGGGTAAACGAAGCATAAAATTGGACGCTTATGGCAACCTTTAATGAAAAATGCCAAAAGAGAATCAATCCTAAGGCCAAAAAATCTATTTTTATCAAGAAGTCATAAGCAGCATTGATGTTACAAAATATCGTAGCATTGACTCTAAAACAAACTTCTTGCTTGAAATTTCTAGCATACATTTTGCTGTATGAAATAATCCTTAAGCATTTACGTCGGACCTTTATGGTCTTTTTAAGCTCTCTTATCAACTGCATTTACGGAAAAACCTTATTTTTTGAAGAAAAAAAATGCCAGCCTTGTTCTCAAAGACAGATGTATGTTTTCAAGGTCCAGTGAATAGATCCTTGATACGTTTTTGATGATTCTTATCGTCAGAGTTGTTTTTCTCACAGTTTAAACTCACTTTCACTGTCCCTGGAGAAAACTGTGGTTTTAAAGCAAAAATGTAAAGAATTTTATGAAATATAAATCTTTTGCCAAAATTTAACATTTTTTGTTGCTTTTTGCTATACCATACACAATATTATAACAAATAAACAACACGTTGTGATAGCCAGTGCAAATACTATTAAATCTACTTATAGCTAGTACAAATACACTTAAATTTACTTGAAACACTCAATTTAATGAGTGATTATTATTCATAACTGACGTCTCACCTTTATCACCTTTGAAATACGAATTTTTCCGTTGGCAAATATCGTAATTAATGGAACACTTCGGATGCACCACTCCACAATTTTTGCCCATTTTTTACTGAAAAATATTTTGCTAGATTTCAAAGATCTCTCTTTCTCTTATCTTACAAAGACCTCATTGATAAATTTCAAATTACTAGCGGAACATAAAATCGCCATTTAGATGAACTTAAAGAAATCACCTCTATTCTATATGACCACCTACTTTACACGTACGTATTTTAGCTATGAACTTTAAAACTGGCCACAGGTGATGTCTCAAAAATGCCCTTTATGTAACGACTTGAAAATGCAAATAACTCTATGGGAGTCCCTGTTTGTATGGAGCACCAATGACGGCTCCACAGCTAACTTTTTCATTCAGCTCTTACTGAAAAGCATTTTTCGAGGCATGAAAAGAAGATATCTCTTATCGTATAGAAGCTTCATTGATAAAACTCAAATATCATACTGAGTGAAAAATCGGTGTTTAGATAAAATTAGAGGTAAATGTCTTAAAGGGATTACTGTTTTCCCTTCTGCATTACGCTACCAACGGAATTTGAATGTCGTATTTTAACTGGCGAAAAGCCACGGTTAACTGATTTTCCTTCTTTGTCGGCTTGGAAAAGTGAATCTTCAAGAGGTGACATCCTTAATCATATACAGACCTCACTCATAAAGCGCAAATCAGATGACCTTTATCGCCAGTTAGTCAGATTTAAAGATTTAAATCTTAAAGGTATAATTCCTTTTCTTTACCTGGCCAACCAAAGATTATGACTGTCATTGCATTTTAACTGGTCACGGAACATGACTAACTGACTTTCCTTTTTTATGGTCTTGAAATGTTAGTAGAACTGTGTGACCTCTCTATTCATATGGAACACCAATGGACGAATGCTCCGTAATTTTTGTCCAGGGCTTACTGAAGAGTTTCTTTCCAGACACCAAGAGCAGATATCTCTTATCAGAAAGGGACGTCACTAGAAAACACAAATTAAAATATGATCTTAGTTGGTAATTAGACAGATTGAGTGATATAAATCTTAAAGATTTCCTTCTCTTTCTCTATCTGGATAGCCAAGGAATACGACAATCATTGCATGGTAACTGGTGACGGATTATGATTAGTTGAGTTACATTTTAAATCATCTTGAAATGAACACCTCCGTGTGAGTTCTATTTGGATGGAACACCAATGAACGAGGTGACCCTCAATTTTTGTCAAGTACTTGACCTAAAACTTGCAGTCTGAAACATTTCTGGCCTTGCATTATGGAACATTTCTATACCATAAGAGTAGAGATCTCTTATGGTATAGAAACTTCGCTGGTAAAACACAAATATCATGATGATCACAATTAGTAGTTCGACAGATTTAGAGATACTAAGGTATAATTCCCTTTCTCCTCCTGACCACAGAAAGAATATGGCTATCATATTCTTTATCATATGGCTATCATTGTATTTTAACTTATCACATATCATGACTTGATGACTTTCCTTTTTTATTGTCTTGCAATGGTTAGCAGACGTGGGGGACCTCTGTCTTTGGATGGAACACTGATGAACGCAGTGCACCTCGATTTTTGTTCACCTGTTACTGTAAATTCTCTCTCCAGATATCAAGAGGAAAGATCTCTTTGGTAAAGAGGCCTTGTTGGGAAAATTCAAATTACATTACGATCATAATCAGTAGTGTGAAAGATTTAGAGATATAAATCTCGAAAGAATCATTCCCGTTGTCTATCTGATCACCCTAAATGTGTCAGTTCTTTGACCGGCCATGCATTTTGACTAACTGACTTTGAAAGTAAATTGTCCAAACAGACCCCTGTTTAATAGAATAGCAATAGAATCATTCATCTCGTCTTTCGTCCGCTCTTTTCAAATGGTTCTGTGAGGCGAGAGACACTTTAACCATCCGGGAGATTTCTAAGGATACATTTTTGCTTGAATTTTCATAATACAGATAAATCTACAAAACAATAAATGTACTTTGCAATTTGAAGTCATTTTAAAATTGACTTTGTGAATGCATTCCTGTTCTCCTGTATTTATATAGTTCTGTATATTTGCTTTGTCGGTTGAAATATTTGTGTTGTTTGTCCATTGCGTTGATATTAAAAAGAGCAAACTTTGGCATGAATTTTAAAACTGGGGGGGGGGGGGCTAGAAAATGTTATATTAAAGAGAAAAACGAAGAAAGTTCCAGTGAAACTGTTAATCTCAATAAATGATAATATTTCAATAAGATTTTCAACTTTAATAATACAAAATGTTAGTGTGCTAGCCTAGTGGTAGCGCGTCGGTTTTCGGTGCGGAGGATGCTCAGGTCGAATCCCAATAAGCGCCATTAACTACTTCCGTGTCTAGGCCGGATAGTGGCACGCAAAATCCGTAGACTGGGAAGTCCCTCTACGAGGTCAGAGAGGGTACGATCCCCCAGATGTCACCCCTGGAGGTGTTCGGTCAAACTTTCGGTGGCACCTGGCTAAGTCGGACACCGTCCCTTGGTTGGTTGGTTGTCGTGTCCATGGACAGCCAAGCTATATGGTACCAAGCAATATCCATGAAAAAAAAGGTTGCCATTGCTTCGAGAGAATGGACTTTTGACTGTTGGTCCGCGGAAGGCATTTTATTTCCCTTCTACCATCCAAAGGAAAACCAATGGACGAATTCCCCTATCCGCTACCTGGTGACGCGCCCTCTAGGGGTTACAACTCCGTACCTTTTGGTGGCATTATAAAACGGAGGCACACGCCTCACTCCGCTAGTCTATATGGACCTGGTATGGAATAAATTTCTGCCAGGGGGCATTAGAAAGATCAGAAACTGCATAATGTTTGTGTTTTCCTGCGACTTTTTACAATTTCCGTATACTTTTAATAGTAGAACTGCTATTAAAATCCTTTTTTTAGACTATCCTAAAGTTAGAGTTTAATAATACATTTCTATACAGTCAAAAGTTAATCAAATAATCTGTCTATTGGCCCACTCCATTAAAAATAAATAAAAGCTTTGGTAAAAGTTAAGAAAGAGTAAAATTAGAAAACTTTTACACATAAAAAAGAAAACGAGGATATTTTATTGTTACTTTTAACACCAAGTTAGGAAACTAAATATTAATGATATCTATATAAATAAAAGGAAAACGGGGTCTGTCGGCCGGAAATGGAACAATTCCGGGTAGACCGTTTCCAGTATGGCATTCGTTATGAAATTCGGTTCATTTTTGAAAATGTCGAAATCGATGTATTTTTTTTTTCATGAAAGTACGTAAATGTTACATATTTGGAAAGCCGTTGAAAAACTCATAATTTTTTCTTCGTAGACTTATTCTGTTACTTTAATAGTTTTAGCGATATTTCAATTCTAAATGCATACTCCGCCATGTTTTAAAAGTTAAAATTGACATTTTTTCTAAAAAGAAAGTATATAAATTTTACATATTTAGAAAGAGATTTAAAAGCTGATAATTTTTCTGCGGACACTTATTCTGTTAACTCAATAGATTTAGAGTTATTTGGATTCTAAAGAGGAGTCTGCTGTGAGATCATCCATCTTTGACGATGTAAACAAAGCGTGATTCATTCACAGCGTGATTCTCCCTAAAAAATGAATCACTGAAAAGAAATGTTTCATCGTGTGTCTATTTTTTAATTATTTTTCTATTTTTCATACTCTTAATTCAAACTTTTTAATCATAAATAGATCATTTGAAAATGTACTGATTTTTGGGGGATTTTTTGACAGTTAAAAGTGAAAAAAAATTAAATTCAAGTGAACTGTGATTCGAGTGTCAAGTGATTCGATTTGGGTATTCGATTAATGCTAAACAATAGCCGGCAATAAGATTCTTTTTATTCTCATTTCAAGGTTCTATATCCTTTCTTGAGAGGTTGTTGAATCATTAAACGTGAACATGTGACATAAGATTCTTTTTGTTCTCATTTCATTCTTTCTGTTCTCATAGTTCTATATCTATATTCATTTTTGTTTTTACGTGGTTTTCAGTTATGATTTTAGATATATAGAATCATGTTTGAACTGTACAAACAACAAATAATGCTTTAATTTTTATTTTCATTTTACCAATTTTTTTCCAAAACTGTTCATATTTCATGTATTTTTTTCTTTGCTGATTAGTTTAGTTTTTGGTTTTAGATAAATATTCTACTAATATATTTTTATATGAAGTTCACCATTTCTTTGTTTTGTTGATTACACGCTAAAATATTTTAAAAAGTGCATATTCCCATTTTCTTTATATAAATATTTATATTTAAGAAATGTAGGTGTTTATTGAGAGGTTTATTTGTTTTTCCACAATACCATATGCTCCGGAAGCCTGTTTAATATTTCAATTGTGCTTATCTTTTGACTAAACCGAATATCTCTCAACATAGACGTGCAGTTTTGCCTAATACATGCACTCATATAAATTCAATGTATAATGCATTATTATGTCACCAATAACACAAATTTCAGGAAATTTGAAATTTGTATTGCAGGTATACAGGCTAAAGTAGCCAGCCGATTTTTTTTCACATGAAAATTTATCTTTTTGTAATGCAGGTATGCTTATATCATACCAGGTAGTGGAGGGTGTTAATACGAATAACAAATTTTTATTTTTTGTAGTTTTGTGGGGGCGGGGGACTGCAAATTAATAGTCCCTCTTATGAAACTTCTCCCTCTCAATCAATCAATTCCAAGCCGTCTGTCTGGCGGACGAATGGCCAGAGCATAGCCTCGCTGCGCCTGGCTAGGACAAATAATAAAACAAATAATAAAACCATTAAACAATTTCATAACATGGATTTTTTTACATGAAATGGTTTTTCATTTTTGAGTTCCTTAACTAGGCATAATGATCACGAGTATTATAAAGGCACGCAGAGGAAAATTTGCAAAAGACTACCATTTTATTCAATATCGAGTGGTATAGAACAAAATATCTACTTAAACCTTAAAGAAAATTCATTGCTTTTAACATCAAATTTTAGATGCGTAAAGTTCCATTTATGTTTGATATGCAAGTTAATGAAGTCTACTAGATGACGTAGAATTATATTTTCCCATTACGTTTTTTCTGTTACTTTTGATTTTTATTTCAATTTTTAACTGAAATTATGTTTAAGTCACGGGTCAGAGCACGTGAAGTCATCTGAAATCGGCACGTAAATTAGAGGAAAAGAATGCCACAACCTGTTTATTCTAAGTCATTTCTTTGGGACGGTGTATTTAACGGTGAGTTTCTGGCATAGGAATCAATCATAGTCGCTATGTTAGCTGTTTGATGGTGTATTGTACAGTACGTGACAGTCGAATAAAGGAGACATGTTTCAGAAGGGACCACTTTGTGTTATTTCCATTTTGGGTACTAAATTATGATGCAAATGAAGTCCGTTTGTTGACTATTGAAAATGAACTCATGCGAACCTTTCTGTAAAGACCGTATCATGTGACTCGCTGAAATTATTTACCTGTTTACCACAGATTTTAGAAATTGTAAATTATCTCTGTTTGTTGGCGACTGAAAATCAGCTCGTGTAAATCTTTCTATCAAGACCGCAATGTGTGACTCACTGAAATAATTTATTTATTTACCATGGATTTACAAGCTGTAAATGCACTCCGTTAGTTGACGGCTGAAAATCAGTTCGTGCGAACCTACGGATGAAGATCGTAGCGTGTGACTCACTGAAATTATTTATTTATTTACCATGGATTTACAATCTCTAAATGCACTCGTTAGTTGACGGCTGAAAATCAGCTCGTGCGGACTTACGGTTGAAGATCGTAGCGTGTGACTCTCTGAAATAATTTATTTATTCACCACATACTTACAAGCTAACTTAGCTCGGGGACTAACAACCATTCTCTATTTTTTTTTTAAATTTTCTTTCCGTGAATAAAAAAATCTACTTAGGTAATGGAGTGACAAAATTTAGACAATTTCCTTTTCACCACAGTGACTAATTTCAAATAATTCACAATAAATGGAAGTAAAAAAATAAACTATATAACGCGAATAAACTAGCACGGAATGAGGAAGGAAAGATTAAACTATTGTACTATATCTAACTATCTGACATAATTAATTTGTAAAGTTGAATAGATTTTATTCAAGTTTACCTGAAAAAGTGTGCTTGGCATCTTCTTTCCTTCCCGTAATTTTACTGTAATACTCACGATACCTTGATTGCATGGCCGATTAAGAATTACAATCACTTCCTAGACAGAAGATGAATGATCAATTTGAGATAAAAATCTGCCTTTTCTCATCTTTTCAAATGTGCATAATCAAAAATATTTTAAGTAAAACTGTATCACTGTTACCACTTTCAGTACATAACTCTTGATTTACAGAATCAATATCCTATGCTACAATAACCGTTTTTTCCTGTCTTTTTCTTCTTAACTACCATATAAACAAAGTTTGCTGATTTTTCATATATACAGGGTTTTGCAATATTTCATTGAATTTTCTTATATTATATATATATATATATATATATATATACACTCATGGACAAAAAAATTAGCGCACCAAAAAGGAGTCGTCAAAATGAAACGAAAATTTACATACGTAATGACTACTTTGATATAAGTAAATGATGAAAAAATCAAAGAAAAAGGATAATTTATTTCAGAGAAAAAGGCAAAAGAACGGAGGAGTTAATACTCCGTTGGACCCCCTCTAGCGCGAATGCACGCTGCGATACGATCGGGCATTGAGTCATACAAGTTCTGTGTGATGTCTTGAGACATCTCGTTCCATATTTGCTGTAACCTTGCCTCTAGTTCGTTCAAACTCGTGGGATGCCCAACTCGTCGTCCCAAATGATCCCAGATATGCTCGATTGGAGACAAATCTGGGGATCGGGCAGGCCAAGGAAGGGTAGTAACAGTCTTGTGACACCCTTGCCGTATGAGGTCGAGCATTGTCTTGTTGAAAAATGGCTCCTGGGAGCCGTTGTATGAGTGGCAACACATGTGGCTGCAGGATTTCATGAACATACCGCTGGGCTGTCATGGTGCCACGGAACAATACTAGGGGTGACCGTGTATTGTAGGCAATGGCACCCCATACCATCACACCAGTTGTGGGAGCGATGTGTCGCTGTACAGCAAAGGCAGGATTGAAGCGTTCACCACGGGCTCACACGAACATGATTATCATCACTGCCGAGATTGAATCTGGATTCGTCGCTAAAGACGACATGGTTCCATTCCGCTGCAGTCCAGTTTCCTCGTACGCGGCAAAACTCCAAACGGAGGCGTCGATGGGTGGGCGTCAAGGGCAGCACACGTAATGGGCGCCGCGATACCAACTGTCCTTCAGCCAGGCGCCTTCGTATGGTTTGAGAAGACACAGAGGCCCCTAGTGAAGGTGCTACCTGTGCCTGGATGGCGGCCGATGAAGCAGTTGGCTGTACGCGTGCATTTCTTACGATGTGGTGGTCTTCTCGACGACTGGTCTGTCCAGGGCGTCCTGAGCCTGGTCTTCGTGTACATGACATCTCCCGGGTCCACTGGTCCCAACACCTCCTCACAACACAATCAGAGCGGTCTAATTGACGAGCTACTCGCCTAGCTGACCAAGCAGCTTCCATCATCCCGACGATTCTCCCCCTCTCAAACTGCGACAACTGCTTATATTGTCTTCGAACACGGCGTAATGGCATGTCTATCTCTGCTCTTCCTTTTTAAATGATTCAGCACACTCAAACAAGCTTTGGTTACCCGTTTTATACTCCACAGAGTACGATGTTCAACGCCCTCTACCGGCTATACGTAATGCACAATCACGCTGCATTTCTAATCATTTGCATATCTCCCCGACATGTACCTTCATTGCAAGTTTCGTTTCGATCCCGCAATTATTTCTTGGTGCGCTAATTTTTTTGTCCATGAGTGTATATATATATATATATATATATATATATATATATATATATATATATATATATATATATATATATATATATATATATATATATATATATATATTTACAGGGTGTCCGGGCTAAAAGTATCCAAAAGTTATGACTTATTTTTACGGAACTACCCATTAGAATTTAAAAAAATATATATTTAAATAGAAAGAACTTCTCAAATAAGTTTTAATATCAACCATAGACTTCGATCATAGTATCATAGATTTCCATGTGTGCATCTTTTGCAGCACAACAAACGTCTAAATGGTAATCCAGTTCTCTCCTAATGTTTCGTATCGTATCAGGAGTTATTACATGAATTGCTTGAATGATACGCTTCTTCAACTCATCCACAGTTTCAATTTTTTGTTCATACACAACGGATTTAATGTATCCCCAAGCAAAAAAGTCTAATAGCACCTGATATGCTACGAAACGCTTCGAGAGCTCTGGGTTACCATTTACACGTTAGTTGTGCTACAAAAGGTGCACGCATCGAAATCTATGATACTATGATCGAAGTCTATGATTGATATTAAAACTTGGTGAGATGTTCTTTCTAATTAAACAATTTTTTCTAAATTCTAATGGGTAGTTCCGTAAAAATAATTCATGACATTTGGGTACCCTTTGTCCGGACACCCTGTATTATTAAGGAGAAAACATATCCCTACACAAGCCCCTAACCGATAGGTAGCACAAAATTCAACGGTGGTGGAAGATTGGGGTTCATTTCAATATTCCTCTTTAGAATGTGCTAAAATAAAGGTTCATTGCAATATTACACTGAAATAGAGATTTATTTTCAGGTTTAAAATAACGCACAGATTCTTCAAATCTACATTCAGAACATTTAAAATTAAGATTGGCTACAAATTCCGGATTAATAAATACAGTTTTTCACTATACCTCAGGGCAAATAGTTTAAGAATGATAAATATAGTTCTTCAATTATGACTGGGATCATCCCATGTGATGGTCTCATAATTCACAAATGATCTTTGGCAATGCCACATGTTATTAATGGATTTTAAGAACTAATGTTTCCCGGCCGACTGAGGAAATATAAGTTTAAACAAGCTGCCAATTTTATTATTGATTTTAAGAAGTTGTGTGTTCCTATTTTGTGTATTTCCTTTTTTAAATACGGAATAATATTCTGGGAACTTTATTTTATATAATGGCGTCTTTAATACTCTTTATCTTGAGCGTTTATATACACATAAATATATATATATATATATATATATATATATATATGTGTGTGTGTGTGTGTAAAATATAAACCATAGAAATAAACGAGAAATAAAAATCAAGCATAGACTGCTAAATCACTTTAACATAAAACATATCCTGCAAAGAAAACATTTTCAATAGAGAATAGCGCAGAAGCTTCATATCCCCATAATGAAAAAAACAAATAAAAAAACCAACAGAGATAGATAAAAATAATACAAATATAGACAAGAAATAAACAGAAATCAAGCACTCTGGGCATCCACGCACCAACGGCAAGATTCTGTATAAGTGCCGGAACTGAACCATAAAACAACAGAGGTAACCGACAGATCTCTTCGTCAGGGAGCCTAACCATGTCAGTTACCTCAAGGGGAACTTTCTGAATAGGATGCAGGTAAGCCCAAAAGACATCCCAAGGCCCAGAGTCCCCCAAGTAAGCAATAAGTCAAAAAGAAAATGAAAAGACAAACACAACTTACAGTATGGGCTCAACGCACCTTACATGCAAGCACACAGATAATCCTAATGCAAAATAAAAGATGCGTACATACCCCAATTCCGTAAGTGACGGTTATGGCGAAACAGCAGCCAATTCTATCCTAAAAATTACGTTATTGTAACATTACTATAGCGCCACCCCCCATTACAGCCTAACCAAATGAAAACACAAATACTATTCTAAACATCTTAAAAAATTCAGAAATCTTAAGAATCGGCTATAACGAAACTTTTTTCAGTCGACTACTGAATTGTTTTTAATTTTTAAACTTTTTAAGAATGTTGAAGATACAACGAATGTTGAAGAAGCAAAGAATGAAGAAGTTGATGAAGATTTACCTATTGCGATATGGATAGAAAAGCACAAAATTTCATCATTCTCAGATTGGGACATGCAATTGTTCGAAACATGTGATGATGAAGTCATTATATGTGAAAATCCGACAGACGAAGATATTGTGGAAGAAATTAAAATCAATCATTCTGAAATCGAAGATTCTGCATCTGGTGCTGATGAAGAGGAGCACATAAATGACGAAATCCCCACCATATCAGTTGCTACAGCAGCGATGCGTGCAATTAATAAATTTTTGTGAACACAAACAGTGGAGTGTTGGAGTCATTTGATGTATTGGACAAAGAAATTCATAAAATGTTTTTGAAATCATCATCACGTCAACAGAAGATTTTTGTATCAAATCAGTGAGCAACAATTAAAGGTAAAATGAATTTATTTCCATTTCTCTTCATTTTTAGTTAATTTAATTAGTAGGGGAGACAGGGGCTAGTTGGCATAGATTTTGATTTTTGATTTTTCTATTTTTTTGTGCACTACTTGGAGAGATTCTGGTGAATGCGGATAGCTTGACTTTTTGACCACAAAATCATGTTGGACCCATAAATTAAATCCGTGTTCAGATAACCCCATAAACACTTTTCGTAAAAGCTTGCAACTATGCCAACTCACCCCGCACCCGGGTGATTTGGCATACCCCTAGGGGTGAGTTGGCATACCCCTAGGGGTGAGTTGGCATACTCCTAGGGGTGAGTTGGCATACCGTGATATGGATAGGGATACTTACGCAAAACACAGCAATTTTCAAGGAAAAACATTTTAATTTATAAAAACTTAGGGTAACATGGCATTTTCTTCTTATTGTCTCTTTCAGCCGCGACTCTATCTTTGATAGGAGTGTCTTTTGAAATAGCAGTAAACTTTCTTCTTCGGCCACGGTTGGATTGTTGTCGTGGCCCGGCTTTGGGGAAAGGGGGAATTTCCTCTGAGGTGATGTGTCAGGAAGATGATGAAGTGGTCACCAATTCCGGTGTTCCTGGAAGGTCATTTGTCGTTAGACAGTGTTCATTGGGATCCTTTAAATCTGATTCATCAGCAGTTTGTGTAGCCACTGGGGCAGGGTGATCAGTGACAGAATATGGCAAAAAGTCTGAGTCCTCAAATATGACTGGGTTGAATAGACAGATCCCATTCACTTGAAATCCAGATGTAATGTTGGACGGAGTCATAGCTGATTGAAAAGCTGTTTTCACAAATGCTGGGATATCGTAGATAAAGTTTTGCCTGGATGACTGGTCATCCAAGCGTCACATGCCGTGTTGACGTATTTTCTAAGGGGTCTAAATGCAGTTGAGACACATCGGCGATGAACAGCAGGATTCTGTTTTGCAGCTCCTTTTCCGAGACAGGTCTCCTTCGTTGCCGGCAGAAGATGTTCTGTCAAATGGTTGTAAATTTATGGCTGCAGTGTGGAGGAAACGATAGGACAGTAACCCCATTTCGTTTGAACAGGTCGAGGGCTTCAGTGGACAAATGCGAGTCATAGTTATAGAGGAGAAGCAGAACAGGTCGCGCTTGTAAACATCTGGTAAAGTGGATAAAATGTTGGGCAAAGTTCACAAAATCTCGTTCGACCATCAAACCTGACTTGTTGGCATCGCCGCTGGAGTCCTCTGGTCCAGATCGCACGAAATGTTCATTGAAATTGGCTCGTGGAAAAATGAAAAATGGTGGAATAGCACTTCCTCCGGCCGAGACGCAAATAACCAAAGTAACAAGGGTACCTCTTTCAGTAGAGGTGAATTGTCCAATTTGCTTAAACCCTTTCCGTGCTATCACCTTGTCTGGCTTTTAAATGGTTGTAATCCCAGTCTCAAACATGTTGTAGATGTCCTGTGGCTCGAATCCATGCCTGTTCAGTACTGTTTGAAGTAAAGTGAAAAAGTTTCCGACGTTAGTCGTTGAAACTGATGGTTTGAGCTAGGCTAGCGGCCTCAGGTGTTCGAATAGATAAGGATTTGTTTCTGTTCATAAAATAAGAAAGACAATCGGGTCCAGCCATCATGTTGAGCCAAGCTTTTGCCTTCAACATTGTGAGCTTGAATTTCACATTGTGTGCTTCAACATTGTGAGCAACCCTCTCCATTGGTCGATTTACTCGGTCTGTTTATCTCTTGTACTTCCTCATAGCGAAGAACAATAAGTGGTTGTTATTCTCTCAGAACATTATTTATAAACTTTTTTAGTGAAATCGGCTTAGATAAGGTGAAATATTTCGAATACATAAAAAATAATTTTAAATAAATATAGCTTTATTTCTCTTACAATAGTTTATTTATTGTTTAAACTAGTTTCAATCTTTCGATCATCCTCAGAAAAACGTGACAAAAGGTATTTTCATCACATGATATCTTATCATTTGGTTTTTAATTAAATTTTCTTTTATACATCTCATTCTAATTGTATCGTAAATTTATTATACATTTTCCTTTTCCTTTTTATTTTTTTCAAGACTTTCTATTTTTTTCTCTTTTAAGAAATTAATTTATTAAAATAATTGGAGGAAACAAATTAAACAATGAAATGAAAAAATGAAAATGAAAATGTATAATAAATTAATATACAATTATAATGAGATATATAAAAGAAAATTTAATTAAAAACGAAATGATAAGATATCATGTGATGAAAATACTTTTAGTTACGTTTTACTGAGGATGATCGAAGGATTGAAACTAGTTTAAATAAAAAATAAACTATTGTAAGTGAAATAAAACTATAATGATTTAAAACATTTATAAGTCGTATTTAAACATTATTTTAAAACCTTTATTTATTCATTTTTTCACAGAAATTGTTTCTTTTTCAATGAACAGTAATGAAGGGGTTAGTTGTCATAGGTGTGGGGCGAGTTGTCATAGCTATGCAGCTGACCCCATACCTAACTTTGCCAACTAGCCCCACAGGGATGCTCAAAGACAAGATGGATACCACACAATCTCAAGCATCATAAACAAAATATTATGATACACGCATGCAACCACAGTTAACCACTCTTTCGAAAACCGCCATCAGCAGCTCCTCAATTCAATTTACAGGTTCTCCAGAACAGAAATAAATACGATGAAAAAATTTACTCAACAGTCAGAAAAATGATGAAACAGGGGTGACGCTTACAACCGTGACGCTTACATTCGTGACGCTTACATTCGTGACGCTTACAATCAGACTGAAGTTATGGTGGATGGTGCACCTTTACATACACTCTCCACTTGTAAGATGACAGCGCTCTAGCTCCACGGTGGCAGGAATTTAGCAGTGTGCCAACTAGCCTCTTATGCCAACTAACCCCGGTCTCCCTATTCTTTAATGTAATCGATTTTAGTCAATTTAATTCATTAATGTTCATTTTTAATAGATTTCATCATTTTTTAATACATTAATATTAAATACACATAGCAATTAATGAGTTATACATTTTGTGAATTCTAACATTTTTCTTAACGGTTCGGAGTGAACCACCGGATATATTGAGCAAAACCTTTGGTATGCAATTAATACCAAGAAAAAAAATTTATAATAAATGTATCGTTCAATGTATGCAGTTAATGCCAAAAAATATTTATAAAAATATCGTAAGGGATATTTTTATAGACACAATAATGTAGAAGAAGATATTCGAATTAAATACAAATGTCAATGTATGCATTTAATTTGTAATATCCATAAAACTTACTAATTTTCCATTAAATTCTTCAAAAAACTTCCATCTCAATAGCTTAGTGGATAAATTTTATCCTTTACCTTATTTAAATATTTTTAGTCACTTTATTTCGTTGTTATGCATGTGACTCAAAATTAATTTAAAGTATCGCATATTAAAAAGAAACCACGTGATCAGCATTTAATAAATTAAATTCTAAATCTTTAAAATTTAAAAATCTTTAAAAATTCACCAAAAATCAGAAAAGGAAGGTAAAGATATGAAAAGATATCCTTTTAAAGGAATTTTTATGTTCTTTCTCGTGATATCAATTTAATAACCCTCAGATTATTATTTTAAATGCAAACTTTAAAAAGTTACAAAAACAGCTTATAAATTGAATTTTTAAAAATCTAAGAAGATTTTTTCAAAAATATTTCTTATTGCACCCCCACACTATACGAAAAATCTCTATGAAAAATTTCAGACCTTTAGGTCCAGCGGTTTGGTCTGTGCATTATCTGTCAGTCAGTCAGTCACGGAAATGATATATATATATATATATAATATATATATATATATATATATATATATATATATATATATATATATATATATATATATATATATATATATATATATAGTATATATATATATGAAAGAGGGAGAGACGAACAGATAGCAAAAGAATCTGCAAAAAAATATTCTCTTTAAATCTATAAAACTAAAAATTTTAGAGTAGTTAATTATAATAACATAAATTCTTGCACAATAAGAAACATATTGCAGTACCTATGTATAAAGAAAGTAAAATGTGTAAATGCTAAAACTGAAAACTTACTTCTGATAGCTGACAAAATTAAAATAACCAGCAAAAAGTAGTTTAATGATAATATCTCTTTACCAACAATGACGACATCATTACGAAACGAAGAATTGTTTCGAGGAACGTTTATTAACTGCGAATCAGCGACCTCCATTACTGAGAGTAAGCAGATCAGTCGAAGGTACACTTAAACAGTGCAAGAAACCGTGTAATTTTTGTTCATAAAATTTTTCAACTCTTATTCGACATTTTAGAGGATATTATGATTCATGTATTTGTAATTTGGGGTCTGGTTTGGAGCTGAGCAACGGTTTTGACAAATGTCTTGACATTTGTGAAAACCATATGGTTTTGATATTTGTCATAAATGGTTTGGATGAATATATAGAATGTGCTAAAATAAAGGTTCATTGCAATATTACACTGAAACAGAGATTTATTTTCAGGTTTAAAAAAACGCACAGATTCTTCAAATCTACATTCAGAACATTTAAAATTAAGATTGGCTACAAATTAATAAATACAGTTTTTTACTATACCTCAGGGCAAATAGTTTAAGAATGATAAATATAGTTCTTCAATTATGACTGGGATCATGCCATGTGATGGTCTCATAATTCACAAATGATCTTTGGCAATGCCACATGTTATTAATGGATTTTAAGAACTAATGTTTCCCGGCCGACTGAGGAAATATAAGTTTAAACAAGCTGCCAATTTTATTATTGATTTTAAGAAGTTGTGTGTTCCTATTTTGTATATTTCCTTTTTTAAATACGGAATAATATTCTGGGATCTTTATTTTATATAATGACATCTTTAATACTCTTTATCTTGAGCGTTTATATATACATAAATATATATATGTATATATATATGTATTTATATATATATATGTATATATATATATGTATATATGTATATATGTATATATGTATATATATATATATATATATATATATATATATACATATATATATATATACATATATACATATATATATATATATATATATATATATATATATATATATATATATATATAAGTATGTATATATATGTATATATATATATATATATATATAAGTATGTATATATGTATATATATATATATATATATATATATATATATATATATATATATATATATAAGTATGTATATATATGTATATATATATATATATATATATGTATATATATATGTATATATATATATATGTATATGTATATGTATGTATGTATATATATATGTATATATGTATATATGTATATATATATATACATATATATATATATACATATATATATATATACATATATACATATATATATATATACATATATATATATATACATACATATATATCTATACATACATATATATATATATATATATATATATATATATATATATATATATATATATATATATATATATATATATATATATATATATATTCATTCGAACCCCGTTATAGCGAAACTCAGAAATCTTAAGAATCGGCTATAAACAACCTTTTTTCAGTCGACTACTGAATTGTTTTTAATTTTTAAACTCTTCAAGAATGTTGAAGATACAACGAATGTTGAAGAAGCAAAGAATGAAGAAGTTGATGAAGATTTACCTATTGCGATATAGATAGAAAAGCACAAAATTTCATCATTCTCAGATTGGGACATGCAATTGTTCGAAACATGTGATGATGAAGTCATTATATGTGACAATCTGACAGATGAAGATATTGTGGAAGAAATTAAAATCAATCATTCTGAAATCGAAGATTCTGCATGTGGTGCTGATGAAGAGGAGCACATAAATGACGAAATCCCCACCATATCAGTTGCTACAACAGCGATGCGTGCAATTAATAAATTTTTGTCAACACAAACAGTGGAGTGTTGGAGTCATTTGATGTATTGGACAAAGAAATTCATAAAATGTTTTTGAAATCATCATCACGTCAGCAGAAGATTTTTGTATCAAAACAGTGAGCAACAATTAAAGGTAAAATTAATTTATTTCCATTTCTCTTCATTTTTAGTTAATTTAATTAGTAGGGGAGACAGGGGCTAGTTGGCATAGATTTTGATTTTTGATTTTTCTATTTTTTTGTGCACTACTTGGAGAGATTCTGGTGAATGCGGATAGCTTCACTTTTTGACCACAAAATCATGTTGGACCCATAAATTAAATCCGTGTTCAGATAACCCCATAAACACTTTTCGTAAAAGCTTGCAACTATGCCAACTCACCCCGCACCCGGGTGATTTGGCATACCCCTAGGGGTGAGTTGGCATACCCCTAGGGGTGAGTTGGCATACTCCTAGGGGTGAGTTGGCATACCGTGATATGGATAGGGATACTTACGCAAAACACAGCAATTTTCAAGGAAAAACATTTTAATTTATAAAAACTTAGGGTAACATGGCATTTTCTTCTTATTGTCTCTTTCAGCCGCGACTCTATCTTTGATAGGAGTGTCTTTTGAAATAGCAGTAAGCTTTCTTCTTCGGCCACGGTTGGATTGTTGTCGTGGCCCGGCTTTGGGGAAAGGGTGAATTTCCTCTGAGGTGATGTGTCGGGTAGATGATGAAGTGGTCACCAATTCCGGTGTTCCTGGAAGGTCATTTGTCGTTAGACAGTGTTCATTGGGATCCTTTAAATCTCATTCTTCAGCAGTTTGTGTAGCCACTGGGGCAGGGTGATCAGTGACAGAATATGGCAAAAAGTCTGAGTCCTCAAATATGACTGGGTTGAATAGACAGATCCCATTCACTTGAAATCCAGATGTAATGTTAGACGGAGTCATAGCTGATTGAAAAGCTGTTTTCACAAATGCTGGGATATCGTAGATAAAGTTTTGTCTGGATGAGTGGTCATCCAAGCGTCACATGCCGTGTTGACGTATTTTCTAAGGGGTCTAAATGCAGTTGAGACACATCGGCGATGAACAGCAGGATTCTATTTTGCAGCTCCTTTTCCAAGACAGGTCTCCTTCGTTGCCGGCAGAAGATGTTCTGTCAAATGGTTGGAAATTTATGGCTGCAGTGTGGAGGAAACGATAGGACAGTAACCCCATTTCGTTTGAACAGGTCGAGGGCTTCAGTGGACAAATGCGAGTCATAGTTATAGAGGAGAAGCAGAACAGGTCGCTCTTGTAAACATCTGGTAAAGTGGATAAAATGTTGGGCAAAGTTCACAAAATCTCGTTCGACCATCCAACCTGACTTGTTGGCATCGCCGCTGGAGTCCTCTGGTCCAGATCGCACGAAATGTTCATTGAAATTGGCTCGTGGAAAAATGAAAAATGGTGGAATAGCACTTCCTCCGGCCGAGACGCAAATAACCAAAGTAACAAGGGTACCTCTTTCAGTAGAGGTGAATTGTCCAATTTGCTTAAACCCTTTCCGTGCTATCACCTTGTCTGGATTTTGAATGGTTGTAATCCCAGTCTCAAACATGTTGTAGATGTCCTGTGGCTCGAATCCATGCCTGTTCAGTACTGTTTGAAGTAAAGTGAAAAAGTTTCCGACGTTAGTCGTTGAAACTGATGGTTTGAGCTAGGCTAGCGGCCTCAGGTGTTCGAATAGATAAGGATTTGTTTCTGTTCATAAAATAAGAAAGCCAATCAGGTCCAGCCATCATGTTGAGCGAAGCTTTTGCCTTCAACATTGTGAGCTTGAATTTCACATTGTGTGCTTCAACATTGTGAGCAACCCTCTCCATTGGTCGATTTACTCGGTCTGTTTATCTCTTGTACTTCCTCATAGCGAAGAACAATAAGTGGTTGTTATTCTCTCAGAACATTATTTATAAACTTTTTTAGTGAAATCGGCTTAGATAAGGTGAAATATTTCGAATACATAAAAAATAATTTTAAATAAATATAGCTTTATTTCTCTTACAATAGTTTATTTATTGTTTAAACTAGTTTCAATCTTTCGATCATCCTCAGAAAAACGTGACTAAAGGTATTTTCATCACATGATATCTTATCATTTGGTTTTTAATTAAATTTTCTTTTATACATCTCATTCTAATTGTATCGTAAATTTATTATACATTTTCCTTTTCCTTTTTATTTTTTTCAAGACTTTCTATTTTTTTCTCTTTTAAGAAATTAATTTATTAAAATAATTGGAGGAAACAAATTAAACAATGAAATGAAAAAATGAAAATGAAAATGTATAATAAATTAATATACAATTATAATGAGATATATAAAAGAAAATTTAATTAAAAACGAAATGATAAGATATCATGTGATGAAAATACTTTTAGTTACGTTTTACTGAGGATGATCGAAGGATTGAAACTAGTTTAAATAAAAAATAAACTATTGTAAGTGAAATAAAACTATAATGATTTAAAACATTTATAAGTCGTATTTAAACATTATTTTAAAACCTTTATTTATTCATTTTTTCACAGAAATTGTTTCTTTTTCAATGGACAGTAATGAAGGGGTTAGTTGTCATAGGTGTGGGGCGAGTTGTCATAGCTATGCAGCTGACCCCATACCTAACTTTGCCAACTAGCCCCACAGGGATGTTCAAAGACAAGATGGATACCACACAATCTCAAGCATCATAAACAAAATATTATGATACACGCATGCAACCACAGTTAACCACTCTTTCGAAAACCGCCATCAGCAGCGCCTCAATTCAATTTACAGGTTCTCCAGAACAGAAATAAATACGATGAAAAAATTTACTCAACAGTCAGAAAAATGATGAAACAGGGGTGACGCTTACAACCGTGACGCTTACATTCGTGACGCTTACAATCAGACTGAAGTTATGGTGGATGGTGCACCTTTACATACACTCTCCACTTGTAAGATGACAGCGCTCTAGCTCCACGGTGGCAGGAATTTAGCAGTGTGCCAACTAGCCTCTTATGCCAACTAACCCCGGTCTCCCTATTCTTTAATGTAATCGATTTTAGTCAATTTAATTCATTAATGTTCATTTTTAATAGATTTCATCATTTTTTAATACATTAATATTAAATACACATAGCAATTAATGAGTTATACATTTTGTGAATTCTAACATTTTTCTTAACGGTTCGGAGTGAACCACCGGATATATTGAGCAAAACCTTTGGTATGCAATTAATACCAAGAAAAAAAATTTATAATAAATGTATCGTTCAATGTATGCAGTTAATGCCAAAAAATATTTATAAAAATATCGTAAGGGATATTTTTATAGACACAATAATGTAGAAGAAGATATTCGAATTAAATACAAATGTCAATGTATGCATTTAATTTGTAATATCCATAAAACTTACTAATTTTCCATTAAATTCTTAAAAAAACTTCCATCTCAATAGCTTAGTGGTTAAATTTTATCCTTTACTTTATTTAAATATTTTTAGTCACTTTATTTCGTTGTTATGCATGTGACTCAAAATTAATTTAAAGCATCGCATATTAAAAAGAAACCACGTGATCAGCATTTAATAAATTAAATTCTAAATCTTTAAAATTTAAAAATCTTTAAAAATTCACCAAAAATCAGAAAAGGAAGGTAAAGATATGAAAAGATATCCTTTTAAAGGAATTTTTATGTTCTTTCTCGTGATATCAATTTAATAACCCTCAGATTATTATTTTAAATGCAAACTTTAAAAAGTTACAAAAACAGCTTATAAATTGAATTTTTAAAAATCTAAGAAGATTTTTTCAAAAATATTTCTTATTGCACCCCCACACTATACGAAAAATCTCTATGAAAAATTTCAGACCTTTAGGTCCAGCGGTTTGGTCTGTGCATTATCTGTCAGTCAGTCAGTCACGGAAATGATATATATATATATATATAATATATATATATATATAATATATATATATATATATATATATATATATATATATATATATATATATATATATATATATATATATATATATATATATATATATATATAGTATATATATATATGAAAGAGGGAGAGACGAACAGATAGCAAAAGAATCTGCAAAAAAATATTCTCTTTAAATCTATAAAACTAAAAATTTTAGAGTAGTTAATTATAATAACATAAATTCTTGCACAATAAGAAACATAATGCAGTACCTATGTATAAAGAAAGTAAAATGTGTAAATGCTAAAACTGAAAACTTACTTCTGATAGCTGACAAAATTTAAATAACCAGCAAAAAGTAGTTTAATGATAATATCTCTTTACCAACAAGGACGACATCATTACGAAACGAAGAATTGTTTCGAGGAACGTTTATTAACTGCGAATCAGCGACCTCCATTACTGCGAGTAAGCAGATCAGTCGAAGGTACACTTAAACAGTGCAAGAAACCGTGTAATTTTTGTTCATAAAATTTTTCAACTCTTATTCGACATTTTAGAGGATATTATGATTCATGTATTTGTAATTTGGGGTCTGGTTTGGAGCTGAGCAACGGTTTTGACAAATGTCTTGACATTTGTGAAAACCATATGGTTTTGATATTTGTCATAAATGGTTTGGACATTTGAAGCGATGAAAGCAAAGTGGTGTAAGTCAAAAGCATTTTGCTGCAAAAACTACAAATATTCCACTTCAAATTGAACAAATTATAATTCGTAATAATTATTATAATACTTAAAATAATAATTATTTGCAATTCTACTATAAATGGAACACGGAGATTACATTTTTGCCCTCAAATAAAAAAAGTTGAAAATGTGACTTACACCACTTTTTCCGCCTTTCACCGCCTCATTTGTCAAAACCATTGCTCGTAAAAATTACACGGTTTCATGCACTGTGTACCTTAAGTGTACCTTTTGGTGTATGTTTGGTGAGTATATGTGTAAATTAGCATTTGATAATGAAGTTGGCTTCATGTCAGTTACGCGTATATAGTTTTTGCCTCGTAATGGTCTTAAATTATAACTATTACAAAATATTGCAAGTTATATTAAAGTTAGAGGCATTTTCGTTATTAGTTGGCTCATCTTTTCCAACAGTAGTACTGTATATTCTTCATTTGGCACTATAGCACTACTGAGAAACATTAATGGCGTGTTCCTATTTGTGTGTATACCTCAGCGTCATTTACATTTAGAACTAAACGTAAAGAAGAAGGAAAGACAACTTACATCATTTATATCGAAAAAAAAATTTTTAAGTGCATCCTGAAGATATCTATCTTTGATTGGCCAATACACCAGTAGGCGAGTCTTGATCTCTGCACGTTCCATCAATGCACAACTTAAAATAGCCTAAACGCTAACGGATTACATCATAACACTGATCTCTGTCATGAGCTACACTACCGTTTACAACAATGGTTCTTAACCGGGGGTGCGGGCACCCCTGGGGGTACGAGAGAGCATTTCTAGGGGTGCGAGAGAAGGTTAAAAAAATTAATAAAAATTAACAATTAACTGAATAATTTTATGGATACTTTTCCAAGCGAAATATAAGCAAAATTAATAGATGGATACTCAAATTATCTTTCTTTGACCTGAATTCAATGGACGACAGCGTTTTATTAAAAGACGATCTTATCGCAATATGAGATAATGCACGTATTGAAAGGAAATTGGAAAAACTGGACTTAGAACAGTTCTGTTGTAAGCAGTTAGAACTTTATCCAGAATTGGCAAGACCAGATTTAGAGACACTTTTATACTTTGCCACCGTTTACCTTTATGAAATGCGTTCTCCATCACTTTTGCCTGGGATTCCATGGTCGTTCAGCCGCTCATCACTCCCCAGAATGCCAAGCGTCGATTGCAATGGTACAAAGCTCACCGTCATTGGACCGTGGACATGTGGAAAAATGTTCTTTGGAGTGATGAATCTCGCTTTACAATATGGCAGTCCTATGGACGCATCTGGGTTTGGCGGACGCCCGGCGAGCTCCTCTTGCATGACTGCATTGTGCCAACTGTTAAGTTTGGTGGTGGCAGCAACATGGTGTGGGGGTGTTTTTCATGGTTTGGCCTGGGTTTCTTAGTTGCTGTGGTTGGAAACATGAACTCTGATATGTATGTGGACATTCTGGACAATGCTGCTCTCCCAACTCTATGGCAATATTTCGGGGAAGGCCCATTTCTCTTCCAGCAGGATAACTGCTCCATTTACAGAACGAGTCTTGACCCGGCATGGTTTGACGAAATGGGTGTTCAAAAAAATTGGGCTGACCTTCTCAGAGCCCCGATCTAAATCCCATTGAACACCTTTGGGACGAATTAGAACGCAGATGACGTAGACAACCAAATCGACCATCCTCACTGCCAGCACTCACTTCAGCTGTGATGGGCGCCTAAAAGTCAGTTACTATGGACACCTACCAAAAACTGGTGGAAAGTCTCCCCAGACGTGTACAGGCTGTCATCGAAACAAAAGGAGGACCAACATCATATTAATATATGCCTCAGGACTCTCTGAGTCCGTACCACTGGGCTTCCGGATACTTTTTGGCCAGATAGTGTAACAAGCATCATGCTTTATCTAAGATTAATATTTTTCAGCTGTATGCTTGAAAATTATCAATTATCGATCGAAAAGCTTTAAGAAATCTGTTTCTTGATATATCATTTTTTTAATTCCCGTGAGACTTAAAATATCGAGATTACACCTTGTAATGTACGTTTATGTAAACAATTCACGTATTCTTTACACTTACTTTTCATGCATTCTTTACATATTATTCCCAAATAGATAACAAAACTCGGGAAAAGTTCCATTCAATAGCCTCTGCATTAAATTCTGCTCAAAGTTCACCACCCCACAGAATCTCTGACCTCAAGATACCTTCCAGTCAGTCAGATATGAAGAATGGCTTTTGTTCAGTAAGGATGTGTGACAAAATCAACGACCGAAGGAAAGAGCATGAATAATTTATTCATTCGGACATAGCAGACATCAATCAAAAGACCGGAGCTCTGATTACATGCTGTGAGAGAAAATTAAGTTTAAAAATCGCACTTCGTGATACAAAAAAAGTAGTCCAATTGGTTATTTTAAATGGCTGCGGCCCTCGTTTGGTTTGTTAACGAGGTAATAAAGTCAGCTCTTGCTGTGAAACGGGCATTTACGGCTCGTTTAACTGACGGAAAATATTTTGTTACACAGTTTTGATATGTGGCGCAATACACTCTTCTGTCCTTGTCTGAAAATACCTTATAGACACTTACGAAAAATGGTTGGTCTATTGAGATCGCTACGGTCATTCTTTGCTACAGGAGGGATAATTACACATGGACCTACTGCTAAACCCTTCAGCCGGCCCACCCGTGTACAAAGTGCAACATTTTCGAAATTTTGAATGGTTTGCTTTTTTTACATATAAAGTTTGAATGGTCTAAGCAGTTTCTATTTATAGCTACACCCTTTCTAACGCAGGTCTGATTTTCTGACCCTTGTATTCCTTTCCATTTCACTGGTAGTCGTGATTTAACCGTGGTAAACCAGCGATTACATTGGATTAGAATACGACAAAAGCAGGAGTTTATATAGTCGATCAAATGTGCAACTATTTCACGGTATTCCGCATATCACGAAGGTAGACAATCTCTTCGTCTTTTAGATTTTTGGACATAATAGGATCCAATAAACCGGACAGATTTGAAATAAGGCGATTGTATCTGCATTGTTAGGCCTTTAATTACTATAAATACACTGGTGTAAGAAATTAAGAGAATTTGCAGACTTGGCCAATTATCTGTAGAACTACTGTACCGATTTTAATGAAATTTGATATGTACATACATTGATACAATACAAAACAAATAACCATTCAACAATAGTAATACACACGCATGATCGTGCGTAACACTCGTTTTAGTCGGAAGGTATAAAACAGCGGCTGCAGAATAACCAAAAAAATGGGTTAATAGATGGGTTAATAGGGGATATGGTCCCCTCTTACAGATATACAGGTCTCGCTGCGTGATTTCATACTTGAAATAAGGCAGTTTATCATTTCCTGTGGCAATTGGGCCCACTCGTTCAGCAACGCTGTTTTCATTCCCTGGATGGTTCTCGGAGCGGGATTGCGAGTTGTAATTGCCCTCCCCAGAGCGTCCCAGACATGTTCTATAGGGTTAAGGTCTGGAGATCTGGCTGGCCAATCCATCCGGCGAATATCATCACTCTCTAGAAATTCGTCGACCAGAAGAGCTCTATGTGGCCTCGCGTTATCGTCCATTAAAATGAACTCGGGGCCAACTGCACCCCTGAAAAGGTGAACATAGGGCTCCAAGACCTCATCCCTATACCTCACACCAGTCACAGTGCCTCTTTCAAATACATGGAGAGGTGTGCGGCCATCCAACATGATGCCTGCCCAGACCATTAAACCTCCTCCTCCACCATAATGGTAGATTTCGTGGACATTGGAGGGTAGGTAGCGGGACCCTGGTTCTCTCCATATGAACGTACGTCGAGAATCGGTGTTTAGGCTGAACCGGGACTCATCAGTGAAGAGAACGGTCGCCCATTGATCCATACTCCAATCTCTATGCTCTCTGCACCATGATAAAGGGATTATCCTGTTCGTAGAAGTGAGCGGGACGCAAACAGCAGGTCTTCTTGCAAACAACCCTCTCTCATGAAGTCTTTTGGAAACAATCACCCTTGATACACGGGTTCCTGTGGCTGCATACAAGTCACGTTAGAGCTGAGAAGCTGTAGCACCCCTGTTAGGCCTCGCTATAATCGACAAATGGCGATCTTCTCTGACAGTCGTGGCTCTTGGTCGTGTCTCTCCGGTATCCTGGAACTGTTTCCATAAGTTACACACGACACTGGGCGTTAAATTGAACTCTCTACAAATTTGGACTTGAGATTGGCCTGCTTCTAGCCTCCCCACAATTTGACACCTCGTTACATCATCTAAACGTTGGTGGTTACTCATTTTTACTGTTTCAATATGAAATTTACCGATTGCTGCAAAATAAAGCCAAGAAGCAACCCATTTTTTTTTGTTTATTCTGCAACCGCTGTTTCATACCTTCCGACTCCAACGAGTGTTACGCACGATCATGCATGTGTATTACAATTATTGAATGGTTATTTGTTTTATATTGTATCAATGTATTTACATATCAAATTTCATTAAAATCGGTACAGTAGTTCTAGAGATAATCGACCAAGTCTGAAAATTCTCTTAATTTCTTACACCAGTGTATATCTCAATATTATCAACATTTTATATCTTTTCATAAATCGCAGAATTTTTATTTTCAATTTGAAAAAAAAGTTACAAAAGATATAATCAAGGTTAAAAGAGACATTGCACTTTGTGCCACGCGCGCCTGCTGGTGTTCCAAAAATTGGCGCACCCGCTGAAGGGTTAAGGCTGCTGTGTACTAACCCTATTGGATTCGCTCACCTCTATGTTAACCTATAGAGAAAACGTGTCTACCATTGACAGCTACATAAATTCAGTTATAATCCAATAAAAATGGTATTTTCAGATAGCCTCAACTTTTCTGCACCTTGCAACAGGATTCATTTTATAAATTGTGTCCACCACAGTAATTGATGAGCGTTTAAAATACACTATACCTGATATTTTTCTCCTTATAATTTAAATTAAATAATATTATTTGCATTTTTTAAAAAAGCAAAAAATGCCCCAAGGTGTAAAATTTCTTTCTCTATTACGGAGTACCATTTTTAAAAAAAAATCTTTGAATTCAAGTCGGCAATCCTTGGATACATTTTCTCCATAGGTTAATATTAAGGTGATTGAATCCAATAGAATGAGTACAATGCAGCCTTGAATCCGATTGCACCCAAACTAATAGTGGAACTGACACCCACAGGCTTGAGACGTATGTTGATGTACTGATGTTCAAGAAAAATATTTTTTAAAATTATTTACACTTTATTTACAACACACTAATCATATTGGTAATAGTCTAGCTCAGTGCTCCGCAACCGCCGTGCCGTGGCACACTAGTGTGCCGCGAGGTGATCTTGACTGTCCCGTGGTGATTTTATCGATAGTAATAATAAAAAAATTAACCACCGCATTAGTCAGGAATTTTTCTATGTAAAATATTCCTCAAACTTTTAGTAATATGTAATATCTCTGGGTCGAAATTATACACAAAACATAAACATGTAGTTACCATAAATTGTATGTATGCTCAAGCTTAAATTTCTAGATTTCAGTTAAGAAAGAATATCCACAAATTTCTGACAAGGCCATTGCAATTTTGCTCCCTCTTTCTACGACATACTTATACGAACAAAGCTTTTCGACACTGGTTCTAATTAAAGATGACAAACGATCGTGTTTAAGGGGACACATTCGACCGAATTCACGAATTTCTTTTTGTCCCCAAAAATTCTAGGTGGGTGTAAGCTTTGATCACACAGTGAAATTTTCTCAATCAAATGATTTTTAAGCGTTTTATTT
This sequence comes from Dolomedes plantarius, assembly GCA_907164885.2. Classification (NCBI taxonomy): domain Eukaryota; kingdom Metazoa; phylum Arthropoda; class Arachnida; order Araneae; family Dolomedidae; genus Dolomedes; species Dolomedes plantarius. The sequence goes on along the minus strand of OU015503.1, from coordinate 70,916,644 downwards.
ACATTTTTAAAAAGTGGGCGCGTCATTTAAAGGGCATTGTGATGGATTGTTTCGAAATGTTCCATGCGTGTTAAATTTCTTCTGATTTCTTCCAAATTTCTCAGGACAATCAATTGAAGTGTTTGTCACAAAACGTAGCATAATTCTTCGAAAAGACAAACATTTGCTAAATTTATAGACCATGAAATGATGTAAAAGCATGCGAAAACTTAAAAATTAAAAGGCATATTCAATTATTATTTTTTTTCATGGGTTTTAATTCATAAAAATAAATTTCAATGAACAGTTATGTTTATATATAGATATGGTAAATTCATAAAAAAAATTGAGGTTTTTAAATGACATGGAATGCGGTGGGAGCATTTTGAAAAATGTTAGCATAAAGCCAAAAATATTTTATAAAAAGACCTTATTTGGTCACAAAATACTTATTTAGCAATTCTGATAGTCTTCAATGTAATAAAAAAGAATATTAATTATTCTCATTTGGTATATAAACTTAAAAAATGAAAATTAAAAATAATGAGGTTGAAAGTCCGTTGTCCCCTTAAAGGGTCTTAACCATGAACTTCGGGTAGATCTTTCTAATATAGAGCCAAATATAAGACGTGCATATTTTCATCAAAACAAGCTCAAATATCTCATTAATAAATTAGTTATGTTTAACTTAACTTTGATTTATTAGGCTTAAGTAAAGACCAAAAAACAAATTTTAATATAAAAATTTAAAGAGAATTTATTGTTTTACTTGTTAACTATAACTTTATATTTTTGTTCTTGTGTCGGTGTACAATTTAAAATGATTTATATAAAACTTAAATGATTGTAATTATCTTGATACATAGAGCTATTTTATTGTGTTTTTATCTAATAAGAACATATACATTTATTGCAATTTATGTATTTGCAGGCTTTTACTTGCGGTGTGCCGCTGAATTATCGAAAAAACGTTGTTTTGCCGTGGAAGATAAAGGGTTGCGGAGCTCTGGTCTAGCTAACCAAAAAACATTGTTGCAGCTAGCAGAGAAAACAAAACGCGCCAACATAAAAAGACGCGGTCTTGAGGCCAGCAGTTGACGTCACTTCCGGTATCAACTAAAAACTGCGTCTGTGGAATTATCAAATGAAAAGACGACGATTTCCAGAAAACTGTGCAGTAGACGCCGTGCTTACTTACAGCTTTGTTAGTTTCATTGAGTTAAAGGTACAGGGGCATAGGCGTAGCGTCCGGGGGGGGGGGGGACGGGGAGCACGTGCCCCCTCCAACTTAACTTGAAATAAATTGAAATATTAATAGAAGTTCAGTTAAAATCAGAAAATTGTAGAAAACTTTTTAGAAAGTTGGTTCTATTCCGCATTTGCAAACTGTGAAACTGAAAATTCCAAATATGTCTTTAGCCTTAACATAGCTTTTAACAATGATATGATTCATAACAAAAATTCGATGCTATATATTTTTTTCTCATTTTATTTATATTATATTTATTTTTCTCATTGTATAACTTTTGAATATTACTCAAACATCAATTCTATTGTTATTCAATTTTAAAAAAATCATAATATTTCATATTTTAAGGACCGTCCGGCAGTCAATGTGTTGAGGAGGGTCCTGACTGTATTCGATTCATGACCCCCCCCCAAAAAAAAAAAAAAAAAAAAAAAAAGTTAGAAGCACGCTACGCTTATGTACAGGGATCTACATTTAGTTGCTCTTTCAGCAAAAGTACGATGATACCAGCACACACTTTGTGTATTTGAAGAATCCTTAGCTGATCGATGACCAGATTTACTGGGAAAGCGCGACGACGAAAATTTTTGATTTCGAGCACGTGACTGATGAGTACACAATTTGTCAATCTTAACGGTAAAATCATGAACCTGACGTTCCAACCTTGCAATGGTTTCACTACTACCATTATCCCTACCACTCTTACTATGAGTTACAACTGCTATCGAAGGAGTTTGTACTACTTCAGCAATTTTATCAGCCAGCATTTCAAGCTGTGATAAAGTGTCTGTACTTGCAGCTAAAATTACCTGCATATTGTTCGGTAAATGATCTAACCACAATTTTTTAAGAAAAGAATCATCCAATTTATTGTTGCTTAGCTCTCTCTCATTTCATGTAACAACTGCGAAGGCTTCTTATCGCCTAGTACTAAATCCTGTAACAAAGTTTTTAAATTTTTATTTTCCGAATGTTCAAATTGTTCTAAAGCGAAAAACATCGTTGCAGCTAGCAGAGAAAACAAAACGCGCCAACATAAAAAGACAGCGTTGCCAATCCAAAACAGAGAAATTTTGGTGGAGAAAATATTTATGTACGTGGAGTCACAACAGGTTCATGGTATCGAATGCCAGGGCCCTAGCTATTTTTCGACACTTCAAAATCCCCTATTTAGCAACGAAATTTTAATCCCCTATTTAACAACGTAAATTCTTCCTAATATTTTTCATTCAGGCAATTAAATTTTCGAGACTTTAGTTGATATCTAATGCCATTATTTGATCGATGTTTGATAAGTTGCTCCATAAACCATTTAATAAGACATACTCTGTTTAACAAACGATGATTTGACAACTGTGAAACATAATTTTGAAATTCGACAAATAATATTTCGAGTTAAAGTGATTTTAAATTACCCAAATTTTTTTTAATTAAAAATTAAAGAAAAAATTATGAGAAGTTTTATGATGTGATTTTGTTTACAAATTGTATGGTTAACCATCTCAACAAATTCAAAATTTTAATTCAATATAAAAAAAATTAAATGTGTCCCGGACCTCCTTAAAAATTTTTAACAGATAAGTTTAAAAAAAGATGTATAGCTGAATTAATATCCATTTTTTTTAGTTGTTGCTTCTAATGCCCTTTGACCAGAAGTATAATTTATTTTAACTAATATAAAATTATTAGCAGTCGATAGATGACTGCATGAGATGTATATAAATTTATGTATTATTTTTAATGATGGATTTTAAAACATGAATAAAAAGATAAATTTAAAAATTTAAAAAGCAATCTCAAATAAATGAAAAATATAATTGAAAAATTAAATATTTTTCTTTCAAACGTTGGGAAAACAACTCATTTTTGAAAATGTGAATTTGTTAAGTTATTAGAAAAATTTAGACATAAAAAACTAGACACTCTTAGTTTTTTGAAAATTAAAAAAGCTGCACAATAGTAAATTTTTATAATTCAAAAATTCAAAAATTTAAATAGTAAAAAAGGTTTTTAAAATTTAAAAAATAGTCAAATAGACATATATTAAAAAACGGAATTTTTGTAAAGCTATGAACTGTTATCTTTTATCTATAAATTGTAACCAGCAATGTACGATTAATTAGTAGTATAATCTACTAATCAGAAATATTTTCTTTTAATAGTGAATTAAGAAATTATTAGAAAAAAAATAAATGTTCTCAAAAAATTAAAAAACGAATAATGAATTTAAAAACTGAAAAATTGCAAATTTTTTACAAGCTCAAATAATATATAAAAAAAATTATAAATTAGGAATTTGTCACTGTGTATTTAGAAAAATGTATACATTTTCCCCATTCCTTAACATCTAAGTGGTCAACTAAAGCGGGTTTTCATTTTTTCCCTCGAAAAGAAACAAGGAAAGTCGAATCGAAGAAACTGAAAGCCTGATAAAGCAATTGCTAATAACTTAATAGTCAAAATATGGATCAACTGGATCAACTTATTTCCACTAAATGACTGAATGTATGTTTAAGGCGTATACTTTGTTAATTATTGAATTGATGTGTACCATATGACTGGAAACGATTTCGGATTGGGTTAAGTTAACTTCCTCTTATACCTCGATGTGAGAATTCATTGAAGCTTTAAATCTCTAATGAGAGATATGGGATTACCCTCGTATGATGCACTTGATATCGGAAATGAATTAATACTGAACAGTTCATCCATGCATACACTCCTTAGAGAATATACACTGTTTGTCCTGCTTAAGGTTGATTATGTCTTCTTTCAGGTAAGAGCTACCCATGCACTCTTAATGGTTTTATTCAAATGAGATGAATAAACGTATCATTTCAATTCCGCTGTATATGACTGTAATGCAAGTTTTTACCCTCATGAGCGTTATCTAGTTCTGCAAACATCAAATATTTCCTATGAGATAAGTAAAACAAAAACATTTATCATATAGTAATTATTATTTTAACAAACAGTCAAACCTCGATTTTAGCTTTTTCAACTGTGGTGGTTTTGTCTGATCGCAAAATTACCATCAATAACTAAATAAGAGATTTTGAATTTTGAAGCCTACTGTTGTGCCAAAATTACAAAATTTATAAAGCACAGTGCTATGATGAAGCTTACGGTTGTTTAATAGCTTCAATAATTTTGACTGCTTTGTAAATATTGCATAAATGTTTAATTATATGCACATTAAGCCTCTCTCTTACGCTCTGTGTGAATGTGTGTTTACGCGCAGATTGTTAATATTGTAATACTCGATTTATTGAACATACAGCCTTCCAGTATCAGGTTTCATATCTATGGATGTGCTAAGTTGAGTTGAGTTGGCCGAGAGCGCTTCGGTCATCTTTTGTTACACGGAGACTAATTAGACCGGAACCTGCTGCTTAAGGGGGGAGTACACCTTAAAAATTTCCCAAAATTCAATTTTTTATTATGAATTAATTTTGAAAAATGGAATATAAGGTATCTTTTGGGGAAAAAATGAAGTCGATATTACAATTAGAACCGCTTTTATGGCCAAATGTATAAAGCTAATAGTAAAGAAATTCATTGAAAATTTAAACTTTAAATGGCTTTTTCTGAAAACTGATATTTTCAAACTTGTGCGCACTATTTCTTCAAAACTAATCGTTACAAATTGCTAAAATTTTGTTTACATCTATATTTTGTATCTTTATACAATTTCTACCTAAATTTAAGTAAGTACATATTACAAATTTTTTTACAGAAATGCTTTTTTTAAAAAAATTATGATATTTTTTGTTCATTACAATACGTTTGCCTGAAAAAATATTTTTATGTGAAATATAGTAATTATTTGAGGTGTAGATTAAAGTATAGCCTAAGGATAGAATATATACAAATAATTTAATATGTATCTCTTATAGTTTTTAAAAAAATCTGCGCACCATGCATTGACCTAAGATTCATTTTTCATAAAACATTAATTATTTTTTTTTTACATAAAATAATTTCTAATAATCTCCCCAAAATTCTGCTTTTGTTTTCTAATATACAAAGCTCTGTGCAATTCACCCTAAAAAATGGTTTAAATTAATGACAAATTAACTGTTTGACAACACGTTAAGCTTGGTAGTACAATCAGTGTATTTTTGCGGGTGCAAAGGTGTTCTCCCCCCTTAAAGCCGATTCTGAAAGGCTACAAACATCCATGGAAATAGGGAGACTCATATCTACTGACTCTCCGTTGCCCGAATGCCTTGCATGTGCTAAACATGATCGACAATGTTGAGAGCCGAGGCTCAGGAACCTAGATATAGTCTCCGTTTTTCAATTTTATGGTTGAGTCCCTAACAACGAAAATGTAGGGCTGACGGTACTTGTCTTGAACAGTGGTTCCAAGGCTGGAACCCATCGACCTCTGTTAGTGTTTGAATGTTACACACAAAATAGATGTTGCAGCTAAAACCTATTAAAACTTCAAATAAAAACTAACGATTTACATACATCTGAAGGTTTTGTTCAAATGCAACGTCCGTGTGTTTCACGTCTAATCCGTTATACAAGTCCTCAGTTCAAGTTCTTTGCACTGATAACCCTTATCCTCGTTTTGGCATCATTGAAAATTTCCTCTTCTACAGGAAAACATATATTGTGATCTACAGGAAAACAAATAGTGTGATCAACATTTTTTTAAGGTAATAATAATTTATTTTTCGAGACAATGGTTCCCGAAATGTAAACAGTAGATCTCTGTGTTGATTCAGATCTTAAGATCGAACAATAAAATCCAGAAGAAATAATCGTCCTTTCAAATAAGATATAATCATACTTTTTTGAAGGATTTATTTAAATGATGCGTCTTTTTTTTCTTCCGTCTGATCCTCTATAAATGTAATCAGTGCAAATTCAAGTTCTTAACGTATTCGATATAATGTTATGCTATTATTGAATATTTATTCCCCTACAATAAAAGTATAGATAATCATTATATGAGGCGATGAAAGGCAAAGTTGTGTAAGTCACATTTTCAACTTTTTTTATTTGAGGGCAAAAATGTAATCTCCATGTTCAATTTAAAGTGGAACTGTAAATAATTATTATTTTCAGTATCATAATAACTATTATAATATACTATATACTATTATAATAACTATTATGAATTATAATTTGTTCAATTTATAGTGGAAATTTTTTATAGTTTTTGCAGTAAAACACTTTAGACTTACACCACTTGACTTACTGACTTACACCACTTTGCCTTTCACCGCCTCATATAATAACATACAGAAGAAGAAATATGTGCTTGTCTAGATCAATGAATCTCAATGTGAAATACGTGGATCCCCATTTGAGCTTGAAATACTATTTCTATATGAAAACACCGTCCAATCAAATGAGAGCTAGCTATCTACGGTTCTGAAGATTTAATTCAAATGCAAAGTTCACGTGTTTCGTGCCAAATATTTTATAAAATTCTTCCCTGGTATTTATCATCTTGACTCTGCCACCATTGAACCTATCCTCATCTACAGAAAAAGTAAAAATCAGCACCATGCATTTATAATAGTAACTATAATGTACTTTTGAAAGCAGTAGTTAGGAAAATATAAAGCGCGTATGCCAGTTACTATTGTGATGCATTATACAATCAGACCCGATAAGAAATATTAAATCCCCACCCTTTCAAGTAAAATATAGTGAGGATCTTATTATTCAAAGATTTTATTAAAATTTAATGTCTAGTCATTTTCCACCCTTTGTAAGTGTCCTCAGTAAGAATTCTTTGTGAAGTCGTAATAGAGTTTTACAGACATTGAATGATTCGTCGCTTACAGGGAAAGTATAAATAATGGCTAAATAGAGAATTAAAAATAACAAGAATAACTTGCTTGTCTAGATCAATATTTCCAAACATGTCGCACACTCTGAGATAACCTCCAAATAGCTAACGTAATGTCGTAGCTGTAATGTCGTTCAATCAACTAACTACAAATTCGCAAACAAACAGCATTTTTATTCTATGAAGACAGGACAAAATACAAATTAACACATTACATTTATATTTAACATAAAAACACTCAACTTTAAAAGTTTAAAACCCAGACTTCTAAGAAAGTCGTCTTCCTATACTAAAAGCTAATCCCTTGAAACGTTCGCCGGCGTTCCTCGAAAGTTCCCTGGCGTTCCTCCCTCTCGCATTCCAACCATCTCTTAAATATGAAGTCGAGAGAGAGAAGAATATCTTCACTTCGCTTCAGATGTGACAAGCAGGGAGGGGATTGGTTACATGACAGTTAGGTCTTTTATGAATTCTCTCGATGAAAGTTCTTTATGTTGACAGCCATGATCTGGTCTTGCCTTACTAAAACTCTCCTCTCCTGCAAGAAAAGGAGATATCATTACCATATAACAACACTAATAATGTTAATGTATTTGTCTCATACTGAAACTGTAATCTACTAAATCCTGGTAAGACTTCAACATTCTATCCAGATTAAATGTGTTTCCGAAGCCAAATTTAACTTAAATTGTTATATTTAGATCAAAACATCGGTGTTTTAAATAAAAGCAAACTACGATTTTAACCCTCAAATGGTACGGTGGGGGGGTCGGTTTCGACCCAAGAGTGTGCCTTCCCTCTCCCTATCATTGCAAGAGAACGAGTTGACAAGGAACCCTACCAGCCAGTCTTGCAACAGGTGTTGGAGCGTTTGCATTTATAAGTTTGCGGTAAATAGGAGTGTCTTTGTTGAAAAACGTTATTCATGATCCCTAGTCTTTTTTTATTTTTTATAACTTTTTATTTCGATTTTGAAGGTAAAAAATGTCAGTATCTGCTATATTATATAAAACAGTTCCGTAACTGACTGACTCACTGACTGACTGACTGACTCACTCACTCACTGACTGACTCACTGACATACAACGCACAGAACAAACCGCTGGACCTAAAGGGCTGAAAATTTGCATGGCGATTCTTCTTATAGTGTAGGGGTGCACTAAGAAAGATTTTTGAAAAATCCTTCTTAGATTTCTTAAAATTAAATTTTTAAGCTGTTTTAGTAACTTTTTTTCAGTTTGCATTTAAAATAATATTTTCAGGGTTATAAAATTTATATCACAAGAAAGATCATAAAATTTCCTTTAAAATGAGATCTTTTTCGAATCTTTACCTCCATTTTCTGATTTTTGGTGAATTTTTAAAGATTAATTTTCAGAATTAAATTTATTAAATGCTGATCATGTGATTTCTTTTTCTGACACTTTGAATAAATTTATCGTCACGTGCATAACATAAAAAGGCGAATAAAAGGTCACGTGCATAACTAAATAGACGAAAAAATATTTTTTTTTCTTGCTAATATGACAGACGATTGGACATTATCCAAAAAAATATTAAAATACAATAAAAGATATGTTCCTCAAACTGCACTATTTTACCTGTGCTATATTCCTTAGTATGTCTTATTACATTTAACTTGAATATTTTCTTCTACATTTTTTTGTCTATAAAAATATTCCTTACGATTTTTTACAAATATATATATATTTTTTTACATCTGTTGTGTAAATTGATCGTCGTATTTAATATAAAATTATATATATATATATATATATATATATATATATATATATATATATATATATATATATATATATAATTTTGCCCCCTAACCCCCTTCAAGGGGGTTAGGGGGCTAAACGTGTTTTTACGTGATTTTTACATATTCCGTCATATCTCAAAGAAGGAAACAGATATCCATAAGATTCTTGATTTAAAATGTAAGAAACACGATCAATCTCACGAAATTTCGACATTCGCTTTATATTTTGTAAAAATTTCTAGAAACAATCCAATAATTTATATTTCCTATATATCGCTATTTTAAACACGAAATTGGTGGTAGGGGAAAAGAGAGAGATCAACCTTAATTAAATGAAGTGTGGAAAGATGTGTGTGTGTGTGTGTGTGTGTGTGTGTGTGTGTGTGTGTGTGTGAATTGCATATATTTCGGTTGTTAGTACGTATACATCTAGAGCTCAGGTTAACTCAATTCATTTTTATTATCCTGGGCAGCGCCAGGTAATTCTTTGTTTATGAAACCGGCGATTTTCACAACGGTTTACGGGGAAGCCCTCAAACTCCTCGAAGGGCCGGGATCCAGTGGGATATCAAAATTGAAAGAAACATTTTAATGCTGACATCAGCATGGGGGGGGAGGGTTTATTATAATATGCTGATGGGATGCTGACCAGTGGAGAGCGGTATCGATTGGCATAAAATACAAATATACATATCATACAAGTAAGTTTTATTAAGGGTACACCCGGGCAACGCCAGGTATAGAAAGCTAGTATATATATATATATATATATATATATATATATATATATATATATATATATATATATATATATATATATATATTTGCATTAATTGCATACATTTCTTGAATGTACACCGTAGCGAAGTGCGGGTTTTGAGCTAATATATATATATATATATATATATATATATATATATACATTAGACCTAATATGTACAACATTCTATGTAAATGCCAGACAGATTTTCTTTGTTTATAAAAATTACAATTCTTTGGTCATTTTTTCAACAAAAAGGTTTTTATTTCATGCAAAATATCATTAAATGTTATTAGACAGAAAAAATGCTTATTGCGTACGTATTTCTACCAAAATCCTCATCATGAAAAAAAAAAAAAGATCGGTCAGATCCGATCCGACCGTACTATCTATTTCGTCTCAAACCACTGTAACGTTTGAGGGTTAATCGAATGAATTCATTAAATTCTGTATAAATATCTGCATGGTAAGGTCAATTTGCTGAGAGGCATAATGCTGTTTTGGTGTATTTTAATCTTCCTTTTCCAACATAAAAGTCATAAATCATTGATATAAAATATAATAATAATAATTATAACTGTAATAACAGCAACAAAAACGACATCCGCTGACTTGTGTTCAGACGGAAATGTCATATGGATTAAAACATCGCTTTTTCAAATAATGTGTAAGTTTTTACACCTCACATCATATACTCTAAAAATGCCATCAGTGCAAGTACTTTACGCTAATAGTCATTATCCGGTTTTGCCATGCCATCATTTAATATTTCCTCTTCTACAAGAAAAAGAAAACTAATGATCATAAAATAATGATGTTTAAAATGGTAATTACTATTATTATGATCTACTTTCCTCGAACAGTGCTCCAAAACTTTAAATCCTTATAAAGTTAAATGCTATACTGTTTTGTCTGTTATATTGGAAGTTGACTTTAAATAAAGATACCATTCTAGAATGATACGCTACTCATTTAATAGCCGAACACATCACAACAAGAAGTTGTTGTTGCCATACATAGAATGGAAATACAACAATTCTCCCACTCTTAAAATGGAACTATATATGAAATGAAAGTTCAGTTCGTGACATAGTACTGTAAATAGGCAGGCTTGTTACATGATCGTAATGATCACCGGGGTCCAAGCTGAGCTTGTGTATCTTGGATACTACAAGGTTGAGGATGAGTTTGTACACCTGAATTTTCGTTATCTAGTTGCTGTAAATTAGTTCCGGAGTCAGGTACTGTTATCCACAGAGATTGTGCAGGCACTTGCACGTTATCTGGCAATTGGTCTTTATCAGATTTAGTATCGGAAGTAAAAGATGCAAATTTCTTTGGAATTTCAGTTTTTCTCAACTGATCAATGTGTCGTTTGAATGTATGTCCATCATCTAAATTTACTTCGTAATGTAACTTACCAAATTTTTGAATGATGGTACCAAATTTCCATACATGATTATTTCTAATGTGGCATCGAACTTGTACTCTGTCTCCCACGCTTAATTGTCTGGCTTTAACTGCGTACTCATCATTTTGTGTATGTTTCATTGGTCGAACAGCATCAAGTTGAATGCGGATATTACGTTGTAAATACATTTCAGCTGGAGTTTTATTATTAGATAAAGGTGTTGCTCGAAATCGAAATAAAATTTCTCGTACTTTGGCATACATTGACAGTTGATCATCAGCCATTGCTTTTAGACGATTTTTCAGTGTTTGTACATTTCTCTCGGCTAATCCCTTTGTAGCTGGGTGTCCCGGTGCTATGTGTTTCTGAAAAATACGATTCTTAGCACAGTATGATTTAAACTGATCACTCACAAAAATTGTTGCATTATCTGATACCATAACGTATGGATAGCCATGCACAGAAAAGATATCAGCAAGCATTTCTATAGTAGAAGCAGTGGTTGGAACATAGCGACTTACTTTGATCTCGGCCCATCGTGATTTTGCATCAACAACTATTAAAAAGAAACATTCCTGGAAGGATCCTGCATAGTCAATATGTATACGATCCCAATTTTCTTTAGGTTCATCCCAGGAGTGAATTTGAACTTTTGAAGGATTGGTTTTGATTTCAGCACATGGTTCACATGTTCTTGAGATACGTTCAATATCTTTGTCAATTCCTTTCCAATAGATATACCGGCGAGCTAGTTGTTTAATTTTTGTTATGCCAATGTAAGTTCTATGCAGTTCATCTAAAGCAGCTTTCTGGAGTGTTTTTGGTATTACAACCCTCTGTCCTTTGAACATGATTCCATTTTTCATGGTATATTCATAGCCAAATTCAGGACTACTTTAAATTTCTTGTTTTATTTTTGACAAATGCTCATCAGAATCTATTGCTGTTCGAATTGTGTCATCATTCACATCAAACACAGTCTGCATCTATGTTTTCAATACCCTTCTTGAAAACATCTTCATAGTCAAATCCTGATAAAAATGTGGCATATCGAAGTAAACGACTTGAAGTCATTGAAGGTAATTTTGTGCTTGGATGAAAAATTCTTGTCAAAGGTCGATTGTCAGTTACCAATTTAAAGTGTCTTCCAAACAGATAGTTGAAAAAATGATTTACAGAAAATATAATTGCAAGAGCTTCACGATCAAGCTGTGAGTAATTTTGTTCTGCTGTAGTTAGCGATCTTGAAGCAAATGCAATTGGTCTCTATTGTCCATCAACGATGTGTGCAAGAACACCTGCAACACCTACTGGACTTGCGTCGCACGTAAGTATTATTGGCAATGCTGGATCATATGGGGTAAGAGTTTTATCACTTCCTATTTCGATTTTCAATTTTATGAAAACAGCTTCATATGCAGCTGTCCCTCGGAAATCCGAGTTCTTTCGAAGGAGCTGTCGAAGAGAATAGGTAGTTGATGAATTATTGGGCAGGACACGAGAATAATATGTAACCATTCCTAGGAATCTGCTAATTCTTCCACGTTTGAAGGTCGGGGCATCTCCATTATAGCATTCATTATAAAAATGTGATCTCCATTATAAAAGTTTTATACCATTAAAAAATCTTTTTGTGGGTTTTTAGAGATCTTGTTGAATTCTACAACATGTCCTAAATATTCGATTTGCTCTTGAAAGAATGAGCATTTATTCCGTTTCAAGAGAAGATCGTATTTCTTTAATCTTTGTAGTCATTGATCAAGATTCTTTTGACATTCAGCTTTTGTTGTTCCGTGCACAATGATATCGTCAAAATAGGACCTAGTTTTGAGCAAGCCTTGGAGAATCTGGTCTATGACGCGGTTAAATTCGCTTGGAGCAGTCTTAATTCCAAATGAAAGTCTATTCATACGATAGGTTCCACGATGAGTTGATAAAGTTTGAATTATGCTACTTTCTTCATCTACTTGAACATGAAGATAAGCTTTGTATAAATCAAGGCAGCAGAAATATTTTGAATTTTTCAAACTGTTGAGGATATCATCAATTCGTCTGATAGGATAGTTTGCATTGACAAGACGTTCATTAACACCAGTTTTGTAATCAATACAGAGTCGAACGTTACCATCTGGTTTTGGGATGATCACCAGAGGTGATCCCCAATCACTTGTAGCTATTTTTGAAATAATTCCTTGGGCTTCCAATGTATCCAATTCTTTATTAACTTTATCTCGAAGGGCGTATGGTACATCTCTTTCTTTGTGATATAATGTCTTACTTTTTTCGCGAAGTTGTAATGACACTTTGACTCCTGGAATACATCCTACTTTTTGCACAAAAGTTTCGGGATAACTAGAAAAAATATCATCATTGTTACTTATAGACTGCACTCGCAAGTCATTCGATTTTTTTTTCTTTTTAGAATCAATTTCTTGAAGGTTGATTTCAAGATGTCGTATCCAAGTACGACAAAGTAATGTATCGTACTCTTCCGGAACTATATGCAATTCTTCACAGGACGTTTTTCCATTGTATGACACATTTGCTATAACCTTTCCATCTGGTATAAATATATTACCTGTGTATGATCGGAAAGCAACACTGGAATTTTGAAGATCAGTTGAAATTTTAAGTTTTTAGAATTTATCACGTGACATTAAAGTGAGCCCTGCACCTGAGTCCACTTCAAATTGTTCTTCATGGCCTTCAATGTTCACATGAACAAAATATTATTCAGCATCTTGTAAACCTTCTTTCCTGTATTGGAAAATGCCGATTACCTGGTTGACACCATAACGATAAAGTGATTCTTCATCATCAATATAGTTTGTAGAATTTGGATTTGTGGTGCCACTATTTCTTTTTTCTTCAAGTAATGTCCGAATGCATACCTTCCGGATATGTCCCGGTTTTTTACATGCACTGCAATGGAGTCGGTTGTAATCAGATTTGCAATTCCTTGCTGTATGATAATCCCGGCCGCAACGGAGACAAAGATTCTTAATTCCAAGTCCTTCATAATCGATTCTGGATTTTGAGTTTGAACGGGTGACTTTGGATTTCGTTTGCAAACTTGGGGATTCGTCACGTCTGGGACTTCGATATCTCGAAACTTGGTTTACATTTTCATTAAAATCAGTTTTAGAAGCTGAATTCTTCGAAAGTTCTCTACTATCAATTTTTGACGCTTCTAAGGCTATTGCTTTTTTGGCTATTTCATCAAATGTAAGTATTTCAGACTGTAAAATCTGCTCTCGAATTGAGTTATCTCGAATGCCACGTACAAATTGTGCTCGTAAAAAGATATATTGACGTTTATGACGTTTATAACTCCGTTATAACTCCGTTATTGACGTTTATAACGTTTAGGAGTTATAACGTTTAAACTTGACGTTTAAACGTTATAACTCCGTTATTGACGTTTTACTCGCAAGGGGAAATAAATTCACAATCTATAATATCTCGTCGAAGTGTTGCGATATAATCAGCAATTGCCTGATTTTCAGTTTGATATATTGATAAAAATTTAGGTTGGGACACAAGAATATTCCTCTTCTGACAAAGGTGAGTTTCGAACGTATTCATTAATTCATCATACGTCAATTCAGCTGGAGTCTTACTAATGCAGGATCAGCTGGAGTCGATACTAATGCAGCTAAAATATTATAATTTGATGCGCCAATTGAATTAAGAAGTATCTGAGCACATAATTCTTTGTTTGAGATTATTTTCTTCATGTTAAGAAAATTTTCAAAACGTAGTCGATAAAATTTGAATGATTCCGTTTTAGAATCGAAACATTCGAATGCCTGAAGTAAAACAGAATGTACTGACTGTTCATTTGACGATTGTGGAACGCTTGCTGCTTGCATTGGTAATAGTTTCTCAAGAAATTGTTTTTGATGAGTTTGAAAAACAGCCATAAATTGTTGAAATTGATCAGCGTCCATATTGAGAACAAGTTAGAAATCAAGGTTTGAAACTTAAGCCTAACGCATGTACAGTACTTGAATAATATTAGTAGCAAAATATATGCAGGAAATAAATGTTCAGTTTAAATATAAAATGCATTTAAAAAGGTTTTTACCTCGTCGCCAACTGTTATGTCTGTTATATTTGAAGTTGACTTTAAATAAAGACACCATTCTAGAATGATACGCTACTCATTTAATAGCCGAACACATCACAAGAAGCAGTTGTTGCCATACATAGAATGGAAATACAACATATACCTAGATTAAATTTCGGATTCAAAACCTGGTTAAGGTTGAACTATTGTATAAAAATCGAACCATCGCTCTTTCAAGTAAGAACTAACCAAGACTTTCAAGTAAGAACTAGTATTTCATTGGTTGAACTAAGATTTTTTTCTGTATTGAGATTTGTAAAAACACTAAAATCTACAACCGATTTATTGTAGTGATTGTAATTAATTACTGCTACTTACCACGGATTTCCCTGGTCCTAATAGTAATTAATTAGAATTATGATTGCCTGTTATATTCTTCATTCAGGATTATGATCGGAGACTCTGTAGTACCTACTATCAAAATCTTCAACTTGCGTTACTTAAAAAAATCCGAATATTAACGAAATCCAAGACCAACAGAACCTGGAAGTAATTAATTACAATCATTACAATAAATATGTTGTAGATTTTAGTGTTTTTACAAATTTCAGAACAGAAAAAAATCGTAGTTCAACCAATGAATTATATTAAACATTTGAAGCAAATATATATATATGTCCAGCCTAAAGGTGACCTTGGACCTAGGTTTTACACTTGTTATGGGCTTAGCAAGGTATAACATATGAGTACGTCTCCCCTCGTTTTGGGTCACTTTTCGGAGTACCTGGGCTCGACACCTTACCTCCAGAACTTAGTTCCAATGTTTCTATGAGGGTGCTTTTTAAATAATTGAGAGATAGTTGAAAACCTCATTTCTTGATTTTAGAGTAAGTTTATAGTTTACTATTCTTAATAACATACAAATAAGTAGGAAAAGAAGGAAAAAGGAAAGGTGATGATTGATTGATGGCGCTACGGTCATTTTTTGATACACGAGGACTGATTATACAAGGACCTACTGCTTAAAAACGATTCCGATAAACATCCTACAAACATCCATGCCAATAATGGGACTTGAACCCACAGACTCTGTACCGAAGGCCATTGCCCTAGCCATTTTGCCATCCGACAAAGAAGCGGGAAAGTACACACACGCACGCACACACACACACACACACACACGCGCGCACACACACACGCACACACACACGCACACACACACGCACACACATATACAGGGTGTCCCAGTTAAACGTTTAAGAACTTCTACGAGGGGTAGGGTGCATCCTGACGACTCGAAATCATATAGCAATGCTTTCCTGAAGCGGTAGATGGCGTTGCGGGAAGGTTTCGAACGTTAGTGCAGGGAATCGTGATTTCGTCCAAGGACTCAGAGTATGTAGGATGGCTAATTATACGAATTTTTATTTATGGGGGCAGATGAAAACACAGGTTTATGACACCCCCGTTGACAATGGTGAGCAGCAGGTTGCAAGAATCTCAGTAGCTGCCAGAGAAATTCGAGATGAGCCTAGATTATTCCAGAATGTTTGGAATGCCATGCGCCGGAAATGTGAGGTCTGCATTGCAATTGGTGGAAAAAACTTCAAACACTTACTTTAACACGTGTACCTTTTGGTTTTGTACATTTATTATTAAAACGATTATCCTCTTACGATCTCTTTCTTTATGGTTTTCTGTGTACATCACCGCTTCAGGAAAGCATTTCCGACCCCACATTGCTATATGGTTTTGAGTCGTCAGGATACATTCTACCTCTCGTAGAAGTTCTAAAACGTTTAACTGGGACACCCTGTATATATTTATTTATTTTAATATTTTTAAAAATTATAAACTCAAGCACGAACACAAGATAAATATACAGGAGAAAGTAAGTACACAATTTAATTTAGCTGATATTCTAATGAGATTAAAGGAATTGATCCAGAAATTGGAAAATTACATTAAAATTGAAGTAAGCAAATCTGGAGCAGGTTCAGGTTGGTAAAGATGTTGGAGGGAAATGAATTCCAATCGAATTTTTGTAAATGTTTACTGGTGACTGACAAAGTTTAGTCAATCAGCCTTAATTCGGAAAGAAACTTTATCTACACCATACACTTATGGTATAAAATTTGCAGAGCAAAAAGATGACAAAAATACTTAACGCTTTCTGAAGAAGTGGAGCTAAAAGCAATACTATACATCTCTAGCTAGGTCCAAAGCTGCCTGTACACTGGAGATACATGCTTTTCGCTTATATATATATATATATATATATATATATATATATATATATATATATATATATATATATATATATATATATGTCCACAAGGTGTCTTTTCGTACTAAATCGATGATTTTCTACAACTTTGTAAATCACTTTTTGTCCCTATCTCGTTCCGTTTTCGAGATAGGAATGCTAACTCCGCATTTTTCCACCAGGTGGCGCGTTAGGTGGTTTTATTCAGTAGCGCATTGCTACTTTACTATACCTAGACACCACTTTTATGAATATAGCATCAGCCGTTTCGATGTTAAGAGGGTGGGAAGGGACTTTAGTGGGCATACTGTATACATATACAGATGGAGTACAAAATAATATGAACACCTGTGAAAAAGTATGACGTATTTCACACCTGCAGTACAGCCACGCTACCTTCAACAGAATTCTGCCACCTAGTGAGCGTGAAGAGGAAGGTATCAGTCTCTCAACAGCAGTCACCTACGTTGCATGCTTCTATTGAAAAGTCTGTGATAATTTGAAATGTCAGACCTGTCAGAGTTCCAAAGAAGAATGATAGTTGGAGCGCGTTTAAGTGGTGTATCGGTTACGGAAACAACAAACCTTTTGGGGTTTGCAAGGAGTACGGTATCAGCCGTTAAGACAGCGTACACGAAAGAGGGTAAGACGTCGTCTTCAAAGCACAACAGTGGCCGAAAGTCCAAGCTTGCTGATAGGGATAGACGAGTCTTGAAGCCCATAGTAGCCCGAAAGCACAAGCAATCGTTATCCGAGATAACATCCGAAATGAACAGTCATCTCCAGGACCCCGTTTCAACAAAAACTGTCAAAAGGGAACTTCATGCTGCTAATATTTATGGCAGAGTGGCAATTCGTAAACCCTTGGTGACAGCAACTAATGCTTTCAAGCGACGCCAATGGTGCAGAGATCACAAAGGCTGGTCCCCATAGCAGTGGCAACAGGTAATATGGTCAGATGAATCGTCATTCACCCTATTTTAGACGACTGGACGCGTTTATGTCTGGAGAACGCCCAAAGAAGCGTTTCATCCTGAATGCCTCTTGCCGACTGTGAAGCATGGGGGTGGCTCCATTATGGTATGGGGTGCGATATCTTAGCTCGGTCTTGGGCCACTTGTTATTCTGCATGGGAGGATAAAATCCAATCACTATCTAGGCGTTCTAGGGGATCATGTCCATCCTTTTGTCCAGACTGTATTCCCTGGAGAGCGACCGCTTGTTCAAGATGACAACGCCCGTATCCACACTGCTAAGTGTGTTCAAGAATGGTTCGAAGATCACGACGATGCAGTTGAACATCTCGCCTGGCCCCCTCAGTCTCCGGACTTGAATATTATTGAACATTTATGGTAATATTTGGAGTCTAAACTTCGTTCCCGATTTCCACCTCCATCCGGACTTTAGGAATTAGAGACCACTCTGCAGGAGGAATGGCTTAATATTCCTTTAAATATTGTCCATGACCTTTATGCATCTATCCCACGTCGCACTAAATCTGTACTTCAGTCAAAGGGTGGTCCAATACCCTATTAATAAAGATTTTCCATTATTTCACAAGTGTTCGTATTATTTTGTCCACCATCTGTATATATATATATATATATATATATATATATATATATATATATATATATATATATATATATATATATATTACATAAGCTAAGGGTTAAGGGGGCACAGGACCTTGAAACTCGTCGAATTGACTATAAATATGGTCTAATTCTAGCCACAAAATCTCAAGTAATATTAGAATAAGAAATTTTCTCTCTTTATAAATATAAAGTACATACCTTTAAATGTGCCATATATAAAAATGGAAATTATAAATCCATAAATAATTTTCAAATTAGCAGTTTAGAAGTTTATATGATTAACTGGTGATTAAAAATAATTAATTGCTGTGCGCATCATAAAATTGAGATATATGCTTACAGAAAATAGTTAATGGTCAGAATACACTTTTAATATATTTCCTGTAATGTAAAACCAAATAAATTGTAATAAATATTATTTAAATTAAAAATTTATCACAAAATTGGAAAACTTAAACAATTATCACAATTATTTGCATATTTTTCCCACATAAAAAAAGTATTCCAGAATTGCACATTTTTTCTGGTTTTAAAATGTAGAGTACCATGAAATATACATATGGGTTTGGTTTTATCAGTTTCCTATTGATAGTTTAAAAGTAATGCTGCCCACAAACTGAAAATTAGCAGTTAATCATATAAAATTCTAAACTGTTAATTTGAAAATTATTTATAGATTTATAATTTCCATTTTTATGTATGACATATTTAAAGATATGTACTTCATATGTATAAAGAAACAAAATTTCTTTTTCAAATATTATTTGAGTTTTTGAGGTTAGAATTAGACCTTATTTATAGTCATTTCGTAGAGCTTCAAGATACTGTACCCCCTAAGAGATTAACAGAACTTGAGGTTTTTGAAAATCTATATTGTCAATAGATAGCACACAAACTCAAAATTAGAAGTTAATCATATAAAATTCTAAAGTGTGAATTTGAAAATTATTTATAGATTTATAATAATTTTCAAATAATAATATATTTGCTTCCATTGTTTAATTTATCAAAATAAAGTTGATTTGTGTCGATAATATATATATATATTATTATACGTATGTATGTATGTATATATATATATATATATATATATATATATATATATATATATATATATATATATATATATATATATATATATATTATACAAATCAACACAATATCGACACAAATTATATTATAATAATTATAATTTAGTAGCTATATTTAGTTACTAAAATAACTTAATATAGTTACTAAATATTATTATTATTAGTTTATTATTGTTACTTAATATATGCTCGATATTATAATAACTATAAACTATAATATCGAGCAGGACGTTAGAGTAACTTAACTATTCATACACCATGAGTTTTTATGAAATACAGTCTAAAAATTATTTCTGATAACGCAATATGGCAGAATTAATAAAAGAATTCAATATTAACAGATTAAAAAATAACACTACTCAAGCAGTCATACATCGTATTGCAATTTGGAAACAGTAAGAAGAAAATTGACTACAGTATCAAATTACGGAAGGAGTAGATTGTAATCTGATTTAGTTATTTGTCTGCCTCCCTTTTTTCAGGAAATTTGAAGTATGAGATTGATTATGACAGATATCGTGTCAACGCTGAGTAATTAGACTAACTTTTTGTTTGACACAATGATGAAACATTTTCTATGATTGACACAAATAATGAAACGAAATTAAAATTATTCAAAATCACGGAATTCAAAGCTTCCGCTTTTGAGCCATTAATTTGTAATACAGGCTTAAACAGTTGATGTTGAATGCTTGTATATTACCGACTAGAAGGTAACCCGTCATTTTTACGTCATAATACTAATAATAACGTCATAATGGAAAAAGTATATGAAAGTTAAAAAATATCCCGAATTATCTAACGGTATTGCATTTAATCCACACCTTGTAAAAGCAAACCCTTTCATTATTTTTTATTTATTCAGTTTTTCATGCGATTGGAGTAGTAGACTGCCATCCAGTTTTCTACAGCTCACTACGCGATATGAATACTTGAGCTACTTGATTCATTCACATTCAAGTTTGTTTACTTTCAGAATTTATCGCAAAAGTAAACAGATTTTTAAAAACTGTTAAATATACAGCTAGAAACATCCAATTTTTTTTAGTTCTGAATGTTTTATAGAAAAATAGGCGGAACAAACGTGATTTGATGTAGAAGATATTAGTTTTTAGGTAAGAAAAAATTCTGATCCACATCTGATATTTAAATTAAGCCTAACCGGCCGTTTGTTTACTGAAGGCTTCAATTGAAAGATAAGTACAGCCCGGAAGTGTTATACACAGACAACGGCGATTATATATATAATTCCTAAGGATTTTTAACTTAGATTAAAAATTCTGAACATGTTTTCCTTCAAACAAAAGTATTATATGTATGTATATATATATAAAGACAAAGTTGAAAGTGAAAAACCAGTATGAGCTCTAAAACTACTTGCAGCCAGGAACTAAAAACAGGAAAAGATAAGCATTAATTGGTTTTAGACAGCGTCTCTTCATCAGGGGTGCCGATACTGTCTAAGAACCAATGGATTGTTTCTGATTAGTATGATCTCAACAATAATCATACTAAGACATCGTACAATTCATTAGAAACAGAAGAATTGAATATATAGTTACTAAATCAAAGAACTCCAAGCCTGGCGGTAGACAGAGTGGAAGTTAAGTATAGGAAACCACAAGAAGACTGACGTCACAAAACTTGCAACCATGGAGCAAATGGAAACACAGAAGCAGACTTACTATGGAGACTGTGTTATAGGACAATTAAACCTAAATTGTATTAGTTTTTTATTATTACTAAGAGTAATATATTATTATTTATTATTTAATATTATTTTTACTTAAGAATTTAATTACTATTATTTAATTTTAATTTTTAGTAGTTTTTTTCACTAATTAATCTTATTATTTTCTATTTTTTTTCACTAATTAATCTTATTATTTTCTATAACTAATTAATTGCAACAGAACAAGCTATTCATTAAATCTAAAACAACCAATTATGTGCTTGGAAAGACTATCTAGGTAATAATTACGTTTTAGCACAGCTAACAAGTCTAAAATATGCTTATTTCTATTGTCTTTAGAACAAAGCCTATTTATACGTACTAGCTGATTTACAATAATGTTATTAAAAACAGATTTATGTAAACAAGTTAGGTAATTTTGAAATTTAACAATATTAAAATCATAATCTGATCTTTTATTATTTAAGTCAAAAGTAATATATATATATATATATACATATATATATATATATATATATATATATATATATATATATATATATATATATATATATATATATATATATATATATATATATATATATATATATATATATATATATATATATATTCACTCTTATGTAGATAAGGGCGATGACACTTAAAAATGTATTAAAAATAGCGTGTTTTTGAAATTTTAAAGTTCAGTCTGCGAGCAATAAAAGCAAATGTAAACAAAGAAGCGCGCGCACACATTTCCCGTAGACTTTACACATTAAATTTGCTGATCCACCGCGTCCAAATCCTTGCTTCAATCGCACTTTTCTCTTCGACTGGCGCATCTACATTATAAGACCTTTATACTGATACCTCAACCATATTTTTTCGTTCAGTCGTTCTCTCAAAATAGCTCTCCATGTAAACCTTAAAAAACCTCTAAAAATTAATATGTAAGTTATCCTTTAATTATGAGACAAATTAAAAACTTTGCCTTGATAGAATTTTGCCATATGCAATTCAAATGTGTACATAGAATTGAATAAATAAAGTTAAACGCTAAGAAGGCATACCAAAGAAAAATATCACTCATAGAACGTTCTTCAGGGGGAAAGAAAATAAGTTTTAGTCCAAACAAATTTTTTATTCATGCAAAAAGAATAATGTACACCTACGCGAATGTTGCCAATAAAAATAAAAATACTTATTAATTAATTCGCAGAATGATAATAAAAGCAGACGATTTTAAAATTTCGTTAATGTTGGGGAAAAAAGGCGAACGCATGCCATCTAGCGGAAGAAACAAATGTTTATAATGTTTATACTTCGATTTTAAATAAACAATAAGATGTATAATTCTAAATTAACTATTCGTCACAAGCGGAGATTTTAATCTTTTAAATGGTACATCATTTATGGATTTTGGTTAAGTATGAAGGGAGAAAAACTGATCGTCAGGAAAAATCATCTTCCAGAAATAATATATATATAGATAATTATTACATTTTGGAAAACTCTCTGGTGTAAATATTTACTTTATATTTGAAGTACTGTACGTAATTAATTTCTAATCATATCTGTCTAGATATTGGATGTATAAGAAATTTCTCACGATTGAACAATACAAATCTCTTATGTTTTATGGTGAAGTTTCAAATATTGCGTTCTTGGTAGCATAATCTTTAAAATGGAGTAGTCATGATCACCACTAAATGTTTATGTTAGATGATACCAACAAGCTGACACTTTTTGAGAGATTTCCTTGTTTTATTCGGCGGTAGTCAAATCCCAGGATTAAGCTGTTATCACTTCAAAGGCTCTGAAGCGTTTTAGAGGTACACAGATTATGCTCACTTCTTCCTCCTGCATTGTTTACGTTTCCGCTGAGAGGATTAAGAAGTTAGGTTATGTCGAAAGAGTTTGAGATTTCACGAGGACCATGTTTTCACAATTATTATATAATTTTTCTCTCTCTAGTGTTTACAAATGCCGTAAAAATGCAGATCAGTAATGGAGCATTCAGTTCACCTCGTGTAAGGACAATAGAAATTGTTCAAAATCAGGTAATAGAAGATTATAAATTTGCATGGCATTTAGCATGATTTATTTCTATCTCTTCTTTGCGACATCGTAGTACTTCTCCATAATATTTTTTCCCAATGCAGCAAGAACTTTGCCTTCCCCCATTCTCCCCAAACACCGCAAAATATATTATATATATATATAGTATATAGTTGCCGTGTTCTGTGTATGTATCTGTCATGAACTCTTCTGGAACGATCGCAAGATAAATATATCAGCCTATGGCATCCAATTTGTTTTATGAGCTGGGATTAACAAGTTAAAAGTAAAGTTCAAACTGATTATTTGCTATCTAAACCCAAACAATTTATTAGAAACAACGTAATATCGACACAAATCAACTTTATTTTGATTTTTAGACGACTGTAATAAACGGTTATGGCAGTATCAAAACAACTCGCCACCGTTTAAAACTGTTCTCAGCATAAAATATCCTTTCATTGTAACGTATTTTTGTTGTGATTTTCATATTCATTAGAGAATTATCTCTTTTCCGCTACTTTTTACGTTATCATAGTGTTTCAATTAAATTAATAACAAGTATTTATTTTATATACTCAGAACTTGAAAATGTAAACACGAGTGATTCATTCATTATCGTTAATTTAAGAAAATATTGAATCAGAGAATCTTCTTCACAGTAAAACAGTTTTTTATTATATATTTTTAATAAATACATTTATATTTTAACCATATAATACATATATTTTAACCAGATATTACAATAATGTCAAATTTAGTATTTTCGGAAAGTTGCAAACTCGACCCAAGCGTAGTGATATGTTCAAAACTGTCTGTACGGTAGCGTGCTTTTCAAAGCGAATACGTAACATAACCGCAAAATTTTATTAAATTTTCAAAAGTGTTTAATTGAATATTTCCAAATTTCCAACACACGTGGTTTTCATGTACTCACATGTGGCTTTCATGTGATTTTTCGAAAAGCATTATATTACGATGATAGTGTTTTGAATTTATGTTTAGTATTGTTTATTTATGTTTACCTTTTTTTATTGGAACTGTTCAATTATTTACCGTCAAGTTTTGACGAGTTCTATATATATATATATATATATATATATATATATATATATATATATGTGTGTGTGTGTGTGTGTGTGTGTGTGTGTGTGTGTGTATTCTGAAAATATTATTCTAGAAAGAATTTCTGAAAGAGTCATTACTTAAGATCTTAGAGGTATTATCTTATTCAATAATTGTTACATTTTTAATCTCGTGTTTTTCCCAACTAAACATCTCCATTATTCCCCTGTTAAAAGACTAAAATAAATGACTGAAGGAACTTCTCAGAATTGTCTACACACCCACAGTTTTGGAACCACTGTCCTAAAGAAGCTCAACGATCGAGTAAGCAATTCAAAATCTTATAAAAGGGGTTTTCTGTCACGCTATTTTCCCCCTAAATAATTGAGATTCTTACATTCTTGTCACGAAAACACGACAATGGATTTTGATATATTCTTTAGCACACGATTAATACTCAGCGCACACTACGTCCTACAACGTTAAAGAAAACAATGAAAAATTTTCGCAAAATCAGATTTTCGATTGT
The DNA here is from genome assembly GCA_907164885.2 of Dolomedes plantarius. NCBI lineage: Eukaryota > Metazoa > Arthropoda > Arachnida > Araneae > Dolomedidae > Dolomedes > Dolomedes plantarius. The sequence continues at coordinate 70,891,320 of OU015503.1, read as the reverse complement.
TTACCCCGAGAGTAAGGAATTATTTGTTTTCCTTAATCTCAAAGAAAAAAAAACCACATTGAAAAGAAAATCATAGAAAGTCTATCTGATAATTACAGCTGTTGTGACAATAGTAGGAACTAATTGTGCTCTGTTGAAGGGTTCAGGGTACTAAACACTTGTTTTTCATGATGAAAAATGGTTTCAGTAGGTAGATATATAAGAATAATGTACACCTACTCGAATATCTATACTAATATATAAAGAGAGAGAGCGGATTTTGTATGTGGAGAGTAATGTCTGGAACCACAGCACCTATTTGAAAATTCTTTCACTATTTGAAAGGTACATTATTCCAAATGGATATAGGCTATATATTATGTATATCTGATCTACAGAAAGAAAGTTATGGGCCTAAAGGTTGAGCTGATGCTTCACCTTTACAGCTCTTCCTTTGTCAATCATATTCAAGTAACCATACCAACACATCAAACTACATTTTCATTTTTTATCAGTAAAACATTTATTATTTTAAAGATTCAAGTCGAGGAGGTATTGATAAATACAAAAAGGATTTTTGAAATTGGCAACGTTTAAGGGTTTATTGAAGAAAATTATATTTGGAACTACGCTTTTTATTGAACATTTAAGGTAAAAAAAAATTTACAATTTATTGGCTATCAACTGAAAATTTGTTGGTATAATATTACAGAACTTTATTTAACTTATAAACTTTATGCTTTTGAATTTATGTACAATTTTATGCACAATTTGCGTAAATCGAACTTGAATTATTGAACTTTATTCAAAAATCAGTGTGTTTCATTGAAACTGTGAAATTTGTTGATTATTTCGAATAGGCCTATGTATGCTCCTTTATAAGTGAAAAAGTATTGCTTCAATCGAGCTGAAATTTTATATAGATATAGTTGATAGTTCAGATTAAAACATAGGCAAAATTATTTTTTGAAAATCGGGCCCCGGAGTTATTTTTATTAATGTTTTAATGATTTTGCCCCTAAAAGTGGCTTATTTCGACAGACTATGGGTCCAATCGTACCAAAATCGGCACGCAGGTGGCCCCGGACATGATTCAGTGCCTGACGTAGCCGGATTTTTGAATTTTGAATTTTAAAACTAGTTATTAAATTTTTTGTGCCATTTTTGGGGCTTTTTTCATGTTTTTTTTTTGTATGTGGACTCTGTAGCGGATAGGCTATGGGGCCGAATTGCATCACAATCGGCATGCGGGTGGCCCCGGACACTATTCAGTGCCTGACGTTACACTTTCCAAAAAAAATTTCTTTTGCCATCACCCTCAAGAAATCCCAAGGTAAAACATACAAATATATTGGACTTGACTTACTGGAAGATTGCCTTACTCATGGACAATTATATGTTGGTCTCTCTAGGTCAGGAAATGCGGAGAATAAATTTATTTTAAAACCTCAGAAAAACGAAAAATGTGGTTAACCATGAAGTTTTAAAATAAATTATACCTACCTAATATCTACTTAAGATAGATAATTGTTCAACCCGAACAAAGTCGAAACGGGCCGCTAGTTGCCAATAAAGATACTTATTAATTCACAGAATGATAATAAAAGCAGACGATTTTAAAATTTAGTTAGTTTTAAATAAAGTTGTTAAAAAAAGGCGAGTGCACGCCATCTAGCGAAAAAAAAATGTTTATATGATTTTGGTTAAGTATGAAGGGAGAAAAAGGGATCGTCAGAAAAAATCACCTTCTAGAAATAATATATATAGATAATTGTCATATTTTGGAAAATTCTCTGGTGTAAATATTTATTTTATATTTGAAGTAATGTACGTAATTAAATTAATTTCTAATCATACATATCTTGATATTGGATGTATAAGAAATTTCTCACGACTGAACTATGCAAATCTCTTATATTTAATGTTTAAATTTCAAATTTTGCGTTCTTGGTAGCATAATCTTTATAAAGGAGTAATAAATATAATAAACGTGAATAAATGACTAATTATGTCATAAATGTGCCTTTCAGTTAGTTTATGGTGTTACGAGACAATTATAATAATACTATTAAACTGTAGCTAAACGTACCGAACAGTATGTATATATATATACATATATATAAGTATGAATATATATATATATATATATATCTATATATATAAACTCACGGAGCAACAGGCCGATGGGGACCAGAGTCGGCGGTACCCATCTCCACTTTCTTGACCGTGGTCTTGGCGTGCCATACAGCATATGTCTCAGTCAGGTGGTCAACCTGACGTGGGACCCCCAGAGTTTAGTTCCCAAGCATACTTAGTCCTCATTTTATCGACCCACTCAAGGGATAAAAGGCTGAGTCAAACTTGCCCAGTCGCAGGGTCGAAACCTTGACCTGTGGGACCACAGCTTGACGCTTTTAACGACTACGCCACCGGGCTCTCTCTCTCTCTCTCTCTCTCTCTCTCTCTCTCTCTCTCTCTATATATATATATATATATATATATATATATATATATGTATATATATATATATATATATATATGTATATGTATATATATATATGTATATGTATATATATATATATATATATATATATATATATATATATGTGTGTGTGTGTGTGTGTGTATATATATATGTATATATATATATATATGTATATATATATATGTATATATATATGTATATATATATATATGTATATATATATATATATATATATATATATATATATATATATATATATATATATATATATATATATATATATATATATATATATATATATATAGGTCAAGAAATTATTTGGGAAAGAGACATTTAAGTTAAAATTTAAAGGGGGCTTCAGGATAGTTTAATTTCGTGGCGAATGCCATTAGTTTAATACAGCAGAGAACGAGCGCGCAGTGATTTTCAGGGGAATAACCTTTTTGAGATAACCTTGACTCGCGTCTATGGTCAAGCGAACGAATCTATTTTTAGAGCTCGCACGGGCTGCGAGGAGTAAAATTATTACATAATCAGAGATGGAAGGCTCGAGAACATTCCATGGACATCACAGGGCATGCGCGAAAGTTTTTGCGACTAATTTTTAACAGAGGATTATTGGTATAGTGTCTTTGGATTCCGGCTTGCGCGGAGCGTGCGTCAGAGGGGAGGGATCGAAACAATGGCACGGATTGAATCTGGTTAATTAATAGTTATTGAATAAAGGATTTAGATGTAAACTAATTGTCTTTAATTCCACAGACCTACGATGTTACTGACTGCATATATTTTAAGAGTAAGTAGTAGGGAACGAGTAAGAGAGAGTACGAGAGTTTAAGCTCGTCATATATATATATATATATATATATATATATATATATATATACAGGTTGTTATCAAAGTAATGGAAACATGTAGGAATAACATGAAATTCTCTATTAATATGGCATAGGACCATCTATGGCATTTAATACCACCTGAATTCACTATAGAATTGAATTATGCAAGTCATGAATAGTGGTTAAGGGAATATTTTACCATTCTTTACGGATATATTGTCAATGTTCCTTTAGAGATGCTGTTGGTGGATATCGATTTTTGTCTCTATTCTCTAAAATAGACCACAGCAGTTCTATGATATTTAGGTTTAGGGACTGTGCGGGCCAGATAAGATATTTGACTTGGTCTTTATGTCCCTGAAGCCACGACCTGACACGTCTAGCTGTATGGATCAGAGTATTATCATCATGGAGAACGCCATCTCCTGTAGGAAAAATGTTTGCACCATAGGATGAATCTGGTCAGCTAAAAGTTCGACATAGTCCTTCCCAGTCCATCTCCCTTTCAGGGTTTCAATAGATCCCTTTTGAAAACCATGAGATGGCCGCCGAAACCTTGAGAAATTTCCCTTCATGTTCGAAAGCTGGCATGAGACAAGCATGATCATACGCTTGTGTAGGTGTTCTTCGGACATACGCACGTCCTGTTGCGGTGAAGAAAGTGAACAATGATTCGTCTAACCAAATCTCATATTTCGACGTATCACTCGACTAGGATTTGTATTCGTGGCACCACTGTAGAGGACGTTTTGTATGCACATCTGTTACAAGTAGCTTGGGAATTGCTAATCTGCCGTAAAATTTTTGTTTGTGAAGTTTTCTCTTACCTGTAATGACTGATACTTGAGCCTGCAGATTCAGATGGAGCTCTACGGTCAATTTGGTTGCAGTTATCTTCCTTTTTTGATGTCACAATCCGCTTCAACACCCGTCAGTCTCTTTCACTTAGCTTTCCCTTTCGTCCACTATTCTTCTCACAGGGGATGTCTTTCCGTGCACTCCGTATGCCTTCATGACTTCCGATATCATAGCTCGGTAAACACCCAAAACCATGGGGGATGTTGTAACATATAATCTGATTAGACGTGCTTCAACAATTTGACCTCTCTCCACAGTCTACAAGGTTTGACATCTTACGCTATCCCCCAAAGAGCCTGATCCCCATAGTTTCATTACTTGTCTGTATTCATGTATTCCCGTTTTATGGACAGATTTGGAAAAATGAAAGGCATATTTCGTCCTCAAAGCGTTTTATACAATCCTATCAATGTCATTTCGTATCTAGAGAGTTTACACTGCACTTTATTTCACATTTAGCGCAATTCAAGTACACTGAAGTGCCACTGAATTAGGGATAGCAAAGCCTATGCAAATTGTGTAGCGCTGCGCATCATGTATGCGCAAGTGAGGGCGCTGTGGTAACTGCATATATAGCGCGTAATGTGGTTGTTTTGAATTAGTTGTTGGAATTGCCAGTATGGGTAAACTGCCTGATTTAGACACCTTCAATCGCGGACAAATCGTAGGGGCACGACGCATGGGCCATTCAATTTCCGAAATCGTCAGACAGCTAGGATTTTCAAGGTCGACAGTCTCAAGAGTATACCAAGAATACATGGATGGTGGAAAAAAACTAGTGATCGGGCAAACTGCAAAGGACAATTTGCCTTGACAGTGCGTGGTGAGAGACGGCTCAGACGTATTGTACGTAGCCAGCGAAGCCAAACATTAGCTCAAATTACCAACCAGTTTAATGACGGTGCCAATCGTACAGTCAGTAAACGGACTGTGCAACACTCGCTTCACCGTATGGGTTTCGGGAGCCGTCGACCTACGAGAGTACCATTGCTCTATACTCGCCATCGGGCTGCACGTCTTGCCTGGGCAAGAGAGCACAGAGACTGGAGTGTAGAGGACTGGAAACGAGTAGCATGGAGTGATGAGTCTCGATTCCGACTACTTAACGCCGACGGGAGGCTGAGAATATGGCGTCAGGCTCATGAAGCCATGGATCCTGCATGCCTGGCTGGAACTGTACAAGGGCATGGTAGCTCAATCTCAGTCTGGGGTGTTTTTTCGTGGCACAGTTTGGGATATTTGGTGCGTGTACCAACCTCCCTCAATGCAATTCGGTACGTAGAGTTGCTGGGTGATCACCTCCATCCGTTTATGCTGTACTGTTATCCGCACGGTAAAGGAGTTTTCCAGCAAGACAACTGTACCTCTCATAAGCCCCGGTTGGTTACTGGCTGGTTGGATGAGCATTCCTCTTACTTCTCTGTCATGAATTGGCCACCTAGAAGCCCAGACTTAAATCCTATGGAGCATCTTTGGGATGTTTTGGAACAAGGCGTGAAAGGCCATCACACAGCACCAAAGAACCTTACTGAATTATGGACAGCTTTAGCCAATATTTGGCAAGCGCTTCCCGTGGAACGTTTCCAGAAACTTGTTGAATCTATGCCTCGTCGTGTGGCAGCCATTATCAAGGTCAGAGGAGGCCCAACTCGTTACTAGGTAGGTATCCCTAATTCAGTGGCACTTCAGTGTAGAAAATAAACTCTCTGTATTGGTATTTAAGCGGAAGTTTTAAGAATGCTATAAAATATTTTTGGTTTATCAGCATGGACCTTCCCAACGACTTAATAAGGTAATTAATAAGATTTTTCTATATGGCGAATAGCTTTGTAACACCCGCAATTTCTAACAAACTTGTAACGTTTTGTAATCTGAGTGTCCATATTCAATAGTATTTTATGCTTTCTAAGCACGTAATCGTCTACCATCTTTTGTTCATAAATTGTAAGTAATTGTACAACTAAAAACACGTGCATATCTAAAACACCTTGCATAACTAAAAATATGTGCACTGCTGTTACGTCCTTCCTGAATTAAGTATTTCTAAACGAGACTGCTGGGAAAACAGACAAGGAAAATTTAAACTGAGATAAGCACTAATGATATGGAAGATATATAGTGTTATTGTCCTAAACGAGAGAAAAGGCAACAGATAAAACGTAACATCTAGATAATACTCAGAGGAATAGATTTTTTGCTTCGTCATCAAACCTAAAAGCATTGTTTTCTGAAATCATTATTTCGAAGCCTTCAAAACAGGAGTCCGTCTTTTGTTATTTGTATGTTATTTGTATAAATGAGATATAAGATATGTATCTTCCAAAAGTCTTCCTCGAATTTTCCCATTAGAGACTCATATCGTATTATCAGGCTGTTCAAAACGCGAGCTTAACATAGTAATTTCGAGGCATTTATTCTGACGCCATAATTCAAAAGCAGAATTCGTCCTTGAAAAAAACTTAAATCTCTGACGTTCCCTATAGCTTTTTCCTAATCACTCTTTTGCCAAAATTGTGCTTTTCTTCGAAAACTGACTCCAGTTTCAAGTTCCGTGTTGCCGCAATAAGATCCAATGCACAGCATTGAGTCAAATGAAAACCTTAAAAATGAGTTACAAGTTTGAAACATCTCGAGATTGTTCTGTAAGTTGGCAACAGCGATATTCATAGTCTGAAGAATAGCCGACAGGTAGTAGCACGGTGCTGGAATGCTACACGAGGATTCGGATGCAATGTAAAGATGGCGGCTTCGCTTGCAGCATGTCCCAAAAGGAACATGCTGCAATCCTTTTCTTCGTTTTATAACTGCGGAAGGGATAAAACCCGTGAAAATTCATCAAAGAATGAAAGTTCAGTATGGTGATCATGTCTGCCATTGCATCAAGTGATCGAATGTAAGAGGAAAGGTTCCATAGTTCTTCACCAAAGAGAAACAATTTCGCCACAATTATCAGCGGAACAGGTTAGGCTGACTCTCTCTAGGGATGACATAAGCTTATCTCTGTGGGAAACAGTCACCAGTTCAACGTATGCAGATCTACTCAAGAACCACCTACATTCTGCAATGATGTACAAACGACGTGGTCTTCCGAGTACATGTGTTCTGTTGCAATATGACAATGCTGGACCCAATACTGCCCATTCAACTGTTGCAACCATCCAAGATCTGAGATCTGAGTGGCTTTCACTACCTCCATGTTCGCCAGACCTTGCTCCCAGTGATTTTCTCCTGTTTGGACCGCTCAAAGAGGTAATTAAAGGTAAATCCGAAGAAGAGGTGAATCAAATAGTGCGAGAGTGGCTATAATCACAGCGTAAAGAATTTTTTCAAGAGATATCCATGCTCTTCCAAAGCTCTGTAACACTTGTATTTAACGTAATGGAGAATACGTAGAAAAATTATATAGATTTATTCTTTTTCTATTCAATAAATTACAAGATAAAAAAAAATATTTAAAGTTTTCCTTTGACTTTACCCCGTATGTTAATTTTTTCCGACATAAACTTTAAGTAGTCAGACTAGAAATTTGCCGATTACTATAAATTTCCTTATTTTTTGTCTACAGAGGGAACTGCTTCAAGTTTCTAGTGATATGTATCCAATGGGACTAAAACAAAACAGTTAACACTCCACTCTGTTATATTTACCAGCAACTTCGTGAACAAAGATCGTGTTCGGCTAGAAAATTCTTAGGAATAAGCTTAAGCAATTTTAGAAAAATTTAAGATTGTTTCAGTAATTTTTAAAAACTTAATCGGGATGACCATTACAAATACAAGCTGTACTGGTATGATCAACAGTATATTTGGAAATTTTCACAAGAAAAAAACTGGAGTGTCTATAATAGTTTTGTAAGGATAAATTGAAGCAACAGCAGACAGCTTCACTGGGTAAATCTTTTATGTTGACCATTATGAAACCATTATGAAACCATTATGAAACCATTTTATGTTCGATATTTAGAAATCTGAAACATCAGCAGATAATATCACTGGAACAATCTTTGACATAATTAAAAATTTTAATAGGGAAAATCTAAAGGGAAATTAAACAGCTTCATCAGGTTATTTTGAAAATAACAAAAAAAATTCCGCTGATTAGTTGCTGAGTTATAGCTGTTATAAATTACTACTAATTTCGTTACACCTCCAACTCAGGATGGTACCCCATATACGACCGATTTGAAAGAAGTATTTTATGTCAAAAGGTTAACGGAGGTAATTGCGTTTAACTTCCTGAGATTAATCTAGAATTTTGAATTCTTGATTAAATGTAATTTTTTGATTAAATTTTTTTTAAATGTGTTTTATTGCGGAGGCACTTGTCGAGAAGACATTCACCTATAATTCACCGCAGTTTTTCTGGCCACTTTATTATGGGGGTGCCATATAGGCGGACCAACATTGCCCCCTATGTTCGTCCAGCCATAATTCGCTGGTGACACATAAATCTTATCGTCAATAGAATCCATTCATAGACAAAAATGCAAGAAAACTCACTCCAGATGAATGCAAGAATCCACTCCAGACAAAAATGCAAGAAAACGTGTCAGAGGGTACCGCGAACATAAAAACTAGAATTAATATAGTTGACATCATGTTATTTGGTGAAATGAATCGATCTTCACTTTGTTTTCGACCGCTAGTACAGTAACTATTTGGCGAACACCTTCCGAAGTATACCGTTCCGACATCTTGGTGTCCGTTGTCAAGCATGGCGGTGGCTCTCTGAGGACGTGAGGTCTTGGCATTCCCCAGGACCCTTAATTGTTATTCAGCGTCCTGTGACATCGTAAGTTTACGAAACTATTCTTGTGGATCACTTGCATCCTATGCTTTAGACATGTTACCCTTATGACCGTTTGTATTATCAAAACGGTAACTCACCCGTGTTCGGTTCGAGACCTGGCAATGTGAGGTTTTGAAGAGCATTAAGGATGAGGTACGAGTATAAGCTCGTATAAGCATCTATACTGGCTCCTTCAATCATCTTGGATGTTTATTGAAAATTTTCAGGTTAATATTTGGGGAGTTAGGTTCGATCTCATTTCTTCCCTCCAACATCAATGGAACAGTTAGGACATGTATTGCAGGACGAATGGTACGCAATTCCAACATCTAATGTACATACCCTGTGTAAATTCTGATGTTTTTAAACTTCAATTCGAAATTATTAAACCCATAATTTCTTCTCATGAATTCGAAATTTTATATACTTCAACTACTAAATTAAATTTCTTCAGCATATTTACATCATATACAAAATATTACAAGCATCATATATAGAATATTACATCATATACAGCATATTACAAGAAAATATTTACATCATCTGGAAGCTGAAAAATTTCTTATTCATATAAATCTCATTTCAAGTCTCTATCCTAAAATTTCGATTTTTAATTGAATTTTAAAGCTGATAATACAACAGTGATGAAAAGCCCTTCGCATAAGGGTGACACCAGTAAATGGATGAAAGCTGTTGCATTGCCCGAGAATCACCCCTATGTATCTCGCTATCAGATATCAGCTTGACGATGTAAACAAGCAATCACGAGAATTAAATTGTTGCCAGTTTTTCAAAAATAAATTAATAATATAACTGCCAAAAAGTAATAAGGATGTTGCAAAAGCATTATTGAAACTTCAAATTAGAAAAAAATACTAAATTTAAGTGCTGAAAATGAGCAAATTATTGCAATTTTAGGACAACTTCCGGTTTGATTTTGAATCAAACCATATGTTTTATAATGGCTATAAAATTTCTTCTAAATCACCTAGAGAAAAAAGAAAAACAGTTTTGGAAAGAAGAAGGTCCAAAGTATAAGAAATACAAATAAAAAAAATCGATCAATTGTCGAAAATCGATGTTTTCAACGTAGTCGGTCACGTTAATATCACATTACAATGGCAAATATTTTTTTTACGAGTAAGCCTTATTAGGGGCCTTTTACGAGTAAAATATTCCCTTTTAAGCCTTATTAATAGGGTGGTCCAAAAAAAACTTTTTTTTTAAATTTCAGATCACTAGAGTGCACAAAAGTTGCCATTGGTATAGACGTGAAAAAAGTACTAATTATTATTTTTTTATTAATTTGCCTTCCGGTCGCGCAATGCCATCGAAGTTAGCAAAAAATTGTGAAAAACCTTAATTTTTCATAATTTTTTTAAGCACGCCAGATGGTTTTAATTGCGTTCCTATACCATGAATTAACTACTAAAAATATGTAAAATCAATATATATGCACTTATTATACATTTGTTTCATATCTTCTGGTCGCGCAACATAATACAAAATGAGTAAAATTAGTAGTTTTTGCAAAATTTCAAAGTTTGACTGTTTAGTACATTTTAATCATACGACTTTTAGAGATGCTATAGTTTAATTCTATTAGAATAATATATTAAAAATCCAAGCATATAAGATGAACTTTGATATTCAAGTGGAATTTGGTCGCGCAGCTTCGTCAAAAACAGCAGAGTAGCCTACCTGGACAGAGAGGCGAGGCGTACGTGACGAATGCCAGCGATGCGCTCGCAGCCGGTAGCAGCCATTATCGTTGTCTGACAATTTTGTTGTTTGGCAATGTTTCCTGTCAGATAATTTAGAAATTTTCTAATAGTAAATATTTGGTAATTTTTTTCCTTCAGTCTGCTCATGCCACTGAGCCTGAGTCAGTACTAGATTGTGTTGTGCTTAAGTCTGTATTTTTCTGTCTACTTTTGCGTTCAGTGTTTGTAATTGAATAGTTCTACACGACAGTTATTTATACAATGGATGTGCCAAAGAAAGTTGGTATAGGTACAATAACTAGAAAAGATTTTGAGTGCCCTATTTTTGCTCACCCACGAGACTTGTTACACAACAAGCTTCCTACTTATGAAGATGTCCTTCGCTGCGGCTTTAAAGAGAGATTCAACCTAGCTGTAACAATAAGCAACAAGAGTGTATATATTTTCAAGAGTAGCCCCAACAGTGGCAAAGAAAATTATCGGTTTATATGACAAAGCCTCGATCCCAACTGTTACGGAGTACAGAGTCATCCAGCTAATTAGTTCTTACTACGAATCATGCAGTAAACTCAGAAAGTCGTTTCATCGAAACAAAGATAAACCAGCATTCAAACTTGACAATTTCAAGGAGAAAAGATGCCCTCTTTTTGATATCGCGGCGTGTAAATGTGTAATTGTTGCTACTGACTGTTCATGTAAGAAATCTCCAGATACATGTTGTGTATGTCCTGTAAGTGTGAAGTGCATTTGTGAAAGAGGAAATAAAATTCCACCTTTGGAATTAAGGTTTATGTACTTGCAAAGAAAATACGGCATTGGAAAAATAGTGTCTCTGGATGCTAAGGAAACCAAACGAATAACTAATAGAATAATACGGAAAAACAATAAAAGAAAAAGACCTACATCTTCCGTAATATGCCAAAAATGTTTAAGTACAGATGAATAATTCGGATTCAGACGTTTCCCATATCAGTGACGAAGACTTTGTACTACAGCCTTCAACTTCTTCAGCCAAGCCGCAGTGGCAGATGAGGATTTCATTCAACACTACTGCTGTAACTGATGAAAGAAACCATATCCGAGACCTGGGCTTTAGGCGTATCATGAACGCAAAGCAAGCAATATCTGAAAGTGACTCTTTCAGAATCTTTAAACCACCAAACCTAAACTTTGAAGCTAAAGACTATAACGAAACTATCCAATGGAACACCAGTACACTGACTCCTCCTCCACTGAAGAACATTGACTAATGAAGAGATAAAACAGTATGTGAGCAATGGCTTCAAGCCTGTTATGAGTATATATTCTTTCCCATGCCATACACAGGCAATTGAAAGATGCGTTAAGCTAGTGACCGAAGCTTCAAGTGAAGTGTGTGGACACAGTTCCAGAGACGGCTATATTAGAACCACATTACTGTCACGCTCAGCGATGCCAACTTTTTCACACAAATCCGAATTTCGATGTTTATCAATACATAAAGACTAGAAAGGAAACATAAACAGAGAGAAAGCGAAATAAATTTGTACATTTTGTAAATAACACACCCTACATTGGATGGTTGGTTGGGTAGGGTGTTGGTGGAACTCGAAGTGCAGCCACCTCCCCGTAGTGAGTTCTGGGTCGTTTTGTAAACAAAATGAGCGAAGAGCTACACCAACAATTGAATATTGAAACCAAAAAATTACTAAATATTTACTATTAGAAAATTTCTAAATTATCTGAAAGGAAACATTGTCAAACAACAAAATTGTCAGACAATGATAATGGCTGCTACCGGCTGCGAGCGCATCGCTGGCATTCGTCACGTACGCCTCGCCTCTCTGTCCAGGTAGGCTACTCTGTTTTTTTGACGAAGCTACGCGACCGAATTCCACTTGAATATCAAAGTTTATCTGAAATGCTTGGATGTTTAATATATTATTATAATAGAATTAAACTATAGCATCTCTAAAAGTCGTATGATTAAAATGTACTAAACAGTCAAACTTTGAAATTTTGCAAAAACTACTAATTTTACTTATTTTGTACTATGTTGCGCGACCGGAAGATATGAAACAAATGTATAATAAGTGCATATATAGTGATTTTACATACTTTTAGTAGTTAATTCTTGGTATAGAAACGCAATTAAAACCATCTGGCGTGCTTAAAAAAATTATGAAAAATTAAGGTTTTTCACAATTTTTTGCTAACTTTGATGGCATTGCGCGACCGGAAGACAAATTAATAAAAAAATAATAATTAGTGTTTTTTTACGTCTATACCAAAGGCAACTTTTGTGCACTCTAGCGATCTGAAATTTAAAAAAAAAAGTTTTTTTCGAACCACCCTACTTATTAAGCCTTTTTACGAGTAAGCCTTATTAGGGGCTGAAGGTCCCCTATGAAAAGTGAGCGTAGCGAGTCTAAGGGGAGAAGCCCTAGTACTTTAAAAAAATGTTTATTGATAGGGGTAATATAAAGTTTTTCTTTGTAAAATTAATTTAAATTATTTCACTTGCTATTAATTATTATAATCTGTTGAAAGCTGAGATGTTTATTATATCTTGTTATGTTCTCTTGCTGTATATATTATATTCTCTTACTGTATATATTATATAGTATATATTATACTGTATATATTATATACTTCTCTTATATAGTATATAAGAGGAATTTATTCATCTTATATACTATATAAGGTATAATATACATCTTATATATAATATAATATAATATACATCTATAATATGATATAATATAATATGCATCTTATATACTATATAAGATAAAAGTATATAGTATATAAGTATATACTATATACTTTTATCTCTATTCTCTTATATAGTATAGAAGAGGAATTTATTTATTCTCTTATATAGTATATATCTTATATCTTCTATTATATAGTATATATTATACTGTATATATTATATACTTCTCTTGCTGTATATATTATATTCTCTTACTGTTCTCTTTCTCTCTAGTGAGTCGAGTCCTTGAAATAAAGATGACTGATTAATCGCTACAATGATTTTCCTGGCGTTGTCATCTGATATTCTCATCTCTTTGAAAAAGTTATATGTAACCAGAGATATAATATTAAAATTTACATCCCTCTGATGTATCATCTACTCTTAAAAATCTCATTATCTCTCTGAAAATTGTCTGTGTAATGGCTCTCAAGGGAAACCAAATACGTCATCCATGGCCTTGGAACTTTAAAAATGCAGGACAATAACAGGTCATGTTACATTAACTGACCTGTAGATACGGCCCTAAGAAAAAGGGAAAGGAAAATGTCTTTCTATTGTTTCTCGGCGTGACGTACCACACCGACAGAGTGACTAAATAAAATTGCTCTCTCAAAGTGAAACCACTATCTAGCAAAAAAAATCACAAATCTGATGAGACAACAATGACTCGTGATACCATATTTTAAATGAGTTCTAAAGGAACACAAAAGAAAATAGCGACAGAAAAAAGGGAAATATTGAAGTTTGTTCTAGAAGACAGCATTTTTTGTGATTTTTATTTTGTGCGATGTAATGTCGTGAAGTGCAATGCAATGGAAACACGTGTTTGAAATTGTCTATGAAATTGCCTTGGAGGTATGAAGTCTAGACATAATTACCTGTTGGAAATTGCTGACGTAGTTTCTATTTAAGGTGGTTAACATCACATACCTTAAGTCCTCGTGTAAAGCTAGAAAATTATCATCTCAGTCTTTTTCTTATGACATATTATCATATGAAAATATTTAAATTCTGAATTTTACACAAAAAGCGAGTAGTTTTCCAAATTTTGAATTTTTCAACAGTTAAGATTTTTCAAAGAATAAAATTACTCAAGTTTGTTCTAGAAGACAGTATTTTTTATGATTTTTATTTTGTGCGTGTAATGTCATGAAGTACAATGCAATGGAAACACGTGTTTGAAATTGTCAATGAAATTGCCTTGGAGGTGTGAAATCTAGACATAATTACCTGTTGGAAATTGCTGACGTAGTTTCAATTTAAGATGGTTAACATTACATACCTTAAGTCCTCGTGTAAAGCTAGAAAATTATCATCTCAGTCTTTTTCTTATGGCATATTATCATATGAAAATATTTAAATTCTGACGTTTACACAAAAAGCGAGTAGTTTTCCAAATTTTGAATTTTTCAACAGTTAATATTTTACAGAGAATAAAATTACTGAAGTTTGTTCTAGAAGACAGTATTTTTTATGATTTTTATTTTGTGCGATGTAATGTCATGAAGTAGAATGCAATGGAAACACGTGTTTGAAACTGTCTATGAAATTGCCTTGGAGGTATAAAGTCTAGACATAATTACCTGTTGGAAATTGCTGACGTAGTTTCTATTTAAGAGGGTTAACATCACATACCTTAAGTCCTCGTGTAAAGCTAGAAAATTATCATCTCAGTCTTTTTCTTATGGCATATTATCATATGAAATTATTTAAATTCTGACGTTTACACAAAAAGCGAGTAGTTTTCCAAATTTTAAATTTTTCAACAGTTAATATTTTTCAGAGAATAAAATTACTGAAGTTTGTTCTTGAAGACAGTATTTTTTATGATTTTTATTTTGTGCGATGTAATGTCATGAAGTAGAATGCAATGGAAACACGTGTTTGAAACTGTCTATGAAATTGCCTTGGAGGTATGAAGTCTAGACATAATTACCTGTTGGAAATTGCTGACGTAGTTTCTATTTAAGAGGGTTAACATCACATACCTTAAGTCCTCGTGTAAAGCTAGAAAATTATCATCTCAGTCTTTTTCTTTTGGCATATTATCATATGAAATTATTTAAATTCTGACGTTTACACAAAAAGCGAGTAGTTTTCCAAATTTTAAATTTTTCAACAGTTAATATTTTTCAGAGAATAAAATTACTGAAGTTTGTTCTTGAAGACAGTATTTTTTATGATTTTTATTTTGTGCGATGTAATGTCATGAAGTAGAATGCAATGGAAACACGTGTTTGAAACTGTCTATGAAATTGCCTTGGAGGTATGAAGTCTAGACATAATTACCTGTTGGAAATTGCTGACGTAGTTTCTATTTAAGGTGGTTAACATCACATACCTTAAGTCCTCGTGTAAAGCTAGAAAATTATCATCTCAGTCTTTTTCTTATGGCATATTATCATATGAAATTATTTAAATTCTGACGTTTACACAAAAAGCGAGTAGTTTTCCAAATTTTAAATTTTTCAACAGTTAATATTTTTCAGAGAATAAAATTACTGAAGTTTGTTCTTGAAGACAGTATTTTTTATGATTTTTATTTTGTGCGATGTAATGTCATGAAGTAGAATGCAATGGAAACACGTGTTTGAAACTGTCTATGAAATTGCCTTGGAGGTATAAAGTCTAGACATAATTACCTGTTGGAAATTGCTGACGTAGTTTCTATTTAAGATGGTTAACATCACATACCGTATGTCCTCGTGTAAAGCTAGAAAATTATCATCTCAGTCTCTTTCTTATGACATATTATCATATGGAAATATTTAAATTCTGACGTTTACACAAAAAGCGAGTAGTTTTCCAAATTTTAAATTTTTCAACAGTTAATATTTTTCAGAGAATAAAATTACTGAAGTTTGTTCTTGAAGACAGTATTTTTTATGATTTTTATTTTGTGCGATGTAATGTCGTGAAGTACAATGCAATGGAAACACGTGTTTGAAATTGTCTATGAAATTGCCTTGGAGGTATAAAGTCTAGACATAATTACCTGTTGGAAATTGCTGACGTAGTTTCTATTTATGATGGTTAACATCACATACCGTATGTCCTCGTGTAAAGCTAGAAAATTATCATCTCAGTCTCTTTCTTATGACATATTATCATATGGAAATATTTAAATTCTGACGTTTACACAAAAAGCGAGTAGTTTTCCAAATTTTGAATTTTTCAGCAGTTAATATTTTTCAGAGAATAAAATTACTGACGTTTGTTCTAGAAGACAGTATTTTTTATAATTTTTATTTTGTGCGATGTAATGTCGTGAAGTACAATGCAATGGAAACACGTGTTTGAAATTGTCTATGAAATTGCCTTGGAGGTATAAAGTCTAGACATAATTACCTGTTGGAAATTGCTGACGTAGTTTCAATTTAAGATGGTTAACATCACATATCTTAAGTCCTCGTGTAAAGCAAGCAAATTATCATATCAGTTTTTCTCATGTAACATATTATCAAATGCAATTTTTAAAATTCTGAAGTTTACACAAAAAGCGAGTAGTTTTCAAAATTTTTGATTTTTCAACAGTTAATATTTTGCAGAGAATAAAATTACTGAAATTTGTTCTAGAAGACGGTATCTTTTTATGATTTTTTATTTTGTGCGAAGTAATGTTGTGAGGTAGATTGTAATGGAAACACGTGTTTGAAACGTGTCTATGAAATTTCCTTGGAGGTATGAAGTTTAGACAGAATTACCTGTTATAAATTTCTGACGTAGTTTCTATTGAAGGTGGTTAACATCACATATCTTAAATCCTCGTGTAAAGCTAGCGAATTATCATCTCAGTCTCTTTCTTATGACAGATTATCAAATGCAAATTTTTAAATTCTGACGTTTACATAAAAGACGAGTAGTTTTCAAAATTTTGAATTTTTCAACAGTTAATATTTTACAGAGAATAAAATTACTGATGTCTCATGGTACAGTATTAATTTTTTAATATAAAAAATGTATCTGAAACACTTGCTATGTATTTTAGATATATTTTCAAATGCATTATACAAAGTACAAAAATACACATTTGCTAATTTGTGATTAAAAAATACTGGGAAGAAAATTTCCTATATTTTTAACACAGGGAATGAACTGTGAGTTTAACTAATGTGCTGCCTTAAATACCGAATGTCTGACATGGTTGTCCAAGTTTGTATCATTTTTAACTTTAAAAACTATTTTTCTGTACGCAGTGCAAGATCTCATAAGGGACTATCTACTCTGTTTCCATTTAAACCTTCATCTGGCGCGCCCGTGTATAGAGTGCAACATTTCCGTAGTTTTGAATGGTTTGTTTTTGCAAGTAAGGTTTGAATGTTCTAAGCAGTTTCTATTTATAGCTACATCCTTTCTAACTCAGGTCTGATATTCTGACACATGTATTCCTTTTCATTCATTGTTAGTCGTGATTTAACCGTGGTAAACCAGCGATTATACTGGATTGCAAAACGACAAAATTATGAGTTGATGCAGTAGATCAAATGTGCAGCTATTACACGGTATCCCGCATATCACGAAGATGGACAATCTCATTGTTTTTTAGATTTTTGGACATAATAGGCATCGATTCGCAAGTTGTCCTTAGATGCATTAAACCAGACAGTTTTGAAATAAGGCGATAGTATCTACCTTCTTTGGCCTTTAATTATAAACATATCTCAATATTTGTAGCCGAATTCGAAAGAACGCGATCAGGTGACGTAACAACAGCATCACCAGACAATTTCCCAGCCCTTCCGGGACTTTATGTAACGACTTTTAGAACTGTTTTGATCGCGAAGCATGATATACGTCTCAGTCAGAGATGAGAAACTTCCGATAATTAATATTCAATGTTTGTAAATAATTAGCCTAGAAATTGTATATCTTTTAATGTCCGTAATGTAATGTAAAGTATCTAACCAAGGAAAATATAACAATATTCATTCGTAGTGTTGTTTTAGTGTGACTTCAGTTTTCATATTCATTAAGAATAAGATAGCAACTTTATGTACAGAATAACCAGCAACAATAAAGAACCACGTGGGAACAAGGTAAGAAGCCTTATTTGATACTCAATTAAAGTAAACAATTGGATAAAAGAATATTCAGATCCCACAATATGATCAACATTTTTTAACCTCTCATAAAACGCAGAATTATTATTTTCAATTTGAAAAAAAAAAGTTTATTGCAAAAGGAATAATAAAGTTTGAAAGAGACGTTGCACATTGTGCAACGCGCGCCTGCTGGTGTTCCAAAAATTGACGCGCCCGCTGAAGGGTTTATAATAGGATGTCTAGTATAGTTGGCTCAAATTTTGCCCAGTAGCGTGGGAAAAGATATGGTAGAAATCACACCATAGTTAGAATGAAGATACAATTCAAACGCTTGTTACAAACTCATCATTTAGTGTGGGTAAAAAATATGCTTATATAGATACCCAGGTATTTGCCGTTTTGGATTTGAATAACGTAAAATTGGAGGAGGGAGACAAGGGAAACCTTATAGTATGGGGACTAGACTTGTACAGCTATATTACCTAGCTTAGACAATGCATGTATGCTTGTATTGTATATATATGTTACATGAACGTTTGAGAAATGTGTATAAAGATTTTGATAATTATCAAGTTTCTAATATGAATGTCTATAATTTTATTGCCTCATAGTTAGAATGGTATGAAGGTATTTACAATTAAAATGCCCGTCAGAAACTCTATATTTAGTTTATGGCTCAATAATTGATGTCTAATGGGGACACTCACACTTTTATTATTTTACATTCAAATATTATTATGAATCTGGACAAAGCGGAAGCACTTACTTCAAACTCCTTGCTTGGTGACTTCTAGAAGGCATGATGCATAGTACCATTTTAACAAATAGTATGATATCTAGATTCCTTGACTGGACAAAGAATACATGACAGTAGGATTCTATATATGTTATGTATGCGTATTAGAAACTCCTTTCAAAGTTTTTGCTTAAAGATCAAGTTTCTAATATGGATGCCTAGATTTTTATCACTTCACAGTAATAATGTTACGAAGGTATTTACATTTCAAATGCCTGTTAAAAACTCTTTATATCATTTGTGCTTGAAAATTTAATCTATAACATTAGTACCCTAACTTGTATGATTGTATATTTCAAGAACTTTATAATGGGTTTTACACTGACGCATTTTCATGCAACTCTGTACTTAGTTACCACATGAAGACATGTTACCTAGTATGGATATCTAGATAACCTAGATTAGGGGATGTATAGCGAAAATAGCTCACTTCTACCCAGACTTGGGTGTATATAATTCGAAGTGGCACTCTAAATGAATTTGATACAAACACAGTTTATACATAAAACAATGTTTATTGAATTCGTTGCACATATAGAATTTGCTTTTACAGCAATAAGCATACGTACTACTTGTACGGAATATATATTAACATTCAATAGAAATACAATTTGCAAATACTCACAAACCAGCAGAGAGTCAAACCAGCAGTACTGCCACGTAAACTTTGGGCCCCCTAAGCACTAGCGCAGGATAGCACCTGGAGCTGCTTACATCGTAGCTCCCTTAACTCGCTTATCTATCAACTTTAACAAAACCTCTTTTTTTATTCAAGCTGCTTGGTATTTATACCAAGCGCGTATGCCGAAATTAGCATATCTCAAGCAGCTTCTTTAATTCATTCACTCAAAAGTTCGATTCTTGTGAATCGAATCTTATGTATACCTTACAGATGTGTATATGACCGTACGCATGTATGTAACTTAGACATGCGTATTAGAAACTCCTTATGATGTTTTCGCCGATAGATCAAGTTTCTAATATGGATGCTTGGATTTTTACTATTGCTTAAGAAGCAAAATTGATCCTCGTAAAAGATTTAAATAAATGTAAAGAAATATGAATTCATCTCAGAAATTTTAAGCTACATTACCCCTAGTAAAAATAGCATTATTAGTGTTATGACCTTTACTTTCAAACATTTTGTTTTCGTCTGTTACGGCCATTTAATCCCAAAACGCAAAAGAAAAGAAATTGTCGTTCTTTTTAGTTCAAAGGATTCACCATCCACATCAAAGAGTGGTTAGTGTCACGAACTTCCTTCAAGTATGATCGATTATAGTACACTGTGAAAATAAAATGTTGTTTTGGGTACATTACAAAAATGGATGCATAACTAGAAACGTAAGAACATATGTTTAAGGCCGCTGTGTACTAACCCTATTGGTTTTTCTCACCTCAATGTTAACCTATGGAGAAAATGTGTCTACTATTTACAGGTACAAAAATGCTGGTAATCCAGTAAAAATTGTAATTTTAGAGAACGTGAACTTTCTGCACCTTTCAACAAGATTCATTTTAGAAATTTGTTCACCAAAGGGATTGATAAGTCTTTAAAACACACCAACATTTTCCCCTATAATCTCTCTATTCTAAAAAAATAACTCTTGTTGCCGCTGTCAAAAGCTTGTAATGCTATCTCCTCCAAAACCGCTGGGGGTATGGTGTCGAGAGCGATACCAATTGATGCAGGAAAATGGGGGGACCAAAGTAAGACATGTCTAATCTTCGTCGGACTTTAGTTTTTTTTAATTTTATGCTTTGTGGTAAAATATTGACTTTTTCATCTTCAGATTACGATAACTCACCAAAAAATGATCGTAGAATTTTGGTCTTTTTACAACCTAAGACTACAGACATTTCTCTTTCAAACTAGACCTCATTTGTTTAAAACTATTTTAAAACAGACTAATATTTTCATCAAAAAAATTAAATACAGTTTTTCCAGAAATATTGAGTATTTCATCTTCAGATTACGACAAGTCGCCAAAAAATGATCGTAGAATCTTGATCTTTTTACAATCTAAGACTACAGACATTTGTCTTTCAAACTAGACTTCATTTGTTTAAAAATATTTTAAAACAGACTAATATTATCATCAAAAAATGAAACACAGTTTTTCAAGAAATATCGTCCCCTGTGTGAATGTAATATCGATGCTCCTCGAGTTTTTATCTTACAAAGAAAATATTTACATCATCTGGAAGCTGAAAGCTTTCTTATTCATATAAACCTCATTTCAAGTCTATATCTTAAATTTTCGATTTTTAATTGAATTTTAAAGCTGATAATTCAACAGTGATGAAACACCCTTCGCATTAAGGGTGACAACAGTAAATGGATAGAAGCTGTTACATTGCCCGAGAATCATCCCTATGTATCTCGCTATTAGCTACAAGAGAGGAGCGAGCGTAGCGAGCCTAGGGGCAAAGCCGCTAGTAATTTAAATTTTAAAACATTATTTGCATTTTTTAAAACATTATTTTTTAAAACAATGAAAAGTTCCCCAATGTGTAAAATTTCTATGTCTATTAGAGTACAAATTTTAAAAAAAATCTTTCAATAACCGTCGGCAATCCTTGGA
>OU015503.1:70674487-70864487 GCA_907164885.2 Dolomedes plantarius | reverse complement strand
CATTCTAGCTCAATCCAAACATTTATATTTCAGGTTCAGTTATTATGAAAAATCGATCGATCCGATAAATTAATGTAAAGCTGCGATATTCTGAACGAATATTGCGGGAAAACGATGGATCGAGGAACGATCCGTGCGGTCTGTTTTTGCTTGTTTTCTATGGAATTTATTCGGGACTGGATGAAATAAACGATGCATACGGGAAAACGATCGATCGGGGAACGATCGATCGAGATTCCACTGTATATGGATCCTTAAAAAAATTAAGCCCATTTAAAAAAAGGGGTAAAAAACAATGGGCACATTTGATATGAATAAGTTGCCAATTAGTACAAAAAGTAATTTTATTTCAACTGAAATTGAAAATAATACGCTCATTAAATATCAAATTTCATTTTTTACTAAATATAATTAAAATAAAAAACTAATGTCATTTAAAGTATATTTCCTTTTCCTTACTTTTAATATTTAGTTGACCTATTACTCACTGTAGTCATTTAATACTTATATACATATATCTATTTACAAACTGATTTTTTTTTTTTTTTTGCATATTTATAACTATTTTATAACGATGATTTTAGAACACTCAATCTCGGACTGAAAAAAATTAACGGCATCATTTCTGATTCTCTTTATTGTGACATATAGGAAATTATAATTAAGAAAATTATCTTGACAATGAGCCCCCTTGTACACATTTTTTAAACTATTTGCTATAGGTATATTAAACACTGATACCATATAAAAGGGAAAGCGAATAAGATGCAAGTCTTCGTAAAGTCAGTGGGATTTCAACAAAAATATTTTTTCTTATTTTATTCTTCTTAGGTATTTGGGGTGATTTATCTTTTTTGAGAAATGCCAGAATAATAAAATAAGTATTTAAACTTGCAACTACAAAATCCCTTGATTTATAATACATGAAAATATTAGAACTATTTAGCAAATAAAATAATTTTGGAATTCATTTTTTTTAAAAGATTTTTGAGAAGATATCATTTATTCCTTAATTTATTTATTAACACCTTTCCACGTAATTAACTGAATATACTAACATAGGGGAAAATGTGTAGTTTAATTTCTCTTCGTGCAATTCTTAATTACTTATTAAAATATAATGTTTATTTTTCCTTTTTTTCCCGATAATTTAGATGAAAAAAACCCAATGTAGTTTCCCATTTTTGAAGAGATCATTGTAATATCAATAATTTTCGCTGTCATAAATAAACTTACAGTCATTTATCACAGAGAAAATTTATAAACTATTAATAACTGAATGTTATAACTGGAAACTCCGCAGAAATAAAGCAAAATTTCATTTAATTGTTTTATTTTGGCTAGATCTAAAATTTTAAGCATGCCTGTTTTCAAAAAGTAAAGTCAGTGAATGGCCACCTCAGAATAACAGAATAGCCGTAGAGCAACCCAGAATAACACAACCTCAAAGTAACAGAAACTTCTGAATGAGGAACTAAATTTACATTTAAAGATTCCCTGAACATAAAGGCCTATAGTATAATTTCTATGCAGACAAAAGTTTTTCTAAAGTGATCTAAACACTGCTTTATATTTCAAATTTCAAACAAAATATTTCAATATTTCTATTTTTTTACTTTATATTAAATTAGAATTTTGATGACACATACAAAGTGCCATTGCACAAAAGTTAGTAGTTTTTCATGATTATAAGATTCAATGTATGTATGAAATTCACTGATTATAAGATTCAATATGTGTATGAAATGATAAAAATATTCATGATTTCAGAAAACAGTCCTCAAATACCCTTTCCTGTCCCAGCATTTATTCCTTTGGTTTCTAGAAGGAGAAAAAATAACTCATCTTTTAATTTAGAAAAGATTCATTATCATATTTCTTAAATATTCCTTGTTCACTAGTTTGTGAATTAGAACCAAAATTTATTCCTTATTATCGTAGTACGGTATTAAAAAGTCTTACTTCCAGTTATCCTATAAAACAGATCACGGGATTGCTTGGTGCTGCCATCTATAGGCATCATTGGTAAATAAGTTAAATTGGATGCACAGGTTTTAACTTTTCGCTCACATTTCTCACATTTTTAGGTCTTCTAAACTATGTAAAATATTCGATGAAATAGAAATAAATGAATGTTTTTTCTGATATATTCTTATTAAAAATAATTGTTGCATTGGAAAAGATGATGAAGTGGTCACATAAAAATATACTTAGTTTCAGCATTATTAGGATGGAATAATCAGGTTACACTGAAAAAAAAAAAAAAAAAAAGATGGAAACAAATTGATTTTATAAACGAAGTACTTCATATTTATTTTAAATTAATACAGATGAGGCTTAGGGCCGGTGGCTTATTGCCGTTTACAAAAAGTTACATTGTTGATCTTATCGGCTCAGCAAAGGAGGGTCAGGCGGCCAACATGGCTTCACCGAGGTTCGTCGGAGTACTTTCTGCCAGGGCATAGGAAGCGGGAATCGTGGATACATCCTTCGTTGGCAGGGACTAGACGACATCTGTTTCTGCAATTCAAACTCCGCTCCTGTGCTGGCTCTGTCACGTGACGTGAAGAGGAAAACATCTTGAAATTGGCGCTCGCCAGTAATTCCGCCAATGCTGTAGTACAAAAGAATATTTTGTGTGTTCTACGAGGGGAAAGGGATAAATGGTGAATCTTAAAGCCTATCGTTTGGCAACCCCCTTTAGGGGATTCAGGAAGAATTTACTGATAAGAAGTTAGGCAGTTAACTTGGATGAAAAGAGTTGTATTTTCATGTGTTTTTCCCGACTGTCTGGGGAAAATCCACAAATGTAGGAATCATGAGGTAACTGTCCCTAATTACGTTGCGTAGTAGTATGGAACAATATGAATTAGCAAAAAGCGTTACGACAATAATTATTCTGGATAGTTAATTAAAGTAATTGCAATATAACAAATAAAATTTCAGATATTTACATTAAATTTTATCATCTTGTTATTTATCTTGAAAAGGTATTACCCATTGATATACCCTTTATCTGTTTAAAACAACCCATACCGTTAAATAGGTACTTTTCAAAGAATTAAATTTACATGCATCAATCCATTCACAATTTGAGATTAAAGTGCTTATCCAGATGGGAATTATAAATTTCTGAGCAGATATTCAATCAGTCTGTAATCAGTGCTTTTTTTATATATACATACTTCTTATTGTCATTGACACCCTACTTCTAGAGGCTGTTCACACATTTTTTAGACGATGTATATTGTATTCACAAAACTAAATTACATAAAATTCTTGTGTTTTAAATGTTCTATTTGACATCCCTTATTCTGCACTATCTTTCGACACCGCAATTTCCAGGATAATAATGCCTTTTGAAGTGTCAGAAGAGGTATTGTATCCCATTCCTCCTGAACAGCTTTCCAGAGTCCTGTAAGGGTTTTGGGACGACGTTTGGATAATGCAGATTTTAAAAGTCCGAAAGCACAAAAATCCATAGGTGATACATCGGGAGATTTAGTAGATATATCAGTGAAGGGTATAGCCTTGATACCAGTTTTTTGTTCCATTTCTTTTAGGAAATTTACAGTGGATTTCGATGTGCGACTGCTAGCTTTGTCCTGATGGAGTCTCACAGATTGATGGCACTGTGGGTAAAGCGATGGTATTTCATTCAGAAAAATTGGCAATAAAATATGTTCCTGATAGTATTTGGAGTTAATCTTGACATTTTTTTCCACTCTCTTTATTTTTAACTTGCCATTATAAGAAAAACCAGCAACAATCATGAATCCCTTAGAAAAACTTTCTTTCGATTCTTTGAACCATGTACTTAAATATTTTTCTTCCCTTTTATGATAATAAATGGCTCTTTTTTGTTGCAGTCATTTAAATACACCCATGATTCATCTATTATGACAATTGTTTTCCATTTTTCTTTGGATAAGTGTTTCTCATATAGAATTCTGCAGCGTGTCCTGCGTTCAGCGATATGATTTGGAATATGACGATGCACATTGCGTTTTTTCACTTTCTTAAGATTTAAATCAACGTTTATCATTTTGTTTACAGTGGACACCGAGCATTTTAATGATTTTGCAACTGTCCTTTGACTAGGGGGATTTTCTTTTAACATTAAACAACGTACCTTTGCAATAGTCGAAGATGTCCGCTTTTTCCTTGGATACTTGTTTGGAATTTTTGTCCCACTTGAGGCTCCAATTTGACGTTTTTTTCCTTTCTTGTTGACGATATTACCTATCGACGCTTTAGATATCTCAAAACCATGACTCTCACATCGTTTTTGGATAACGGAGTATGCATATTTCTCTTCGGAAAGAGCATAAATGTAGCCTTCGAACCACTGCTTTGTTAAAAATGCCATTTTTAATAAAAACAAAACTTTCAAGCCGCATACGATAATTTTGACTTTTAAAAATATAGTACAATTGCAATTATTTCTTTTGCAGCAAACAATTTTTTATTACCGCTTACCAAAATCGTCTAAAAAATGTGCGAACAGCCTCTGTATTACGTCTTTTACCACTTCTGTTTTACATATCCGGGTACGATAATTTTGATGATAGCGAACCATTTATTTTGCCGTCATACGATTGTTTACAGTTTCAGTTTTAAGAGAATGTGTGTGTTACGTTGTGACTCTATTAACTTATGAAAAAAACTCTCTCTACGCACTCAGAAGAGTGAGGTAAAATCATCAAATGGGTCATGAAGTGTGATAGGATTTCATAACTGGGATTATTGATTCCGTGTTTTATATGACGTAACAAATACCAAAATTCTAGGATGGTTTCGTAAGAGGGAGATGTATCACTATTCAACCGAAATGATCTCCAGTTGTATCATTTCTTGAGTCATTAATTTACATAATAACATGGCTAAATTACATTTACATAATTATTTTTTTGCTGTAACGGAAAATCCAGATTCTGGGACATTTTCAAACTGTAAAACCCAAATCTGAGTTTAATAACCCAGGTCTGGGAGCCCTGTCTGTAGTATCTATAAAGTGGTAATGCGGCTCTAGTGCTGCCATCTGGGAAATTTAATTGAAATAATTTCGTATAAAATTAGCTTTGAAGATTATTTGGACCCTTAAAAAAATCAGGACAATTTTAAAGAAGGGATTAAAGCAATAGGTACATTTGGTATGAATATCCACAAGCGACCTGTTAATACAAAAGGTAATTTCATTTCAATTCAAATAAGAAAACGTCCATTAAATATAGAATTCCGTTATTTTTTACTAAATATAATTATGCGGCAATAAAAATAATTTAATGCCACGTAAAGTAAATTTCCTTTTCTTACCCTTAATGATTAACTTTCCTACTACCCAGCTTAGTCACTTAATACTTATATTCCTATATCTATTCATAAAATGAAAAAAAAACAATTTTTTGTATATTTTATAATTATTTGTTAACTATGATTTTAGAATACTCATTCTCGAACTGAGAAAAAATTAAAGGCCTCATTTCTGTTTCTCTTTTTTGTGACACATAGGATGTTATACATAAGGAAATTTTGTAGACCCCAAGCACCTATTGCTATGAGAATTTAATTTAGTGTTAATATCTAAAAAGTTTACATTAATATTATTTTCGCTACTTTTTATTAGTTCCAGATTAGGAGGGTAAAAATTATGTCTATACGATTATTACTTTTATTAATTACTATTATATCATCTATATATCTAAATATATTGTAATTGCTATTATCTATATTATTAATTTCAAAATAATGTAAGTATAAATTGGCTAGCATACTTGAAGTATTTCCACCTTGTGATACACCTTTGGTCTGTAAGTATATACTATTATTATGTAGTATATAATTATGTTTAGTTACTAAATCTAGGAGACTATTGAAACGAGTAAGATTGATTTCGTTGCTTAAGTATTGAATATTATTTTGTACTAACTTTATAATTCTTCTATTTAAATAATTTATATTGATATTATTGAATAAATCTTTAAAATCATAAGTTACTATTGTTTTACAATTGTCATATGTTTGTATTTTTCTAATTAGACTAAAACTGTTATCAATTATACCACAAACACCAGAAGTTATTGTTTTATAGATTAATTTAAGGTAATTTAATAATATTACACTTGCTTTAGTAGCATAAGTCTTGTGTCCACAGGTTACTGGTCTAAAAGCAATAGGTGTTTTATGAAATTTAGGAACTAAAGTAATATATGGAAATAAATAGTTGTTTGATGTTATACCTAGAAGTTTATATTTTGCAATAATTTTCTTTATAATAATACATGTAGTTTCTTTTAAAGGCTGAAAAAGATCACTATTGTCTAGTTGTTTTTTTAAACAAATGCAAAATATTTTTTACAAATAATTGCATAATTGTTGGCTGCTTTATCTACATAAGTGATTATAAAATATTCTTGTAATTTTTTATAGCTTCTTTTAAGTGTTTATAGGAATTTTTAAAGAAATTTCTATAATTAGGTAGTTTAGAATGTACTATCTGAAGTAAATTAATTTTCCATTGAATGAAGGCTTCTGTAGGTATAGAATAATTAATAACTATTTTATAGATAAATTTATCTAAATCAGCATTTAAGAAACTTATAATTTTCTTATTATTATATGTACTAGGTGATCTATATTTAGTTCCCAAATTCATCAACTCAAGCAGTGCTAAATTATCAACTAGTTCCAAATTGCCTGTTATTACATGACCATGTGCCGTGTCAACATAACTATTGTATTTGGGCAGATGACTTACACAATTTAAATTTATAGATTGAGTAAAATTTTTTTATTCCTGATTATAGTTAAATATACGTCTACCCATAGGCAGTGAATATTTAAAGACACGTTTAACTTTTATTTCATTTACAGGAAACGTATCATGAAGTTTATCAAAAGTACTATTGAAGTTTATGTTATTTTGTTTAGGGTTGGTAAAATTTATTATACAATAAGTATTATTTGCAATGTTATTTTTTTAAATAAGTTTATTTTTATATGATTAGCCCGTGTTAATAGTAAATCATATACCAGATGCTGAAAATGATAATTCTTTATTTTAGTACTTAAAAATAGTTGATGTAGCTTAATGATATGTTTTTTAACGATAGAAAATATCCAAGCTTTTAATTCTTTATATTGATAATCATTAATAAACCTTTCCTGAAAATTTAATAAAGCATTTTTATAAAATTTACAATCAAAATTCTTACTATTTTTATAACTTTTACCTTTTTTAGTTCTTTTTGATGTTTTAGTATCTTCGATTAGTTGTGGGTAAATAGGATGAGCTGACACATAAGTAAAATTGAACTTAACGATATTTTTCTCTTTATAAATTTCACTAAGGCCATATGGAAAAATAGTTTTATGTTTTTGCATATATATATTTTCATAAAATAACCTTTCAGAGGGTGATTTAATTATATCAACAATGGAGATAACAATATTTTCAAAATTATGTTTTTTGAAATGATCAAATTCAATGTTTAGTGGTTGCCTATTTAGTGTGTTATATTTTTTTTATATTAGAACGGTGTAAATTTATTCTTATATGTAGTGTATTATATATATATATATATATATATATATATATATATATATGCTATGGTTAAATTAAACGCAGATACCATATTAAAGTGGACGAAAATGAAATATCTCAGCATAAAGTCTGTGAAGTTTGAGTACAAATATTTTCCTCTTATTTAACTCTTCTCAAATATTCGGCATAATGTCGTTGGTATAATCTTTGAATGCGAGAAATGGGAGAATATCAAAATATGTATTTAAACTGGCAGGTAAAGAGCCTTTGATCTATGCTAATATTAGATGAAGATCCTATAATAATTTAACAAATGAAATAATTTTAAATTGTTTTTATTTAAAAAAAATTATAAAAGAAATACCATTTATATATTAATTAATTTTTTAACCACTTTCCACACAATTTGCTGAATATAACACAGTGAAAAATATTTATCAAAAATTTATGCATCTCTGAATTAAAACACTAAATAAAATATCACTTTTTATTTTTCCTCCTTCCACATAATTTAACTGAACAAATAGAATATAATTTTACTTTTTTGAAAAGTTCAATGCAATAGTAATGTATTGGTGTGATGCTGATAATTTGTTTTGTGGTAAATGCACTTAAATTTATTTATCAAAGAGAAAATTTCTAAATTATTAATAACTGGAAACTCAGGATCAATAAAGCAAAAATTTCATTAACTGTGTCATTCCGCCTGACTTTAAATTCTAAATACGTCTGCTTTAAAATAAATAGAGTCAATGAAGGGTCAATGTCTCAGAAAAACAGAAACTTATGAATGAGAAACTAATGTTACTTATAAGGATGCCCTGAACTTTAAGGCCTATGATTCAATTTCTAGTAATTTTCCCAAAATAAACCTAACACAACTTTATATTTAAAATTTCAGACAAAAGCATCAAATATTTCTAAAAAAAATTATTTTATTCTAAAATAACACTTTGCTTCAGAATTTTAATGACACATATAAAGTGCCAGTGCACATAAGTTAGTTATATCTAATATCCATGAGTCTTCATTGATTATAAGATTCAAAGCATGTTTCAAAGGATAAAAATATTCCTGATTGCAAAACACAGTCCTTAACTTTACTTTTTTCTGCCCCAATATTTATTCTTACCACTTATGTAAGGGTAAATATAACTCATCTTTTAAGCTAGAAATGGTTCACCACGATTTTGCTGCAATATCTGTTGCTTAATCTTTTGTGACATACAACAAAAAGTATTTCTCTTTATCTCACTACTATTTTAAAGAGCTTTTAGTTCCAGTAATAAAACAAAATATTCCGATATTTGGTGCTGCCATCTATAGGCATTATTGGAAAATAAGTGATATGGGATTCAGTTTACAATACTTCTATTGCAATTCTCTCCTTATTTCTAGGTCCAAGAACCTAGATTAAATATTTAGTGAAATAGAAGAAAATTAATGTAAGTTTTTGATATATTCTTCTGAAAAAATAAATAGTCTGGATATTTAATTAAAGTAGTTGCAATAAAACAAGTAGAAATTCAAATATTTACATTAAAATGCATCATTTCAAAAATTCAAATAAAATTATGTCTACAATAAAGTAAAATTAAATGTAATTATTATTGGGGTATAATTTAAGAAGTTACTGTTAAACAAATAAATATATAGATAATTAAATTAAAATTTAATATCCTACACTGAAAGTTCACTTTTTTAGTTTTGGAAAGATGCTCGGTAAATTCAAAGATTTTGAATTCAAAATATTCAGAATGTCGACGACATGGTTTAGGGTTTTTATTTCCCTGAGTTCCAAAGAATATCATGAATGAATCATCGTATATCTGTAAGTGAAAGGGCATGTTAAAGCGCGTCATCATTTGTACACGCAAAACTTTAGTCTCCATTAAATGACAACTATAGCTCTGGACTCATAGACTTTTTTCAGGTCTCAGAAAAATAGATGTCACTGTCTCAACGTGAATATGGGTTAATATCACATGCCGAAAATTTCATTTTTTTTACGTTTTTACTTTGGCAGATTGTCAGTATGTTCGAATGTTTTAATTAACTAAAAAGACTGAATGTATATATATATATATATATATATATATATACATATATATATATATATATATATATATATATATATATATATATATATATATATATATATATATATATATATATATATATATAAATCGTAACGGACATTTTTATAGACAAAATAATGTAGAGGAAAATATGGAAATTAAATCTAATAGAACATACAAAAGAATATACACTGGTGTAAGAAATTAAGAGAATTTGCAGACCTGGTCGATTATCTCTAGAACTACTGTACCAATTTTAATGAAATTTGATATGCACATACATTGATACAATACAAAACAAATAACCATTCAATAATTTGAATACACACGCATGATCGTGCGTAACACTCGTTGGAGTCGGAAGGTATGAAACAGCGGTTGCAGAATAAACAAAAAAAAATGGGTTAATAGATGGTGTTATTTTGTAGCAATCGGTTAATTTCAAATTGTAACAGTAAAAATGAGTAACGACCAACGTTTAGATGATGGAATGAGGTGGCGAATTGTGGGGAGGCTAGAAGCAGGCCAATCTCAAGTCCAAATTTGTAGAGAGTTCAATTTAACGCCCAGTGTCGTGTGTAACTTATGGAAACAGTTCCAGGATACCGGATCCATCGAGAGAAAGCCTGGGCAAGGTCGACCAAGAGCCACGACGGCCATAGAAGATCGCCATTTGTCGATTATAGCGAGGCGTAACAGGAGTGCTACAGCTTCTCAGCTCTCTCGTATGCAGCCACAGGAACCCTTGTATCAAGGGTGACTGTTTCCAAAAGACTTCACGAGAGAGGGTTGTTTGCAAGAAGACCTGCTGTTTGCGTCCCGCTCACTTCTACGAACAGGAGAATCCGTTTATCATGGTACAGAGAGCATAGAGATTGGAGTATGGATCAATGGGCGACCGTTCTCTTCACTGATGAGTCCAGGTTCAGCCTAAACACCGATTCTCGCCGCGCTTTCATATGGAGAGAACCAAGGACCCGCTACCTACCCTCCAATGTACGCGAAATCGACCATTATCAGGCATCATGTTGGATGGTCGCACACCTCTCCATGTCTTTGAAAGAGGCACTGTGACTGGTGTGAGGTATAGGGATGAGGTCTAGGAGCCCTATGTTCGTCTTTTCAGGGGTGCAGTTGGCCCTGAGTTCATTTTAATGGACGATAACGCGAGGCCACATAGAGCTCTTCTGGTCGACGAATTTCTAGAGAGTGAGGATATTCGCCGGATGGATTGGCCAGCCAGATCTCCAGACCTTAACCCTGCAGAGCATGTCTGGGATGCTTTGGGGAGGGCAATTGCAACTCGAACCCCCCTCCGAGAACCATCCAGGGAATGAAAACAGCGTTGCTGAACGAGTGGGACCAATTGCCACAGGAAATGATAAACTGCCTTATTTCAAGTATGAAATCACGCAGCGAGACCTGTATATCTGTAAGAGGAGACCATACCCCATATTATCCCATCCATTAACCCATTTTTTTGTTTATTCTGAAACCGCTGTTTCATACCTTCCGACTCCAACGAGTGTTACGCACGATCATGCGTGTGTATTACAATTATTGTAGAGTTATTTGTTTTGTATTGTATCAAAGTATGTACATTTCAAATGTCATTAAAATCGGTACAGTAATTCTAGAGATAATCGACCAAGTCTGCAAATTCTCTTAATTTCTTACACCAGTGTAATACAGTTAATATAGTACAGTTTGAGGAACATTTATTTTACTGTATTTTAATATTTTTTTGGATAATGTCCAGTGATCTGCCGCATTAGAAAGAAAAAAAAAGTCAATTTAATCGTTGTTATGCACGGGAAGCAAAATTAATTTAAAGTATCACAAAAAGAAAAGAAACAACATGTTCAGCATTTAATAAATTATATTCTAAAAATTAATCGTTAAAAATTCACCAGAAATCAGAAAATGGAAGTAAAGATTCGAAAAAGATTCCATTTAAAAGAATTTTTATGATCTTTCTCGTGATATAAATTCTATAACCCTCGGATTATTATTTTAAATGTAAACCTTAAAGAATGTTACAAACACAGCTTAAAAATTTTTAATTTAAAAAATTCTAAGAGGAATTTTTCAAAAATTTTTCTTAGTGCACCCCTAAACTATAAGAAGAATCGCCAAGAAAAATTTCAACCCTTTAGGTCCAGCGGTTTGGTCTATGTGTTATTTGTCAGTTAGTTAGTCAATCTGTTACTGAACTGTTGTATATATATATATATATATATATATATATATATATATATATATATATATATATATATATATATATATATATATATATATATATAGCCCATTTATATATATATATATATAGCCCATATATATATAGCCCATTTTTAGACCAACGGTATGTTCAAATTTTACTGATAGACAGCCATTATCAGTTAAAGATATCCCTTCATTAATTATCTCAAAACGTAGCTTACTATTTCAACAGTATCGTGGTAACAACAAAACATGCCTTAGTTAAGGATTGAAATGTACACAAATTGGAATACACTTACCTGATAAAGTTTCGAAGTCTGAAAATATATGATATTCAAAAAGAATGGCGACTGCTTTATACGCAAACCGCAAAGATGTATTATCTGTTTAATACAGTAACCACCGTTTATAGTGATCAGTGGTTATAAGAATCAACCGTTTATAAGAATCAATATTGCAAAAACAAAAACAAATGTATTATTTCCATGTTAAAATTTTCGCTTTAAACAATCAATCCACCAGTTTTAAGAATCAGCTTACACTCTTCGCTTTCCTTTCATGTTTCCAAAAAGCCACTTAAACCCTCAAAAGGTACGAAGTTCTTTCTTTATTCTTTTTAAAAGAAAGAGTGATAAGATGGTATGGAATACATTCGTAAAATGCATCTCTTTCTTTGTTAGACATAACATAGTAGTTTCCCCTTAAACGCTTTAGCTAAACACTGTCGTATTAGCTTGACCCAGGGGCGTCCTAACCGTGCGGATCCGATTTCACTTTTCTCCATTGACAAACAAAGACAGGGACTCTTTGGCCCGTATGCCGATCAAACACTTACGAGAGCAAAGCTCTCGCAAAGCCCCTCCCTTCCGCAGAGGGGTCGCAACTGAGATGCAGATCAAACAGCGAGAGCTTTTTCTCTCGTAAATACGAACGTCACGTGATCAAAACTTGCGGCTAGTAGGGAGCTCTCGTAGACTCGTCTTTTCTCTCGCAAAGCCGGAATAGTCATTCGCTTTGCGAAGGAGAAGGATGTTATCCCTTTCTTTAAGCAGGGAATGGATATTACAAGATACGGATAATCCACTTGAGATGGAAGATGAAGTTTTTATTACAAAAATTTAGACTGTGAAAACATGAATTTATGTGTTTATTACATTTTTTCTACAACATCTTCAGCATTTATGAGCTCTAAAAGCTTTTTATTTCTGACTAACAACTATTTTTGTCTTCCATTATTTTAATTAATGTTTCTAAATTTTGATTAATTTTTAGCAGAATTCCTTGCCGGGATGTTGTTTCGATTTCTTGCACCATAGATTTTTGGGTTTGAAGAGCCTCAGCTTCAAATTTATTTAACTCGGCTGCTTCTCTTTTTCTTTTTAAGGCTAGATGCCTCCTGCCACGTACTGTTGAACTGTCTAGAAAATAATAAAAAATACATAGTAAATGAGATAGCACATGAAACAGAGCTATTATGTCATACATAAAAATCAACATATGTTATTTCATAGAAGTTATTGTCACAGATTATATAGTAAAACTGCAAATAATTATGAAGAAGTTCTATGCAGGCATTTACATAAAACTATGTATGTTACGTAAAACATACAATAGTTTAATTTCTATAAAGTATGGTACTAAAAATTTTTTAATTATCTCCAACAATTTCAGTCTGAAATTTATATTTTAAAACTTGTTACAAAAATTTGATTTAAATTTATCAAAATCCAAATAACTTACTTGATGATTGAGCAATATGCCAAGACTTTGTTTCTGCTGTTCTAGTGGTAGTTAAAATCTTAGGTATTGTAATTCACTTTGAATAACAACAACTTTCTGGGGGGGGGAATTAATTAGTATAAATAGCAAATAATTTTACTTTAAATTTATTTAAAAAATTAAAATTTTCCAAAAGCATTATGAAACAAAAATTCATTTTGTTAGTTACAATAGCTATTTTTTTCTCTGGGATTTTTCTTAGCTTTATGATTATTAAATACATAGTTGCATTTAACAATCATAAAGCTAAACATAATTCTGATATATGACTGAGCATTGGCAGTAATCTTTTGAAGCACAATTATTAAATTTATATTTGCTATTTAAGTGTACAATGTCATGGTCTCAATCCCCACCCTCAAATATTAATAATGCTGTGATCTTTACCTGGTAACAAAGCCTCCTGCAACAAAATATTTTGATCTTTGTTTAATGATTAACTAACAGCATTTTTTAAAATTTATAATAAGATTTATAAACAAAAATAGAAATATGATATTCTTGTACACAAATGCCAGAAAAGTCTAACAGAACATTTTTAGTACTTAATTGTCCCTTAAATAAGCATTAGGACATTTTAAAATTTTGCTTTAATTAAATTTATTTATGATAAATATCTTGCAATGTAAAAATGATATATTATAAATAGCATTGAAAATGATTAAAAGAAATTCTAATAAACAGGTAATTAAATAGAAAATTAATAGTTTACTTACCATCCATTTTTTTCTGTTTTAAAACAGCCTACAAGTAAAAAAATAATAATAAAATATTAGGATATTGCTAAAGTCAAATTACATTTTTTTTTCTTTTCAAATACAACTGAAATTACGTACCAATGCAGATTAATCAAATGACTCATCAGTGATGCCTTCACTGCACTTTTTTCTCAATCTCCTCTACGGAAAAATTTGATGTCTTTTGAGACAATTTTATCTACAAAATGTAAAAGAAACAGCCACGTTGGTCGAAGTCAAAGCTCGGATTTTTCCCAAAGCTGTATAATTTTTCTTAAACCCCAACGTAAGGAAGAAATTAAAATGTGGCGTTTGAGGAAGGTCTCCCAACGTTTTCGCTAAATTGACCGTCGAATCCCCCCCGGGTTAGGGTTCGGGAGGGAACCCAGCTCCCGCAAAAGGGAGGAGAAAAAGGGCGTGGCATGACCATATAAGGTTTCCTTACACATCTTGTAGTCATCATTTGCGGAAGCGCAAATTGTTTGATCAGCATAACTAAAAAGAGTGCTCACCCCCTACTCTCGCAAGAACCCCCCGTTTGCGAAGCTAGAGACACAAAGCTCCAGCGTTTGTTCTGCATACGTGTCTTATTCCTACCTCACACATCCTGGTTGCGGCTTCCTGAACCCTGAAACACATAAATCTTCGGGGAAGTGTCCACTATTACTTAGTAAAACGTGACATCAGATTCAGCACGTTATCAAACCGTGAAACGTAACCTAGATGGTGAATCTTTGTCTGAGACTATTGGTATTGAAAGAGGTATAAAAAGCCTCCTGAAAACTTCATTACGTCAAACTACCATAGAAAACTTTTTCTTGCACCCTTCCTGTAGTTGAAATGTTAAACTGTTAAGCAAGGATGTTGTAACAAATATTGCATTTTTTTCTGCTCTTACTATAATGTGTATCTACTTATAGGTCTACAAATAAAGTTGTATTTTTAAAATTATAAAAATAATTTTAATAAAAGATACTTAATGTAAATTAAAGAGTATTTTATAGTAAATTATCTAATATATGGATATATAAGTTTGTGTGTGTTCCTGTTCAAAAACCTAAATTTCGACTGTAAGAATCAACCGCTTATAAGAATCAACAACAGTAATAACAAACGTGCTTCTTATAAGCGGAAATCACTGTATCTTCTTCCTTATCAAAATATGATCGTTTTATGACCTTGCTGCCAGATGGCAGAACCTTATTGTATATAATTCAACAACTAGCCCGTTTTTAGACCCTAGCCTATATTTGGACCTTCTACTCTCTCTCTCTCTCTCTCTCTCTCTCTCTCTCTCTCTGTCTCTCTCTCTCTCTATATATATATATATATATATATATATATATGTGTGTGTGTGTGTGTGTGTGTGTGTGTGTGTGTGTGTGTGTGTATAAGTGTGTGTGTAATATACTCATTACTTTAAGTCCTTAGATTATAATCTGAAAGGGAAAACTAGCTCATATTAACATGGCTGGAGCTAAACTCATCCTGAGAGAATTAAATTAAATTTGGAAGCAGTCGGGCCGAGTCCTTTATTAGAGCGACAGAAGTACATCCGTTCTTTCAGAAGAACGGCTCGAAAGAATATCATCTTTCAACCTTAAGTGCGAGAGGCGAGAGGAACATATGACTATTATTTGTAGGGCAGGAGATTTTGGGGCTCGCGATGCGAAGCCACTCCTGAATTCTAACATGTACACGTGTAGAAATGCAAAGGCATGCGATTCATGGAAAGTTATGTGGCAGAGGGTTTTAAAGTGATAAATTTATATCAATTCGGATTGGTTTAGGAAAGGGAATTTAAATGGAGGGTATAATATTTAAGATATTACTTACTTACACACGCACACATACATATATATATATATATATATATATATATATATATATATATATATATATATATATATATATATATATATATATACAGTAACCACCGCTTATAGTGATCAGTGGTTATAAGAATCAACCGCTTACAAGAATCAATATCGCAAAAATGTATTATTTCCATGTAAAAATTTTCGCTTTAAAGAATCAATCCACCGGTTTTAAGAATCAGCTTACAGTCTTCGCCTTCCTTTCATTTTTCCAAAAAAGGCCACAAACCCTAAAATGGAAGTTCTTTCTTTACTTTTTGAAAAGAAAGACTGATAAGACGTTGATATGGAATACAGTTGTAAAATGTTTCCTTTTATTTGTTAGAAATCACATCATAGTTTCCTCGTAAACGCTTTAGCTGAACCCTGTCTTATTAGCTTGTCCCAGGGGCATCTCCGCCTTTTCAGGTCAGAGTTCCCTTTTATCCACTGACAAAGACAGGGAAACTTTTTTTACCACCCCCCACTTCTGGTTGTGGCTATCTGGACCCTGCAACACATAAACTTTTAGGCGAAGTGTCCACTATCACTTAGGCGACCGTGACATTAATAGATTCAGTACGTTATCAAACTGTGAAACGTAAGCTTTAAGGTGAATGTTCGACTGATACTGTAATGAGCGTTCGTTGCCAGTGTTTACTTTAGTTTTCTAACAAAAATGCCGATTAGTGTTATAACTTTTTGATAATCGAATTCAAAAATGATAAAAACAAGTAAAACTCTTAGTTTTTCTGAAAAACAGAACTCTTTTTTGCAAAAAAAATTAGGAGAAAACAATTTTCGTGCTACGGAAGGTTGGCTTACCCGATGGAAAGAGAAAAATAATATTGTTTTAAAAAAAAAATTACGGTGAAAAGCAAAATGCGGATACGGAATCAGCTCAAAAATGGCTCTCTGACTGCTTGTCTGCAATAATGAAAAACTACGCCCCACACCAAATTTTTAACCTTTAGCTTACATATAATATATAAATATATATATATATATATATATATATATATATATATATGTATGTATATAAGTAAGTCAGTAAGTCAAGTGGTGTAAGTCAAGAGAGTTTAGCTGCAAAAACTACAATAAATTCCACCATGAATTGAACAAATTATAATTCATAATAATTATTACAATATTACAAATAATAACTATTTACAATTCCACTATAAATTGAACATGAAGATTACATATATGCCCCCAAATGAAAAAAGTTGAAAATGTGACATACACCACTTTGCATTACAACGTCTCAATTGTTGACGCAATCGATGATGGAAAAGGACCGGCATCAGAAATATACTCAGTAAAAAAATAACTTTGTTTGATGATATTCATATGATTGCAAGTACCTGGAAAAGAGTTTCAAATCACTGTATTGTTAATTGCCACCGTAAAGCAGAATATTTTGTGAGACTGATGACTCATGAAGTCAAGAAGAAACTGAGTCTGTTTTGGAATCACTCTGTGAGTGGGTTGGAATCAACGAAAACCTACAGATTCCGGAAAAAAAGACAGAAGATGAAATCGTCAATCAAACTGAGGACGAGGATGAAATGAATGACGTATACCCAGAAAAACCACCATTAAAAAAAAAGAATCCAGAGAAGCACTGAGTATTCTTAGAAAGACTCTTGAATATAGAGGAGCTTTTGAAGACCTTTACAGGACATTTCATGATATTGAAAGAGGTGTAAACAGCCTCCTCAAAACTTCATTACGTCAAACAACCATCGAGAACTTTTTCTTGCACCCTTCCTGTATTTGAAATTTTAAAACCGTTTAGCAGATATGTTGTTACAAATGTAATATTTTTTCTTCTCTTACTATAATCATGTGTATCTATTAATAGGTCTAGAAATTAATTTGTATTTTTAAAGTTATAAAAAAATAATTTTAATTAAAGATAGTTAACGTAAATTAAAGAATATTTAATGGTAATTTATCTAATATATGTATATGTGCGTGTGTATCCAAAAACCTAAATTTCGGCTATAAGAATCAACCGCTTATAAGAATCAAAAACAGCAGTAGCAAACGTGATTCTTAAAGCGGATATATATATATATATATATAGTGAAACTCCGATTTAACGTTATTCAAGGAACCATAAAGAAATGACGTTATATGCTGGAAAAAGTTAAATCGGTGTAAGAGAAAAACAAAACACTACTGAGCACAAAATAAAGACTAATTTAGGTAACATACCTTTTATTTCTTCATTTACAAGGGTTTAGACATCATTTTTTTAAAAATATGTTTTAAAGAAAAATGTTATTTTGTATCCTGAACATAAAGGCGTATGATGTAATTTTTAAGAAGTTTTCGAAAATGAACTTAACACAGCTTTATATTTAAAATTTCAGACAAAAGCATGAAATATTTCTAAAAAAAATTTATTTTATTCTAAAATATAAAATTGCTTTAGAATTTGAATGACACATATAAAGTACCAATGCACAAAAGTTAGTTATATTTAATATCCACGGGTCTTCATTGATTAAAAGTTTCAACGTATGTATCAAACGATAAAAAATATTCATGGTTGGAGAAAACAGTCCTCAACTTTACTTTTTTCTGTCTCAGTATTTATTCTTTTCTCTTATGTAAGGGGAAATTTAACTCTTCTTTTAATCTAGAAATGGTTCACCATGATTTTGCTGCAATATCCGTTGCTTAATCGGTTGTGAATTGTAACAACGACTTATTTCTCATTATCCTACTACTATTTCAATTACCTTTTACTTCCAGTAATCTTATGAAATAAATCTCTGGGTCGTTTGGTACTGCCATCTATAAGCATTATTAGAAGTTACATGGAATTCAGTTTTCAATATACGTCTTGGAATTCTCGCCTTATTTCTAGGTCCTCGAACCAGGATAAAATGTAAGATGGAATGCTTAACCATGAGAAAAATTTTTGAGAATGTCGTGAAAGTTTGGTTTTGTTATGACGACATCAAAGATTTATGTTCTAAATTACAGGAATCCATGCTAAAATATGTACAGGATATCATTAAAGTTAGAGGGGGACAAATTTGTTATAGCTACTAGGTTGCTATACAATGCATGTAAATAAATTTAAACTAATTAAACAACTTATGGGAAAATTTTTAGTTTTGTCCCAATTAGTTTGCACAGTACTGTATATATATATATATATATATATATATATATATATATATATATATATATATATATATATATATATATATATATATATATACATAGTACTGTGCAAATTCTAGGACCGTGTACCCTACTCCAATATTTGTTACTATATATATATATTATAAGTTATATATATATATTAAAATGCATATATATATATTAACTAGCTGAAAACCCGCACTTCGCTACGGAGTACATTCAAAGTAAAAACATCGGTGAATGTATGCAATTAATGCCAATATATATATATAATAAATACGACGATCAATGTATATAATTGATGTAAAATATATATATATTTATAAAAAAATCGTAAGGGATATTTTTATAGACAAAATAATGTAGAAGAAGATATTCAAATTAAATCTAATATAAAGAATACTAAAGAATATAGTACAGTTAATATAGTACAGTTTCTAGAACATTTCTTTTACTGTATTTTACTATTTTTTTGGATAATGTCCAATCGTCTGCCGCATTAGCAAGAAAAAAAAATTATTTTTTGTCTATTTAGTTTTTATGCACGTGACGATAAATTTATTGAAAGTACCAGAAAAAGAAGTCACGTGATCGGCATTTAATAAATTAAATTCTAAAAATGAATCTTTAAAAATTCACCAAAAATCAGGAAATGAAGGTAAAGATTCGAAAAAGATTTCATTTTAAAGGAATTTTTAGGATCTTTCTCGTGATATAAATTTTATAACCCTCAAATTATTATTTTAAATGCAAACTTAAAAAAAGTAAAAAAAAACAGCTTAAAAATTTAATTTAAACAAATCTAAGAAGAATTTTTCAAAAATGTCTCTTAGTGCACCCCTACACTATAAGAAGAATCGCCATGCAATATTTCAGCCCTTTAGGTCCAGCGGTTTGGTCTGTGCGTTGTATGACAGTCAGTCAGTGAATGAATGAATGAATGAATGAATGAGTCAGTTACGGAACTGTTTTATATATATAGATATATATATTAAAAATCTTTGTTTCTTTTTATTACAATTTGGTTTTTTTAGATGCAATCTGGGTTTATGACATTTTTCTCGCCCTGGTTGTGATAGGTTCCCGTGAGGTGATTGATGCATATCATAGCTTGCCCCGGGATCGTAATAAAAAATAATTTCGAAAGAGAACGCTTCAGGGGCGATTTATTTTTTTCGCCAATCAGAAAGTTGTGCAAAACTGGCAGAATTATAGATGTCGATTTGAGGTTGAATTTTTCTTTATTATTCTAAAATTCTGATTTGTTTGCTTGTCTCTGATTCAAACCGGCGGGCAGAAGTGTCATACTTTTAAAAATATAGTGGCCATGAAATGGATAAAAGGGTAATAAATTAGGTTTAGTAGCTATCGAATTGGCACCATTTTAGGGTCTAAACATAGTCCTACCATTTAGAGATGATTCATTTTTTGGCCGACAGATGGCAGCAGCAAATTTTAAAAGAACTTGGACAATAAATGTAATTTAATTTTCAGTTTCAACTCGTAGAACAGGTCGTTTGCACTTTATGGAAACTATTTTAATATTTAAGTTTTATGTATAAGTGCCGTGTTTTTTGAGGCGATTTGCTTCTACCTGATAGCCATGGTTCTTTACAATAGCTTTAGCTCGAATTTCCGTGAAAGAAATATTTTTTTAGTACTGTCATGTCAATTTTAACGCATTCCTCTTGGACCATTTTCCAAAGTCCGTTCACTGTTCTTGGATGCCGTTTTCCTAAGGTTCGATTTAATAAACCGAAAACACAAAAATCAATTGGAGAAGCTTCAGGTGATTTTACAGGCATTTCGTTAAATGAGATACACTTTATTCCTGTTTCTGATTCTTTCTTTGGTAAATAATCGGCAGTTGATTTAGACGTGTGATTAGAGGCTTTGTGCATATGAAGCTCAACTGTATCGATGTCCTATACATGTAAGGTTGTAATTTCTTCTTCAAGAATTGGTTCTAAAATATTGTGCTGATAGTAGAGTGAATTAATTTTGGCTTTATTTGAAACAATTTTTATATTTTTAATTTGTCTTTGTAACAAAATCATGCAACTATCATGAATCCCTTTGGAAACTTTTCTGTACTCTGATGAAGTCATTTCATAGTTCATTCCCGTCAGTTGAGCAATAGAAAATTAATCTTTTTTAATTACAATAACTTTAATACACACATGCTTCATCGAGTGTATCCACAAATTTCCATTTTTCAACAGCTAGGTGGTTTTCATATAATTTTCTACAATTTGTTTTTCTTTCAGCAATTATGCTTTGGCAAAAGCAGATGAACTTTAAGTTTAAAAATCTTTTTTAACTTCAAATTTTTATGAATGATTTTATTTACAGTGCCAGAAGACATTCCCAGTTTCGATGCAAATTTTGTAAATAATTACAAAATTATTGTAATATTTTTTTGTAAATAGTCAGTCAGTCAGTCAGTTACGGAACTGTTTTATCTATATAGACTAGATGAAAACCCGCACTTCGCTACGGAGTACATTCAAATTAAATACAACGGTCAATGTATGCAATTAATGCCATATATATATATATATATATTTATATATATATATACAGTGTAATCTCAATCGATCGTTTTCGGATCCATCGTTTTTCCGTATGTGTCGTTCATTTTATCCAGTCCCAACGATCATATTACTTTGTTATGTTTCCGCATCTATCGTTTTCCCGCATTTATCATTCATTTCAACCGGTCCCTTGAAAAACGATAGATCGAGATTCCACTTTACATGAATGTCATTTTAATCTTTTAAAACTATTTTTTCTCTTATATTTCCAAATGCCTAAATATTTTGTATCTAAATGCATTTTTCTCAGGAGG
Organism: Dolomedes plantarius; assembly: GCA_907164885.2. Classification (NCBI taxonomy): domain Eukaryota; kingdom Metazoa; phylum Arthropoda; class Arachnida; order Araneae; family Dolomedidae; genus Dolomedes; species Dolomedes plantarius. The sequence goes on along the minus strand of OU015503.1, from coordinate 70,842,264 downwards.
GGTTTAAAATGATACACATTTTTAAATCTTTTAAAAGAAATCAGTGACATTTTTTATTACCATTTTTTTATTAACTCGCTTTCTTGTTTGATTGCTTGTGTGTGTGTTTGTCCCGTACAAATCTTGTAATCGATTTTTTACTAACTTCCCGACTAGCTAGACATTTGAAACTTTTAGTATAACCCAGAACACGATGACAATGCATTATTTTAATACTTTTAGCCATCTTTAATAAGATTTGAATTCATTTTTAGTTAATTTTGTTTTGAAGACTGGTGCAGCCATCTATCAGCCGGAACGGGAATGAAGTCTGTTAAAGTTAAACGCAAGTTAACTTCCAGTTATTTTAATTTTCTTTCAAGTTGATGGGATAATTAATCAAAAGTATTTTTTTAAAGAATTTATTAATACATAGAATTATCAAGTTTATATGATACAACAGAAAATTTAAAAACATGGTATATAAAAAGTTCTTTTTATCTTGTAATTACACTGAAGTGCCACTGAATTAGGGATACCTCCCTAGTAACGAGTCGGGCCTCCTCTGGCCTTGATAACGGCTGCCACACGACGAGGCATAGATTCAACAAGTTTCTGGAAATGTTCCACTGGAATGGCTTGCCAAATATTGGCTAAAGCTATCCATAATTCAGTAAGGTTCTTTGGTGCTGTGTGATGGCCTTTCACGCCTTGTTCCAAAACATCCCAAAGATGCTCAATAGGATTTAAGTCTGGGCTTCTAGGTGGCCAATTCATGACAGAGAAGTCAGAGGAATTCTCATCCAACCAGCCAGTAGACAACCGGGACATGTGAGAGGTACAGTTGTCTTGCTGGAAAACTCCATTACCGTGCGGATAACAGAACAGCATAAACGGATGGAGGTGATCACCCAGCAACTCTACGTACCGAATTGCATTGAGGGAGGTTGGTACACGCACCAAATATCCCAAACTGTGGTACGAAAAAACACACCAGATCATGATTGAGCCACCATGCCCTTGTACAGTTCCAGCCAGGCATGCAGGATCCATGGCTTCATGAGCCTGACACCATATTTTCAGCCTCCCGTCGGCGTTAAGTAGTCGGAATCGAGACTCATCACTCCATTCTACTCGTTTCCAATCCTCTACACTCCAGTCTCTGTGCTCTCTTGCCCAGGCAAGACGTGCAGCCCGATGGCGAGTATAGAGCAATGGTACTCTCGTAGGTCGACGGCTCCCGAAACCCATACGGTGAAGCGAGCGTTGCACAGTCCGTTTACTGACTGTACGACTGGCACCGTCATTAAACTGGGTGGTAATTTGAGCTAATGTTTGGCTTCGCTGGCTACGTACAATACGCCTGAGCCGTCTCTCACCACGCACTGTCAAGGCTAATTGTCCTTTGCAGTTTGCCCGATCGCTAGTTTTTTTCCACCATCCATGTATTCATGGTATACTCTTGACACTGTCGACCTTAAAAATCCTAGCTGTCTGACGATTTCGGAAATTGAATGGCCCATGCGTCGCGCACCTACGATTTGTCCGCGATCGAAGGCGTCTAAATCAGGCAGTTTACCCATACTGGCAATTCCAACAACTAATTCAGAACAACCATAGTACGTGCTATATATGCAGTTACCACAGCGCCCTCACTTGTGCATACATGATGCACAGCGCTACACAATTTGCATAGGCTTTGCTATCCCTAATTCAGTGGCACTTCAGTGTATTATAAACATCTAATGTATTTTAATGTGTTATAATACTATTTTTTAATGAATAATTGCTGTATCTCATCTTTAACTTTTAAAGATAGAGACAGATAGCCAGATGGATACGAAGACTCCAGGAATACGACATTGCGATTCGTTATCGTAAAGGATCTTTGCACGGGAATGCAGACGCCCTACCACGAAAACCCTGTTCCGGAAGCTGCCATTATTGTTCCAGAGTGGAAAAGAAATTCGGTGTTATACATCCCGCAGCAAGGCAAACTACAGATTCTACATCATCAGAGCCAGATCCATGGAGTAATGACGAAGTTCGAAATGATCAACTGGAAGATCCTGATCTGAAGCCCATTTTAGAATTTAAGGAGTCATCCGGCACAAAACCTACCTGGCAGGATATATCCAACTTGAGTCCGGCAACAAAGCATTATTGGTCTCTGTGGGACTCATTTCACATTCGGAATGGCGTTTTGTACATAAAATGGGAATCTGATGACTGTAAAACATGTAGGTGGCAGATCCTTGTTCTACTCCCAAGAACTGGGATACCTAACGTTCTTAAAGAACTTCATAGTAGTCCAACCGGAGGCCATTTCGAAGTCACTAAAACCTTGTAGAAAGTTCGGGACGTTTTTTCTGGAACAAAGCGAGAAATGACGTCGAGAAGTGGTGTCAATCCTGTGATGCCTATGCGGCCCGTAAAGGCACGCAGTCGAGGAAAGAAAGCTTCAACGTTCTAATGTAGGAGCACCCTTTGAACGAATCGCACTCGACATTCTAGGTCCTCTTCCACGGACAACTGATGGCAACAAATACATCCTTTTTGTCATGGACTACTTTCTGAAGTGGCCTGTGGCATATACAATCGCCGATCAAGAATCGTCGACAGTAGCAGAGGCACTAGTTCAAAATTGGATGTCAAGATACGGAACACCTCTTCAGATTCATTCCGATCAAGGAAGGAATTTCACCTCTGCTGTGTTTAAGGGGTTGTGTCAGCTATTTGGAATCAACAAAACCCAAACAACTCCTCTATACCCACATTCGGACGGGATGGTTGAGAGGTTTAATTGAACCATCCTTAATAACCTCTCAAATAACCTCTCACTCCTGGTTTCAAGAAACCAAGAAGACTGGGACCAAAAGTTATGTTTATTCCTACTTGCTTATCGCACTGCTGTCCACGAAACTACTGGCTATATACCATTCCAGATGCTTTTCGATCGGAATCTTCGTCTGCCATGTGATCTTATGTTCAGACGTCCTCCAGACATGCCTTGATCGCCTGAAGAGTGCATTAGTGAACTCGAGGCCCGTTTTGAAGACGGCCATAACATCGCCCCTGAGCGGATGAACATTGCGACTGAGAAGATGAAGACCTTGTACGACACGAAGGCAACAAGACATGAATTCCATGAATGTGATAAGGGATGGGTCTGGAACCGATTGAAAGTAAAGGACTTTCTCTCAAGTTATAGTTGTCATGGGATGGTCCGCATACAATCCTAAAAAGACTGAAAGACGTCATGGTTCGTATTAGAAAATCGTCTAATTCTAAGCCTAGAAGAGTGCATCATGATAGGCTAGCTTCTTGCTATGGCCATAGTTAATAGATATTTTAAGAAATATACAGATCAGGGTCTTTCTCTTTTTGTATATAACATTTTATTTATTGTAAATGATCATTAAGTAAGTATTGTTATTCCTTTTTTTCTGTTAATGTTGTTTAAAGTAATAAGATGTTCCTAGTATGTATTTATTAGTTTTATGAAGTATGTATTTGTGCGTGTGCGTGTTGATTTTGTTTTAATTTTAGTTGTGATTTTATATTTTAGTTTTCTATTATCAATTGTATGTATTATAAATAAGGCTTCCTGCCTAAGAGCTGTGCTGCCCGGGACTTGCAATCCTTGAGAAAGGAGCAATGTTACAAATTTCGTAAATATTGCATTTTGTTTCGTTAAAATGGCTTCCATGGAAGAGATTCTATAGCGATGTATTTAAAATGGAAGTCTATGGAAATCTCGCTAAATATGAGAGTTATCGCCAAATTGGCGATGGATTTAGTGACTTATTTTGGTCGCCAAATAGTCGCCAACTTACCGACTAAACCTTTTTGGAAGCTACTAGAAATATCTAGCTGAGACTGGCCTATAGGGGAGCTTTGGAAATCTATAAATGTACCAGATACTGGCATTGGAACTCAGTTCAATTTCCTAGTGAGAACTGAATGTGTTGAAACTTCATTAATTGGCATGTATTGTATTCAAAATTCTGGTATTTTGACTGGTGCTTTTAGAATTTTCTGCTGTATAGAAGAACAGTTGATAGTGTTTTATATTTGAATTTGTGTATTCCCATGGAGAATTTATAGAATAATAAATTTATTTTCTGTGAACTTTCTGAAGAGATATTTTTTCAATCCTTGTGAACCAAGGAAAGCGGAACAATATCCTGTTCTTAAGTTTTAGTTAATTATGATGAAAGAATGTCTTATAGGATTTAGTCTGAAATGTTTATGCTGTTTAAATTGCCTAACCCTGACTTTTACATTCTGCATATACAAGTCATTTTGATGTCCGCTATGTTGCCGTTACCGTCTTTTTTTAGTGTGATTTTAGCGAATTTTTAAAACTACGCCAAACCGCGCCAAATGGGTACCAAATTCTTTACTTTAACCCCCGTTAAAAAATTACAGGCATTAGACTTTAATAGACCTTTTCTCATGAAGTAATTCATTATTTAAAAGGCTGAATGTGTAAATTTATTTTCAATGACAAAGGTAAAAAAAAATATTTTAAGAGCTAAGGAAAACACAGGGAGCTTAGGAACTTGTATCAAGATATGTATTTAATCGTCCTTAATAATATGTGAATATATTTCCTTATGTTTCTAAGAAGTTAGGTTTCTATGGTAAGATTTTATGAATTTCCATATGTCAGTACATTATCTAGATTTACAGACAGAGACGTCATTCTCTTTATATGAGATTCTTCTGTTTTTCGTAATAAAGTTGGGCTTAGTTAATGTATAAGTAATACACTATTTATCTTTTATAGTTTTTTACATGCGCACATGTTTATCTTGGTTGCATTATATATATATATATATATATATATATATATATATATATATATATATATATATATATATATATATATATATATATATATATACTAGCTGAATACTTGTGATTCACAACGCAGTACATTTTAGGATAATTACAATGAAAAAATAAGGAAATTGCTTTTTAGGGGATTTCCTTATAAACAATATTTTTTGTTTCTTCATTGAGCGGAACTAATATTACCAGGCTTGTCCGATAACTTATGCATGAGCAAGCTACGTAAAACTGACCGCAGGAGAAACAATTTTCTCTTAAATCTACGCCAGTGTATTTTAAAGTTTGGCCTTGAGACTTAGCTATCGTCGTGGCGAAGCATACTTTGAAGGAAATTGCAGTCTCTTAAAGTCAAAGGGGAGGTCATTGGGAATTAGAGGAATGCGTGGACCGAACACTTTTTCTCCTTGAGCACACTTGGTTAAAATATTGGCTTCGGTTAAATTTTTATGCAGGGCTTGTAGTTTAGCAACATTACACATTTTTGGTGGTTTTAGATTCCGTAAGAGCATTACGGGTGTACCCTTCCTCAAAGAGAGCTTACAATATGGAAGACCCAGTGGTTTAATGGAATGTAAAAACTATTAAAACCGGATAGTTAACGGCATTGCAGACAGTGTCTATCGACTATCAAAATTTCAGCCTTTTAGGTCCAGAGGTTTGGACTGTGCGAGGTCTGTCAGTCAATCAGGGAACTGTTTTATATATAGCTTTAATTTAATATCCATAAAACATACTAATTTGAATTAAATTCTTAACAAACTTCCATTTCATTTAGTATACGGGATAAATTATATCTTTTACTGTATTTAATATTTTTTTTGTCAATTTAGTTCATTGTTATTCGCATGTCGCAAATTTATTTTAAAGTATAACAAAAAGAAAAGAAATTTCGTGATCAGCATTTAATAAATTAAATTCTAAAAATAAATCTTTAAAAATTCACCAAAAATTAGAAAATAGAGGTAAAGATTCGAAAAATATTTCATTTTAAAGGAATTTTTACCCTCACATATAGTGTGTTATAACCCTCACATTATTATTTTAAAGGCAGACTTAAAAAAAGTTACGAAAACAGTTTAAAAATTTAATTAAAAAAAATCTGAGAAGAATTTTTCGAAAATCTTACTTAGTATAGCCCTACACTATAAGAAGAATCACTATGTTAAATTTCGGAGCTTTAGGTCCAGCGGTTTGGTCTGTGAGTTGTCTGTCAGTCAGTCAGTCAGTCACAGAACTGTTTTAAATATATAGATACATAGGAAAAAAATATATTCAGGTAATAAATATATCTGATGCATTATTTGTTCCACTTAAGAAAATAATTCAATCAGTTTATTTAGGTGGGAGGTGTGGAATTCTAACAGAATTTCAACTACGTATATGTATCGCTCTCACTCACTCTCTCTCTCTCTCTCTATCTTTATATATATATATATATATATATATATATATATATATATATATATATATATATATATATATATATATATATATACAGTAACCACCGCTTATAATGATCAGTGGTTATAAAAATCAACCGTTTATAAAAATCAATATCCAAAAAACAAAAACAAATGTATTATTTCCGTGTTAAAATTTTCGTTTTAAAGAATCAATCCACCGGTTTTAAGAATCAGCTTGCACTCTTCGCTTTCCTTTCATTTTTCCAAAAAAGCCATTTGAACCCTCAAATGGCACGAAGTTCTTTCTTTATATTTTTAAAGAAAGAGTGATAGGATGGGATGGAATACATTCGTAAAATACATCTCTTTCTTTGTTAGACATAACATAATAGTTTCCTCTTAAACGCTTTAGCCCAACACTGTCCTATTAGCTTGACCCGGGGGCATCTTTACACGCCGGGGTCCAATTTCACTTTTCTACAGTGACAAACTCAGACAGGGACTGTTTTTCCCACCTCCCACATCCTGGTTGCGGATTCCTGGACCCTGAAACGCATAAATCTTCGGCGAAGTGTCCACTATCACTTAAGCAAACGTAACATTAGTAGATTAAGCACGTTATCAAACTTTGAAATGTAAGCTAGAATGTGAACCTTCGTCTGAGGCTATTGGTATTAAAAGAGGTATAAAAAGCCTTCTGAAAACTTCATTACGTCAAACTACCATAGAAAACTTTTTCTTGCTCCCTTCCTGTAGTTGAAATGTTAAAACTGTTAAGCAGCTATGTTGTAACAAATATTGGATTTTTTTCTTCTCTTACTATAATCATGTATATCTACTTTTAGGTCTAGAAATTAAGTTGTATTTTTAAAATTATAAAAAATAAATTTAATTAACGATTATTAACGTAAATTAAAGAGTATTTTATGGTAAATTATCTAATATATGTATATATAGGTTTCTGTTTGCCTGTCCAAAAACCTAAATTTCGTCTATAAGAATCAACCGCTTATAAGAATCAAAAAAGAGTAATAACAAATGTGATTCTTATAAGCGGAAATCACTGTATATATATATACATATATATATATATATATATATATATATATATATATATATATACATACATATATGTGTGTGTATTGGTGCCCACTAAACTCAAACATAGTTAGTTTTTCAAACGGAATACATATTTACTCCACAAAGACTCTTTTAACACTTAAGGTTTTTAAGGACAGTGTTCCATTTAAATGGAATTAAGCTTGTTATTTATAAGTTTTTAAACTGAAAGCTAAAAGTTGAACAATAAAACAACCGAACTGTCTAAAAATAATGACGAGAAATTTAATTCGCGTCAGTGAAGGGATATATATATATATATTTTTTTTCTACCCTTATCAGAGAATATTTGACTTTAATGAGACATTTTGAAGTTTTATTCTCGCAAATGGAGGGGAAATTTCCGTTAACGAACCTCATTAAGAAGCGTGCTATAATAGGGTACGATTCCACGCGTATTTCCAGTTATTATGAAAATTGTTCGAGAATGAAAAAATTAATCTACGAATGTTCTGTTAAATCAGAGTTGTTTTTGTCGCTACTGCTAACTTTGACTACATCCGCACACACACACACACACATATATATATATATATATATATACACTGAAGTGCCACTGAATTAGGGATACCTACCTAGTAACGAGTTGGGCCCCCTCTGGCCTTGATAACGGCTGCCACACGACGAGGCATAGATTCAACAAGTTTCTGGAAACGTTCCACGGGTATGGCTTGCCAAATATTGGCTAAAGCTGTCCATAATTCAGTAAGGTTCTTTGGTGCTGTGTGATGGCCTTTCACACCTTGTTCCAAAACATCCCAAAGATGCTCAATAGGATTTAAGTCTGGGCTTGTAGGTGGCCAATTCATGACAGAGAAGTCAGAGGAATGCTCATCCAACCAGCTAGTAGCCAACCGAGACTTGTGAGAGGTACAGTTGTCTTGCTGGAAAACTCCATTACCGTGCGGATAACAGAACAGCATAAACGGATGGAGGTAATCACCCAGCAACTCTACGTACCGAATTGCATTGAGGGAGGTTGGTACAGGCACCAAAGATCCCAAACTGTGCCACGAAAAAACACCCCAGACCATGATTGAGCCACTATGCTCTTGTACAGTTCCAGCGAGGCATGCAGGATCTATGGCTTCATGAGCCTGACGCCATATTCTCAGCCTCCCGTCGGCGTTAAGTAGTCGGAATCGAGACTCATCACTCCATGCTATTCGTTTCCAGTTCTCTACACTCCAGTCTCTGAGCTCTCTTGCCCAGGCAAGACGTGCAGCCCGATGGCGAGTATAGAGCAATGGTACTCTCGTAGGTCGACGGCTCCGGAAACCCATACGGTGAAGAGAGAGTTGCACAGTCCGTTTACTGACTGTACGCTGGCACCGTCATTAAACTGGGTGGTAATTTGAGCTAATGTTTGGCTTCGCTGACTACGTACAATACGCCTGAGCCGTGTCTCACCACGCACTGTCAAGGCTAATTGTCCTTTGCAGTTTGCCCGATCGCTAGTTTTTATTCTACCATCCATGTATTCTTGGTATACTCTTAACACTGTCGACCTTGAAAATCCTAGCTGTCTGACGATTTCGGAAATTGAATGGCCCATGCGTCACGCACCTACGATTTGTCCGCGATCGAAGGCGTCTAAATCAGGCAGTTTACCCATACTGGAAATTCCAACAACTAATTCCGAACAACCACAGTACGTGCTATATATGCAGTTACCACAGCGCCCTCACTTGCGCATACATGATGCGCAGCGCTACACAATTTGCATAGGCTTTGCTATCCCTAATTCAGTGGCACTTCAGTGTATATTTATGTGGTACCTGAGCCTACATAGGAACCTACATAGGAGAGCTTACATAGGGGAGTGGTACCTGAATTTACCAGTAGCGGACACGATAATCCGTTTGCACTCCTCCAGCTCAACTAAAGAAGAAGAAAACTGGCAACCCTAGTCAGCGGATGGACGGCGATGAGCTATGACGCGTTTGTTTGATGTCAGTAGACGACTGCTCCTTCATTAGACTATAATGTTATTAATTAACGACGCTTCTTTGTAAATATTTTTAAATAACATGTAATCATTAAATGTTAGTGTAGTTTATAATAATAGTTATATTAAATCACCGCATGACTTTCCTGATCCACACACACACACACACACACACACACACACACACACACACACACACACACACACACATATATATATATATATATATATATATATATATATATATATATATATATATATATATATATATATATATATATATATTGATTGTAATAGAGTGAGAGAAACTTTAGTTATGAACGTAAATTGTATCACAAACTAAAATATGAACATTTTTTTTCCCTTTTCAACATAGTCACCATTAACATTGAAACATTTGTCAAGTCGTGTCACCAGATTTGGATCCCATCATCAAAGAATTCTCCGCCTGACCGTTAAACCAGTTAGTAACAGTTTCTTTCAACATGTCATCATTTTCCAAGGGATTTCCACCAAGACATTCCTTAAGTTTTGGAAACAGATGAGAGTCTGATGGTGCTAAGTCAGGGCTGTATGGTGGATGATCCAGTAGTTCCCAATGAAAATTGTCCAGTTGCGCCTTTGTTCTTGCCGCAATGTGACGCCGAGCTTTGTCGTGAAGCTGAACGCCACCGCTAGAGAGCAGTCCCCGACATGGATTTTGACAATTTTCATTGAGAATTACTGGATCATCCACCATACAGCCCTGACTTGGCACCATCAGACTCTCATCTGTTTCCAAAACGAAAGAAATTTCTTGGTGGAAAGCGCTTGGAAAATGATGACATGTTGAAAGAAACTGTTACTAATTGGTATAACGGTCAGGTGGAGAGTTCTTTGATGATGGGATCCAAAAGCTGGTGATACGAATTGACAAATGTTTAAATGTTAATGGTGTCTATATTGAAAACGGAAAAAATGTTCATACTTTAGTTTGTGATACAATTTACGTTCATAACTAAAGTTTCTCTTACTCCATTACAAAACGGTTCTTACTTAAAAAATGACCCTCGCATATATATATTTATATATATATATATAAGAGAATGTTTGTGTGTGTGTCCTTTATGCGTTCCCTACGGTCCATTCGATTGACATGAAATTTTCTACAGATGTTGCTCTCACTCCCTCAGGAAACACTGGGTCGGGATAAGACACCCCTAGCACCCCTTGAGGGGGCAGGGGACCAGGGGGCACATGTACAAATAATCGGAAACGGCTGATATTAGTGTCGAATCCATGTTTTTCGGGGTCGCTGAGATTATTAGTGACTCTCCCGATGCCATCTAAGTGCAAGTTCAGCTCCCCCCATTAGCATGGGAGAGCGAGGGGGGGGGAGAAGGGGATAATATAAAATGTTGAAAATGACGGTAGTTCATACGAAATGTTGAAAATGAGAGTAGTATCAAATCCCTAGTTTTTGGTATCACTGAGATTAATAGTGACATTCCCGATGTCGTCTAAGTGCAAATTGAGTCCCCCCCCATTAGCATGGGGGACGAGGGGGGGAAGAAAGGGTGAATATAAAATGTCCAAAATCACCGAGAGTAGTATCAAATCCATAGTTTTTGGGATCGCTGAGATTAATAGTGACACTCCCGGTGCCATCAAATGCAAGTTCATCCCCCCCATTAGCATGGGGGACGAGGGGGGAAGAAGGGGTGAATATAAAATGTCCAAAATGACCGAGAGTGGTGTTGAATCAATAGTTTTTGGAGTTACTGAGATGAACTAAAAATGTTGTTTATAATCAAATTTTGAGTTAAATAATAGAGTGAAGTTCTAATTTTATTTTATGATTTGTATACTGTACATATACTTTTAAATACCTGTAAATAGAATTACTTAGATTTTACAATATAGGTAGAATACATTCCTTTTCCTGTGTAGTGAAAAACTGAGATGAATAAATACCTGAGCAACGTCGGGTAAACAGCTAGTATATATATAATATATACCTAAATCTTAGCAAAGATATTTAAAAGGAAGCAACTGAAGAAATAATATGTCTTTTTCTCAGTAGCACAGTTATCACCTATAGAGTGGAAAGTGTGTTTCTAAATAGTTTGCTCTCTAGAAATACATGCTATTGGAGGGGTAAAGCTCAGAATATGATGCTATATCCCTCCAACACCTAACACCTCCAAAAGAAGTAAATAAAAGAAATAAAAAAGAATAGTTAACAATAGCAAGTTACCCGAAACAATAAAACATGTAAAAGACGTGCCAACGCTTGTTCCAACGCACAATATGTTGGCTGTACGAATTAATGGCATTAATTATTCATATTTTTAGCGCTTTAACGCTATGCTTTGTGTTTCATATTCGTGTTATATATTCGTGTTTCTGCCCTTCACAATTTCGCCAAAATATTCAATAAACAAGTGATGTAGCGATGCCTTGGCGACTTTTAACATTGGTGGAAATTTAATGAATTTAATCAAGAATACCTTGGGGAGTATTAAAAATCTCGAACAGAGTTTGTTTCACAAAGGAACTATTGGCGTCACTTTTGCCAAGTTTGCTTTTTTGCCTTTTTAAAGTTCGCCAAATCTTCCAATAAAACAAGTAATATATTAATGCCTTGGCGACGTTTATAAGAGAATTTGGATTTTTTGGCATGCTTCCTAAACAACTCTTGAACAACTCCAGACAAGGTTAAAAGATGGCAGCTGAATAGCAGTCCGGTCCAGTTTTACAATGCCACCACAAAGGTCGGATTTCGTCTTGTCCACGTACAACCTCAATTTAGATCGAGCATTCCTAAGGGCGACATCTGGGGGGGTCTCCTACCTCACCAACCCTCATAGAAGGACTCTCCGGTCTACAGATTTAACGTGCCCATATCCAGCATAAACACGAAGATATTCAACCTTTTGTTTAAGGGGACCGTTTTTCCGATTCCTTCTTTTGAACAGGAAATGTCATACCCTCTTTGTAAGAACGGCCATTAAGGGGGTTATATGTATATATATATATATATATATATATATATATATATATATATATATACTAGCGGCCCGTCCCGACTTTGTCCGGGTTGAACAAAATATTATACCAAAAAATTTCCAGTTGATAGCAAATAAATTGTAAATCTTTTTTTACCTTAATAATAACCTAAATAATACCTTAAATTAATTTTACGTTAGTTAATAATTAAAATAAATTTATTAAAAGAAAAAGGCGTGCCGGAGAACGGTTAGGTGCGAAGCGCTACCGTCAGAACAGAAACCCACCGCGATAGCACCACGCTAAGGATCATTGAAATCTTCGGAACAAAAAGCGGTAGAATAAAGTAGCGGAAACAATGGAGATTGTTAGGATTAAGCCCCTAACTTTATTTCTACTGATCAGATATACATAATATATAGCCTATGTCCATCTGGAATAATGTACCTTTCAAACAGTGAAAGAATTTTTCAAATAGGTACAGTGGTTCTGAAGATTACCCTCCACGTACAAAATCGCTCTCTCTTTATATATAAGTATATATATATATATATATATATATATATATATATATATATATATATATATATATATATATATATATATATATATATATATATATGTGTGTATGTGTATATGTGTATATATATATATATATATATATTCATTCTTGGGACCGAATTCTTGGAATACATGTTATCCCACTCCGTAAGGAAAAGTTTAATGGCATAGTCGAGGTTCGAACCGAGCGCTCTCAGTCCGAACCCAAAGTGCTACCACCAGGCTACCTTGATTTATATGTTTATCTATCCATCTGTTTTATATATTTTCCAATGATGCTGCTATTTTTAAAAAGCAAATGGATAACGGTCTATGCTACCTTCACTATCTGCACTTTACAAAGAGCAAGAAGTGAACCCCGCTTTCTATGATTTCGAAGCTAGCGTTCTGACACTTCCGGCGACGTGAGGAAATTTCATTTTCGGATTTCCATTCTCAGAATTTATTGGAAAGAATAATAGTACAATATCATACTCCATCTCGCAGAATCCTCATTTCGACAAGATGAATATTTGAAAATAAAGTTTGTCTTTATAAAAAACTCAGAGACTACACAACGTAAAAACGGGATTCAATGATTTTGGAGAGAGGAAGTGAAATAAGAACAGATGCTAAGTGTCCTGTCTAAGCACCGTGCAAGAGGAATAAATTTGCTTCCAGAGAGTCATGTAAGTAGGGTTACAGCTCGTAAATGCGCTCTTTCTTTTGCCAAGTGATTATTGCTCCCGTTTTATAGTCACCGTAAGTAAATAAATAACGCTTGTTTGTCTGGGATAAACGACGGAATGGAAATTTATTTCAGCTCAAAGATTTCCCTAGCTTTCGGTGCTGAGCTGTAAATCTACTTTTATGTTGATTTAATCGTGTCCAGATTCTTTTGTTCCAGCATTTTTAGCTTTCTTTACGTAGGTGAGAATGATTTTGGTTATTCATAAAGTCATAAAAGGGTTTTTAATGTTTAAAAACTCCGAAAAAACATATTCCATGTAATAAAAGAAAGAAAACAAAAAACAGTGCTTGTATACAAAGATATCACAAGTAAAACTTAATGTCAATAAAGTACTCGTATATATGAGTACTCGTATATAAATGTTAATATATATGAGTACTTTATTTTTGTAATTGGGGAACGATGATCTTCAGTTGTTGGTAATAAGATTATTTTATTTGGTAACTGGTCATACGTACTTATGGAAGTTTAGTTCCAACGGTTCTGTTTTTGGCTTCAAGAGAACGACATATAGGCGACTTTTAACAGCAATTGGCGCAGTTGGGAGAACACACTTTTAACAATTGTTGGCCCAACAGTACTTATTTGCAATTAGGACAACAACATTTTTTGTCAAAATTTTTACAGAAGGTAGTTTGCACTTTCTGGAAACGATTTTGATAATTAAGTTTTATGCATAAATGCTGTGTTTCTTGCGGCACTTTGCTTCTATCTGATAGCCAGGATTCTTAACAATAGCTCTAGCTCAAATTTTCCCGTGACAATTGTCGTGGAGACACGACATGTGTTCAGAAAAGGGGCGATAGAAAATGGAATTCAAAAAATCAGACAAAAGAGATGCCTTGAACAGCGGGATAATGTACCGCGTATGCGAATGGCAAGGAGAGATAACAAGTTGAGAGGGGGCAATTGAAATGAGAAAACGGTCAACAGCTGCGTTTAACGAAGGGCCCAGCTGGTGATAATGAGCTGAGGAAAATCTGAAAACGGAGTCACAGTTAGGAGAAGAAAAGGGGTAGGGCAATTTACGAGGTTGACCGGCGTTAGAAAAACCACGGGAGGCCCAGGCGAGAGCGTGGGAAGTCAAAAATGTAAGAAACCCCAGACAGGTGCAAGGGCGAACGCCCCCGTCAATATGGATTGGAGAAGATGGGAATATAAAATGGGTGATCGGCCAATGAAGGGGTCCCGGATCGACCCATAGGACAGAAGGTGGCCACCAATGAGGGCCTGAATATTTAATGATGGAAGTTGAGCTCGAGAGGAAAAGTTTTTAGAGAGGGCAGAACGATTTGAGATCTTTCACTAAGCACACATAAGCCCCTGTAGACAGCGAAGGAAGAGAGAAGAAGATGACGGGCTGCTAACTTAATACCGGAGAGACAAGCCAAGTCCTCGGTACCCGAAAAAGCAAACCGATATGAGATAGATGCAGACCCCAATACCGGAGAGGCCGACCGACTAACCTGTCATTTAGCGAGAGAGGAGCAGCCGTTTCCCCTGGACCAACGCGCCCCCGTAGCAAATGCCTAGATGCGGAGAAAAGCACCCTGAGTCCGCCGCATACCGATGATCGCAGCTGTTACCCTGGACCAGAGACCCCGATGACCCCCCAGCCATGCTTGTGATGAGGTACGGACCTTCGGAGTGACGAACGCTCTCCCAACGCGAGTGTATTCTCGGAGACGTGCGCCGTGAGGACGCCGCAACAAGGCTTGTGATGTCGATGTGTCGTCAGACAAGGTAGGAGAGTATTTTGACTTATCCTAGCAATGCCCAATGCCTACTAGAGAGCGCAGTTAATTAGATAGGGCAGATTAGGTGAAATCTTTACATTTATGCATAGAATATCTATCATAAAATAGTGCTTGTGTATATCCATATTAATTGTAGTAGTATCTTGCAATAGTTTTGTAATGTGTTTATGTATAGCAATTAAGAATGCAGGATAATATAACAATGTTAGGGAGTAGATAAAAATGTTAGTAGTTTGATATTGATGAGAATGAAGGTTAAATAAATAATCAGAATTAATGTATTGATAAGATATAGGAAGGAAGATAATTTGAAATGTATATGTAGATATATGGTGTTAATGAATTAGAAATTCGGAAATCTTCAATGAATAATGTTGTTTGTATATGTTTTATGATTGGTTTAATAAATTGATTTGGAACTATACATATGAGCATCACTCTCTAATTACTTGTACTACCACTAATACTATAACTAATAAATATATTACGGTGACAACAATAAACTTTTACTCAGTACTGTCATGTCAATTTTACCCCATTCCTCTTGACCGTTTTCCAAAGTCTGTTCAGTGTTCTTGAATGCCGTTTTCCTAAGCTCGTTTTAATAAACCGTAAGCTCAAAAGTCCATTGGAGAAGCGTCAGGTGATTTTACAGGTATTTTATTACATGGGATACACTTCATTCCCGTTTCTGATTTTTTCTTTGCTAAATAAGCGGCAGCTGATTTAGACCTGTGACTAGAGACTTTGTCCATATGAAACCTAACTTTATCAATGTCCTTTCCATATATGGCTAGAATTTCTTCTTCAAATATTGGTTCTAAAATATTCTGCTGATAGTAGAGTGAATTTATTTTAGCTTTATTTGAAACTATTTTTATATTTTTAATTTGTCGTCGTAACAAATTCATGCAACTATCATGAATCCCTTTGGGAACTTTTCTGTACACTGACGAACCCATTTCATATGGTCATTCCCGTCAGTTGAGCAATAGAAAATTGATTTTTTAAAAAATTACAGTCACTTAAATACACCCATGCCTCATCGAGGGTTACCAAAAAGTTCCATTTTCCAGCAGCTAGGTGTTTTTCATATAATTTTCTGCAATTTGTTTTTCTTTCATCAATATGTTTTGGCAAAAGCAGATGAACTTTAGGTTTAAACATAATTTTTAACTTCAAATATTTATGAATGATTTTACATACAGTGCCAGAAGACATTCCTAGTTTCGATGCAATGGATCTTTGAGTCGGCGAATTTTCCTTTAGTATCAGAGACTTCACTTTCTTGATATTTACCTGCGTTCGAACAGTCTTAGGATGAGGTTTCGTGGTCATGTTTTCATATTTACTTTCAGTTAGACTTTTTTTCTCTTTCAAATTTAATATATTATAGATACCTTTATATGAAATTCCATAACCGGGTTTTTTACACCCCTTTATAATTTGTTAATACGGATATTTCTCCTCGAAAAGCGCAGTTACGTAATCTTCGAGCCATCTAGCAATTTTAGGATCCATTTTCAAACTAAATCTTTTATTTTACATTCCAATCAAAACAAACCAGTAGCAGACGATTATACTGAAGTTGCCAAATTTTTATCTCAAAATGCAAATAACAAAAATAAATTACAAAATCGTTTCCATAAAGTGCGAACGACCTTATCTGCTGTTGACCTGTATTTGTTACTGGAAAATATGTCAACAGTAATCATTTCCCAAGTATGTAACGAAAATTTTCTTTTGGACCAACGACGTGTGTTTCTTGGGATCGCACCAGAAATTGCGATTTTAATCAGAAGTTAGCTTCTTGTTTGTTAGACAAAATTACACAAGTAGATATAATCTGTAAGGTATACATAAGATTCGATTCACAAGAATCGAACTTTTGAGTGAATGAATTAAAGAAGCTGCTTGAGATATACTAATTTCGGCATACGCGCTTGGTATACATACCAAGCAGCTTGATTAATACAGAGGTTGTACAAGGTTGAAAAGAAGGTGTTGTTAAGGTTGATAGATAAGCGAGAGGGAGCTACGAAGTAAGCAGTTCCAGGTGTTAACCAGCGCTTGTGCTTAGCAGGCCCAAAGTTTACGTGGCAGAACTGCTGGTTTGACTCTCTGCTGGTTTGGGAGTATTTTCAAAGTGTATTTCTATTGAATGTTAATATATATTCCGTAAAAGTAGTACGTATGCTTATTGCTGTAAAAGCAAATTCTATATGTGCAACGAATTCAATAAACATTGTTTCATGTATAAACTGTGTTTGTATCAAATTAATTTAGAGTGCCACTTCAAATTATATACACCCAAGTCTGGGTAGAAGTGAGCTATACTCTACAAATCCTTGATTTGCAAAGCGTTCTCCACGTCTTTCTGTCAGAAACCTGTTTCTGTTTTGGATTTTATGCTCTGCGTAAGAGCATTGTGTATTTACACCCATTTTCGCTTTGGATTTTTTTTATTAATTCTTTCTCGTACCCAGGTAGAAGAACTAAAACCTGTAACAATAAACATGCTAAAGTCATGTTACATTTAATCATGTTACCGGGAAGTAACCTTGCTGTAGTATCAGGTGCTTTTAGCCAGATGGTGTACCCGATACTAAGATGTAATTTTATTAATAACAATAGAAAGGACGGAGCGTTGCCACAAAACGGACAAAAAACGGACAAAAAACGTTGGACAAAACGGAGAAAGCGGTCTTTCGGAGAAGCTGGTCTTTCAGGTATATAGTCCACATCCCGTGAGAAGAGACCTGGGACCGGTCCAGGACACAAAATTCTTCAAATATTCGATTTTTTTAATTGCATTAAAATTTTTTGTGTTATTTTCTGCTTAAAAGGACTTTTAAATCATGTTTTTATCTTAATTACAACAGGAGATATTAATTTTTGTTTTTCAACATTCCAATAGTAGCCAGTCTGTGTTTAAACCTGTAAATGCGTTTTTCCGCATGATGGGTTTTTTCACCATTTCTTGTCTTTAAATTGTTATAAGTCAAGAACCGTTAGAGATAAATAGTTCAAACTTGGAATATGTCTTTTTCAATTATTTTACTTATATATTGATTCAGCAAATTTGAGAAAAATATTTACTTTTAAAAATATGATTTTTAAAAAATAAGTTACATCAATTTGTTTGAAATTTTTAATCTAAATATTTTTAATTTTTTAAAAAAATTAATATTTTAAACATGTTGAATCAAAACTAAAACATGTATATTTCTGTTTATTTAAATGAAAAAAAAATGGAAATTCGACAGATAATATTTCGAGTTAAAGCGATTTTAATTTACCACACTTTTTAAAAGAAATTTAAATTTTTAAATTTTTAAAAAAAATTGCGAGAAGTTTTATATATGATTTTGTTTACAAATTATATGGTTAACCACCACAAAAAAATTCAAAATTTTAACTCAATAAATAAAAAAAAAATAAAATGTGTCCTGGACCCCCTTAAGGTCGCTGCCTCGGGGAGGTCGATTCTCGAAATGAGGGGTCAGGGATAATCAACACCACACCAGTATTACACGCAAGAAGTATTTATCGCTCTTTAAGGCATTAAGAAAATTATGAAGGTTTTAACAATTTAGGCTTTAAGAAAATCCTCGCATGTTTTGATTTCTATTTTCATGTAATCAACGTAATTTAAAACTTAATTCTTCATC
Source organism: Dolomedes plantarius (assembly GCA_907164885.2). Taxonomy (NCBI): domain Eukaryota; kingdom Metazoa; phylum Arthropoda; class Arachnida; order Araneae; family Dolomedidae; genus Dolomedes; species Dolomedes plantarius. The sequence continues at coordinate 70,823,251 of OU015503.1, read as the reverse complement.
ATATTACTTACTATTTACTGAAGTAATGTGAGGGAGTTTCAAAAATGCTCGATAACATTTAGAATCATGTTTCCTTTTGCTTTACTTGATCATACAAAAATTTATTATTATAGATGCAGAATTCTGGGTATTTGGGTTTTTGCAATTGGTAGTTTTTTTTCTTTCGCCATAGGAGAAGCGATCTTTTTCGGTGATTTTGTTTTATTTAAAATTATAAATGTGGCCAGTTATATTAATAAATAATGCTAACATAAAACAAATGGGCTTTCAGAAACCGATGACAGCACGAATAAATGATAAAAATTTCACCACTGAAGTACGGTTTTCAATTATAGATTTTTTTTCATTGTATGTATTGTATAAAGAGTACTTTTTTTATGTACATTTATAAGAAAACAAAAGATAAAAAGTAGCTAGACTACAAAAATTTCTTTTATAGAACAAAAATATCTACAAACAAGTATTTCTAGATTTTTTAATCAGAAAAATCATTTATGATTTGATCAAATTTTAATATTCTCACGATCTATAGAAAGTATTGCAAAACTGTTAATTCTCTACTGCGATATTGTTGATCTCAAGTAAGTTTTAATTAATTTTAATGACTGGGTAACGGACGTTGGATTGAAACGAATTTTTATCCTTTTGAAATCACTGGAGCCTTTTCTGTCAAAATTTAAAGAAGACTTCTTTTAAATTTCATATAAACAAACTCAGAAATTTAGGGATAGGTGCCTACACTAGACAAATTTTATACAAACAGGGGAACAATAGATATTACTGTCCGACCACAGTACGAAGAACCACGGTTGGCATAGTGCCAAGGCGATTCTATTCACGCTGTAGGTAAGGCTGCTTAGGAAGGAGGGGGAAAAGTCTCGTATTCTCTCGACATTCTTTAGAATCGGTTACTAACTGCGCTTGCTTGCTTTTTCCTCGTCTGTTATTTTGATTATTATATTAAAATTAATGGATCCTTTACCCAACACAACTACTCGGAATAAGCCGTTCTGTAGTGATTGTAAACGTATAAAACACAATGTATTTCAATTGTGTGATAAAGAAGCACTAGAAGGAAATGTTCCACTTTCGCAATCCATAAAGAGAGCTAGTGAAATGATCGGGATATCAATGTCCAGTGCAAAAAGAATACGTAGAGAAGCAAAGAGTGAAGAAACTCCAAAATTTGAATCTCCGAGGAAACGTCAGAAAAAAAGAACCACCGAAAACGTAGCTTTAGATAATTTTGATTGTGATGTAATCCGAAAATATCCACTCCTATAAAACTCCTATTTTTTAAATAGATTTGCTTCTTTCTTTTTATTATTTTGAAATTATTATTCACCAATAATATATTTTGATCATAATATATTTTGATCTATTCGATCAAAAATAAAGTTTTAAAAAATAACTTTAAAATTGCGGACAAAGAGCAGTCTGAAATGCATTCCGTATTTCATAAACAAACACATCCGAAAATATGACGTTTTCCCCTATTTTCTAAGTTGACTAGCTTTTCTCGCGCATGCGCAACAGCTTCCAGGGACCTTGCTTCCGTAGTCGGACAGTACTTTAGTTAAAATGGTTGACGTTAACGACGTTTACTAGGTGGTAAAAGAAGACAGAGCCGATGTACAAGGACGTCGCTTCTAGTTAGAGTGATTTTGAAAGCTGAATCCGTTAAAAATATTCATGCAAAACTGCCAAAGCAAGTGATAGATGCTTCATGCTTGATGCCCTTTGCTTGTGGTCTTCCATTGCTAAGCCTTTTCTTAGTTATATGTTATTAAAAAACTTCATATTTAATTCCTCATACAATTTTGGATTCAATGTTTAATTTATTTCCGAAAACAAACGCATCGAAATACGACATTTCCTTTCGCGGGAAAGATTTATTCATGAATAAAATCTTCCAAAATTACATGTGAAATAAAACTCGTTTTTAAGCGTTCTTTTCGGAAACAGGAATTTGAATTTTATTTGCATTTTGAACGCATTCAAGATTTCTCCTTTTCTTGTGATTACAAATAGTAGAAAAATGCAGGTTTTATAGATATGTGTTAGCCAAAATTTGATGAAAGACCTCTATCAAATGTTTCCAAAACCTTGTTCTATACCATTTGATAAAAACCTGAAGAGCACGCCAAAATATTAGGTTTGAAACTGTTTTGTGCTGCTACTCAATGCTATTTTATCGTCTTATTCTGCTAACTCTTGTTTGTGTGCGTTGTTTGTCATATAAATGTGAAACAGTGCGGAAAAATCTTTTGATTTGTTGTTTTTAACCACCTTATCATGCTTTTTTTGTTATTTATGTTTTTCCAAGCATGTATTTTATCTTCATTTATTTTATAAAATTTAGTAAAAGTAAATTATTACCATGTTTTTATTAACTTGTTTTCTTTTTTGTTTTTTTGTGTGTTTGTCCCATACATATCTTGCATACATATCTTGCAATCGATTTTTAACTAACTTCCCGACTAGCTAGACATTTAAAACTTTTAGAATAGCTCAGAACCCGATGACAATGCATTATTTTAATACTTTTAGCCCTCTTTAAGCAGTATTGAATTCATTTTCAGTTAATTTTGTTTTGTAGACTGTTGCAGACATCTATCGGCCGGGACGAGAACGAAAAGTTAAACGCTAGTTAACTTCCAATTAACTTCATTTTCTTTCAAGTTGATGGGATAATTCATCAAAAATATTTTAGAAAAGTATTTATTAATACATAGAATTGTCAACTTTATATGATTCAACAGAAAATTTAAAAACATGATATATAAAAAGTTCTTTTCATTTTGTAATTATTTTTACGTATAATTTTCAATTATTTTCATAACTTTCATGAGTGCTAAAATCCGGGCCAGTTGTGAATGAGGTATTTAGAGGGTCCCCTAGTGTAATGTAATTTTGAGATCCCTTTGTTCTAAATACTATTAATGAATATTGCTTATTACTTGAGATAAGCAATATTCATTACACTTCTCACGGTCGGAAAGAAAAAAATTATTGGTTAGTTATTAGGTAGTAAAAACCTGTAGTACGTCGTTTGTCCTTCGATGGAGGTAAATTGTCTAGATTAATGTTTTCCAACCTTTTTCCAGTCTCTTCCCCCTTCAGTGGTTTCTACGCATCCTGAGACTCCCTCCCCCCATCCACACCTCCCCTTCACTTCCTGCTTTTTTTCCCATTAAAAAGACAGAAGAAAGAAACAAAATTTATTGCAGTTTAATTCTATCGAAATGTTTAATGAAACCAAAAAGAAATTTGCAAGAAATGAAAATCATTAAAAAATCATTCACCTCTCAGTCAAAAGTGTGTCAAAGATAGAACAGAACACAACCTGAAGAAATATAATGCACCTACCATATTGATACAGATTTATAGTGTAACTATCTGAAAAACAGTGCTTCGCTACGGAGTACATTCAAATTAAATACAACGGTTAATGTATGCAATTAATATATATATATATATATATATATATATATATATATATATATATATATATATATATATATATATATATATATATATATATATATATATATATATATATATATATATATATACAGTGGAATCTCGATCAATCGTTTTCGGATCCATCGTTTTTCCGTATGTGTCGTTCATTTTATCAAGTCCCAACGATCATATTGGTTTGTTATGTATCCGCATCTACCGTTTTCCCGCATTTATCGTTCATTTTAATCGGTCCCTTGAAAAACGATAGATCGAGATTCCACTGTATATATATATATATTTAACTATGATGAATACAACGGTCAATGTATGCAATTAATTTGTATGTTTTATATCCATAACACATACTCATTTGAATTAAATACTTTAAAAACTTCCATCTCAATTAGTCTAGAGGTAAATTTTTTTCTTTTACCGTATTTTAATATTTTTTTGTCAATTTATTTCATTGCTAGGCGCGTGACTCAAAATTAATATAAAGTACCACAAATAGAAGCGAAACCACGTGATAGCATTTAATAAATTAAATTCTAAAAATCAATCTTTAAAAATTCACCAGAATCCAGAAAATGGAGGTAAAGATTCGAAAAAGATTTAATTTTAAAGGAATTGTCATGATCTTTCTCGTGATATAAATTTTATAACCCTCAAAATATTATTTTAAATGAAAACTTCAAAGAATGTTACAAAAGCAGATTAAAAATTTTATTTTAAAATAATCGAAGAAGAATTTTTCAAAAATCTTTCTTACATCATTAAAAATCCCCTACATTAATGGAAAAATCACCGTGCAAAATTTCAGCTTTTTAGGTCCAGCGGTTTGGTCTGTGCGTTATCTGTCAGTCAGTCAGTCACGTAACTGTTTTATATTGATAAAAAGAAAAACTCTTACTGAAATAAAATTGCTTTATTCCATTGAAAAAATTACAATAGTAATGACTAAAGTGATAGCAGCAGACTTATGAAAGATAAACTGACGATTATAATTTTTTGTACTATACGTAGTAACCGCAAGTTTCACTGACTACTCAATAAATGCGATGGATTTCTAACGAACAGAGTTTGCGCATTGAATGACACTTATCCCTTTACAAAACATCACTGTCTTACCGTTTCAAGCGAAATAACAAATTGTTTTCGGGAACATTCGCCGAAAAGTTCTGTGCTCAGATGGCAAAATGTTATAAGAAACTTTTCTTAAAAAAATTGGGATTTTCACATTCTCGTTCGCCGATATTTTCTATTTACTGTAACTACTGTAAGTAATAGCCAACTGTTTTTCTGAAACATTGGTACCACGTTTGCTCATGTCAAAGAAATTGCTGATTTTTCATGACATCTTGAATCTTCGAATTTCTGTCACGTAAATTTCTTATACCATTTTGCCATCTGAACACAGAGTTATTACCATATTTTTATTAACTTGCTTTCTTGTTTGTGTGTGTGTCTGAGTGTTTGTCCATTACAAATCTTGCAATCGATTTTTAACTAACTTCCCGACTAGCTAGACATTTGGAACTTTTAGAATAGCTCAGAACACGATGAAAATGCATTCTTTTAATACTTTTAGCCATCTTTAAGCCGGTTTGCATTCATTTTCAGTTGATTTTCTTTTGCAGACTGGTGCAGCCCTCTATCGGCCGGGACGGGAACGAAAATTTAAACGCAAGTTAACTTCCAATCAACTTAATTCTCTTTCAAGTTGATGGGTAATTCATCAAAAAAATTTGAAAAAAGTATTTATTAATACATTGAATTGTCAAGTTTATATGATTCAACAGAAAATTAAAAAACATGGTATATAAAAAGTTCTTTTTATCTTGTAATTATTTTAATTGAATAAAATTGTGGTAACTAACACACTTCGTGATCCCTATGGGGGTCGCGAAGTGTGTTCTGGGGGGATGTGTGTTACTACGCGAGAGTGTAGCGAAGTGTGTGTGCGACCCAAAGGTTGGTTTGGTTTGAAGCGCTACGGTCAACATTTGCTACACAAAGGCTAATTAGACCGGGATCTACAGTTTAAAGCCGATTCCGACCGGCTACAAACATCCATGCCAACAGTGGGACTCGAACTCATAGGATCTGAACCGAATGCCAGCGTCTTAGCCATTCGGCCGTCACTTGGCCCCAAAGGTTGGAAACCACTAGTCTAGATAAAGATGATATTTTTGCCTGAGGTCCGTAAAACGCATTTCTTTTTGAAGTTGCTAACTTCCGGAGGCCCCAAGGGCACGTTTCTTGAGCCTGTGCGATTATCCGCCACTAATTAGAGCCTCATGAAAAGCTTCGTCAGGGTATTGAGAAATCACTATCGGTTATTGCCGTCTTACTTCCAGAAGCAATAGTTTTCTCAGATTTCCATTCCTTTTCGCTAGACATTTTGAGTCATGTTTTTATAATATATTCTTTTCAAAATGTTGCAGGCTTTCTTTCGACATTCGGCCAATGCACAGCGGTAGTTGCTGGTTTCTTGTAGGAGATACGTATGGACGAACCAACATCGCTTCCTGAAGTAAAATGGCCAAGTTAAGATAAATTTGAGTTGAATGAGACATGGAACCAGGTTTTCGAGAAGCGGCCTTATGGTGTTCTTGAAAGTCCAGAGTAAAAAAGTTTCTATTTTTTTCTTTTCGTTGCATTTTTTTATTATGCATTTTGAAAAATTATTTTTATTTTCCATAGTCTTTGCATCTAACAACTACGTGTGTAACAGCTACGTGTTAGCTCTCCCCAAACACTGCAGTGTGAAAAGTTTTATTCTGTACCTGTTTATCCTGTACTTGTTCGCGCTCAGCTGAGTTCTTGCTTATGCTAAAATGGATTCTTCTATTCAGTTAGTTGCTCCCTGATAAAAATTCTATACATTTTGAAAATTCTGTTTTTAATTTCATAATGATACTTAAATTCGATTCATTTTTCTTCTAATTTTTTTTTGATGGTTCTGAGGATATGAATCCTTCAGTTTTTAAATATGCATTTTTTATTTTTCATGTTAGTATTTATTTTCGAGAAACAAAGTTCTGATACATCAATTTAAGTTAATGGAATGCCTTACACTATGATTGGTGAGAAATGTTGGCAACTTTCTCTAGTGAATTTAGATCATTCGTAAGTACTAGTTGGCGCCTGTTTTAAGTTTAAAGAATATATATATATATATATATATATATATATATATATATATATATATATATATATATATATATATATATACGAGGGTTGGAGTATAAGTCATGGCAACTATTTTTTGTCTTGAAGATACCAGTCCGGTTGGAAAATGTGACATATACAGACGAAAGGACAAGGTCTTAACTACATGTGTGGACAATGAATAGCACTGAAATATCGTAACACACGATATTTCAGTGCTATTACGGTAGTATACAGGGCAATATGGCCTTCACCGTGCAAAAGAATGATAACACAGTGCACATAAAGTTGACATGACAAACCTGGGCGTAAAGACCCTCAGGCCCGTTGCACACACAGCGTTTTTATCTCTAGCGGAAATTTTCTATCGGACGTCGTTCCAACAGTAGACCACAGAAGTCAATTGGAGCTTGCACACACAGCGGAAAATGAAATTTTTCTTCGACGGTAGCCTGTGCAGCTGTCGAGTGCCACTGTGTGCCGTCGGATTCGTTGACGCCAGATTGAAGTAGTATTCCATGTGACCCTATGCACGCTTACACACACAGCGGACTCTACCGTCGTAGGGTCATTTGCGAGAGGGGTGTTTGGGGGTTTGCTGGGGGGGGGCTGGTTTTCTTGGAATCGTAAAGGGGATTCGAAAAGGAGGGCTCCTCCGATCCCGGCTGGGGGGAGGGGGGCGTTGTTGCGACCCCTCTGGTTTTCTTGAACACGTGCAGGATTCGAAAAGGAAGGGTGGGCTTTTTCCCCGGCGACGGAGTTTTTCGCCGTGTGTGTAAGCTCTACTTTTAGAACGACGTCCGATGGAAAATCTCCGCCTACGCCGTGTGTGCAACGGGCCTAAATGTATTGTCACTGCACGATGTGGTAGGGCATTATTCCCAAGGGCTTCTACTAATTCACTGTGACATTCCATCGCATTTCTCCCTCGGAGAACGGCTATTTTGATGTAAGCGCGCTGCTCAACACGGGTTACTTCCATCTCGAACGATACTCACAAGCTGACCGATTTCAGAGCCCTCGCTGCGCTACTACCAGCTATCACAGAGCCATCTGTTGTTCTGCATACACACTATGCCTGCAGAACTTCCACACGACACATATACGTTTGTGATCCGTTCACATATCTACAAGAAAAAAAAATAGTTGCCATGACTTATACCCCAACCCTCGTATATATTTATATATATCCCTGTTCACAAGCATTGGTCCAAGTAAGTATCAGTGGGACTTGATCGGTACTTTGAGTTTAAGTATTTCATATTAGAAAGCAAAGATTTACAAGCATAAATTCTTAGTATTAAATTCTTCCAGTATGAAATCAAAATGTTTGACAAACTAATAGGTGATAGCATTTCCATCGCAATAATATTAAAATTTTAAATTTGGGAAAGTGATAAATTATCTTTCTCAATATGCAATTCCCAGGGCAAAAAATTACCTTTTAATCCATTTATCGCACTTATCATAGAAGCAAGGTGAGAACGACGCTGTCGAGAGATCGCACTGCTCAGTTTTTGATTTTTAATTTTTTTAATTAAAATTATTCATTTCAAGTACGAGCGTTTGTTATTCAAATATCTAAAAATTTTAGAAATTTGAACGTCGGGCACCTTACGTTAGGATTATTTCGTCGGCAACATGGTGCCCGCGGGCACCGTGTTGCCGACCCCTGTTCTAGAGCAGAGCTCCGCAACCTTTTATCTTCCACGGCACAACAACGTTTTTTTCGATAATTCCGCGGCACACCACAAGAAAAAGCTTGCAAATATATAAATTACAATAAATACGTATATGTTTTTACTAGATAAAAAACACAACAAAATAGCTCTATGTATCAAGATAATTATAATAATTTAAGTTTTATATAAATCATTTTGAACTGTACACCAACACAAGAACAAAAATGTAAAATTATAGTTTACAAGTAAAAATATTTTCTCTTTAAATTTTTATATTAAAATTTGTTTTTTGGTCTTCACTTACGCCTAATAAATCAAAGTTAATTTAAACATAACTAATTTATTAATGAGATAATTGAGATTGTTTTGATAAATGTGTGTTTTATATTTGCACGTTTTATATTTGGCTCTATAATAGAAAGAGCTACAGTTCATGGTCAAGGCCCTTTAAATATGATCGTTTGTCATTTTCAGTTAGAACCAGTATCGAAAAACTTTGGTCGCATAAGTATGTCGTAGAAAATTGGAGCAAAATTGCAATGGCCTTGTCAGAAATTTGGAGATGTTTTTTCTTAACTGAAATCCAGAAATATGACGCTCGAGTTTTATACATACAATGTATAGCTAACAACATGTTATTGTTTTGTGTATAATTTCGACCCAGAAAAATTACATATTAACAAAAAGTTAGAGGAATATTTTACTTAGAAAAATTTCTATTTAATGCGGTGGTTAATTTTTTTATTTTCATAATCGATAAAATCTCCGCGGCACAGTCAAGATCACCTCGCGGCACACTAGTGTGCCACGGCACAGCGGTTGCGGAGCACTGTTTTAGAGAATAGGGACTTAATCCAAGAAAGATTCCTTCACGGGGAGGTCCATGTCGCTGGCCCGGCACTTTTGGAATTTCGAGTTGAAACTTTCACAAAAATTAGTACCTAATTAGTACCAATTAGTACCAAAATATTTGAATTAGTACCCATCAGGATCGCGAGTTATAGCGTGTCCGATTCTGCCGGGCCAGCGACGTGGTAGCCCGGCAGAATCGGACACGCTATAACTCGCGATCCTGATGGGTACTAATTCTAATATTTTGGTACTAATTAGTACTAATTAGGTACTAATTTTTGTGAAAGTTTCAACTTGAAATTCCAAAGCATCTGGCTCGGAAGCGACCTGATTGTCGCTGGCCCGGAAGAATCGAATACGCTATAACTCGTGATCCTGATGGGTACTAATTCTAATATTTTGGTACTAATTGGTACTAATTAGGTACTAATTTTTGTGAAAGTTTCAACTCGAAATTCCAAAAGTGCCGGGCCAGCGACATGGACCTTTCACGGGGTGGAGGTACTGGGGGGCAAGAAAATGCCCCGGGAAATGATTTCTGTAAAAGTTTATCATTGGAAATGTTTTTGTGCCAGAAACCTATGTTGGACGTGTAACTGGGCGATGTCTTGCAAATAGAGTCGTATAAAGAAGGATAAAAGTAACATAATTTTCAGTATGTTTAAACTGAAACCACTAAAAATCGAGAGCAATGAATTTCTGAAAGACATATCAATGGGAAGTTACTGCTGCTATCTTACATCAGGGAAAGTAGAGATCTCCTTTTCCTATCTTTACAGCTTCAAAAATCACTTCGAAATAGAAGCTTCATTAAATCTACCGAATATCTATAGGGCAAGGAGACGTATTTGACATGTGGTGGAGGCTACATAACGTAGGAGGATCACGTGATCCAACCGAATCGAATCATGACAGAGAAGTTTTTGTGGAACTTCCCTTCCCTTGATCTCATGGCAAATATAAATCAGCCGGAATTCGACGTAGATGAAACAATGCTTTCATTGATTCCCAAGGGACAAAGAATGGAAAACAAAAACAAAAATAGATTGATTCCGAAGACTGCAGTCTGCGATTCTCAACGAAGTTCCGATATAGCGCACAGCAGAGAAAGATAGTATAGGAGTTATTGGATCGAAGCAACGTTTATTCAGGGGGGTTGGGATGAGAAGTTGCAATATAAGTTTTGGAATTCTGTTCGACTCTCCTTTTGTTTGCACGTCTGTGGCCTAGAAAAATTTCGTGATTGAATTTTTTTTTAAACGAAACATTCATTCATAAGACGGGAATAAAAATCGTAGTTTTGATTGGACACTGTTTAAACATGGAAGCGAGAGTTATCTACTCTAATATCTCACGGTAAAAAGAAATTAGGCACATTTAGTGAACTAATGTCGTTGAGTGTCGAAAGAATATTGAAAGAAATGGCATAGTATTCAAGTGGTTACAACAGCTCTGGCAAAGATTAGATATATACAGGGTGGTCATAAAAAACTTTGCGGGCATATGGACCTCTAGTTGCCGCTCCGTTGGGATGAGATTTTAGAAATAGTTATTTAGAGGTATGAGCTCGGGAATTTTGTGAACGGCAACAAAGTGGGGCACAGATGTGTTATACGCACCTCCCTGTCAAGTTTGGCGATTTTGTGTTTGGCGTGGTAACCATGCGATTTTGGCGAGATTTTGTTATTTTGTGGCAACCCAGTTTGAATGGCTAGTCGTACGAGTTTGTTTACGTGATATAATATGGCGGCCATGTTGTTGCGAAATATTAATGACAAATTTTGGATAGTATTAGATGTAGATTTTTGAGAGATAGGCGTACTGTTGGGGTTGTTAGGGATATAAAGTGGGAGGCTAGAAAAGGTTTTTTCGGTTTTTTTAAAATTAAATGTTAATTTAAACGGTAAATTTAGATGTGGTTTGATGGATTTACATTGTGGTTGTGTTATACGTTTCTACGTTTGAGTTTTTTGAAACGCTGTGGTTGATATAAAATGCAGCGGGGTACAGATATAGTATACGCAACAAACGCAGACCCCCATAACAAATTTTTCATTATTTTCAAGCTTTTATTTTTTGTATTTATGTGTTTTTAAGATCCCGTGTTCGCCTACAAGTTTAATAAAGCGAGCAGTAAGTTTGTTTTTCAATTTATTACGTTTCAATTTACTACATTTGTTATATATTCTGTTTACATTTCGCACTTTAAGCCTAACATGTTTGCGGAAACCCCCTTGGCGACAAGTTGGCGGCAAAAACTTTTGGCGCCAACTTGTCGCCAAGGGAGGTGCGTCTGACATATCTGTTCCCAAAGTGGCGCTCACGGTTAGAGTTATAGGTGCAGAAACTCGAAATTTTGGAATGGCAACGCCCACCTTTTCACGTCGCAAAATGCTCAACGCATGCGAAAACCCTAAAGAGCACTGGAACGGTACGTGTATCATAAAAAACGGACGCATTATGCCCACACAAAAAACAGATCTGCGAAAGACCTACAAAAACACGATCGGGGCGCACGGAGGAAATATGCATATGACAGATGCAAGACACCAATTACTGAAGACAACACAGATTGGACAAAAGAAAACTTTTATTTGGATTACACATTTTCCACATGGGTGCTATCATCGTGTTTTTGTTGGTCGTTCGCAGAGCTTTTTTTTTTGTGCGAGCAAAACACGTCCGTTTTTTGTTGATACACGTATCGTTCCAACGTTCTTTAGGGTTTTTGCATGCGCTGAGCATTTTGCGAGGGGGAAAAAGTGATCATTGCCATTCTAAAATTTCGAGTTTGTATACCTATAACCGTAACCGTAAGCGCCACTTTGTTCCGTTCATAGAATCCCGAGCTCATACCTCTGAATAACTATATCTGAAATCTCATCTCGATCGGGTGAACGGGACAGCCGCTGGAGGTCCATATATCGGCAAAGTTTTTTTATGACCACCATGTAGATTCACAGTTCTTCAAATAGAACAATTTGTAATTGAATTAAATAAGAACGTTCGCTTCAACTAAATTCTTGAGTGAATATACATAAGGGGCATGAAGTAGGCAATTGTATCTTATTCGCAGATATCTTTAACAGAGTTCTTTCAACCGCATAGCACTTGAAAATGATCTTGAAACATCATGCAACGAAATGGCTCCGTGAAATAACTGCCAGAAGCAATGGATCGACTAGTTATCAATCGATCATATACTAACACTATCCTTTTAAACTTCTGATTATGACGTCATTCTTCTCGGAATTATGGTGGAATAGAAGGCTAGGAAAGAATTAACATAAATCTCTCTGATAGGAAGTATCAGAAGGCATCGTTATCCTAGTGGCAAAAAGCGAGCGGGGCCTAACGCTTTTTCTTTCGTCGGGTAATTACGTTACGGTGATCTACAACGCGTTTCGATACGATATACGACGATATATGATAGTTTAGTAATTGGGATATCAACCGGGATTGCCAAAAATGTTAGTACCCAATAACAGTCTGCCTTCTATTATACAGAGAGAGGGGAATATGAATTAGAGATGGACACATAAAATAGGGTTGGCCGAAAAAACTTTGTTTTTCGGAAACGGCTAGTTGAAAAAACTTGTTACACTTATAGATAAAAAAACCGTAAAAAAATCTTGCGAAAAAAATATCTTTCGATCGCGCATTCATTTTGAAATATTGAAAAAAAAAAGAAATTTTTTTTTTCAGCATTTTTTTTTAAAGATCTGATATAATGCATTTCAAATGCAATAGTGCGCAATGTATAGTAAAAGGGTGTTAAAAGACAAAGAAACAGTTTCTCTCTATTCTAAAAAAATGTAATTGCCGCTGAATCCGAAGCCGCTTTCAAAAGCTTGTCACGCTATCTCCTCCGAACCCGCTGGGGGTATGGGGTCGAAACCGATCCCAATAGATGCAGAAAAATGTGGGAAGGAAAGTAAGACATGTCTCATCTTCGTCGGCCTTTAAGTTTTTATTCTATTTTATGTTTTGTGGAAAAATATTGACTTTTTCATGTTCAGATTACGATAACTCGCCAAAAAAGGATCGTAGAATTTTGATTTTTTTTACAATCTAAGACTACAGACATTTCTCCTTCAAACAAGACCTCATTTGTTTAAAAATAATTTAAAACAGACTAATATTTTCATTAAAATTTAAAACCCACTTTTTCGACAAATTTATGCGTTTCGACAAATATAAGTTTGATGCTCTCAGATTTATTTTGTTACAAAAAAAATATTTACATCATCTGGAAGACAAAAGCTTTCTCATTCATATAAACCTAATTTCAAGTCTCTATCTTAAAATTTCGATTTTTAATTGAATTTAAAAAAAATACTTCAACAAAATCTTCTCATTCGCTTCCTTCGCAGAAGGACATGAAAGAAGATCGAATTTTTCACCCATAGGCGGGCTTCATCCACTTCGCATAAGGGCGACTGACAACAGTAAATGGCTGTTACATTGCCCGAGAATCACCCCTATTAGCCATAACAGAGGAGAGAGCGTAGCGAGCCTAGGGGCAAAGCCCCTAGTTATATATATGTTTAAAACATTTGTTTTACAAACAAAACATTCAAAAGTACCATTTAAAAAAACGTATTTTCATAAGATTGCTGCAAATGCTGTTTTTACTGCACATTTTACTTCGTCGTTCCTATTATGCCACATTATTGATTGTTGAACCCTGTCTAAGACTACAGACAGATATATAAGGCAGATATTGAAGGCAGATTTTGAAGAAAATTCCGGCATAATTGACCTTGACAACCGGGTGCTTCTTATGTATCCATGAACAGCATAAACAGGAACAGCATTATGTAACCATCTCTAGCTTCAGTACCACATATAGTTTGGCTAGCCTCGGTGACAAGTTTGACGCAACGCTACACAGCTTGGGTGTGACATGGAAATCTGTTGAAGTCTGAAATCAATTGTCTGCCAGTTTTGATCATTTCTTCTATTTCTTCGTCCGGTACATTCCTTAGCAAAGGTGACGGAGTGACGTTACAAACATTCCACTTAATTATATCAACGTAATCGATCGCGTTGTAGTCAGGTGTTGGCCCTCTAAAGTCTGTAATTGTTTTCCCCTTGCAATTTACCCGAGCTTTGAGAACTCGACGTAATCCCAGTTCTCTCACATGCCGTCTTTCATCCATAACCAAAGCCACAATCAAATTTTCTAGGTGTGCGAAATATGAGTTTCGTTCTATTACTGGGTCTATTATTTTTCGCAAATGTTCAGGGAGGTATCGTATTAATCTGATTTCCTCAAACACAATCTTAGGACCTTTCAGGAAAATAACCACTTGCTTTGATCCGGAACCACAGTGGCATGCGATACGGTATGCGACGATCTATGATAGTTCAGATATCGGCCGGGATTGACAAAAATGTTAGTACCCTATAACGGTCTGTCTTCTATTAGAGATAGAGGGGATATATGAATTAGAGAAGGACATGTACAAGCGGTTTGTCTCTACATTTGTTATGGCGACATTAGTGTTCTCTTGCGTTGGACATTGCGTTGTGTTCAGCGAAAAGAAAAATCAGCTCTTCTAAGGACTCCGGAGTAACAAAACACCACGCTGGTGTCGTTTTGATGAACACATTATTTGGACATAGGGTGGGTGTCCCAAATATTGCCCCTGTGCCTAATATCACCGGCTCGGGTTTCCAAAGTTCGCGCTATATATGAGAAAATACAGTAACTTCTTAGTTCTGGGTTTGTACTAACAGCGGCACTACCAACAAATCTCTTATCACTGACAACAGAAACTATATGGCGTCTGAAGTTGTTTTGGCTGTTGTCTTCGTATATTTTGTCTCCAAAGAATCCAGTGAATGACCAGGTAGGTGCATCCAAATTCTAATTTTACTTATGCCATTTGAAAGTGCATTAAGCAGATAATACAGAGGTTCTATTATTTTACTAGCAACGCCTTTCAACAGGTGCTCCTAATTTCGCCTGATAGGCGGTAATATTTAAAGAGGTAGGCGAAATTAGGAACCGCTCTGGGTCTCACTTAAAATTTCAATTTTTCCAATTCAGCTACATAACTTAAAATGACACTGGTTATGGAACTGGTTGATCTCAGGATACCAAAGGAAATAGTTTTTAGTGATGTTCTTTGAGTTTCCAGCCTAATCAGAAACTAACAAACGGATGAAATGTCGAAAAAATGTTAGAGTAGGCGATATTGGGACACATACTCTACTACTACATCGAACATACTTCTTTAGTCTGTTAAAAGTGGCCATCAAAACTCAAATTCGGCTGTGGTCAGCCGTTATAAAGCAGGGGTTGACAGAAATGTGTGCTTCCAGGAAATCGCCAAAAAATAAAGCTTGCCAAGACAAGGTGGCCAAAAAGCATAACCCTAGTAACTGAGACATATTGATCGGAAGTGCTGGCTTCACCAAGATAGCAGCCTGTCCCAAAAAGACCCCCGAAGACGTAAGGCATTTACTATAGGTAATTAAATAGGTAATTACCATGTTTTTATTAACTTGCTTTTTTGTTTGTTTGTGTGTTTGCCCCTTACAAATCTTGCAATCGATTTTTAACCAACTTCCCAACGAGCTAAACACTTGAAACTTTTAGAATAGCTCAGAACACGATGAGAATGCATTTTTTAATACTTTTAGCCATCTTTAAGCATAATTAAATTAATTTTCAGTTATTTTCAGTTAATTTTGTTTTGTAGACTGGTGCAGCCATCTATCGCCCGGAACGTGAACGAAAAGTTAAATGCAAGTCAACTTCCAATTAACTTCATTTTCTTTCAAGTTGATGGGATAATTCATCAAAAAAATTTTTAAAGAGTATTTATTAATACATAGAATTGTCAAGTTTATATGATTCAACAGATAATTTGAAAACAAGGTATATATAAAGTTCTTTTTATCTCGTAATTATTGAATAACCTTAAAACAATGGATGCGTGCATGTGTTGGGGCAAGCAACGAAACACATAGAATTGGCCTTTCATACATTTATTTGACAAAGCTCAAAATTCATTTATAGTGTAATTAATAACAGAATAACATTTAACATCTGAGGAATCAGAAGCAGAGGCAAACTATTTGGTCAAAGTAATTATTTTTAGAATCTATCGGGGGGGTGGGCACTTACTACTGTTGTAGAATACAGCGATGAAATGTCTTCGATGACAGGGGCCCAAATCAAGTCATATTCAGGATCGTCATATCGGATTACCGGCACTACCGCTAGACTCTGAGGCTTTTCAATCAGGACTCTGTAACGTCCGAGCTCTATGAAGACAGCCAGCGCAATCTCTGGACCTTTTTTCGTTTTTTTCTCTCGGAGGGGCTTCTGTTCGTTTACCGGGGCCATTTTGTCTCGCCCCTTTTTCTGTCATTGGGCAGTGGGCTGCTTTTTCCCAACAGTTCCTGCCCCGATTGGTCCTTTATTATACTGCTCCTGTTCATAGTCTATGAAGTACCTTCCCACCATAATTTTCATTTGAAATGCAACTTTGACCATTATCTGCTGAAAGTTTTATTGTGGGCCATAAAATTATGTCGATCTATCTTGCAATATTCATAGTCTTTTGATCGCTATCAATGGCCACACAGACAGCTTTTCTTTTGCGTCCTCTTAGTGTACAAGCCGTTGTTTTTTTTTTTTGCCCCTGAAGTTTTTATAAGAGTTTTGTTCTTGGCCGTCTCTCGATCACACACCATGGTGAGTTATAACATTCAGTGTTTCTATATTTACAAATATTTATACAGCAAACAAAAATGTCAGAACACATTAACGAATACTTCTCTTTGTCCAAGAGAAGTATTCGCTAATGAATACATTCGTTAATGAATTCTTTAATGAATTCGCTAATGAAGGGGGATAGAACTGAAGAACAATTTTTCTTCATTTCTATCTCCCTGCACTATTAAATGTGGGTCCTTAGTTTGTATTATCAATATTGGACTCAAAAACTTTGTTATATGTTACATTAAAAGTTCTCCCTCGGAAGGAAATTTTGAAAAGCAGTTAGTAAGAAGCTGACTCTTAAGCAAACACTATATATAACTATAAAAGCAAGATAAAAATAGATAAAATAGTAAAGTAGCAAAAACAGTAAATTTTATGATGATGACAATAATTAATTTTTGTAAAACTCAGGATATTCTGAAGATGACATTCCTCCTCTTCGAGAAGCGGAAGCAATAACGTACACAAAAATCCAGCAAAAACCGTTCTACAATTTGCTCTTTCAAATAGTATAAATAATAATAATAATAAAAAACTAGTCAATGGGATTAGCATGGTCTGTTTTGTTTATAAATATTTGCGCGTTAAAAAATTCAAAGGCCTTTTTAAGGCATTCTAAGCATAATATTTTGGTGTATGTTTTTTTAAGTAACACAAAGGATTAAAAAAGTTTATTTGAGAAAAGTTTTACTGAACGGTTAGTTCTGGGATTAAAATTTAAATTTTAATGTATTTTTTAATCACTGCCAAGTAATATTAAAATAAGTATCACTCTTTTCCTAAACAAGATGGAAACTAAATTCAAACGGTGATTGAAAGGTAGAGGTTATTATTGTACAACTGTAAATTATAGGTAGATTATACTACAATTGAAATTTTTGGTAGATTACACAGGGCTACAAAAAAAATTTTTTTTGGGGTGCCTAGGATTTTAGAACTGATTATAGCTATATTTGGGGTGCTGAATCTAAATATGAAATCAGTTTTTCTCTATCAGCTCTACCTTTTAAGGTAGAGTAAATCCTCGTTTATCCGGACTAACTGGTACCATAAGCATCTCGGGCAATCAAAAATCCGGATAATCTGGTGCCGGATAATCTGGTTAATATGGGTAATAAGCAATGCAAAATCCTTAACTAAGAAGACTTTCATTGTTTGTAACAAAATTGCATAGTATTGTTTACAAGACATTAAAAAATATAAGAAGAACTTTTCTCATAATTTCTTAACAAAGAATAGGTAAGTCTAGTAAAGCTTTTTTTAAATCAACAAAAAGTATTTTATTACCATAATTTATTGTACAATGTATGCAGGAACTGTATTGTTTGCAGGAATTGTACAATCTACGCAGAAACTGTATTGAACTGTATTGTACAATGTATGCAGGAACAGTATTGTTTGCAGGAATTGTACAATCTATGCAGGAACGGTATTGAACTGTATTGTACAATGTATGCAGGAACTGTATTGTTTGTAGGAATTGTACAATGTATGCAGGAACTGTATTGAACTGTATTGTACAATGTATGCAGGAACAGTATTGTTTGCAGGAATTGTACAATCTATGCAGGAACTGTATTGAACTGCATTGTACAATGTATGCAGGAACTGTATTGTTTGCAGGAATTGTATAATGTATGCAGGAACTGTATTGAACTGTATTGTACAAAGTATGCAGGAACTGTATTGTTTGAATCAAACTAAAAAACGAATATTTGGCTTAACTGGAGTCACCTCTTGCTATCATAGTGAAAAATTATTATCTAATGTGAACATTAAATAAATATGTCTACAAATCCGATCCGGATTATCCGGAGATTGGGATCAACGAGAGCCGGATAAACGAGATTTTACTGTACATTCACTTATCTATATTTGTTTTTAAATTCAATGCGTTCAAGTATGGGTGATTTGTCCTCCTGGGAAAATGGACTCCTGGGAAAAATGGGTCTTCCTGAATATTTTCCAGATGATTGGCGCCTATTTATTGACAGCTCAAAGTGAAGTTTGAAATGTGTCCTTCTACACAATGGGAACAAATATTGTTCAATACCAATTGCTCACACAACGAAAATGAAAGAAGAATATGACACCATAGCTTTGGTATTGGGGAAGATAAAGTATCATGAATATCAATGGGTGATTTGTGTGGACTTAAAAATGGTGAACTTTCTCCTTGGACTGCAAAGTGGCTACACCAAATATCCTTGCAAGAGTGGCCTGAGAGAGAAAGCATGGACGTTGGAGAAAAGAATGTCATTAACGACCCCTTAGTTAGACGAGAGAAAATCATCTTTCCTCCACCGCATATCAAGGAGGGCCTAATGAAGCAGTTTGTAAAGGCTCTTGATATGAACGGATCATGCTTTGCATATATAAGGGGAAAATGCCTATGTTGAGTACGGAAAAAATTAAGGGGGTCCAGGACACAAATTGTTCGAATTTTCGAAAAAAATTTTATTGCATTAAAAATTTTTGTGTTCTTTTGCGCTTAAAATGACGTTTAAATCATGTTTCTATCTTAATTAGAACAAAAGAAATTATTATTTTTTTTTTCAACATTCTAATAGTAGCCAATAGTTATTTAAAACTGTAAGTGCGTTTTTTTGCATGATGGGTTTTTTCCCCATTTCTCGGCTTTAAATTCTTATAAGTCAAGAACCGTTAAAGATAAATGATTGAAACTTGTAACATGTCATTTTCAACTATTTTACTTTAATTTTAACTCAGCAAATTTGAAAAAAATATTTACTTTGGAAAATATGATTTTTTAAAAAATAAGTTACATAATTTTTTTTCGTAAGTTTTAATCTAAAAATTTTTAATTTTTAAAAAAATTAATATTTTAAAAATGGTGAATTAAAATTAAAATTTATATATTTCTGTTTAATCAAATGAAAAAATTTTGAAATTCGACAAATAATATTTCGAGTTGTAACTATTTTAAATTACGCCACTTTTATTAAAAATTTTAAATTTTAATTTTTTAAAAAAACTTTTTGAGAAGTTTTATGGTGTGATTTTGTTTACAAATTATATGGTTAACTGTCACAAAAAAATTCAAAATTTTAACTCAATAAATAAAATTATTTTCAAAATGTGTCCTGGACCCCCTTAAAGCAGGAATATTTGACAGCCCACAAACAAGACAACTCATTAAGGATCCTGCCTTCGTAAATTCCATGAATGAGACTGAGCGGAAAGCCTGGACTTCATTTGTTGCAGTTCTCGGAAATTTTCTGGGTAAATGCAAAGCTGAAAACTATGTTGAACTGGTAAACGATATGCTAAACAGTTTCAGATCCCTTGGGTGTTTCATGAGCATTAAGGTGTACTATTTACACAGTTACTTAGACCATTTTCCTAAAAATTTAGGAGACACCACTGAGGAACAAGGTGACAGATTTCACCAGGATATTAAAACTATGGATGACCGCTGCCCAGAACTATGGGATACGCACTTGATGGCAGGTTACTGCTGGAGTTTAAAAAGGCACTGTTCCAAAATACATTGAAGAATGTCACGGAAAAGAAGTTTCCGAAGTGTTTAGTTACTAGTTGGTTATATCGATGACTTTCTTCTCTTTCTTGCTCTTTGTAATTAGATAAGCACTACTGCAATATTCTCTATGACTTTTACGTTCCTTTAGCATTTAAAAAAATATAATAGTAATAAAAAATTCCGTGTTTAGTTTATTAATTTGATCCATGGATTTAACTTAAAATAATGTAACGTATATTTCACTAAAATGTTACATCTTAGAAATTTGAGCTCCTAGGCAAAAACTAATGCCATATTTAAATTCAGGGCATCAAATTCATATGAAATCAGCTCCAAATATCTCGGTATCAGTGGCGCACCCAGGGGGGCAAGGGGACCTGCCCCCCCCAAAGAAAAAGAAATTGCATTATGAATATTGATTTTGCATTATAAATATTTTTATCAGTTCATCCCGCCCCCACCCCATGCATTATAAAAATTTTATCCGTTCATCTGCCCCCCCCCCCCCCCCTAAGTAAAAATCCTGGATGCAAAGCTGCCCGACATCAAAACCACTGTGGACGTTTAGGCTATGATAAAAATTGTAAATTTTTGGTAGATTATAGTACAGTTGTAAATTATAGATGATTATAGTATAATTGTAAATTTTTGGTAGATTATAGTACACTTGTAAATTATAGGTAGATTATAGTACAATTATAAAAATTAAAAAAAAATTATTTTTGTCTTAAGGGAACAAGGGACTTTGAATCTCGTTCTTTTTTAATTTTCAATATTTTACTCTATATACACCGTGAATATAATTAATATTCTTTACTACACATTGAAGATACTTAGAATTCACAAATAAGTATTTTATGGAGGAATAGGATCTATTTATCAAAAAATTCTTCAAAAATGCTAGAATTTTTCAAAAAGCTCCATGCGTATTCTTTTTCTTCTGATATCTTCCAAATTTCTCAGAATTGTTAATTGACGTGTTTGTCACAAAACTGTGCATAAGTTTTTGAAATGAAAAATATTTTTCAAATTTATAGACCATAAAATAAAAGCAAAAACATAAAAAAATAACAGGCAAAAGAGAAAAAAAATTATTTAAGACTTCAGATTCATACAAAAAAAAGGCATCTTTATATTTATATACATATGGTAAACTTATAACAAAAATTTAAATATTTTAATTAATACAGAATGCGCATAGAGCATTTTGAAAAAGTTAGCATTTTTGAAAGTTTTTTTGAAAAACAGTCATTTTTCCGTCAAAAATTCCTTATTTTGAATTTTATGAGTTTTCAATGTAGTAAAATAGAAAATTAATTATTCTCATTTTGTATATAGAGTTAAAATTTATGAATTAAAAAATTCGAATTTGAAGATCCCTTGTCACGTTAAAATGCCACTAGTTGGCACCCGTCAAAACAGGACTGCTGGCTAGTAAATAAATGTACTAATACACAAATTATACTCAAGACATCATTGAGAAATGTTGAAAATCATAATATTAAGAAGAGAGAAATACATTTAAAAAAAATTGCTATTGAACCCGATAAAAAGGAATATGGTTAATCAACAGCGCGAAATACCCATTGAAGTCAGATTTAATTCTATATCTCACAAACATAATTAAAAATAAAAATGGCAGAGAGATACCTAGAGAGATTCCTCGGAATAAAAAAAATTATCGTGTTTATGCGGCCTCGTGCTTAGTGAGTATCTAAAGCCAGGTTTAAACATGTCACTGAGCATGCGCAGAAACAAATGAATGTGTTTATGCGTCCTCGTGCTTAGTATCTAAAGCCAGATCTAAACATGTGACTGGGCATGCGCATAAAGTAATTTTTAATTGTAAATTATCGCTAATTAATAGAAATTGCAATTAAAAAAAACCAAATTTGATCTACAAATTAAAATCTTTCTTTTAAGACCAAAATGAAGTAAATTCATTCTGCAATTTTCTCTCACTGCCCATAGAATAAATAGGCTTAGCAACTTAAATATATAGATTTTATAATTTTTTTTTATAAATAAGAATGCATAGTTCTCAAACTATGCTTCTCAAATTTTGTGTAACTCAGACACAGGAGTTTAAACCTTTGTTAAATAGCGTCGCATGCCTAGAAATTATTCGAAACACAACAAAAGGCATTCTCTATGATTCACCGCTTGCATTTTTCTTTCTTTCGTGTTAAAGTCATTAATCTCGTAAGACACATGAATTCCAACTCTTTTGTTTACTCGCGAAATACTTCTCACTCTCGATTCTACATCGCCTCTTGCTCTTTAGCTGCTAGAACTAGTGTGCGCAACTTCTACTCATTCATTTATTACTTAAATTTCTCTACCTTTCCGAATTCCTGCACCGTTCTGGTGGAGTTTCCTTTGAAACAATTCTGCTGCATTAAGAGAATAATGATTCTTATCTCACATGTATCGAATTCTTTCTGGGAATTCTTTGCCTTGAGATAAAATAATTCTCGCTGATGATATTTAATGCCTCACTTTGACACTCTGCGATAGTGTTTCTGTAACTTGTGATGTCATTGTTTCATGTCCCGAACTTTATCTTCTGCCATCGATCTTAACGTAGGATTACGTTGCTCCATAACGGTCCTTCGGAAAGGAAAATTTCAGACGTTAAAACTGTCCGCCCATCCGTCCTCGCGAGTTATGACTTTGGCAGCGTGCCAAACCCAGTATGTATCGCTTCGACAAACTGTGAACTGTTAAACAGAAAAGGACCAAAATGCGTAACAATTTTGGCATACATATATGTATATATATATATATATATATATATATATATATATATATATATATATATATATATATATATATATATATATATATATATATATATACATATGTACATACATATATATATATATACTAGCTTAAAACCCGCACTTCGCTACGGAGTACATTCAAATTAAATACAACGGTCAATGTATGCAATTAATAACAATAAATAAATAAATATATGTATATATATTTATAATAAAAATGACAATCAATATATGCAATTGATGTAGAAAAAAATATATAAATTTATAAATAAATCGTAAGGGATATTTTTATAGACAAAATAATGTTCAATCGTCTGCCGCATTAGCAAGAAAAAAAATATTTTTTTGTCTATGTAGTTGTTATGCACGTGACGATAAATTTATTTAAAGTACCAGAAAAAGAAATCACGTGATCGGCATTTAATAAATTAAATTCTAAAAACTAATCTTTAAAAATTCACCAAAAATCACAAAATAGATGTAAAGATTCAAAAAAAGTATCATTTTAAAGGAATTTTTAGGATCTTTCTTGTGATTTAAATTTTATAACCCTCAAATTATTATTTTAAATGCAAAATTAATAAAAAGTTACTAAAACAGCTTAAAAATTTAATTTAAAAATCTAAGAAGAATGTTTCAAAAATCTCTCTTAGTGCACCCCTACACTGTAAGAAGAATCGACATGCAAAATTTCAGCCCTTTAGGTCCAGCGGTTTTGTCTGTGCTCTGTATGTCATTCAATGAGTCAGTTACGGAACTGTTTTATATATATAGATATATACATATGTACATACATACATATATATATATATATATATATGTATATATATATATATATATATATATATATATATATATATATATATATATATATATATATATATATATATATATATATATATACTCACACATATATATATATATATATATATATATAAATAAATAAATAAATATATATATATATATATATATATATATATATATAGTACATAACACATACATACATATACAAAAAAGGTAAGGAACGATAAGTAATCCTACGCTAATAATCCACGGTAGTTTTTTTAAAGGAGACTATCTGAAATTTTTTTGCATAATTTTTAATGTTAACTACGTCCCAGCATTTTTAGGGCGGGACCCTTTCCGGCTGGAATGACGTCATAACCAGATGGATAAAGGGTGACTCCAGTTAGTCATCAGTTTATTCGATATCTAATCGATCGATTGCCTGCTGGTGTTTTTTTTTTTTTTTTGCATAGTTATCTGGCTGCTTATTCCTTGAAGACTCATAAAAGTGCGACGTCGCTCTGTGTTCCTTTTGTGAATTTAGGTATTTAATTGATTCGTAAATAATTCTGGAAAAGATTTATTTTTGGAAGCATTGTAAACGCATGAGCTGTGTCGGCATTTGCACCATCTTTTTAGTTTCTGAAAAAATTGAGTTTACAGACCTAAAATTAGATCTTAGTATGAATACTTACTTTTTTTTGTCTTCCAATGTGGCAGATGATTTTTTGGACCGCTTTAGTACATCGCAGTTTTGCTAGCCACTTTATTATGGGGACACCATATAGGCGGACTAGCACTACCTCCTATGAAGGGACGACACAAACGGACGCTTTTAGTGGCGCAACGCGGGGATTCGATCACCCTAAGCACCGAAAACCAGCGCGCTGTACCACAGGGCCACAACCAGCCCCTAAATACTTACTTTTAATACATTTAAATTTCGGTAAAATTATTGACGTGGAGCAGCGAGATATTACAATGAGTACCGAACCACGGAAAATGTTGACCTTCTTCGTAGTTGAAAAAAAATGGCTGTGGCCAGCGTCTTGGAGGCAGGCGTGTGTTTGAACTTAGCATACGTCTTGTGGTTGGGGTTTTCCCCTCAGATTGCCTTATGTAGTGCTACTGATGTACTGTCCATGTACTTTACGCATGCTTTTCCATACGTTCAGAAACGGTGAGTGGCACCTTTTTGAATTTACCAGACTAAGCTGTCTATATTCTTATCCTTTTCGCCTGGTTTTGATTGTAGATATACGTTTCATTATATCTACCGACAAAGTCACGTAGGGGTCACAAACCTAAAGGCTAACATTCAGAAATTGTAACCGATCTTTTGAAACGTCACTTATGTAGCTACGATACGAAGTTCGTACGTTACTGGCGCCTGAAGGTCACATATTGACGTAATTTGGGCAATTCCAGTAATTCATGCGCATGCGCACTAAATCTGTTTGATATTTGGGAACTTTCGTTTTGTAGAAGTATATATCACTTGTTATTGTACGTTTATTAGTTGCTGACTTGGAGCTATTATAAATGACTATTAATTCTTTTAAACCCCCAACTCCAAATTGGCACCCCATATGCGACTCATTAGAAAGACGTATTCTAGGTCAAGAAAACGAAAAACGTGAATTTGCTTGTTTTTAATATTGTTTTCTACTAAACGTAACACTGATGAAAATTATTCTGATAGACTTTTGTTGGAAAAACTTAAAAGCTTAGACCGAAGTTGCATGAACGCATTCTCTTTGGTTTGGTTTGAGGCGCTACGGTCAAATTTTTGCTACGTGAAGGCTGATTATAAACCCGCATTCTCTTTCGAGGATTAACTTATGCAAAGATAGGCAACTCGAGCGTATCCAAAAGCCATGAAACTATCCTCTGGTTTCATTATGGACTTCTCCGTATGACATAATCAGTGAGTACGCTGGAAGCCAAATCGGAATCCACACATGTTCACACACATACGCACACACTCTCCCATATATACAGCAGCGTACGCAGAAATTTTCAAAGGGGGATGTTATAGTCCAGTCAAATTAGGTTTTCATTTCGCATTAAATGAAGGGATTGAGATTTTTTCAGGAATGTGTAGGGGTTGGTTCCCTGAAAAACGCCTAATAAAGTCCCCTCGATTTGAGGCGCCGCGGGGGTGGGGTGGTCAAAAGGTCACTTTTTTCAGTTTTTAGCGTTTATCTCAAAAACGGTGCATCGCACAGAAAATTGTCAAATCCAAAAATTAAAGCTTATAAAATTCCATTTTATGTGGTTCTTCCTAATTTGTGTGATTCCTTTTTTTTTATCTCTAACGGTCCAAGCACATTATAAAGTACGAGGGATAACTTCAGAATAACTCCTTTATTCTCTACGTAGAGGCAGACTAACATAGACAGACTTGGGGCTTCCAAAATAATGCACAACAGTACCGCAACCCGCGGTACTAAGAAACTAAAGGTCGCAATGAATCCTTCAGGCAGAGTATGCATTCACTAATAATACCCGTAAACCTCGGCTCTGAGCTAATTCTCGAAGTCGTGCGGCTACCTCGGCTAAATACCAATACACGCTCTATCAGTTAAACACCGCTATCACCTTCCATCAAGCTTGCCTCGGCTCTCTCTCGTATCGCTACTCCAGTCTTGGGCTTCTGCCAACTCAGCGTGTGCCCTTTAAATAGATCAAACACCTGCGCCGAACTCACTTCGGCTGGCATGTACAACGCTGCTACCAGAAATTTGCATCTGAGCAACACGCGAACCCTACAATTTCTACCCAAGTGTTACCGTTTTCGAGATATGAACCATTGAATATGAACATTTTTAAATAAAAGTGGTAGCGGTTCAGGTATGTCGTCAAACTTCCTCTTCTAACTCTTTCCCCTTCCGTTTCTCAGAAAACTCGTGTTCGAGAAAGTTGTAGAGCGAAAGATTTCCTTCAAAAATGCATATAGTTATGCTAATTTACCTTCACCAGGTAAATAGTTAGAGGGTTTTGAAGTTTTGGGGTACTTTTCAACATTTTGTTAGTAAAATGCTGGTCACTTAAGTTTCGTTTCCAAGGTCTGTAACTCTCTTAATCACTTTGCATTCTGTTTAATTAGATACGTACAGTATTCATAACCCATATAAATAATAAATTATGTATACCTGTACGTATAATGTATATCTCATAATATACAGAAGAAGACATGTAGTACAAAGGAGGAAGTAAGAAAACAAACAAAAATGTATAAAAGTGTCACTTTAGCTCAGATCATTTTGGAAAACTTATATATCACACCATATGAAAAAGAATAAGTAGTTCAGTTACTTCAGACCTCAGAAGAAATTACTCCACAACACATTTCCACAAATACCTTCCTTGCCAGCATTCAGTGGAATTTGAGCAATGAATTGTCACGTCTCAAAGGTAAAGGGGCAACAGCAGCTTTGTGAGTCCAGTACTTTGAAATGGTGGTGTTGATGAAAAAATTCATTGCAGCACAGCACACTGGTAACTGGGAAGATCATATGACATGTGCCCAACTGATGATACCTTACTTCCATGCCAGCGGGCATTTTCATTATGGAAAGTGTACTCACCTATATGTACAACACATGCTGAGACTAACAACTCGCCACCTTCAACTTAAACAGAATTTTATAAATCGTGGATACTTCACTGTCAACAGAACTGGAACACCAATGGCTGGTGTGTGGTCTGACATGGCAATTGAGGTGACACTCATGTGTGACAGGAAGAGTGAAGGAGAATTAACACGTGGACGAGGCTTTAGTGATTCAGTGTTGGCGAAATGGGTTGGGGGAGCTAGCACAGCTACAACAATATGTAGTCCACTTGAGATGTTTTGTGGCGTCCATACTGCAAGAGGAGAACAACATGTTGAGTTTCGAGCATCACGCATAACCACAGATGATCTAGACAGAAGGAAGCTTACTCAAGGGTTGGCTGATCACCCGCCTTTTGCTGAACGTAATTGTTTGATATAACTTTCAGCAGGAGTAATTGGAACAAGTAACGTCAACTGCTTCCTTGGAGTCCTTGGAAGTCCAGCAGTCCTTGGAACCCGCACAATGAGCACTTTTGTTTGGAATGAATTTCTCAGAAGTGAAACAATCCACGAAGGACTCAGTCGTTCCTTTAGCTGCGATGAGCAATATGATCAAAGTTAATGATGAGGTAGTGGTGGTAGAGCCTCTGATGATATTTCAAAGAACTCTGATCACCAAGAAAAAAGAAGGGGATGTAGAGGAGTTGCTAACGTACGAGTTAGCCCCATACCCTATGTCTCTATTAGCCGAGGGGATAATGAGATAAATCAAAAAGTCAGCACTGTATGATGCTTTCCGAAAATGTAATCAACTGATCAATGTGAAGAACAGTTTCACGGTAATCGATGGCGGCTTCCTGCTTCATAGAGTAAAGTGGAACACCAACACCACCTTCGCCTCCATCTGCGATCAATATGTATCGTACATAATCAACCATTACGGCAGCAGTTGAGCTGTGGTTTTTGATGGTTATGAAGACACACGAACTCCACGGAAAGAGACGAACAACATCGGAGAGCATCAAGTAAAACATCAGTGGATATTGACTTCAATAAGAACATGGTGGCTACTGTTCATCAGGAAAACTTCCTTTCTAATGAAAGGAACAAAACCAAGCTCATTACTATGTTGGTTCAGGCCTTAGGTGCAAGAGGTATACAGTCTACTATAGCCAAAGGAGATGCTGATTGCAGTATTGTCAGAGGTGGGTGGCAAAACACTTCTCATTCAAATGTGGTGATAGTAGATGGGTAAGACCTGCTCGTCTTACTTGTGGCACTCACCCTGCAAGACACGAATGTGTTTTTTATGAAGACCGGACGGGGCAACACAGAATACAGGCTCTACTCTTCACAACATCTTCAGGTCTTATCATTCAGTCAGTACATTCTCTTCATCCATAGTTTCTCAGGATGTGACACTACGTCAGCGATTTATGGTAAAAGCAAAGCAGTAATAGTACAATGTTTCCAGCGGTATTCCAATGAAACAACAAACATCGCCAAAGTGTTTTATAACTCCAAATCTTCACCAGGAGACATTTATGGAGCTGAGGAACAAATGTTCCTGCTCATGTTCCAGGCCCCGCCAAATGAACATGATCTCAATCACCACAGGTACCTTTCATTTTTCTTTGCTCGTACTGACCCCATTAAGTAAATTTAATAATTTATATAATTCATTAATATTCAATAATACGTTATAAATTATCTGGCCAAAAGTATTCGGACACCCCCCCCCCTAAGGAAGTGGATCTAGCAGGTGACGTAATTTGATGCGTAACCGAAAGCTATAAAAGTATTGGTAGTGGTTTGTCAGGTCATATTATTGGAGATAAAGTTCTACTACAGACCTTGGAGCTCCGACAAGTTGAAATACCTGAACCTGAACCTGCCAGGTCATATTTATGCGTTTGTGAGACGATGAGTAAGTCAAAGGAGCCTAGTGACTTTGATCGTAGCATTATAGTGGGATGCCACCTTTGTGGGAAATCAGTTCGTGAAAATTCGGACATTCTACAGAAGCTAAAATGATAGTGAAGACTGACTTGTTTGAAACTTTTTCCGAAGTATCAGATTGACGGCTTTTAATATATAGGAAAGCAGTTGATGAAATAAATTGTATATAATATATTTAATGTAAGTAACTGTTGTTTAAACCTACTTTTGATAAACATTTTTTGATTATATGAACAACTTTTATACAGTTTGGTTTGTTTTCTTACTTCCTCCTTTGTACTACAAGTGTTCTTCTGTATATTATGAGATATACATTATGCGTACAGGTATACATAATTTATTATTTATATGGGTTATGAATATTATACGTATCTAATTAAACACCATACAAAGTGATTAAGAGAGTTACAGACCATGGAAACGAAACTTGAGTGACGAGCATTTTACAAGCAAAATGTTGAAAAGTACCCCTAAACTTAAAAACCCTCTAACTATTTACCTGAAGATAAATTAGCATAACTATATACATTTTTGAAGAAAATCTTTCGCTCTACAACTTTCTCTATCACGAGTTTTCTGAGAAATGGAAGGGGAAAGAGTTAGAAGAGGAAGTTTGACGAGATAGCTGAACCGTTACCACTTATTTTGAAAACTTTTCATATTCAATGGCTCATATCTCGATAACGGTAACACTTGAGTACAAACATGGATATACCATTTAGAAGGGAATTTTATAAGCTTTTATTTTTGCATTTGACAATTTTCTGTGCGATGCACCATTTTCGATATAAACGCCGAAAACTGAAAAAAGTGACCTTTGGACCCCCCCCCCCCCCGGCGCCTGAAATCGAGGGGACTTTATTAGGCGTTGTTCAGGGGACCAACCCCTACACATTCCTGAAAAAATCTCAATCGTTTCATTTAATGCATGATTCGCCGCCATTTTGGACTAATTTGACTGGACTATTATTATGAAAGAGTAGTTTTGAGCAATCAATGCAAAGTGTAAACCTAATTAAATAATATATGTAATCAAAACCAATGGGGGTGGGTTATAACCCCCATCAACCCCCCCCCCCTTGCATACGCCACTGCATATATATATATATATATATATATATATATACATATATATAATAAAGAAAATAGTTCCAAAATGTATCAATAGATGGCGCTGTAACATTTTGGAACTTATTTTTTTATTATGCCAAATCATTTCCCCCTTCTTCTAGTATATTCAGTTCAAATTTGAAGTCAGTCTGACCAGTGGTTCTTTTTTTGCAGCCTTTTGAAAGTGGGACTTTAATTATGAACACCCTGCACCGCTATTCATCTTGTAATTATGTTTTAGTTGACTATATTAGTAAAGACATCTGGTTTAACTTATCTATTTCATCTAAAATATTTTTCCTCTTCATAATTGTTTATTACTGTCTTGGTGTTATAGCCGACCTCGGGGAGTGTTGCCAGACTTAAAACACGTTTAACCGGGGTTGGGAGGGGGTCACCCCACCCCCCCCAGTCATCAACTATACCACCTCCAATTCCGTTTTTTGCTCATTTTTATATGTCTATCTTATTTCAGGTTATAGGAGTATTAAATGGTCGCATTTGCCCTTTTAGTCATCTTAATTTTAAATATCTATCTATCTATATATATATATATAATATATAATATATATATACTATATATATATATATAGATATATTATATAATATATATATATATATATATATATATATAATATATATATATATATATATATATATATATTATATATATATATATATATATATATATATATATATATATATATATATATATTATATATATATATATATATATTTATATATATATATATATATATATATATATATATATATATTTATATATATATTATATATATATATATATATATATATATATTATATATATATATATATATATATATATATATATATATATATTTATATTATATATATATATATATATATATATATATATATATATATATATATATATATATATATATATATATATATATATATATATATATATATATATATATATATGTGTGTGTGTGTGTGTGTGTGTGTGTATGCATGTACTTTTTTTCAAGTGGTTTACTTTCTATTATAATTGTAAGATAATTTGGTATATTATAATTCTATTTATTTTTTTTATTAATATTAATTATTATAATGGCAGTTTAAGCAAGACTCAGATACGAAAATGGTTACTAAATTATTTTATTATTAGTAGTAGTACAAATTATTATAGTAATAATAATTTTTATTTATCAATATTATTTGTGCATTACCCAATTGCTTCACTTTCAAATAGATGGATTAATCATTGTTGATCACACCGTTTTCTTTGCACAACGCAATTTTTCCCCGTACCGATTTTAGTGGGAATACCTCCTCAAAATCATGTTCCACGTTAAAAAAAACCTGCTTAAATCCATTTGCCATTATAAAACGACTGCATTAAAATGCAGCTTGGGTATGCGTCATCCAAAATAATGATCCGTAATTTTAATAACATTTAGAGACATTATCCACGCAAAATGGATAAAATCATCAATCGAAGGTATATCCGGTAGTTTCCATTTACTTTCGTGGCATCATTCAGAAACAAAAAAACACCCACACCATAATCATTTAATATGAATAATCGCTCAGCACACCACACACTATACCTTAACCTTTCAGCCTGTCTTCTCCTTTACTTTATCAGCGAGGATTCAAATCTTTATCTAAAATACACGTGGCTTGATTAATGACAAAAGCATACGCTCGAAAGATTTTCTGAAATGTTCCGGGGCCCTCCTATTTTATGTAAAGCCGTCCGTCCGTCAAATATTGATGAACTCCCTGCTCTGGCGGAGCAGTCTTTATCCCCCTTAACTCGAAGCTCATTGTTTCCATTTCAGAAGAGGAAACTATCCTTTGCGATTTGACACTTTTGTCAGATGCGTCATATTTGGCACAGTTCGGCGTCTCTCACTTCCAACTGTCCGTAGAAAACGTTAATAATAGGAGCTCGTATGAATTTTTCGTTTGTTTTCGTATCTGTAATTGAAATAAATGATTACCTTCATCTGGTAATGAAGCTGAGGTGGTTGTGACGTTCGGGTCTGTAACACGTTTATTGCGTCTGGCATTTTTCGCCCGAAAGGGATACATAAATATATAATAAACTAGCTGAAAACCCGCGCTTCGCTACGGAGTACATTCAAATTAAATATTACGGTCAATGTATGCAATAAATGCCAAAAAAAAAATTATATATATATTTATAATAAATGCGACGATCAATGTATACAATTGATGTAAAAAATGTATTTTATAAAAAAATCGTAAGGGATATTTTTTTTTTTTTTATAATATCTAATCGTCTGCTGCATTAGAGAGAAAAAAAAAATATTTTTTTGTCTATTTAGTTGTTATGCACGTGACGATAAATTTATTTAAAGTACCAGAAAAAGAAATCACGTGATCAGCATTTAATAAATTAAATTCTAAAAATGAATCTTTAAAAATTCACCAAAAATTAGGAAATGGAGGTAAAAATTCGAAAAAAATTTCATTTTGAAGGAATTTTTATGATCTTTCTCGTGATATAAATTTTATAACCCTCAATGTAGTATTTTAAATGCAAACGTACAAAAAGTTTAAAAAACAGCTTAAAAATTAAATTTAAAAAAATCTAAGAAGAATTTTTTAAAAATCTTTCTTAGTGCACCCCTACACTATTAGAAGAATCGCCATGCAAAATTTCAGCCGTTTAGGTCCAGCGGTTTGGTCTGTGCGTTGTATGTCACTCAGTGAATGAATGAGTCAGTTACGGAACTGTTTTATATATATAGATTACAAGATAAAAAGAACTTCTTATATATCATGTTTTTAAATTTTCTGTTGAATCATATAAACTCGACAATTCTATGTATTAATAAATACTTTAAAAAATTTTTTTGATGAATTATCCCATCAACTTGAAAGAAAATTAAGGGGATAATGGACCTTAAACTTCGTTTTTAAAATTTTTTAAAATTTTACTCAATAAACCACATGATTATAGTTAATATTTTTCTTACGACATTGAAGTCACTTACAATTCTCAAATAAGTATTTTGTGGAAGAGTAAGCCTTGTTTTTCAAAAATTTCTTCAAAAATGCTAGAATTTTTCAAAATACTCCATGCGCGTTCATTTTCTTCTGATTTCTTCTAAATTTCTCAGGATTGTTAATTATAGTGTTTGCCATAAAACTGTGCATAGTTCTTTGAAACCAAAAATAATTTTCAAATTTATAGACCATGAAAAATAGCAAAAATATAAAAAATTAACAGGCAAAATAAAAAAATATGTATATTTAAGATTTCAGATTCATACAATAAAAATTCATTGCACAATTATATTTATATACAAATGGAAAACTTATATTAATAAATTTAAGGATTTTAAAGAATATAGAATGCGCGGGGACCATTTTGAAAAATGTTAGAATTTTCAAAAAAATTTTGAAAAACAGGCGTAATTCTACCAAAAAATCCTTGTTTTGAATTCGGAGGATCTTCAATATAGAAAAAAAGATTGCTAATTAACCTCCTTTTATATATAGAGTTAAAAATTTGAAATTTAAAAATTCGAGTTTGAAGGTCCCTCGTCCCCTTAAGTTAATTGGAAGTTAACTTGCGTTTAACTTTAACAGGCTTCGTTCCCGTTCCGGCTGATAGATGGCTGCACCAGTCTACAAAACAAAATTAGCTGAAAAGAACTTAAAGTTAATTCAATTCTGCTCAAAGATGGCTAAAAGTATAAAAAAAATGCATTGTCATCGTGTTCTTAGCTATTCTAAAGGTTTCAATTGTCTAGCTACTCGGGAAGTTAGTTAAAAAGCGATTGCAAGATTTGTACCAGACAAACACACAAACACACACACAAACAAACAAGTAAGCGAGTTAATAAAAACATGAAAAAAATGGAATAAATATTATTTATTTAAAATTCAAGAAGTCGGTATTTGCTCATTATAGCCAACCTGTCGCTAATGTCACGCAAAAAGTTGCCAATCTCTCTATTCTAAAGAAAGTAACTGTCAAAAGATTGTCACACTATTTCCTTCGAAACCGCTGGGGGTATGGGGTCGAGACGATACCAATGGATGCAGAAAAATGGGGGAAACAAAGTAAGACGTGTTTCATCTTCGTCGGACTTAAAGTTATTATTTTTTTCATTTTATGTTTTGTGGGAAAATATTGACTTTTTCATCTTCAGATTATGGTAACTCGCCAAAACATGATCGTAGAAATTTAATCTTTTTACAATCTAATACTACAGACTTTTTCTTTCAAACTAGACCTCATTTGTTTAAAAATATTTTAAAACAGACTGATATTTTCATCAAAAATTAAAACACAGTTTTTCAAGAAATATTGTATCATATGTGGATGTAATATCGATGGTCCTCGAGTTTTTATCTTACAAAGAAAATATTTACATCGTCTGGAAGCTGAAAGATTTCTTATATCATATAAACCTCATTTCAGGTCTCTATCTTAAAATTTCGAATTTTAATTGAATTTTAAAACTGATAATTCGACAGTTATGAAAAGTCCTTCGCATAAGGGTGACAACAGTAAAAGGATGGAAGCTGTTACATTGCCCGAGGATCACCCCTATGTATCTCGCAATTAGCCCTAACAGAGGAGCGAGCATAGCAAGCCCCTAGTTATAATACAAAAATGTCGTCAATTAAATAAAAAGAAATTCCAGAAAATATTCACTTTTCACACTACATTTCTATTTTAGAAAACTACTTATAAAAGTCAAAGTTAAAGTTAAAAAATATTTGAAGAAAGAAAGATAATGCTGACTTTTTACGTCATATATTATTTTTTTGTAAATCACATTTCTATTTTCAATGGCATTTATATCGTTATTCCTTTCATTCGAGAATTTAGATCACACGTGGAAGTGTATGTGAGAAATGTTCAGAGCTACATCGGAAGATAAATCTTTAAATAACCTCTAAATTTCATTTTTATGTACATTTCTTTCACTTCTTACATACTCTTAAATAGAGATGTTCTGTTAGTAACGCAACGGTGGTTGGGTTTTCTGTTAGTTACTAAATATCCCAGAGATCAAATCCCGGTGTTTTCAAGTATATGAGAACGGCTTTTCCTCGCCAAGACTGACAGTTTTCCGAGAGGTTGGCGACAGATCGGTATAATGGGAAAGTACCAACTAGTCTTAAACGAGATTCAGGTTTATAACACTTCACATCAAATTTCTCACAACATCCTCAACTCTGATTGCGTTGAGTCTTTGTTACTATAAATGGTTGTATGGAGAAAGCTAAATAGAAATAAATAATTCGTTAACTTATGTTGAGATGTCGTACATTAACAAGTTTAAAAGATTTTTTTAACCTATAAAAATATGAAGAATGCGGTTCAGGTCTAAATCTAAACTTCATTGCGCGTAATCAGTAAGGCCTTGTTCACATTGCTTTCGGAGCGTTTATATGTTGGCGTGACTTGTGATTGGTTTACGTATAACGTAGCCATTGCGTAGAGCTCCGTGATTGGTAAAACTTTTTATACCTATAAAAATATAGAGGAAGAGCGCGGTTCAGATCTAAACCTATACTTTGTTGCGCGTAATCAGGAAGACGTTGTTCATATTACTACTGGAGCGTTTATCTGTTGGCGTGACTTGTGATTGGTTTGACGTATCACGTGACATTGCATCGAGCTCCGTGATTGGTCAAAATTTTTAAACCTATAAAATTATAGAGGAAGAACGCGGTTCAAATCTAAACCTAAACTTCATTGCGCGTAATCAGTAAGACGTTCTTTATATTGCTACCGGAGCATTTATCTGTTGGTGGGACTTGTGATTGATTTGACGTATAACGTGGCCATTGCGTCGAGCTCCTTGATTGGTTAAAAATTTTTATCGCGGATGCACTTCTCCGCGATAAAAATTTTGAGGAGTATGAACAATACTTTAGTAGTATGTATGAAGATACATAAATAAAACATTAAAACCTCTCATTCCCGGGCTCCTACGGAATCAAAAGAAATTATCCGTAAAAGAGTAAGGGCCTGTTCACATAGAATCCGTCAACGTCTGCGTTACTCGCATTAAAGTATATTCAACCAATTATAAACCTCCAAAATATTAGCCAGGGAATTGTTAAGGCATGTGATTGGTTTAAAATGTGTCAATACGAGTAACGCTGACGCTGACGAATTCTATGTGAATAGGCCCTAAGGGTAATTTAAATATTGCTCACTGATTTGTTTTAAACACTAAAATCCTGTTTGTTATCACTTTTACAGATATTTGTTTCCACTCTTTTTGTTTTCAAGTTCGCCAAAATTTCCAATAAAAC
Organism: Dolomedes plantarius; assembly: GCA_907164885.2. Lineage (NCBI taxonomy): Eukaryota > Metazoa > Arthropoda > Arachnida > Araneae > Dolomedidae > Dolomedes > Dolomedes plantarius. The sequence continues at coordinate 70,786,347 of OU015503.1, read as the reverse complement.
GTATAATGTAACACTGCTTTTAGCGACGTTTGACAGAGGACGAGTAAAATTAATTTGATCAATAACAGTTTTTTAACGAGATTTTTAACGTAGGATTACGTTCCTCCATAACTGTCCTCCGAAAAACAAAATTTCAGATGTCCTGCGTCGTGAGTTATAATTTTTGCAGCGTGCCAAACCCAGTCTCTATCGTTTGGGCAACTAGTAAAGAGTTAAGTAGAACACACATACACACATACACATACATATATATATATAAATAAATAAATAAATAAATAAATAAATAAATATATATATATATATACATATATATATATATATATATATAAATATATATATATATATATATATATATATATATATATATATATATATATATATATATATATATATATATATATATATATGTATACACTGCTGGCCACCCAAATTGCAACACCAAGAAAGACAAGAGATATCACAACAAAATTTATTTTGTAGATAACATTTGATCAAGTATCAAATGATTAAATTTATAGACTTCTATGAAGTGTGGTTCCTGCCAAAATCAGTAGCCAGATTAGCCGCCATTGTTGGAGTTCACCGCTGCCTCACGCCTCGACCAAGCAGCCAGACCAAGCAGCTTCCACAGGTTGCCAAAGTTTATCTGTTGTGGCAGCTGGGGTTGGAATCTAGGTCAATCGTAGAGCAACCATGGACCACATGTTTTCTATCGGCGAAAGATCCGGAGAGCGAGGCGGCCAGGGAAGCAATTCAATCTGGCGATTGACGAAGAACCGTTGGACAATGCGTGCCACGTGTGGTCGAGCATTATCCTGTTGAAATATGGCTGTGGGCAAACCCTGAAGGTAAGGAAGGACAACTGGCTCCAACACCTCGGAGATGTAGCGCTGGCTGTTTAAAGTACCGGCAATGCGTACTAGAGGTTTGCGAGAGTGATATCCAATACCGCCCCATACCATAATACCCGGTGGAGGACCAGTATGGCGGTGCATAACGCAGATCTTCAGCATCCTCTCTTCACGGTGTCTCCAGACTCGAATGCGACCATCGTGGTGCTGCAGACGGATGCGTGACTCGCCAGTAAAGACAATTTCATTCCATTCTGCCTTCCACATCCTTCTGTCATCGCAAGATTGGCGGCGGAGACGTCTGTGGTTCTGCGTCGAGGGTAGACAAAGCAATGGACGTATTGCGGACAGACCACTCTGCTGTAAACGGCGTCGAATGGTACGCGCAGACACTGGATGATGCGTTACAGACTGCATGTGCTGTGCTATGGTTCGTAATGTGACTGAGCGATCCGTCACTGCCATGCGCACAATTTGCCTGTCATCACGTGAAGTGGTGCTCTGAGGTGGATGCGATCGAACACGCCGGTCTGTCGTACCCTCCTGCATCCAACGATCACATATCCGCATTACAGTTGTTTGGTTTCGTCCAACACGACTACCTATTTCCCTGAAAGATAATCCACAATCTCGGTAAGCCACTATCCTTCCTCTGTCGAACTCGGATACTTGATCAAAAGATGATCGCTGTTTTCGACGAGGCAAAATTGATCGTTTTTTTGAAAAAACAAGAAAAACACAATTGCCGAACTTGAAATCGACGAAATCTCCAAGCCTTAAATAGCGCTTTGAAGTGGCGCCACAGGCGCGCGTGATGTGCGTCTGCGCTGAAATTCTAATCATTTGCATATCTCACCTCCGCTAATGCATGTTGGAAATTTCATGTTATTTGCATATTTCCTTCAGGGTGTTGCATTTACAGTGGCCAGCAGTGTATATATATATACATATATATATATATATATATATATATATATATATATATATATATATATATATATATATATATATATATATATATATATATATATAGATACATAGATACATACAATATCGTAAGCAACGATAAGTAATTCTATTTTAATAAACCTCGGTAGTTTTGTTAGAAGATATTACCTGAATATTTTTTTTCATTTTTGTTAGGTTGAGATATTTATAAGGTCGCACTCAAAATGATGTAACGTTTAATGATACGGCGGTCAGTTTTATATAAATAGTTCTTAAGGTAATGTTTGAAACAGAAAAAAATCATTTTCCCAGGTTTTTAATCTAGGGACATACGAAAATTGCGCAGAGTAAAAATGTCGCCATCGTAACGTAAATTTGTAAAACCTACCAACGAACATTATTGTCGATAAAAGTTGCTCTATTGGATTAGCTCATCTCAGTGTTAACTTATGGAGAAAATGTGTCTACTATTGACAGCTACATAAATGCTGATAATCAAATGAAAATGGTATTTTCAGATAAACCGAACTTTTCAGCACTTTGTAAAAGGATTCATTTTATGAATTGCGTCCACCAAAGGAATTGAGAAGCGTTTCACACACTATACCAGATTTTTTAAATTTTAAATTTTAAAATAATTTAAATTTTAAAATATTATTTGTGGTTTTTTTTAAACGAAAAATACCCCAAGGTGTAAAATTCTTTCTCTATTACAGAGTACAATTAATATTAATAATACAAAGAAAAAAAATTCACGTAGTCTCTTTTAACAAAACTACCGCGGGTAATTATCGCAGGATTACTTATCGTTGATAACCTCTTTTATTGACGCATTTTGGTACAGTTCTTTTGAACTGTTTACTGCTACTGGGCTTGGCGCACTGCCAAAATTCTAACTCGCGACGACGCTGAAAGTTTGCTTTCCGGAGGACGGTTATTGAGGAACGTAATCCTACGTTATAAAAAATCTTTAAAACCCAGTCAGCAGATTTTGGACACATTTTCTCCATAGGTTAACATTGACGTGAGCCAATCCAATAGGGTTAATACACAACAGCCTTAAGAATACGCATTACGCTATCGTGATTTTCGCAAGGCAAAACTTTCGTTTTGCCCCGAAAATAAGACCTGATTTTAACATACCTTATTACGGAGTCTTTGTTAAGTAAACTTTCCAAGAATTTACACATTTTTCTGCTCTAGGATCACGGAAAACAAGGGCACTTCATTAGATTTCACTTTTGTGATATGATTAATTAATATTTCCGAGGGTAAGAGTGCCCTATAAAGCATGCGTTTCGTCACCTGTTGTGTTGATTGCTTTTATAGCTGTGTAAGTGGTCCATAAACAAATACGATTGCGGACGTGTTTGTGCTTTGCGCATTTATTGCCCACTGCATAGTCGCAAGATGGAGATTTATGGCGACTCGTGATAGTCTCGAAGGATATATTGGCATCTAGGTGGTTTTATTCGAGCTTTACGATCTCCCAGCGAGTCATTAAATCTTAGTTATGGTCCGCTCAAAAAGCGTTTTGTAGGAAATATCACTTTAAAAATTATGATTTGTTGTGCAGACGTTAAATCCCAAGTAATTCTCTTGATTTGTGGACGTATTTATTCAATATTCAGTTATATTTATTGTTTTCTTTCTTTAATTGAGAGAAACGGGAGAACATTTCGGTCATGTCAACCTAAATGCTATTTAGAATTAATGATTAGAATACATACGTGTATATATATATATATATATATATATATATATATATATATATCCATATATATATCCACATATATATCCGTATATATATACACATATATATATGTATATACATACATATACACTCACTTCCAAAAGTTAATGTGAAAAAATGGACAAGTACTGTTTTGATTGACATGAAATACTGCAAGTAAGTAGCTCTATGCTTATTCATGAAAGAAAACAAAGAATTACATACAGAGATTGAAAAATATTGAATTTTCATAAATTATAAAATGACGTCATATTTGCGTCATTAACAAAATGATGTTTAAATGCAAAGCAAACGACAAAAAATGACATTAATAGGGTATGTGAGCACCCCTCACCTTCATAAAAAGTGTACAGCGGGAGATCATGCTTTTTACGAGGTGATCAACTACCGGAGAGTTCAGTAATCGCCATTCTTCCTGTAGGGCAATTTCTAAATCTCTGAGAGTGGCTGGAGGTGGTAAACGTCTACAGACAGCATGGCCGAGGGCATCCGAAAGAATTTCAAATGGATTAAGGTCCGGCGAGTAAGCCGGATACTCCATACGCGCAATCCCCTCACTCTCCAGAAAGTCGTCAACGATGGAAGTTCTATGGGGACGGGCATTATCGTCCATTAAAACGAAAGAAGGACCAACTGCTGCAGCGTACAGTTTCACAGTGGGATCTAGGACTTCATCTCGATACCGTACAGCCGTCACAGAACCTCGCCTGTAGATGTGCACGTTGGTGCAATATCCCAAAGAAATCCCTGCCCAGACCATTATGCTTCCCTCGCGGAATGAGTGATGTTTGGTGATGTTCTCTGGCCAATTGCGTGTGCTTTGTTCCCTCCTGACCATTACACGCTTATCATCGGGTTGTAGGGGAAATCTGGACTCATCTGTGAACATAACTTTGGCCCAATCAGACACAGTCCAATTCACATGCTGGCGGCACCACTTTAATCGTGCCCCTCTGGATTGGACGGATAACGGAACACAAACTCGTGGTACCCAGGCTTATAGATCATTCATGTGTAGCCTTCGACGAACAGTAGTGGCAGATAACGTCTTAGCAATGGCCGCTGCAACCATAGATGTCACACGTGTGGAGGTCGATCTTCGATTCCGCTTGGCTACAACAGCAATATATCGATCTTCCGAGGGGGTCGTAACCCTTGGAAGACCGGCTACAGGTCTTCGGACAACTGTTTGGCTGGTTTGAAATTGTTTCCATAATCGTGAAATGACGGAATGAGGAACGCTGAAGAAAAGAGCAACATCTGTGATAGAGTGTACTACTTCAATGCGTACGAGAGCCCGACAGCGCTCAGAATATTCCATTCGTCGTCTGGAAGCCATAGAAACACGTCTAGCTTGAAAACAAATGGTACGAATGTTCTAAACACCTTTCATCAGCACTTACATGCAACTCCTGTAACCCTTCACAATGCCGGCTTCTTATAAGACTGCCTGTTTTGCACATTTCTTGACGCGAAACCTTGATTGGCTACCTAACATATTTGCATACTTCCTTCTACCTTTGCAGCAAATTTCATCTTCTTTAATTCAGATTGGCTTACGGAAATAAAAATTTTCCTCTCCGTGCTTAACTTTTGGAAGTGAGTGTATATATATATATATATATATATATATATATATATACACTGCTGGCCACCCAAATTGCAACACCAAGAAAGACAAGAGATATCACAACAAAATTTATTTTGTAGATAACATGTTGACCAAGTATCAAATGATTAAATTTATAGACTTCTGTGAAGTGTGGTTCCTGCCAAAATCATTAGCCAGAGTAGCCGCCAATGTTGGAGATCACCGCTGCCACACGCCTCGGCATTGATTCAAAGAGACTTTGGATGAGTTCTTGAGGTACAGTAGACCAAGCAGCTTCCACACGTTGCCAAAGTTGATCTGCTGTGGCAGCTGGGGATGGAATCTGGGTCAATCGTAGAGCAACCATGGACCACATGTTTTCTATCGGCGAAAGATCCGGAGAGCGAGGCGGCCAGGGAAGCAATTCCATCTGGCGATTGACGAAGAACGGTTGGACAATGCGTGCCACGTGTGGTCGCGCATTATCCTGTTGAAATATGGCTGTGGGCAAGCCCTGAAGGTAAGGAAGGACAACTGGCTCCAACACCTCGGAGATGTAGCGCTGGCTGTTTAAAGTACCGGCAATGCGTACTAGAGGTGCGTACTTCCGCCCCATACCATAATACCCGGTGCAGGACCAGTGTGGCGGTGCATAACGCAGCTGTTCAGCATCCTCTCTTCACGGTGTCTCCAGACTCCAATGCGACCATCGTGGTGTTGCAGACAGAAGCGTGACTCGTCAGTAAAGACAATTTCATTCCATTCTGCCGTCCACATCCTTCTGTCATCGCACCATTGGCGGAGGAGATGTCTGTGATTCTGCGTCAAGGGTAGACAAAGCAATGGACGTCTTGCGGACAGACCACTCTGCTGTAAACAGCGTCGAATGGTACGCGCAGACACTGGATGATGCGTTACAGACTGCATGTGCTGTGCTATGGTTCGTGATGTGACTGAGCGATCCGTCACTGCCATGCGCACAATTTGCCTGTCATCACGTGAAGTGGTGCGCTGAGGTGGATGCGATCGAACACGCCGGTCCGTCGTACCCTCCTGCATCCAACGATCACATATCCGCATTACAGTTGTTTGGTTCCGTCCAACACGACTACCGATTTCAATGAAAGATATTACACAATCTCGGTAGGCCACTATCCTTCCTCTGTCGAACTCGGATACTTGATCAAAAGATAATCGCTGTTTTCGACGAGGCATAATTGATCGTTTTTTTTTGAAAAAACCACAAGAAAAACTTTATTAATATGCTTAATATTTTTCCATGTTTTTATTAACTCGCTTTCTTGTTTGTTTGTTTGTGTGTTTGTGTGTTTGTCCCGTACAAATCTTGCAATCGATTTTTAACTAACTTCCCGACTAGGTAGAAATTTGAAACTTTTAGAATATCCCAGAACACGATGTTTATGCATTATTTTAATACTTTTAGCCATCTTTAAGCAGAATTAAATTCATTTCAAGTTGATGAGATAATTCATCAAAAAAATTTTTAAAAAGTATTTATTAATACATTGAATTGTCAAGTTTATATGTTTCAACAGAAAATTTAAAAACATTGCATATAAAATTTCTTTTTATCTTATAATTATTAATCATATTTTTTATATGTTTAAAAATTATGTTATGATACAGGGTGCGTTCCGTAAGTAATGCGACCGATTTCATAAAAAATCATTTATTGGACATATTCGTACAATTTGTTGAAAATATTCAAAATAGCACCCTCCTGCGTCGATGCATTTATAGTGGAGGTGTTTCCAGGCCTCGAAGACCTTCTTCGGGAGATCCTTTAGAGCCGATGTAACATGAGACAGGATGTTTTCAATCGTGTCCCAATGTTTCCCTTTCAGGGCTCCTTTTAAGCTAGGAAACAAAAAAAGTCTGGGGGAGCCAGGTTAGGACTGTGGGGAGGCTGGGGAAACAGTGGTGTATGGGTCCTGGCCAGGAAATAGTTGGCAACGAAGGCGCTGTGGCTTGGTTCGTTATCGAGAGGAAGTTTTCATGCGTCCTTGATGACACTTCGACCGTCCTTTTCAGCCTTTTGAGCACTTCCAAGTAAAAAGCTGCTGTCACAGTGGTCATGGTAGGTACGAATTCGTAGTGGACAATGCCTCTGATATCAAAGAAGACAATGATCAGGGTTTTGATCCTGGACTTACTCATGCGTGCGTTCTTGGGCCACGATGGGGTGTGCCACTCTGAACTATTCCTTTTTGTTTACGGGTCGTATTCAAAAATCCACGACTCATCACCGGTGATAACTGAGTTTAAATAATTATGATTCTTTTCACATATTTACAAGAGTTCTTGGCACCGGAGCACTCGCCTGTCCTTTTGTTCGTCGGTCAACACTTTTGGGACCAGTTTGGCGCACACCTTTTTCCTGTTCAAATCTTCGGTTACAATGCGACAAACAGTTGTTTTCGGCATCTGTAGAGTTTCTGGTATCCATTGAAGGCTCAACCGTCGGTCAGATTTCAAAGAATTACGCACACGCGTCACATTTTCGTCTATTCTTGAGGTTGATGGACGCCAATGCAGGGTTCGTCGGCGACATCCTCTCGGTCCTCCTTGAACGACTTGTGCCATCGGCGAACTTGCGATTTGGACAAGCTGTCACTCCCAAAGGCCTGCTGAATTAATAGAAACGTTTCGGTGGCGGACTTCCGAAGTTTATCGCAAAATTCGATAGCGTAACGTTTCTCCATAGAACGATCCATCGCGCCGTGATACATTAAGCTCAAAACGGGCTACACAGAACGCACGGCCTGAGTTTCCGGCAGCTCGGAGCCGACTGAAAAGGGGGGGGGGGCGTTATGAAGATTACACTCCCCTCCACCTAGCCCAGCAGGTTAGAGGGCGCTACAGTGTATAGTTGCGTCTGGAAAAAATTGGTCACATTAACTATGGAATGCACCCTGTATTGTTAAACACGGTGTCAAACAGTCATACAATAAAAACTCCTTCAGTAAAAAGACTATATTTACATTGTTTCCACTTGCCTATGTGTGTGAGATTGGGTTTTCTAATCTCGATTTTTTAAATAGTTTGCCAAAATTTGCTAAAATATTTTTCTTTTCTTTTGTTAGCATTTTAATAATTTTTTTTAAAAATTTTGTTTTGAACAAGAATTTTTCTTTGGGGATCAAGTAATTTTTTCTTTAAAGAAAGTGAATCGCTATTGAAAAAGAGTTTCCACACTACTGGTTTAAACTATCCTCTGCATTGTATTCAGCTTAAATATATTATAAGTAGTACTGCTAGGAATGTAAAGATAAAGCTCCTATAGGATTCTTATAATTTGTTTAGTATAGTGGAACCTCTATATATCGAATCTCGATACATCGAACCTAGATATAATCGAATTACTTGATAAATTGAAGTTTTTCCATTCCTCTTGGACCTGTCTAACACTCCAAAGTTATTTTTACCACTACATATTGAAGGACTACTCATGAAGGCCTCATTATTTCAAATATTTAGTTTGCTTGACTTAGCACCGCACTTCTGTATATCGAAGTTTTTATTGGAAAACCTTCATATATCGAAGTTGTTTTGATAAAAATAATTTTGATTTATAATTGCAGTGAGTATACAATTATTTTATTGTAAACCTCTATATATCGAAGCCAGTCAGAAATCACCTCTATAAATCAAACCTCGGTATATCGAAATCCTCGATAATTCGAAGTTTTCTCGTTCCCCTTGAGGTTCGATAAATCGAGATTCCACTGCATATGTCATGTTTTTCCCCGCTGGAAGTTTTATGTGGCAATTCTAAGGATTTTTCAAACCTGGTCCAACATAATTTTGTGACTGCCTTCTCATTTCTTCCTTTTTACGTTCGTTTAGAACGAGTAAAATTTTCCCAGAGGAAAAAAAAATCATGCATAGGTTTTGCAAAAAAAAAAAAAAAAAACCCGGTAAAATCAGTGAATACCAGAAGAGAAACCTACTTGTATTATTCACGAGGAAGTCATTTAAATGTATATTTGATTATATCACAAGCATCGCATGAATGAATTTTCGGGAATGCGCTGCAATTTTCGTTCTACTTTCGCATGCATCTTTTATTATGATTTGTAGCGATGAAATATTTTTATTCCATTTCTGGGGGTCTCGCATATTCCCGGTTCGAAGTTTCGGAACGGACGCACTTGAGATTCTAGGCAGGGCCTCGTGATGCATTGAACTTAATGGACCAAGTGTTTTCGCTTAAAAAAATGTAAGGAGAATAATTTATGTTTCGTACTCCCTGCCGCTAGGCTTGAATATTTATTAATGGACTCAGATATGCTTTGTACGTTCATAGTCCACATTATTTTCAGAGAATTCTGTGTCTAATATATATAAAACATTAAATATTATACAGATTTAAGTAGATGAAACGCACAGTGCTATTTATGCTGAGACAGTTGAAAGGCATATGATTTATTTGGTAAGGAAACGAGAGAAATTTTATTTCAAAATTACTTTAATAGGTTATACATGTTAATATGCGTATAAGTAAACCATTGAGAAATTGCCAGTACCTTCTTATGCTATAAAGGTTGCCGATGTTTGTGGATTACAGAATACGTTATAAACGTGATGTGATGGAAATGTTAGCAATATGACTGGCAAAATTTATTTTTCATATTGTTACGAATTCCCAGTTAGGGTTCGGCTATTGAATAGACTTTGAATGAGACAGAATAAAACAAAGATTTATTTTAAGGAACTCAAAATACTACAGCTTACAGATCGTCAGAAACTGACTATAGTGCTTCTAACACAATCTCTAGTTCACAGAAGTACGAAAAAACTCAACACAAAAGACGCCGCACGAAGTCGCACTTATCGTGGCATAAATCTCAGCAATTCTCCGATGAAAATCTCACGGCTAACAGCGGCGCTTTTGACAAGCTCAAAACACACTCAAAACTGAAATCTGAACCCTATCCTGAATCGAGGCTGTAATTATAACTTCTCGAAGGTCTGGGGATTTACACAATTTTCTAGAAAATTCCAGGCTTGGAAAAGTCACCAAACTTGACGCAAAGTCGCCAAAAAGCTAATAACTCTCCAATTGACCGAGATACCATAGAAACCTTGTGTTAAATGCATGGTACTGCAGAAATTTAGCTAATATGACTATTTACATGGAACAAACGATAATAATGCATTCCTTTATAGGCAGAATAACAATTTTAACCTTAATTTAAGCTAAAGACATACATTAATTTACAATATTCGTAACAATATGTATAACTAAAATTTTATTTCTCTATCTGTTCACTAAATATTACTAAATCCTACATAACATCTGCATCATGTGTTGCTAACGTACTATGTAGGTCTTTATTAAAATGCACAATATACAACCCTTACAGAATTACTAACTCAGTGGAAAAAGCCATCATCTGACAAATAACAGAATTAGGAATTTTCGGCAGACAGAATTTTCGTGATTAAAAGAGGAAAATTTGTAGGTCTTCAATTGACATACTCACTCCCTTCAAGCGGTAAGAAGCAGCTTACCCGAAATACACATCAAGAGATCACGACTTCCCAGTCAAGATGATGCATTATATCTGCTTCACGTATCGGATATTTTATATATTTTGCACCCTCTTACATGTTTTGTTGAGCTAATATTGGTATCAAAAAGTGTGTCGATAGAAACTAGGTCTAAGGTACTGGTACTACATGGTTTCTGCAGAACTGTTCTGACAAAAAGAGGAGTGAAATTGAACTCTGCTGCTTTTGGTAGTGTTGGTGAACATTAAACAATACCTTTCAACTTTTGCCTCTCTGTCGATGTGTGACATGAAACTCGACTTTTGTAATTGTTTTGATTATTATACTGTTTTAACTCTAAAGAAAAAATACTATTTTCTTATTTCATAATTTCGAAATAACATTAATTCGGTTCCATGCACATTTATAAATGTATTTATTTTATTTCTTAAAATCTTAAATTGTCTATGTTCTGAAAATCATTTCTGTGGTTTTTCGTACCGGGTTTCCTGGAAGAAAGGAATTTGTTCCCCGTATGAAATTAAGTGTGACCTGTAATTGTACGGATAGTACACAAGGTCATTTGCACAAGAAGGGAGAATTACTTGCCAACCTCTCGGTCATTTGGGGGACATAGTTCCTCCATAGCAACGACCCAGCAACTGTCTTTTTAACCAATCATAGGGCTGAAATGTATTAATTGTTCTAGAACATTTTCTGACCACTGCGATTTTCGGTGCTGGGAAGTTTTAACGGTTTTTTGAGTCAGGTGAAGAACAATCTTAGACTGTGATATAGCTCGAGGTTGTCCTCTCTTCGGCCCTTGTCGCCCTTTTTATGCTGAGGCATCTCGAAGTTTCTGGTCTGCATTGGAACAAGTTTAGTGTAACAATGAATGATAATCATCAGTCTACAATAAGGGTGGTGGTAAGTAAAAATAATTTGTAATATATTTGCTCAGGTGAGAGCACAGAATAATCAATATATGTAGCTAGGTTTTATTATGTGTTGAAATACTTTCTTAATGTATGTAGATAATTATTATGTTGTTTCTGTGAAAATTGTAACCAACGATTAAATTAATTTTAAATAATAAGAAGATAAATTAAATGCTAATATTATTTATTAAAATTGAGTTTGTTTTTCTAATTATCCCAGACATGTGTCAGAATGTGTTTTCTCCAATTAACAATTTTAAAAGTGTCACTATACGGCACTTTTATTACCTGTATGCACAGTCTCTCTATTTTATTACCTGTTTAATTCCACATAATACCGTGGCTGGGATTTAGAGTCCCACTGCTGGTATGAATGTCTGTAGCCGTTTGGAATCTTCTCTAAGCTATACGTATCGGTCTAATTACCCCCGTGTAGCAAAAGGCAACCATAGCATTCTCGATCAACACAACCAACCTCCGTTTTCGGTTACTTCATAGGATATTCACAGCTGATTCGTTTGAACGTAACTCCGTATGCTCTACGAGCTGTCCTGGAGCGCGCCATCTTGACCAGCTATTTCTGACGTTATGATTACTAAAGCTTTTACAAGAAGCGGACTAGTGATCATGTTTTACTGGAGACCCATGAGAATTGACGTTTATCGACAATCGTTACGTAACGGCTTGTGATATAACTATGTGATATACCCGAGACATTTCCCTAGGTATTTGATGAATCTCATGATGCGTTTATTGTCCTTCTTGTAATTTACTTTCCTTTATTTGCAACGCTTTGCTTCTATCAGAACTTAAGAGAGAGAGAGCCAGTGGTGTACTTCCCTGTTAAAAAATGTCGCAGAACTTAAAACTCCGTCGGGCGCGTCTCGAAACTTACGTCATCGGGCGCGGTGTATCTGTCAGATACATCTCTGTTTTATGTGTTTTCTGTCAATTTTTAATACTTTAAATCTTCTATTTTTATTCTTTTTAGGTCCAGGCTTTTACACCCGGACCTGTTTTTATTATTTTGCATTTTTTTACAATTTTTATTTTTCACAGCACACCAGCTAATAGAAGTAAACCGATAAAGGCTTTTACTTCAATATTATCTGTTAGTCTTGCATCTCTTTCTCTACTACATAGATTAGAAACTGCAGAAATGTATCTTTTAGTGCATTCACAATTATTTCCAATATTTCGTCAGAAAAAAAAACAGTTCAAAGAGCCGTATACAGATTTATACCTTTCGCACTTCCGATTATTCCAGGTAATTTTAAGCTAATATTCTACCTTTGACATTTTTTCTTCCGATCCATTTTGCCCACTGAGTTCTATTGTATTTTCCTACATAAAAATCATCATTATTAGCCTCATAATCAAGTTCTGAGTCATTATAATCACTTTCACTGCTATCAGAATCAACTTCACATGTTTCTAAAATATCTTCTTTGTCATCATCACTTTCATCAAATTCTTCAGCATTTAATTCCTAATTTCCATCACTAAATATAATACTATGAACTAGCTCAAGATCTTTTTGATTATTCATATCTGAAAAGCGCTTAGCACTCATCATGGGAAAATAAAAATAAAAAACGTACAGGGAATCTTGATACTTCCGTAAAGCTTCAAAAGACAAACGTTATCGGGCGCGTGTATCTAACAAATACAAAACTTCAAAAAATCTTCAAAAAGGGAAATACTCCTACACGGAACTGGTCGTTGCTGCATTCCAAAGTAGCAGGTGGTCAGACGGACAGATACTGGTAAGGTCAAGGTCGTCAGAACAAGCTTTAGGGGACAAAAGCAGAGATATTGACACGCGTGTAACTGTCAGATCAAAGCGCCCGATGGAGTGTTAATGATTTTTACTTTTACATTATATATACAAAGTTATTAACAAAACAGCCCTTAAGACTTTATATGTAGGGGTTAGAATATTCCATGTTCTTTTTTACAATACGGGCAACAGAAAATTACGTTTTTGCTAATCCAGCGCGTTGTCTAGGCGTCGCGCGTGGAGACGATTTTGTGCTCTAAGGCCTGCCCCACACTGAGAAAGCGCGTGTCTGAAACACGCATGTCTGATACAATCTGCATTGAAATCAGACATGATCATGTCTGGTGTAAGCAATCGGTGCAAAAATAACTGGTTTTTCGAGGCAGCTTGTATCGGACATACGTGTTTCAGACTCATGCTTTCTCATTGTGAGGCAGGTCTTAAAACAACTTTATTTATGTGCGACGCTTCAATTTTTCGAGAGGAAATCTCAGAAGTCTTGGTGGAGCATAATATCAGGCATTAGAGACCAGCCTATAAGGAGAACTGTTGCGGACCTCCGTCTTGCTGTGGGTCACTAATTTCTTGCCAAGCACTTACACCGCATACATGTTACCAATGACCTTCACTGCAAACTCTGTGACCTTAAAGAGATGATGGACAGGCCTCACCTTCCCAGTTGTTCGGCTCTCTCCACGAAGATCACGTAGGAACGCTATTGGCAAGCAAAGAACCTTATGTGTCTATAGAGTTTCTTTCTGTGGCTACTTTTTGCAATTAATTTTGTTCATTATTTCTTTCTTTTGGCTCAGACGTCTTTTGTACCCGCCATTGGAGAAAATAAATGTTTAACGCTTTCCTAAACAGTTATTTTCTTCACTATAGAGATTGAGATTTTATTTAGCAATTTTTTAATGTGATGATGGCAGGAATTTTAAAATAGCCGATAGTAGTGATTATAAATAGAAATTTTTTAAAAATAAAATTCCGACGGGAACTTCAAATATTCTGAGGTGACTAGCGTAGCTCACAAAATAGCCAAACATAGTCTCCGGCTTGAAGGTTGAGTTGTACTAAATACCTCGCTTACAAAGTGTAAATGATATATCCATGCGACTTCGTGATCCCCCCCCCCCTCCAAAAACATATTTCCTCTACGTTGCTGGATTGTACTTAATTTCGTAACCGTGTCTCCTTGACGATAACCCCCTTGAATTTTTAGCGTTTTGAATATTACCTTTTTGGGCAAGACTTGGGAAAAACGTTCAAACCTTATATTACTTCCGTAAAACAGATCTTTAAGGGGACTCGGTACATCTCATTTTGTCGAAAAATGACCAAATTGACGAATTTCATATTTTTATTCTAAATTATTCCTTCACATGTCTAGAAGATTCCACCCAAATTTCGTGTCATTCTGATAAATATTTAAGGAGTTATGGTTAATTTTCGTAACCCATATCTTTCATTTTCCCTTTAAATGTCCCTTTAAATCCCAGCTGCTTCAATGTTTACAGCTGAGATCTGATCGTCTCCCTGGTTTATTGTAAAAATAATTATTTCTATATCGATGCTGCTTTCAAAGTTAGATTATCCACAACCGTAGCGCCAACTTGTTTACATTTACGAGTGCTGAACACTGTTTTTTTTTCATGGATTGCGTTTTATAATTCGAGTTCGTTTAGAGAAGTGGAAGCTTCGTTCATTTTTATTTATTTTGTGTGTTCTTCTGAAATCATGCCTAGAAGGAAAAGAAAATCTGTTCTTGCAACAGAAAATAATAATAAAAGATGGAAAAAAACCGAAGGTAACATAATAAGTGATAGCAGTGCAGAATCACGTTGCATGAACACAAGCATGTTATCAAACAGTTGTGCTCGATTGCAGAATTTTCAATCTTGTAATCAAATAGAAACAGAAAATATTAATGGTGAATATATTTTTGTAAATACTGTTGAACTGTGAAATTTGTTTTCTAATGTGAAATGTGTAGATTGTGGAAACATATCTCTCAAATTAGACTGTAGCAGTGCAGTTGGTTTTTACAGAAATTTAAAACTTGTTTGTTTAGAGTGCACCAATGTATTATCAGACACTAAAAGGAAACAAGAATGTTCCAATTTAAATATTCAAGTTGACAGTGCCTTTTCAAATATTGGGAAAGGATATACTGTTATTGAAAAATTTTGTATGTCAATGAATATGGCCCCATTTTCTTCACGAACTTATATGAGGTGTGTTGAAAAGCTTAACTCTGCAACTTGTACTTTATCAAAAAATATGTTCGAACAAGTTCATAAGGAAGTGAAAGAAGCTTATAGATCAGGTTCAAAAACTTCAGCTATTTGTGATATTTCTGTTTCCTGTTTGTGATATTTCTGTAGAAATTAAAAAGGAAGAATGTGTAAATCACGTAAGTAAGAGATTAGGAACAGCTTTGCGAAATGCTGTTAAAGATTGGCGTGTTCGTGGTGTCAATTTAGGAGGCAAAGGGCATGGTAGTCTTAAGGAAACGACAATAAAAAAGCTCACAAAATACTATCAAAGAGCAATTTTACAGAACAAGGGTGATGTAAATAATATGAAAACTGCAATATATGCTACATTGTTCCACAGTATTTCAACTGACCAAAAACCACAGCACCACAAATGTCCAAGTGGGGCTGATTCATGGTGTTTCTATCAGTCTGCAGTTTCGAAAGGTGTAAAACCAGGAAATCATAAGTTAAATGTTGGAACACCGATTAAAGAAGAATTTTTACCAAAGATACTTCCTATTTACCAACGACTAGCATCAAATGAACTTTTAGAAAAGTGCATTAGTTACAAAACGCAAAATGCAAATGAAAGTTTGCATAATATGATTTGGTCTAGGTGTACCAAAGACATATTTGTGTATAAAAAATGTGTAGATCGTTCTGTTAGACAAGCAATTTGCGAATACATAAAAAAGGTGTGAGTTTTACATTAAAAGAAGTTCATAAAATACTAGGAATAAAGTCAGGGTGCCATACATAAAGACTTGCAAAAATGTTAGATATGCGAAAACAAATCTTTTCGAGAAAGACGACCTACATCTAAATATCAATATGTAAGAAAAATTGTAAAAAATGCAAAAGCTAAAAGAGAAATTGTAGAAAAAAAGAGAGAAGGAATTACTTATAGTGCTGGCTACTTTTAAATCTATTGGAAAGTGATTGACCCTTGTTCATTAAATTTAGAAATTGAAATATTAAAATTTGGTGGTTTCAAAATTCATATCTTAAGCTATTAATAGTTTATGTTTATTATTATTTAGGATTTATGACAGTAGTGCATCTTATTATAAATATATAACAAGTAAGTAGTATATATTATGCCTTAATTTTTGTACATTTACAGCATTTGTCTATTTCAAGATAATTTTACTGCAGTAAACGAGTGGATAACAGCTTATATATGCATCTCAATTTTTTAAATTAAGGTTTCTAGCTTTTATTTTTTGTTGTGAAAACAAATAATATATCCTATTATTGTTGGCAAAAAAGTTTTCATGAAGTAAGATTATATTTAATATGGTTTTTCTATAAATGAAATCTTTAAACTCATTTTTCTCAGTTTGTGATTTTTCAAATTCTCCCCATCTTCGAAATGCTAAGGCTTCTACAATTCTAATGCAAATGGTCTAATTTTTTTTTTGATTAATCTTGATACTTACTGTATCAAAACGTCTGAGTGGTTTTTTGATATCTATGAAAAAACTTTTTTAAAAAATTTATAAATCTAAAAAAGTACTATTTTTTATCGTTTTTTCCATATGCAACCACATTTTATTTTTTTTTACCCTGATCTACTTATATTATTTAAAATCTGCTCAGAAGTTTTATGTAGTTAGGTATGATGAACAAGTGGTAAAAAAATCTAGTTCCAAATATAAAAATTAAAAAAGAAGTAGGAATTTGAAAATTATTGAATTTTTTTAAAAAAATTCAAATTTTTATAAAAAATTATAAAAATTTTAACAATTTGAAATGTTTTATTATTTTGTATCATTCAGACTTACTTAAATATGATTTCAGAATTTTAATATAGGCATTATTTAAGAAAAAAAATTTTTTGGTACCGAGTCCCCTTAAAGTTTCGTAATAAAAACGTTGTTGATGTAACATGTTAATTAAGGTCTTTTGTTTCAGAGGTGCTGGTGATATCACAAGATTTCACAGGATGTTATCCGTCAATAGCATTCCATGGGCCTATCCCCCCGAATGCTGAGTATCCATCGGTGCTCGCACGTACCAAAATGAACGATCCAAGTGTTTGTGACGGGAGGCGGGAATTCCTTCATCTACATTTCCAACAGAAATTTCCGGTAATTCGTGAGAATCTAGGCTTTATCCCTTTGAGGGGCGCAGTTTGCACGGTGTTGACACTTTAATCTCGTCCTTCGTTCACTTCGATTCAATGTATTCCAGTTAAAGGAGCATAAAAATGACTAGTGCTGCCATCTGTTATTAGTTTAAAGAAGAAAAATTATTTTATAACCTTTAATTGGAAAATGTTTGAAGATTTTTTTACGTTGAAAAAATCGAGAAAACATATCTACACTGTGAAAACGGCACAGATTGTTGTCCATGAAAGGTGTATACATTTCGTAGTATACAAAAGGGAATGTGTTAAATACAGTCGAAGAAACAAAGTTCAAACAATAGAGACGAATTTTGTTTTGAAGTATTCTTAAAAGTTTTTTTTTAAACATCATTCATGTAATATTGATTAAACAAAATTTTAGGTGTCCGACAGTATACCCGTTAGTCTATGTGAAGTCTGTAAAAAATTGCTATGAAAAAGCTTGCATTGAACAACTCTATGTTTCAACAACATTTATTTCCACTAAACAGATAACTATAACACAGTCTTTAGCTTTTCTTTAAGTTTTTATCTAAACCATTAATATAATATCGATGAAATAAAAATTTTCCAGTTTCAATTGTAGATACTGAGTATGTGTACTCGTTAGTGTATGAACAGTCGGTGAAAAATAAATATTTCTATACGCCCCAACAACTTGCAATGAAACAACTCAATGTTTCAAAAACATAAATCTCAATAAAACAGAAAACTAAAAAAAGTTAATATTTTCCCTACACTGTTTGAGGCAAAAAAAAGACGTACAATAATTAAACATGAAACTATAAGCTAACTTAAAATGAGAAAATTGTCATGCAAAGTAAAAAAAAATCTGCATGGCTAATTAGAATGACTCTCAAAATAGTACAGTAGAGCAGAAAGTTTGTCTTATGATTAATTGGGCTTCTTTTCGCGCGGATGACCACTCTTAAGCGTTCTGGCATAGCTCCAACGAAGTTTTCTTTTGTTGTTGCCGGTGTAATTTCACTCCAAATTTCTCGCGGAAAAGTTTTTATTTTCTCTCTCTGCACCATATGTCGTTATTCTATGAGTTCA
Source organism: Dolomedes plantarius (assembly GCA_907164885.2). Lineage (NCBI taxonomy): Eukaryota > Metazoa > Arthropoda > Arachnida > Araneae > Dolomedidae > Dolomedes > Dolomedes plantarius. The sequence goes on along the minus strand of OU015503.1, from coordinate 70,767,530 downwards.
AGATCTATTTCTTTCCATTGACGTTGTTCTATTGGGGTATTTAAATCGAGAGATTCGGATCTCCTTTTCATGACGTCGCATCAGTGACGTTGCAACAAAATGACCTGTATCCGACCTGTTCAAAATTCCAAAAGCAGTAATATTTTCACTGTAATGATAACTAGAGAATTCATAGTGCAAAACGAGTGTTAAACATTGAAATATCTCTCTTCTGAAAAAAAATCATAAAATTTGAAAATCGGCATCCTATCTCGGTATTGTGAACTCAGATATAGGGGGCAGAAATTTCCAATACAGTGACCTAAAAAGGAACATACTCTATTTCAGTGTGTAAAGTTTCTAGGTAGTAAATTTGTCTGTTTCGGGTATCCCATAATTTTATTTGCAACATGCTTTCGTACACTAAGTAATATTTCCATTTTTGTAATATACCTAAAACAGCATGCATTCACTGATACTAAATCATACAGACGGTATACTGACTCTCTCACACACACACACATATATAAAAATATATACATATATATATATATATATATATATATATATATATATATAAATAAATAAATAAATATATATATATATATATATATATATATATATATATATATATATATATATATATATATATATGGTACTATGGCAGATGTTGATATGTCATTTGTTCATGTTTTCGGCAAATAAAAAAAGTAACTTTTGTTGTAAAATATAAAATTGATCAATTAAGAATTCCAATCCAGATATTCTTTAGTTAATACTCATATTCAACCTCCTGCATATGGCTGTATGGCTGGTCTTCAATGAAAATTTTCAATTAGGGACGAAAATATTCAATTAAGGACCAAGTATTACCTCTTTTATACATAACATCCTTAGCCAATACGAATAACTTAGTATTCTTTCATAATTCTACTTTAAGCTTTTGCCACATTGAAGAACCAATTTTATGTATGACATATCAACACAAAACATAAAAGAGTAATTTTCGGACTTATCAATATCTGTCATAACGCCGCAGATATGTATAAAAGCTTGCATACCTACCTGTGACTCTCAACTTCTCAAAACTTTCTGTGCCTCGAATTTCTTGTCTTTACTTGCGTAGAGGTGGCTACTCTGATCCCAAATTACAGGTGTCGAATAAAACAGTGCAATTAGGTTCTCGTTCGTCATCATGCTTGATCAAAATTCTATACAGGCGGTAACTACACGATCGGTGATATATGATATGTATATATACATTGGTACCTCGACTTACGAGAGTCTCGACTTACCGAGTTTTTCGAGATACGAGCATTCTTTTGGCAGATTTTTTGCTTCGAGTTACGAGCTATAATTCGGGTTACGAGCAAGCTTCAGATACCCCACCGCTAGTTTGCGTAGCAAACGCCATGTTACGTGCTCATCAAATGAGAACCCAAGAATCATATAATATTTACAACCTTTATGTAGAATTATTATACAATTGTATAATATTATTCTAAGACTGCTATCCAGTCTTAAACCGAGAGATTAACACTGAACAATTATCACCCGGGCAGGTTGCTCTGCCCACACTTGAGTCGCCATCCGAAACCAAACAGCCTACAACCTCTTTCACAGAGAAATGGCTTCAATCCCCTCCCCCACACTGGAACCCACATGGGGTCTAGGGAATGGGATGTTCTTGGTTAAAAATCAAAGAATAAGGTTTAATTATTCAGTTCAGCCTTTCTCCTTTTCGTACATCATCATCTTCAAGACTTATCTGCAAGGTAAATGTTGTACATTACACTTAAAACAAATTTATTGCAGTGCATTCTATTGTATTGTGTTTTTATATAATGTTCATCATTTATAAGCACATTTCTCTTACTGAAAAACATGTAACAAAAATGCGGTGTTTGGGGGGAGCCAGGAATAAATTAATGGCTTTTCCATTCATATCAATGGGGAAAATCGATTCGAGATACGAGTATTTCGAGTTATGAGCTCCGTCATGGAACGAACTAAACTCGTAAGTCGAAGCACCACTGTATGTATATATATATATATATATATATATATATATATATATATATATATATATATATATTAGTATCAGCGCGTGTATGCTGTTCTAGGTATATTACAAAATTGTTTACAAAAATGGAATTACAAAAATGGAAGTAGAACTATCAGTCTACGAAAGCATTTTTAAAAGATAAAAATGTGGGATACCTCAAACAGGTAAATTCGCTAAACAGAAACATAATACCCTGAAACTGCATGTCATTTTTAGAGTGTATGCATACCGTTTTTCACGTCCTTCCTCAAACATTTCAGATGCCTCGGGTGTATACAATACCAACTGAGCCAAGAATGAATTTTTGATATCTGTCATATTACTATACTGCACATAAACTTTGACTAAAAACTATTGTGAGTAATGTTACATTCATTTGCATTCAACAGCTCAATTTACGAGTGCCTCAGATATTTCCGTTATCCACTAGTAAAAATCCGCTTGCCATACTTTCATTTCAAACGCGTTTTCCTTGTTAGCGCTTAAATCCCACCGCTTTTCTGGAAACTTGATAACGGCGTTCCTCCATTGCGTCCGAACACGAATTTACTTATCAGAATGAGAAATCGTCCGCAGAACGAGTGGAGTGCGAGAGGGCAAATGCATTTATATTTCTCTTATCTCCGCGCATTTGGCATCACTTGGAATCGAGTGCGGTCGAAATAATAACAATGCGAGCAAAAGTCATTAGACCGCATAGGAAACAAGTAATGCGTTGCGAAATGGTAGTCACGCGACTCTTTTAATCTGCGGACTCTGATTAGTATCTTAATAACGTACGTGAATTGTTTGCCAGATGATATAGGGCTGTCCGGCAGGGTGCTCCGTCATTTTGCGGCTGCGGTGGAAACGGGAAGGGAACGAAGAAAAAAAAATATATATATAATCATCGCAGATATTCACGGAATGATTAATTATCTATGTAACAACGAAATTCTCAGTTTGCCCAACTTCAGTGCAACAAAAAAAAAAACGGTGTATAATAACGCCATGTTTGTTAATAATGGGGTATTACTGAAACGAGTAAAAACAAAAATTTAGGGTTAGAGGCAAGTGTTACCTAGTTAAGTATTTTCAGTAAGTTTCCTAGTGTATTCGTCCTTAATTTTATGTTAAAAATGAGTCCATTTCAAACTTTATGCCTACTTTCAGTAGGTGCGTTGCTGGGAGATGGTCGAATAGCTAGGACGTTGGCATTTTGTCTTAGAGTCTGTGGGTTCTAGTCCCACTGCTGGCATGGATGTTTGTAGCCATTCGGAATGGGCTTTAAACTATATGTCCAGGTCTAATAAGTCCTTCTGTAGCAAAAGTTTACCAAGACGCTCTCAAACATCTTAACTCAACTCATCTCAGTAAATTCAATGACTGATATATATATATATATATATATATATATATATATATATACATATATATATATATATATATATATATATACATATATATACATATATATATATATATATATATATATACATATATATACATATATATATATATACACACTCACATATATCTATATCTATAAAGGAAGAAGTCCTGACTTATATATATATATACATACACGTATCAACGCCCAGCAAAAACTATTGGAGATACAGATATCAAATTTTAGGAGCTTATTACTTTTTCGCTGAAGGCGTCATTTAAGAAGCGATTTTTCAAAATTGGATCCCCAAGGGGGGGAGGGGGCCAAAACGTGTTTTTTACATATTCCTTCATATCTCAAAGAAGGATATTGATATCCATAACATTCTTGCTTTAAAATGTAAGTAACATGAATACCTAAAAACCAATTTCAGGATTTTTCAAAATTAGGCCCCCAAGGGGGGGAGGGGAAAAAACGTGTTTTTACGTGTTTTATCACATTTTCCTTCATATCTCGAAGAAGAAAACAGATATCCATAAGATTCTTGCTTTAAAATGTAAGGAACATAAATACCTAAAAACAAATTTCAGGATTTTTCGAAATTCGGCCCCCATGGGGGGGAGGGGGCAAAACGTATTTTCCCATATTCCCTCATATCTCAAAGAAGGAAATTGATATCCAAAATATTCTTGCTTTAAAGTGTAAGGAACTTGATTACCTAAAATCAGTTTCAGGATTTTTTTCCAAGGGGGGGTGGGGGGGCTAAACGTGATTTACGTGTTTTTCACATTAAACGGATATCCATAAGATTCTTACCTTAAAATAAAAGGAAACCGAATACCTAAAAATCAGTTTCAGGATTTTTCAAAATTCGGCCCCCCCCTCAAGGGGAGAGGGGGGGGGGCAAAACGTGTTTTCCTTCATATCTCAAAGAAGGAAATTGATATGTTAAAGATTCTTGCTTTAAAATGTAAGGAACATGAATACCTAAAAACCAATTTCAGGATTTTTCAAAATTTGGCCCAAAAGGGGAGGAGGGGGCAAAACGCATTTTTCCCATATTCCCTCATATCTGAAAGAAAAAAAAACAGATATCCTTAAGATTCTTGCTTTAAAATGTAAGGAACTTGATTACTTAAAATCAGTTTCACGATTTTTCAAAATTCGCCCCCCGAAGGGTGAAGGGGGGCAAAACGTGTTTTTCACATATTCCTTCATATGTAAAAAAACCGGGTTAAATAATACACCCATACCTCGCTTTACGGCCTAGATAAGTTCCGGAAAAGTTGGCCGTAAAGCGAAAAGCCGTATCTGGTACAACAAACTGGAATGCAGTTTGTTTCATAAGTTAACAATGAAATGCAATGCATTTCATTAGTTAACTTATGGAACCGAATTAAGTATACTGTATGAAATTGCATGCTATTGAAGTGTTTGTTGTACTGTATGAATTAATTTATTAGTAAGGTGTGCTGTAACAAAATTGAGACTAACAAAATTGACAATATTTTGACATTTTTACTTTTCAGCTTTTAGTCGAACAATTATGAAATGCTGAATCTACCAAAATTCTGAGATGAGTGTAACATTTCATGTGTTTTTTTCTATGTTATTTATACTGTGTTTAGTTTTTAAATTGATTTTGATAACATACATACTTAAAATCCTGGGCAACGCCGGGTACTTCAGCTAGTATATATATATATATATATATATATATATATATATATATATATATATATATATATATATATATATATATATATACATACATATATATATATATATATATATATATATATATATATATATATATATATATATATACATACATATATATACATATATATATATATATATATATATATATATATATATATATATATATATATATATATATATATATATATATGACATGAAAGCTTTTTTTTAGTATAGTCAATAAATTTCAATATTTTCTCCTTTTGTGATGCGGAGACTATCCAGTCGGTAATCCATTTCAGCCCATATGCGCTCCGAAATGGATTCCGTAACACATGTCTTTGCAGCAATTGTGCGATTTTTAAGTTCTTAAAGACTGTCCACTTTTGCTGAAAAAATTTTGTTTTCGGCAAATGCCCAAAGAAAAAAGTCAAGAGGTTTAATGTCTGGAGACCAAGTGGTCTTTGGATAGGACTGTCTCATCCAATCCACCTGTTTGGAAATTCCTCATTTAAAAATTCTCGTACAATCATACCCCAATGAGGCCGTGCACGGTCTTGTTGCCCGATGATTTTGGGGATATAAATAAGAAATCTTATGGGCAGCAAAAAAGCCATTTAATATTTTAGCCATTTTTAAACAATCGTTTTCACGGAACAACTTTCGACATCTGTTGAACTTTTTTTTGACACAAAAGAACTCTAATACTATATGCGGTAACACATCTGAAAATTTCCCGTTCCTACATTGCATACTTTTTTTTTTATAAATTTTTAAAATGTGTAAAGATTACGAAATGTATATATATATATATATATATACAGTTGGCTCTCTGATTAACGATGCTCTACTTAACGACGATCTCTATTTAAAGACGATATTTCCCAGTCCCAGCTCCTCCGACGTTATGGGAAATGTTGCTTTTTCACAAATTCTGTTTAAGGACGATCTCTACTTAAGGACGATTTTCCACGGTCCCTTGAAAGTCGTTAAACAGAGAGCCAACTGTATATATATATATATATATATACTGAGTCTTGTACTAAGGTTTAACCCTCGTTATTATTAATTTTGTTAATTATTACAGATGTTAGTTTTACACGGATTAGTCTTATTTATACACTGCTGGCCAACGTAATTGCAACACCCTGAAGGAAACATGCAAATAACATGAAATTTACAACATGCATTAGCGGAGGTGAGATATGCAAATGATTAGAATTTCAGCGCAGACGCACATCACGCGCGCCTGTGGCGCCACTTCAAAGAGCTATTTAAGGCTTGGAGATTTCGACGTTTTCAAGTTCGGCAATTGTGTTTTTCTTGTGGTTTTTTCAAAAAAACGATCAATTATGCCTCGTTGAAAACAGCGATCATCTTTTGATCAAGTATCCGAGTTCGACAGAGGAAGAATGGTGGCCTACCGAGATTGTGGATTATTTTTCAGAGAAATCGGTAGTCGTGTTGGAAGAAACCAAACAACTGTAATGCGGATATGTGATCGTTGGATGCAGGAGGGTACGACGGACCAGCGTGCTCGATCGCATCCACCTCTGTGCACTACTTCAAATGATGACAGGCAAATTGTGCGCATGACAGTGACGGATCGCTCAGTCACATCACGAACCATAGCACAGCACATGCAGTCTGTAACGCATCATCCAGTGTCTGCGCGTACCATTCGACGCCGTTTACAGCAGAGTGGTCTGTCCGCAAGACGTCCATTGCTTTGTCTACCCTTGACGCAGAACCACAGACGTCTCCGCCGCCAATGGTGCGATGACAGAAGGATGTGGACGGCAGAATAGAATGAAATTGTCTTTACTGACGAGTCACCCTTCTGTCTGCAACACCACGATGGTCGCATTCGAGTCTGGAGACACCGTGAAGAGAGGATGCTGAACAGCTGCTTTATGCACCGCCACGCTGGTCCTGCACCGGGTATTATGGTATGGGGCGGAAGTACGCACCTCTAGTACGCATTGCCGGTACTTTAAACAGCCAGCGCTACATCTCCGAGGTGTTGGAGCCAGTTGTCTTTCCTTACCTTCAGGGCTTGCCCACAGCCATATTTCAACAGGATAATGCGCGACCACACGTGGCACGCATTGTCCAACCGTTCTTCGTCAATCGCCAGATGGAATTGCTTCCCTGGCCGCCTCGCTCTCCGGATCTTTCGCCGATAGAAAACATGTGGTCCATGGTTGCTCTACGATTGACCCAGATTCCATCCCCAGCTGCTACAGCAGATCAACTTTGGGAACGTGTGGAAGCTGCTTGGTCTGCTGTACCCCAAGAACTCCTCCAAAGTCTCTTTGAATCAATGCCGAGGCGTGTGGCAGCGGTGATCTCCAACAATGGCGGCAACTCTGGCTACTGATTTTGGCAGGAACCACACTTCACATTAGTCTATAAATTTAATCATTTGATACTTGGTTAACATGTTATCTACAAAATAAATTTTGTTGTGATATCTCTTGTCTTTCTTGGTGTTGCCATTTGGGTGGCCAGCAGTGTATAAAGAAAGACGAAAAAATGATGTCTCAAACTACAAATGATATTAAATATAGACCGTTGATTCGAAGAATATAAAACCAGAATTGCGCTTCTAATTAGACAGATTGAAAATTCGGGGGATGCTTCTCGATTTTCTGATTACACATGTTTATATAACGAAAGTCAAATAAGATAAAATGTCTCATTTTTCTCATTGAGTCTGCAGTGATATAATATGAGCTGCAAAGGGAGTACCTTATTCCCAATAAACATTACTTGGCATAAAATCATGATTATGAACTTGGTCTTTCCTGTATCATAGAGTACAAATTATGTTGCTACTGACCCAATTAAGTAGAATGAATTGCTTTCTGTAATTCATCCCCCTACGGTGTGACCCCAGTGATCACTGATACGATGGTCATTGAATGAGGGTCACACCTCAGTTACGATGGTCTCACCTCGGTGACCAAACGTATCGATGGTCACTGAAGTGTGACTGTCGTACGCGTGGAAATAGATTGTTGTAGCCATAGGTCCTGATTTGTGAAGGCCTCCCTAGAATACAGCCAAACTATTTTAAGTAAAACGAAATCTACTTTATAATGCTGCTCTCAGAGGCTCCAAGTCTGTGAAATAGAGTCAGTGTTTTGTGTGCCCAAAACTAAAGTAGTAGTAAACATAATGGATTCTCGCGTCTCGTGTCGACCTATGGAGAATAGTTTTCCAGTGATTGCCGAAACTTACCTATGACTGTACGTTGAATTAATGGCAGACGTAACAATGCTTCACGCATGCTGAAGGCAGCTAAAAGCTTAAGGTTTAAGCTTTGAACGTATTGAATTCGCTCAGCTCAGTGTTAACGTATGGAGAAAAGTTTTCCAGTGATTGTCGACTTGGATTGAATTTTTTTTTAAAATTTTACTCGGTATCAGAGAAAGAATGCTTTAATTTAGATATCTTTCACGTTCTTAAAAAGAAACGAAAACAATATTTTAAAATTTAAATGATTCGGATTGGAAAAAATGTGGTATACTGTGTTTTAAACGCACACCGTTTCCTTTGGGAGACGAACTTCCTAAAATTGATGAGATAGTAGAGTAAAAAGTTATTCTATTACGGGGTGTAATTTAAAAATTAATTTTGAATTTAAAGGTTATATATTTGTATGTGTACTTATTTTTATACATGTATATATACATTTACACATACACACACACACACATATATATATATATATATATATATATATATATATATATATATATATATATATATATATATGTCATGGTGATTACACCACGTGACCTTTATCTACATAATTAATCTAAAAGGCAGTCATCATTAAGGCCTGGGTCAAAGGAAAACTTTTTAAATTACACCTAAGACTTTATTAACATTAATTAAGTTCAAATCAATCCGCTAAGCTGATATTTCCCATCATGAACTGAGCTCACGACAGGCGCATCCTACCTCTCCAAAAAATAATCCTTAATCTAATTCTTTGTTCTCTACGTGCGTTATGCAAAACGTGCGTTATGCAAATGGGCGAGCGTCACTGGTGAGCGTCATCACGCGCCTTTGACTGTTCGAGATTGCATCATTCCGAGCACGTGGGAACAATTAATTATCGATAACCATGAACTATCCGCTGAGAAAGACAACCTATTTCCTGAACGGGAAAACGCTAGAATTTCTAATAGCAAATTATCGTTCTGCTCTAATTTGCTTGATTTTAACCCTAATTAGTATAGTTAATTATAGTTTATGCTTCTAGAATTGCATACCAACATGCATACATACATACATACATACATATATATATATATATATATATATATATATATATATATATATATATATATATATATATATATGTGTGTGTGTGTGTGTGTGTGTGTGTGTGTGTACGTACATAACATATATAGACACACACATATATAAGTCGACAATGATTGGAAAACATTTCTCCATAGGTTAGCACTGGGCTGAGAGAAACTAATATGACTACTACATAGAAGACTGGAGCGTACCCAAGATATTTCGCTGAAAACTAATGAATCATTAATATCCTTAACATAAAAATGTAGAATTAAATTATGTCCAATAAATAAATTTCAAAGATGTATTGAAATTATTTTGACTTCTTCATAACTCTTATATAGAGGAGGTGGATGCAACCAAACATTCAAATTTTATATAAATAATGTCAAATTTTTAAACTAGTTGAAAATTTATATCACACAAGTACGCACATCAATATGGAGATGTGTGTAAGATGTTGATTAAGATACAACGATATATGAAGGACAGTCATATAATACTTCAAAATGAAGCTGAGAGTATAATAAAAATCATGAACAATACCAAAACAATGTGCGAATGAAGACATGGAATGTAAACTAAAACAAAACCAAGAGCCTCACAGTTTTCTTGTAGCATAGCTATCAAAGAAATTTAATATAGATTCTGAAACCGAAAACAGACCGACAATATTATGTTTGCACTTCAGGAATATATATATATATATATATATATATATATATATATATATATATATATATATATATATATATATATATATATATATATATATATATATATATATATATATATATGACTGATTCCAACATCTCTTTTGAAGTTTCGTTTTGCAAAAAGTCAGGTACTACGGGAAAAAAAAATTGTTTAATCCTGGAAATTCGGTTTTCGCTTTCATGAAACATAGTTTCACATATTTTAACACAAGAAGAAGATAAGGTTCAAACGCATTTCCTGCGTCAGGACCGGCTGGCTAAAGTAAATATATACAGTGCTCCCTAGCGACATTAAATAAACGAAAATGAATATTTTTTTGCAGGAAATTTTTCCGAGACGTGGAATCAAAATGATGAAAACGTTACATATTTTTCTTTTTCCAGTATTTAGGAGAAAAACAGGTATTCATCCCAATTCATTTTCTTTTGTCTAACAGGCAAGTCACGTCCCCGAATTTTGCTTTCAGAAAACGATGACGTGTTCAGAACACACATCCATAAGTTTTCCCAGTGGGACAATTTATGCACTACACGTGTGCTGCGTATTTTCTGGAAGCTAGTAGGTATGGAAGTGCAACCTGCCTGTATCAGTACGAATTTTATTGATTTTGTGTCGTTTTTTGCCTGTCGTTTATATTGTTAAGCGATGGATATTGGGAATTACGGTAATGAGATCAAGCGGTGTGTTGCTGCTGGATTTCAAGTACTTGTAACTGCGTTTCGTCGGTCGCAGTTATCTAGAAAATTCTAGAATATTCAGTCACTAGTTTGTATCATTATGAACTGTGTTTATTCAAAAGCTGTATTAATTCTGAATTTATCATTCGTGGAACTTAAGGTGCTCAGTTCCGCCTCTCAATATATTTTAAAATTTCTGTCACATTTTCACCACTGACGTGTATTTCGAGCTAGTTGCAATGTATACGAAGCATAGGTAATGCAACTCATGAGAAAAATTAAAGCTAATTAATTTAGCCCGGAAAATACAAGTGGCTAGCACGTGGGGATTCGGTACTGAGGATAATCATTTCGAGCCCCGACAAGCACCACTGAATGTCCTTGTGTCTACGCCGGGCATGGACATGTTAAATCTGTAGGCTGGAAAGTCTCTCCATGGGCTTTGTAGGGGACTGAGGGTATACGAGCCCGCTTGATGTCGCCTCTGGGGATGCTCGGTATGAATTGCAGTAGTAACGAATTCATCAGTAGTGATTCATCACCGGAGGGCTTCAATATATATATATATATATATATATATATATATATATATATACACACAGTTGAATCTCGATCTATCGTTTATGAAGGGACCGACTGAACTGAACGATCAACGTGGGAAAACGATAGATGCGGGAACATAACAAAGCAATATTATCGTTGGAACTGAGTGAAGTAAGCGACACATACGAGAAAACGATGATTCGGTGAACGCTCGATCGAGATTCCACTGTATATATATATATATATATATATATATATATATATATATATATATATATATATATATATATATATATATATACAACCTCTGACAATAAAGTTCGGTGAATGAAGTCAGAACGGCCGATCTGGCAACACTGGCGAAACAAAACGCTGCACCTGCGTAGAGGTAGGTGTTGACCATCTGCCCCCACCGTTGTTCAGTTGAGCGTCGTTTGTGTTCCGTGTAACACTTGTTTTACAAAGTGCTTGTTTAGTGCGTTTGTTCCGTGCGACAAATCGTTACCCAGAATTTAGGGATGAGAAAAACGTGTTGTCGTCTTGTGCCACATCACTTGTATGACGATCACAAGCAGGCACGTTTAGAGGCTTCACAGGATTTTGTCGAAACGGCCACACCAAACTTCTTGAACTGTATTGTCACTGAGGTGAAACGGGTCAAAATTTCAATGTACACTTCAGCATTCATCGTCGTGCCCTCAGGTAGAAATTCCTTGTGGATAATGCCTTGACTATCAAAAAAGGTAATGAGCTTCGTTTTGATGCGTGATTTTTCTGCTCTGAACTTTTTCCGACGAGGTGATGCAGGAGAACGCCATTCCATGTTTTGCCGTTTCGTTTCAGGGTCGTACCTGAGACAACAGGACTCATCCTCAGTGACAATATAGTTCAAGAAGTTTGATGTCGCATCCGCCGTTTCGACAAAATCCTGTGAAGCCTCTAAACGTGCCTGCTTATGATCGTCATCCAAGTGATGTGGCACAAGACGACAACACGTTTTCCTCATCCCTAAATTCTGGGTAACGATTTGTCGCACGAAACAAACGCACTAAACAAGCAGTTTGTGAAACAAGTCTTACACGGAACACAAACGACGCTCAACTGAACAACGGTGGGGGCAGATGGTCAACACCTACCTATACGCAGGTGCAGAGTTTTATTTCGCCAGTGTTGCCAGATCGGCCGTTCTGACTTCATTCACCGAACTTTATTGTCAGAGGTTGTATATATATATATATATATATAACTGGTGCAATGGATTTGTTGAAAAGCTAATTATTTATCATTGGTAAATAGTAGATATCTATGCTAATGCCAAGAAAAAACACCGTATTTTCCTGTACAGTGCAAAAAATGTCTCCCTATCATCCTGATAATGATAGAATCTCGCTGAAGAGTGTTAGCAGTCCTCGACGTTTTATTATATTGATAAATTGATAGCCCTACGGTCATCTTTTGGTATATGAGGGCTAATTAGCCCGGAACTTAGAGTTAAAATTCGGCTAATTGATTTGAGGACTTGAAATATGTTAGTAGACAAGCGTTTCCACGGCAACACGATGATAATCGAACAGTGGAGGGTTGCGTCATTCATGCTTTCTAAAAGCTTCTTTTAGGAAAGAGAAGGCATCCCAGATTAATTTTAATGCTTTGCTTTCTCTCGCCCGTAAAATCCCGTGTGCCGCGAGTTTCGTTGTTTTAGTTATGTGCTGTATAAAATTCTAATGAATAGTCAGTAATATATATATTGTTGCGTGAACTGTGTAATTAACGGAAAGATGCTATTTTCTTTTTTTACATATGGGATGATATTCGATTTGTACTGAATCAGAGGCTGTAGTCAAAACTATTAGAAAGTGAGAACTATTAGAGTCAGAACTATTAGTAGTCATAACTATTAGAGACATTTTATCTGCACTGTACAGGAAAATACGGTGTTTTTCTTGGCATTAGCATAGATATCTACTATTTACCAATGATAACTAATTAGCTTTCCAACAAATCCATTGCACCAGTCATAGCAACCAATATATATATATATACATATATATATATATATATATATATATATATATATATATATATATATATATATATATATATATATATATATATATATATATATATATATATATATATATATATATATATATATATGTATATATATATATATATATATATATATATACTGTGTTTCCCCGAAATTAAGACCTAATCGGAATATATGCCCTAGCATAAATTTTCAGGAGTCTCGTACTATAAGCCCTACCCGAAAAATAAGCCCCAGTTAAAATCGTCAGCCAGACAGACGCCAGACTTATTGCGGAATGACCAATCGAAGTACAGTTACAACACACGTACACACTTGATAACGAACGGACGTGAATGTTACTTATTGAAATCTTCATAATGCAATTCGTAGTGTATTGTAATGGACGTACTTAATGTACTCGTGTGAAATAAAGAAAAATTTTTTGAATGTTGTACCTGTAATTTTTCGTCACTGTTGTGCAGTCCATCATTCTTAACAGCTTTTGTTGCCACTCCTGTTTTGAACGACTTCAATTAACACTTGATTTAAAAATAGATTTAAAGTGAATAATGTTTTGATCCCCAAACAAGGTGAGAGCAAAAAAGAGAGCTGTTCCGTCGAGTACAAGAAAGGAATCACAGAGGACTTCCGGAATAAGCATCTTAAAACAAAGAAAAGAGTTTGAATCTCCGAATGGTAAGTAAATGGTGATTAGAGTACGATAACCTCAGTCAACAGGTTGACGAAGTAAATGCGAAGAAGCGCAAATGTGGATAGAGTCAGCAACTAGTATTTCCTAAGTTGGAAGACGTCACCTGTAAATGGATTGTTGACAGAAGAGTAAAGGCTTTGATTGTCCGTAGGACTGATATTTAAGCATTTGCTCTTGCAATAGCACCACAGTTAGACATATCCCAGGACGAATTCAAAGCAACACTGGATGGATGGTTTCTTTAAGCGATATGAGCTGTCTCTAAGAAGATTGACAACACTGTTCTAGCTGGATGATACTGAAGTTATTAAGGAGAAACATGACCTTGAAGCTCAACGAAATGACTACAAATATGGTCTAATTATAACCACAAAAACTCAAATAATATTAGAAAAAGAAATTTTCTTTCTTTATACCTATAAGTACATATCTTTAAATATGGTCATATATAAAAATGGAAATTATAAATCTATAAGTAGTTTTCAAATTAGCAGTTTAAAATTTTATATGATAAACTGCTAATTTTTAGTTTGCGTGCAGAATTACTTTTAAACTATCAATAGGAAACTTATAAAACTACACTCATATGTATATTTCATGGTTACTTCACATTTTAAAACGAGAAAAATGTGCCATTTTGGAATACTTTTTTTATGTGGAAAAATTATGCAAATAATTGTGATAATTTTTGAAGTTTTACAATTTAATTCTCAATTTTTAATTAATTAATATTTATTACAATTATTTGGTTTTATATTACAGGTAAATATAATACAAGTGTATTCTAACCATTAGTTATTTTCTGTAAGCATACATCTCAATTTTATAATGCGCACAGCACTTTATGATTTTTAATCACCAGTTAATCGTATAAAATTCTAAACTGCTAATTTGAAAATTAACTTTAGATTCCATTTTTAATAAAAAATATTTAAAGATATGTACTTTATATGCATAAAGAAAGAAAATTTCTTTTTCTAATATTATTTGAGTTTTTCTGGTTAGAATTAGACCATATTTATAGTCACTTCATCGAGCTTCAAGGTCCTATGCCCCCTTAAACGTGCACTTGCTTTTAATTCCTTTGTTGATCACATCGACTTTTCTAAATACCAACTGTCCACCATAATTACTATGGGTGAAAGTGCAGTGTTTATTGGTGAAGGATCTCAAACGACAATGGATCAGAGGTGTGTCTCCTCAATCTACATTCCCGCCACTGATTACGAAAGGGCACGTGTTACCTATATTTTGGTAATTCGTATGGCGGGAAAGAAAGTCCCGTTACAAATCCTCACTAAGGCCAAGGAATATAAGATGGGACGCGTTTCCCCGCATTTATGTTCTTGAAACCAAAAATCCTCATGCACACAAGCAGTTCCAAGGAAGTGAGGCGATTTAATACTGCCACTTGTTTTGCGGGGTGGCCAAAGATGTCTTCTAGTATGGGATTCAGCCAGCACTCACCTCACTAAAGACATGAAGAACTTCCCTGCAGAAAGAAGAATGGATCAAATAATGATTCCCGCAGGAGTGGCTGCCCATCTGCAGACTCTTTATATTGCAATAAACAAGCCATTTAAGGACCATTTGAGCATGGAAATCAATGATTACACTGAAAATAGAATGGAGAGAAATAAACGTGGAAACTTTGTGAAGCGTAGCCTGCTAGAGATTGTGACTTGTGTGAAGAATTCACGGGATAAAATCACTGACAGATGGACAAGAAGTGCTCATTAAAGGACAGCTCTATTGCTAAACATGAGAGATTAGGTCCAATGCCTCTACAGGAAATGAAGTCGGGAGAAATTCAGGCTGGGGTTTGGAGGTTCATGGCGAAGTTAGAGAAGAAGATGATATGACTGTAGTTCAATAAATGTAAATTTTTGTACATGAATATATGAAATAATATAGATTGTTGTAAATGAATATGTGAAAACTTTTGTGAATGAAAAAAAGACATCACCTGAAAATAAGCGCTTTTGGAGCAAAAATTAATATTAGAATAGGTCTTATTTTAGAGGGAACACGGTATATCTATATATATAAAATAGCTCCGTAACTGACTCACTGACTGACATACAACGCACAGACCAAACCGCTGGACCTAAAGGACTGAAAATTTGTATGGCGATTCTTCTTATAGTGTAGGGGTGCACTAAGGAAGATTTTTCAAAATTTCTTCTTAGATTTTTTAAAATCAAATTTTTAAGCTGTTTTTTAAACTTTTTTAAAATTTGCATTTAAAATAATAATTTGAGGGTTACAAATTTATATCACGAGAAAGATCATAAAAATTCCTTTAAAATGAAATCTTTTTCGAATATTTACCTCCATTTCCTGATTTTTGGTGAATTTTTAAAGATTCATTTTTATAATTTTATTTATTAAATGCTGATCACGTGATATATTTTCCTGGTACTTTAAATAAATTTATCGTCACGTGCATAACAACTAAATAGACAAAAAATATGCTTTTTTTTTCTTGATAATACGGCAGACGATTGGACATTATCCAAAAAAATATTAAAATATAGTAAAAGATATGTTCTACAAACTGTACTATATTAACTGTACTATATTCTTTAGTATTCTTTATATTAGATTTAATTTGAATATTTCCTTCTACATTATTTTGTCTATAAAAATATTCCTTACGATTTTCTTATATATATATATATATATATATATATATATATATATATATATATATATATATATATATATATATATATATATATATTACATCAATTGTATACATTGATCATCGTATTTATTATTATTATTATTATTGTTATATAATATATATATATATATATATATATATATATATATATATATATATATATATTTGGCATTAATTGACCGTTGTATTTACTTTGAATGTACTCCGTAGCGAAGTGTGGGTTTTCAGCTAGTATATTTATATATATTTATTTATTTATTTTTTGCTTGTGTTTGCCTTGAGTTTGAATGTGACGAAATAAAATACAGGATCGAATGGTTCAAATAAACTGTGGTATCGATAGTAAATCTTCATTCGACTGAAACAGACTATTTGGCTAAGACGGACAGGACCTTGTAATTTCAGAGGTTTAAATAATTCAGTTTCGGCTTTGGATGAATGTTAAAATTGCTCAGCAGTTATAAAAAAGTACCACCAACTCACATTCAAAAGCATTTGTAGCTCAAAGAGGCCAAACAAGGACCTGTAGTCCCCAGTTCTGTAGTGGTAAGTATACTATTTGAGGAAACAGACTTATTCGACTCCAATCTTGTTTATTTTTCAAGATTTAAAAATAAAAACAAATGTTGCATTCTAACTACTCGTTAACCTTTTCCTTACGGGGTGGGATAGCATGTATTCTAATATGGGCCTAAGAATGGATATTTGTATATATATATATATATATATATATATATATATATAAATATACATATATATATATATATATATATATATATATAATATATATATATAAATATATATATATATATATATATATATATATATATATATATATATATATATATATATATATATATATGTATGTATGTATAAACGTATATATATATATGTATGTATATATATATGTATATATATATGTGTGTGTATATATATGTATATATATATGTGTGTGTATATATATATATATATATATATATATATATATATATATATATATATATATATATATATAACCCCCTTAATAGCCATTCTTACAAAGGGGTTATGAAATATCCCGTTCTAAAAAGAGAATTGGAAAAATGAGCCCCGTAAGCTAAAGGTTAAAAAGGAAATTAAAACATAATAAACTTATTCAAAGTATTTAAACATGCGGCCAAGAAAACTGCCGACACGAGTACGGCTTGCAAAAAGCGGGGAAGTAGCTGACCTGCTGTGGACTGCGGCTGCTAGCTTATAATACCGTTGAGTCAGTGACGTCGAATGAGGGGCGTTACAAATTTGAATAAAGAGCAAATCCTCAGCGACACAGACAAATTCGCTTGAGCAACTTCACTAGGGAAGCAGGTACGACAAATTTGTTGTTATTGGTGGAAAGCCAACCGCACTAGAAAATGCTAAACCAGGTCCATAAGGCTCTGTCCAGTTAGCAAAAGGGAGGCAGCAGTATCTTGATCTTCTGCAAGCATGCTAACGGGGATACCGAAAAACTTCACAATAGGGGAAGGATCCGCAGGTGCAGCAGAAAAGGAACGAGGAGGACAGAGATTTGTAGAGTTCTCGAATCGCATTCTATTCGTATTGCCATTCCAAATTTTCAGTAGTATTTGACAATGAAGTGACAGTTTAATACTTGATAAAAGCTTTAATTTCTACTTTGGATATATATATATATATATATATATATATATATATATATATATATATATATATATATAAAACAGTTCCGTAACTGACTCATTCATTCACTGACTGACTGACTGACATACAACGCACAGACCAAACCGCTGGACCTAAAGGGCTGAAATTTTGCATGGCGATTCTTCTAATAGTGTAGGGGTGCACTAAGAAAGATTTTTCAGAAATTCTTCTTAGATTTTTTAAAAATTAAATTTTTAAGCTGTTTTTTAAACTTTTTTTACGTTAGCATTTAAAATAATACATTGAGGGTTATAAATTTATATCACAAGAAAGATGATAAAAATTCCTTCAAAATGAAATTTTTTTCGAATTTTTACCTCCATTTCCTGATTTTTGGTGAATTTTTAAAGATTAATTTTTAGAATTTAATTTATTATATGCTGATCACGTGATTTCTTTTTCTGGTACTTTCAATAATTTTATCGTCACGTGCGTAACAACTAAATAGACAAAAAAAATATTTTTTTCTCTTTCTAATGCAGCAGACGATTGGATATTATAAAAAAAATGCATATCTCTTACGATTTTTTTATAAATATATATATATAGATAGATAGATATTTTACATCAATTGTATACATTGATCATCGCATTTATTATAAATATATATATTTATTTTTTGGCATAAATTGCATACGTTGACCGTTGTATTTAATTTGAATGTACTCCGTAGCGAAGCGCGGGTTTTCAGCTAGTATATATATATAACAGTTCCGTAACTGACTGACATACAACGCCCAGACAAAACTGCTGGACCTAAAGGGCTGGAATTTTGCATAGCGATTCTCCTTATAGTGTAGGAGTGCACTAAGAGAGATTTTTGAAAAATTCTTCTTAGATTTTTTAAAATTAAACTTTTAAGCTGTTTTAGTAACTGTTTTAAAGTTTGAATTATAATAATAATTTGAGGGTTATAAAATTTATATCACGAGAAAGATCATAAAAATTCCTTTAAAATGAAATCTTTTTCGAATCTTTACCTCTATTTTCTCATTTTTGGTGAATTTTTAAAGATTAATTTTTAGAATTTAATTTATTAAATGTCGATCACGTGATTTCTTTTTCTGGTACTTTAAATAAATTTATCCGCACGTGCATAACAACTAAATAGACAAAAAATATTTTTTGCTTGCTAATGCGGCAGACGATTGGATATTATTTTGTCTAGAAAAATATCCCTTACGATTTTTTTATAAATATATATATATATATATATATATATATATTTGGCATTAATTGCATACATTGACCGTTGTATTTAATTTGAATGTACTCAGTAGCGAAGTGCGGGTTTTCAGCTAGTATATATATATATATATATATATATATATATATATATATATATATATATAACAGTTCCGTAACTGACTGACTCACTGAGATACAACGCACAGACCAAACCGCTGGACCTAAAGGGCTGAAATTTTGCATGGTGATTCTTCTTATAGTGTAGAGGCGCACTAAGAAATATTTTTGAAAAATTCTTCTTAGATTTTTTAAAATTAAATTTTTAAGCTGTTTTAATAACTTTTTAAAGTTTGCATTTAAAATAATAATTTGAGGGTTATAAAATTCATATCACATGAAAGATCGTAAAAATTCTATTAAAAAGAAATCTTTTTCTAATCTTTACCGCCATTTTATGATTTTTGGTGAATTCTTAAAGATTCATTTTTATAATTTAATTTATTAAATTCTGATCACTTGATTTCTTTTTCTGGTACTTTAAATTAATTTATCGTCACGTGCCTAACAATGAAATAGACAAAAAAATATTTATTTTTTCTTGCTAATGCGGCAGAGGATTGGAAATTATAAAAAAAATATAAAAATACAGTAAAAGATATTTTTATAACTATATTTTTTCGTACGGTTTTTTATAAATATATTTTTTCGTTTTTTTACATCAATTGCATACTTTGATCGTTGTATTTATTATAAATATATTTATACAGATTTTCGGCATTAATTGCATACATTGATCGTTGTATTTAATTTGAATGTACTCCGTAGCGAAGTGCGGGTTTTCAGCTAGTATATATATACATATACACACACACACCTCTAAAGGGCAAGACCAGGCCAGGGCTTTTTGCTGGATACCAGTGATGAACAGGAGGCTCTCACCAAACACTGTAGAGGCCTGGTCTTAAAAATGGATTGAGCCTCAGATGCAGTTGGGGCTTCAAACAGGGGCGAAACTTCTAAAGAGCCCTCATTTGCTAGCAGGTTGGCCTGATCGTTGCCGGACAAATCCACATGTTACGCGATCCACTGAAAAGATAATGATTTAGAGACCGCCATGCGAGAAATAAGAAAGAGGATGTCCCTACTTGTTTTATCAGTGACTAGCTGAAAACCCGCACTTCGCTACGGAGTACATTGAAATTAAATACAACGGTCAATGTATACAATTAATGCCAAATATATATATATATATATATATATATATATATATATATATATATATTTATAATAAATACGACGATCAATGTATACAATTGATGTAAAAAAAACAAAAAAAATATTTATAAAACCACCGTATACAGTTTGAGGAACATAATATATTTATTGTATTTTAATATTTTTTTGGATAATGTCCAATCGTCTGCCGCATTAGCAAGAAAAAAAAAAAAATTTTTTTGTCTATTTAGCTGTTATCACGGGACGATAAATTTATTTAAAGTGCCGGAAAAAGAAATCACGTGATCGGCATTTAATAAATTAAATTCTAAAAATGAATCTTTAAAAATTCACCAAAAATCAGAAAATAGAGGTAAAGATTCGAAAATGATCTCATTTTAAAGGAATCTTTATGATCTTTCTTGTGATATAAATTTTATAACCCTTAAATTATTATTTTAAATTATTATTTTAAATGCAAACTGAAAAAAAGTTACTGAAACAGCTTAAAAATTTAAAAATTAAAAAAATCTAAGAAGAATTTTTCAAAAATCTCTCTTAGTGCACCCCTACACCATAAGAAGAATCGCTATGCAATATTTCAGCCCTTTAGGTCTAGCGGTTTGGTCTGTGCTTTGTATGTCAGTCAGTGAGTCAGTTACGGAACTGTTTTATATATATAGATAAGCGGTCAGTACAGAATATGTAACATTCCATTATTTCTTGATGGATGAAAAAATTTTATGTTCAGTTCAATAATGCAATGTTTCACCTAAATTGCAATTTTTAAATGGTTTTTTTAAGGTATCCGAACATGTTTGGTGTACTTTTTTAGAAACACATGGTGTAGGCTCTTTTTAAATACATTTTTGGATTTAATTCCAATAAAGATTGGTGACAGAGTGTTAGTTTTCAAAAATAAACTTTTATGTGTTTCAAAATCGTTAAAAATATGCTGAATTTTAAAGAAATAAAATAAAACTTTAAAAAAAACTTTAAAAATGCTACATTAAGAACAGTCAGCCTTATCCGAGTAAAAGTTGTACAAAAATAAACTACATGCTTTTATCTAGGGAATCTACTTTGACTTTGAAGTTATATTAAGAATTGAATATTTTATTACTAATCAGGTATTCTTTATGCAATGTCTGCCAATTTTACAACGTTATTATTGAAATAATATGAAAAATATTCATTCAATCAAAATTATTTTAATACATCCTCTAGAAAATAATATATAGACTTGGCACACACAATTTCACAATAATTTAATGATAGTATTTTGAGTTATCACTTTTGAAGTCATCAAAATATGGCCATATCTCTAATGAGAAAAATGCATTTTATGTTTTATATGTGCTTAGAATTACAAGCTAAGTGAAGTAATTTAACGTTGCCACACGGTTTGCAAAAGTTTTCTTACTTTAATTATTTCATTAAAAGTTTACTAAAATTATATTAAAAATGAAATTCTGTTTGTACTAATTGTTAACAGGTTTCTGGTTCTTTAATAAACCTCCAATTCCGGTGACTTAATCTCAACTTCCGGTTTTCTAGTCATTATAAAAGCTTTAATATCTCGGCTTCTAATTAACGTACAGACAAAATAAATCTCTTATGTAAAACTTCATAACTGATCTATCCAATTAAAGAATTAAAAAAAATGTTATTTTTAGCCCAAATAAAACTTTACAACGTATTCGGATACCTAAATATGTTTCTTTTGTAATTTTCAACATAGATAAAACCATGTACAATTGCGCCATATTTTATGACTATGGTATTTTTAAAATAAGGAGAAAAATAATGAAACAAGTTTAAAAAAAAAATTAGCCAAAGAGTTTTACCAGTTTAAGGTCTGTTCACATGTAACTGTCAGCGTTACTCGTATTGACTTATTTTAAACCAATCACAGACCTTAAGAATTTCGTGGGAAATCATTTGGAGGTTTCTAATTGGCTGAATATATTTCAATAGGAGTACAACTGACACTAAAGGATTCTATGAGTACAGGCCCTTACTACCTTCTGGCGATTTTTTTCTGTGAAAAAAAGACTGTTTTTTTTGCATTGTCTAGATTTTTTATGAAGTACATAATAAACTATTCAGTTACCACTTCCCGAGTTATAGCTTTATAGGGTTAATTAACAATACTGCAATATCACATCAATTTATCAAATTTCATTAAAGTACTTCGCATATCTTGATATGCCCTGACTGAGGAGATACCGGCAGCTGGAACTGACGTTTGATCCATGAATACGCAATGGTATTCATTCTAATATTTGCTATTACAGCGCGAGCGCCGAATCATAATTATTTATCTTAAACACGGCGGGCCAGAATCTTGCGCAATATAACTGAATCCCGATCGTCAATTTGAATAACGAATTTAATAGCCGTGACAGGGAGCAACTTGTGTTGAATGGGATCTTCAGCTACAAATAGGAGCCGTATCACTTAAATGCGATGTATTCGGTAATACAATGATTTGAATAAATATTTCCGCGCTTAAATGCCACTGGAGGGAATGGTGTTAATTCCGAGGTACAATAGGGAAGTGTGTATCAGTTTATTAATTAATATAAGTGTATTTTATAATATGTAATAGCATTGATAAATATTTCTCATGTGTTTTAACAGTATATTAGTGTATATTTAAAAAATAATTAGCTAAATACCCGTGATTAACTAGGGCATAAGTTAGTAACATGAATTAAGTAACTGGGTTAATTTAGTTTAACATTTCCTTACGGGGTAGGATAGCATGTATCCCAAGAATACGGGCCTAAGAATGAATATATATATATATATATATATATATATATATATATATATATATATATATATATATATATATATATATATATATATGTATATATATATATATATATATAATATATATATATATATATATATATATATATATATATATATATATATATATATATATATGTATATATATATATATATATATATATATATATATATATATATATATATATATATATATATATATATATATGTATGTATATATATGCATGTATATATGTATATATGTACAGTTGGCTCTCTCTTTAACGACGCTCTACTTAACGGCGATCTCTATTTGAAGACTATATTTCCCAGTTCCGGCCCCTCCGACGTTATGGGAAATATGTGGACTCACTTAACTTGCATTTATCAAGAGCTGCTACCAACTTGGTGTTAATAAAATTAATGTTCCCACGTTTACATGCTTTAGGTGGACCTGGCTTATTAGTGGGACACAACGTATCTTCACGGTCAATTTCATTTTCAGATGAACTCTCCTTTTCAGACGAAACTGACACTAAAACAAAACTTTTTGTAAATACTGCGTTAAGAATGTAATAATTGGACAAAAACAAATTTCAAAAGTACTTAATGGTTTTAACTTACACGACTCTTCGATGTCCAAGTCCATGTCCTCCAATGTTTCAATCATTTTTGTATCCTCTTTAATTTTTTTTCGTCACTGTTCTTCTGCATTAAGACGTTTTAAAACTCTTTTTACCTTACCATTGTCATAGGGACATGACAGTAGTGTCACGGCCAGGGGCAGGAGCATTGAAAAGTACAGGACAAACTAAAATAATTGTTAAATGCAAGAAAGAAACAGGACAATAAAAGAGAAGGGAAGAAAGCCATAGACCGATACGAAATTTAGAGATTGTGTTTGTAGCAAGAAATAGAAGATAAAAGTTGAAGAGAGTGAGTTGCATGAAGAGAATAAAAGAAAATTTATGATGGCTATAAAACAGCCCACCCTGCTTGAAGCCGAAGCATGGGAAAAAAGTTAAATTTGGGGGAGAATTTATAAATACCGCCCTCGATGCGCATTGGTAAAAAGGGGATTGAGAAGAGGCAGCCACGGACGAATGGCGATGGCATGATAATTATATGACCAATGGAAATTATAAGAGTCGGAGATATTAGTAAGAAAATAATATGAAATGAAAAAAAGTGTGAAGGCAGAGATAACCTAAGAATGAAGTACGAAATATTGTTATAATAAGTGAATGAGTCAAATATAGGTGTCGTAAAGAATTAATTTAGTAGGAATGAAGTTGTGAATAATGTGTAAATGCCGGAGGAAATATTGATTAATATTGGAGTGTATTATTTATGTGTGTTAATCTATACTAATATATAAAGAGAGAGCGGATTTTGTACGTGGAGGGTAATCTCCGGAACCACTGCACCTATTTGAAAAATTCTTTCACAAATTGACAGATACATTATTCCAGATGGACATAGGCTATATATTATGTATATCTGATCAGTAGAAATAAAGTTAGAGGGGGATACTCTAGATTGGTGTGCACGGCCGCCATCTTGGATTTTTCCGCCAGGGTTTGCCGCATTTCGCATGGCGATAATTATTGCGTTCTGGTAAAAATAACCCAATGTCAAATTCTCTAATTTTAAGATCAAACAGTTATTTCTGATGTGATCTTTTAATCTATACTAATATATAAAGAAAGAGCGGATTTTGTAAGTGGAGGGTAATCTCCGGAACCACTGCACCTATTTGAAAAATTCTTTCACAATTTGACAGATACATTATTCCAGATGGACATAGGCTATATATTATGTATATCTGATCAGTAGAAATAAAGTTAGAGGGGGATACTCTAGATTTGAGTGCACGGCCGCCATCTTGGATTTTTCCGCCAGGGTTTGGCGCATTTCGCATGGCGATAATTATTGCGTTCTGGTAAAAATAACCCAATGTCAAATTCTCTAATTTTAAGATCAAACAGTTATTTCTGATGTGATCTTTCAATTACAGTATAATAATTTTAAGTCAGATCTCGGCCTTGAACTGGAAATCTGAGTCAAATTGACTATACTCAAAAGAGTAAATTATTTTTAAAACTAAGAGTCTTTTTGTTGAAAATTTTTGAATCCATTATCAGTTTTTCGTTAACTTTTTAAATTTAAGTTGCTTTTAATTTTGTTTATCGATTGTCAATTAGTATACTATAATGATACACCATTTCATTTATTTGAAGTAAAAATTATCTGCCATCATTTTTTCGTAAAATGTAAAATACAGTATACATTTTAAATACAATATATTTTAAAATATTTTATAATTCCAAATTGTAGTGGATTACAAATAAATTTAAATAACTGAAGTTCAACTTCTCTCTCCCCAGGAACCTAAGTTAAGAAGTTAGTTAAGGTTAAGTTACTGGTTTAGAAAAAGGGTTTTTTTTTCTTATTTCCAACACAGCAGGATAAATGGTCAAATAATCATTGTCCCGATTTTATTGTATGCACCAAATATTTGGTTAAGGTCAAATCTGAAGTAAAATTTCATTACCACAATGCCCTAACCCGAAAAAAAAAAAAAAAAAAAAAAAAGAGTATCTGGTTACTCACCATAAATTTATGGGTTCATAATTATTTTACATTTTTCAAAGCTGAATTTGAGATAATTTTTAAATTGCAAGTTATTTAGGTGGTACGAAAATGCTGTATTTTTTTTCTAATTAACAATATATTGGCATAATATTTTGGTGATTCATTGCTATTAGTCAAAGAGTTAGGGCAAACTGAATACATGGCATTGAAATTTTATCTGTAAGTAAAATTCATTTGACCAAATTTTTCATATGGATCATAATTTGAAAAGGTAGTTTTTAATTAAAAATGACAAAAAGAAAATCTCAGTCCAACGATTAAATGATTTTTCAAAAATATTTCTAAGTTTCATAATTTAAAAAGGTTGTTTTTATTAAAAAAACTAAAAGAAAAACCCAAAATTTCCAATATTTGAGAATTATTTTTTCAAAAAAATTTCCAAGTTTCATAATTTAAAAAACTGGTTTTTATCAAAAACCCAAAAATAAATCTAAGTCCAACGTTTAAATGATTTTTCAAAATTTTTTCTAAGTTTCATAATTTAAACAGGTGGTTTTTATTAAAAAAGCTAAAAAATTCAAAGTCCAGCGTTTTGAAAACACCGCTTAAAACACATTGGCGAGAATTTTTCCACTCCTCAAAACACGGTAAAATCGCCAAGTTGGCGCAAAAAAATCCAAGATGGCGGAGTGCACACAATTATTAAGTAACGTAATATTAATTTGAATATTATTTTAGGTGCTTAAAATAATTAAAAAAACATTCTTTACTTAAAATCCTTTTTTTATTTTTGTATTTTTATTTCATCTCTTACTCTAATTTTGAAATACCAATGTGTATCTATACTTCTACAATCTATCTATCTATACTTACATATAAAGACAGAGCGATTTTGTACGTGGAGGGTAATCTCCAGAACCACTGCACCTATTTGAAAAATTCTTTCACTGTTTGAAAGGTACATTATTCCAGATGGACATAGGCTATATATTATGTATATCTGATCAGTAGAAATAAAGTTAGGGGCTTAATCCTAACAATCTCCATTCTTACCGCTACTGTCCTCTACCACTTTTTGTGCCGAAGTTTACAACGATCCTTAGCGTGGTGCTATCGCGGTGGGCTTCTGTTTTTACGATAGTGGTTAGAGCCTAGCCGTTCTCCGGCACGCCCTTTTTCTTTTAAAAATTTAACTTTAATTATTTACTAACGTAATATTAATTTGAATATTATTTTAGGAATATTATTTGAAAAAAATTTAATATTATTTAAAAAAAACATTCTTTACTTAAAATCTTTTTTTTATTTTTGTATTTTTATTTCATCTCTTAACCTCTCTCTTTTAAAAAATTCACTTTAATTAATAACTAACGTAATATTACTTTGAATACTATTTTAGGTGCTTAAAATAATTAAAAATACATTCTTTACTTAAAATCCTTTTTTATTTTTCAATAAAACTACGGTCTCAAGCACACCTCTTTCTTTTAAAAAATTAACTTTAATTAATAAATAACGTAATATTAATTTGAATATTATTTTAGGTGCTTAAAATAATTTTAAAAAAATTCTTTACTTAAAATCAGTTTTTATTTTTTTTTTTTTATTTCATCTCTTATTCTAATTTTGGGATACCAATGTGTATCTATACTTCTATAATAATATAAAAAGAGAGAGAGCAGATTTTGTATGTGGATTGTAATGTACAACTTTTGTACATTAAAATATACCTTACATCTTTTCCTTTGTCAACCGCAGTCAAGTAACCATAGTAACACCCTTTAGCTTACGGTGTCCGTTTTTCGAAATCGCTCTTTACAACGGGAAAATGTTATCTACTTCCTATCCCCATTTTATATGGGGGACATTCAGGGTGGGGGAGTCAGGGGAAAGAGTGGTTAATTGCTTTCTTATTGCTTTCTTACTATTGAAGAAGAATTTCAATAGTAGTTTATCGGCACTCCGTGCCTCTTTCATCTCTCAAAAGGCTGAAAATGGATGAACCGCGGGTGAACCGCCCTACTGATGTCTCTCGCCTGAAAAGAAATAGCCTCTAGCTAGAACGACAAAAGATTATTATTCAGTCCTTTTCGGCAAGATTGACCCCCCGTTCCCAGAATGTCACCCAATTGTTCTTTGGGGGCAAAGACGTTAGGAAAGTCACAACGAAGTGGAATTCGAGACTATATCTCTGCCGACATCACACCGTATTTTTCGAGAGTATGTGTTTCGGATATATGCTATCCCACCCCGTAAGGAAAAGGTTTAATATTTTTAAGATTCAAGTAGAGGAGGTATTGATAAATACAAAAAGGATTTTTGAAACTGGCAACGTTAAATGGTTTATTGAAGAAAACTACATTTGGAACTACGCTTTTTATTGGACATTTAAGGTAAAAAAAGATATACAATTTATTGGCTATCAACTGGAAATTTATTCGTATAATATTTTGTTCAACCCGGACGAAGTCGGGACAGGCCGCTAGTATTCAATAAATTGATTTGTCAATATAACCAGAGTTATTTACATTATTTGGGAAGCACATCAATGTACTACCCACAATCATGAACCAATAAATAACAAAATCATAATAAATATAATTAATATAATTAATAATATAATAACTCCCAATCAATTAATTTAACAACTTTCACCGCCATATCCATCAATTCTTTTATCAATGCCCCCTAAAACATCAATTCGTCCTTTCTGCCTCTGGGAGATGAGAAATTGTCTGTCTTCTTCTATTATAATAATTTCCAAGGCATTAGAGTGAGCAATATCAAATAGGTCCTCTAGTTTTTCTTTAAAATTTTGTTCTTTTTGCTCCTGAGTTTCGCTCTTTCTTTTAGAACTTTTTTGAAGCATTCTCCATTAATTATATAGGGCTTCCAGTTTAACAATGCAGAGGTTCTCTAAATGGTATTCGTGCTTTTGGTCAAGATTTTAGTTTCAGAAATTACTAAACGAGCACTTTCACGGAGACTTAATTTTGCGCATCTCATATTATAAAATAGCACTTGCATTACTTGTTTGTTAGAAGGTAATTTGCTACCAAATATTTGATTTGTTTCTCTTTCAATCAGATATATATGATTGCGAAGTTTACTCTTTAGCGCCATTTTTAACAAACCACGTGCTACCGCTTCGTTTTTAAGACAACATAATACTGATTATGACTAAGCGCCGTGGTCAGTTTTCCCGACAACCAGGGCTGCCGACGCCGCCTGCACAGCGTCCCCTATCGTGCGTCCTACGTGTTGTTGGGCTATGCAAAACTATGTTTTAGTGTATATTTGATATTATTTAGCTTATTAACGCGCATAAAATCTTATTTCATTTTTTCTGTTAAACTTGTGGGAAAAACAGTAATTTCTGTATAAATGGCGACATTCACAGCCTCTGCGGCACTACTTAGAATTAAGCGAATGACCCGATTTTTTTGGGGCATTAGTTTTAGGCCAGTTAAAAAAAACTGAGTGGGTGAGACATTAAAAGAAAACAAAGTTGAAAAATAAGGGCCACCCTGATATATATATATATATATATATATATATATATATATACATATATATATATATATATATATGTATACATGTATATGTATATATGTATATATGTATATATATATATATGTATATATATATATATATATATATATATATATATATGTATATATATATGTATATATATATATATGTATATATATATATATGTATATATATATATATATATATGTATATATATATATACATGTATATATATATATATATATATATATATATATATATATATATATATATATATATATATGTATATATATATACATGTATATATATATATATATATATATATATATATATATATATATATATATATATATATATATATATAATATCAATAGCAAAAAATAGAATATATAATTATATATATTCTATTATTTTCTTGGTTTTCTTTTGTTTTCATTTCTAGGTATTATTGGTTAACGGCGGCTCACAGAGTTTGTTCAAAATGAGGTATTTTTCCTTGCACAGACCCTTGCTCCCTTCCTTTTCGCTGATAATTAATCATAGAACACCTGGATTGCTACAGTTCCGTAACCAGTACCCGTGTGTTTCCATATGTACAATATATTCGAGGGATGTCATATTCTTGCGGTTTCACGGGCAATCATCCACGGGTATTATTCCGTCATGTCTGGGCCCGCTCAACATGATGGAGGGAATTCGTGATTCATCTTTGGGGCGGGGTTGTAATCCACAGACAGGATTTTTACACCTTTAGTCCAGCAGTGAGTGAATCATGCCTACATATCAGTTTCTTGAGTCACAGATCGCGTGTACTGCATCCGATAGAAAAGTATCCACTCTTTTTAACGGTTTGAGTTGGTTTTCCGATTGTATAAACGTGGAAAAAGCAAAGAAATGTTTACTCATAACATGATTCATCCTGATGCTTAAATTCAGTTATTCTTCGTATACAATTGTTTTTTAATCATTTTTTTTAATCTTAGGTCTCTTCTACTATGATACATCAATGATATCATTAATAGAGACTGATTTCTGAAAGGTGTGTTCAACTTAAGAGGTGGGTTTAAGCTATTCTTCATATAGAATTATCTTTTATCATATTTTTATTTATCCGAGGCATCTCCTACAATGATACCTTAATGATAACATCAACAGAGAATGGATTCCGAAAGCTATGTTAAACTCAAATGGTGGGTTTAAGATATTCTTCATATATAAATGTCTTGTACCATTTTTAATCTTAGGTCTCTCCTACAATGATACCTCAACAATATCAATAGCAAAAAGTAATTTCTTAAAGTTATGTTAAACTTAAACTGTGGTTTTAAGCTATTCTTCTAATACAAATGCATTTTAACATTTTTTTAAAAATCTATGGTCTCTTCTACAATGATACCTCAACGATATTAATAACAAAATGTAATTTCTTAAAGATATGTTAAACTTAAACGGTGGGTTTAAGCTAATCTTCGTATGCAAATGTCTTTCAACATTTTTTTTAAATCTAAGGTCTCTTCTACAATGATACCTCAACGATATCAATAACAAATAGTAATTTCTTAAAGATATGTTAAATGGAGGGTTTAAGCTATTCTTCGTATACAAATGTCTTTTAATTTTTTTTTTAAATCAAAGGCCTCTTCTACAATGATACCTCAACAATATTAATAACAAAAGTAATTTCTTAAAGATATGTTAAACTTAAACGGTGGGTTTCAGCTAATCTTCGTATACAAATGTCTTTCAACATTTTTTTAAAATCTAAGGTCTCTTCTACAATGATACCTCAACGATATCAATTACGAAGAATAATTTCTGAAATGTTTGTTAAACTTAAACGGGGGGGGAGGGGGGTGTTAAGCTATTCTTCGTATACAGGTATGTTTTATAATTTTTTTAAGTAAGTTTCTAGCCTTATACACACCTTCACACATATGAGCCGATCATTTGCCAACTAACTCCATAAAACAAAAAGTGGATAACTGTGATAAAATAATATATATTTTTTAAAATTCCTTTTAAAATATAAATTCAAATAAACATAATAAAATAAAAAAAACCCAAATGTGAAGTTAATCGATTTGTCTTATAAATGCATCATATCGCGTATCTTTTTTGTTACAAAATTTCCAATTTCCAAAATATGCATAGTCGATGTTGAAATCGGCAGAAAATTCTCACATAAGCCGCAAGCGATGCAGGGGAAAAATACATTTGACCTTGTTTGAAAATCATTTGTAAGGTATACACAAGATTCGATTCACAAGAATCGAACTTTTGAGTGAATTAAAGAAGCTGCTTTAGATATGCTAATTTCGGCATACGCGCTTAGTATAAATACCACGCAGCGTCATTAATGAAAAGGGGGAGGTTGTTAAGGTTGAAAAGGTGTTATCCTGCGCTAGTGCTTAGCGGGCCAGAAGTTTACGTGGCAGTACTGCTGGTTTGACTTACTGTTCGTGAGTATAAAAATATATTGTTCTTGAAAGCTGTGTTTATACATTCCGTACAAGTAGTACGCATGCTTATTGCTGTAAAAGCCAATTATATGTGCAACGAATTCAATAAACATTGTTTCATGTATAAACTGTGTTTGCTTCAAATTCAAATAGAGTGCCACTTCAAATTATATACACCCAAGTCTGGGTAGAAGTGAGCATAAGAAACTCTATACATTCACACATTCTTCGATAGCATAGAGCAAAAATACTTACCCCTTCAGGAAATACGATGTTGATAATTCGCTCTCCCACGCTTCTATTTCCATCGAGGTTACTTTCGATCGGTGGATCTAAAAAAAATTCGGTTTTTAAAAAACAGCATTTTTCCAGTTTTTCTCAAGTTGACTTTAATATATTTGAGAGAATTTAATAGCGCTTTTCGAAATCGGTGCTCTTTAGTAATAAATCATGATCATTAAAACTTTGCATTTGCTTAGCTAGCTAATCTTTTAGAATTTGCATTTTCCCATGTTTGGAAAGCTTTATAAATTTTTCTCATTATTATTATTAATTTTTTGTGCTTGTTATAGAAAAAAAATTATAACTGTGACCTGGTCTTTCACGTGGGTGTTATGTAATTCCGAAATTTTCAGTAATATTTTAGAACAAAGAATAAGACATGTAGGGGATTAATTTAAAGACTAGCTGAAATATACAGGGTGCAGCGAAGTGGCGGTGAAATCATCCCAACTCTGATTTTGAATACCTTTTGAGAATTTTCAATGAAGAAGGAAAGTAAATGGACCATATGTTTATAAATGAATTAAAAGTAGATTTTTTTTTTACATTAGTTAATTTTCTAAACGGTAGATGGCGCTTCGGATTCGAAATCTCAGTTTTTAAACGTTGTTGAAAACGTTATAGAGATTTCCTAATATTTTTTTAAGTTGTTTTGCTCAGTTATCCTAAAAGAACGATTTTGGTTGACAATATCGGACCAATCGAAGAAAAGAACTTTCATTATTTTCGAATTATATAAGCTGAATAGAAACCCTTTTGTTTCGTTTGAAATCTGCATTGGAAGGTATTCCTGTTTCACCAGCACTGCGATTCAATTGTTTTAGAAATTCTTGATGGGAATCTAGAATAATGACGATTATTTGCTCTAGTAAATACCATTTTCAACAAAATTTGTCCCGTTAAGGGGATGGTGGACCTTTCAAAACGATTTTTGAAATTTTTACCACAGATGTATGAAATTTTGTATATATATTCATTAAAGTATAAAAATATTAAACACCTTATAAAATTTTATAAATATCTTTAAAAATATATTTTATAATTAAAAAATTTAAATTAAATTACCCTTCTTTAAAATGCTCCTGGCGACTCCTTAATTTTAAAATGCTCCTTAAAATGCTCTTTAAAATGCTCCTTAAACTTTTCCCCTTAATTTTGCATTTATATTGCTTATAAATACTTTCTGAACAAAGTTATGTATTTTTTTGTACTTTCGTTGAGTAGTTAATTTTTAGAAAATATTTTTATGCTTGTACTCTGAATTTTCGCGAAATTTTTGTACTTTTCTACACTAAAGTTAAACTTTTATAACCTAAATGACCTCGAATCCTAAAATGGATACATAACTTTATTTTGATGTATTACAGGAATCTTTATTATAAATTTAATAAAATTTCGTCAAAAATTATGACGCGAGGAGCATTTTAAAGACTTGCAAATCTGGAAATTTCTCATTTTGAGAAAAAGTCATTTAAAAGATAATTTTTTATCTACCTTTAATACTTACTACTCTAAAGCCACCAATTTTTCATTTTTCTTTTCACTACACATTTTAAATGCATTTCATTCCAATATTTAC
Source organism: Dolomedes plantarius (assembly GCA_907164885.2). Classification (NCBI taxonomy): domain Eukaryota; kingdom Metazoa; phylum Arthropoda; class Arachnida; order Araneae; family Dolomedidae; genus Dolomedes; species Dolomedes plantarius. The sequence goes on along the minus strand of OU015503.1, from coordinate 70,733,386 downwards.
ATGTTTTTAAAATATTAATACACCCCCAAAAAAATTCCAATTTTTGCTCGATTTTTGGTAATTTGAAAGTCCACCATCCCCTTAAACGCCGAAAGGAAATACTCTAAATGAAATGTTGAAATACGGAAAACCGAGTTTCAAGACATTCGCGCCCTCTATAACTGTAAATCTTCAAAAGTGGGGAAACCAATTTTTGATTTTTTTTCAATAAAAACATGTAAATTTAGTTAATTTTATACCCCGTAAAATCTTTCGAAGTAATGAACACCTGAAAAAAAATAATAAGCCCTATTAGTTCTACTTATAGTTACTATTAATAACTATACAGTCCTTATAGTCACTATTAATAACTATAATAGGGGACCAAATGGAAGTGAAACTTTAACAGCACTGTGTATTGCTTTATACAGCACAGCTGCTTTATAAAACAGTGTGTATAAAGCAGCTGTGTACTAACCCTGTTGGATTCGCTCTCCTCAATGTTAACGTACGGCGAAAATGTGTCCGACGATTGTCGACTTGGATTTCAAGATTGTTTTCTTTAAATTGTACTCCGTAACAGAGAAAGAAATTTTACACCTTGGGGCATTTTTCGCTTTTTTTTAAATGCAAATAATATTTTAAAATTTAAATTATTCAGGGGCAAAAATCTGATGTAGGTTTTTCTTTAAACGCTCCTAAATTCCTTTGTTGGAGGAATTTTATAAAATGAATCGTGTTGCAAGGTCCAACAAAGTTCAGGCTATCTGAAAATAGCATATTTATTGGTTTATCATTATTTATGTAGCTGACGATTGTAGACGCATTTTCTCCATAGGTTAACATACTGAGGAGAGAGAATCCAATAGGGTTAGTACACAGACTTGCTAAAGCACACTTGGTCCCTCCGTGGAATCTATTGCTGCCGTGGTCAACATTTTGGGCCTGTTCACATAGGAGTCCGATGCGTTGCGTTAAGGAAAAGATGACGTTGAGACGAAAATAAACCAATCATAGGCGTTAAAAATTTCATTGCTAATCGTTTGGAGGCATATGATTGGTTTATTTTCGTCTCAACGTCATCTTTTCCTTAACGCTACGCACGGACTCCTGTGTGAACAAGCCCTAACTGCTACGCTTGCGCTGGGAGGTCCTCGATTATCCCAGAATAGCCTGAACTTGATGCCTTTAGAATACCATATCATAAGCCCACCGAAAAAGGCTTTCAAAGGGCATTGGTTAGCTAACGATGTAGAGGTACTGGATGCCATTCAAGATTAATTCCGAAGAGAACCACGAACATTCTTCATTCACGGTATCCAAAATCGAATAAGCAGTGGGAAACTTTCTTGAACAGACAAGGCGACTATGCGTAGCCGATATGTAGATCATATATCCGAATTACTTCCGGTATGTTCCCATATTTCTCCCTAATAAACCATTACTGAAAAAAAACCGAAAGTCATTCTTTCATTTGGGCCACCCTTATACACTTTGTAAATACACTTGTAAATACACTTTTAATCTATGGTTTTGGAGAAAGTATTGTCTATACAGGCAAAAATATTCCTGCATGAATACGTGTAAAAACAGAAGTGACTCTAATTTGCCAAACTATTCTATTTTATGTTCTTCTCCCCTTAAAAGAATAATTTTGAGCTGGAATCGAGTCCAGACTTCGTGAGTTTCAGGGAGTGGGAAAAAGCACTCTATTTCGACGAAACTTTCAAATACAGTGGAATCTCGATCGATCGTTTTCGGATCCATGGTTTTTCCGTATGTGTCGTTCATTTTATCCAGTCCCAACGATCATATTGCTTTGTTATGTTTCCGCATCTATCGATTTCCCGCATTTATCGTTCATTTCAATCGGTCCCTTGAAAAACGATAGATCGAGATTCCACTGTATATGAAAAATTTATTTACATGAAGCATGATAAATGTGTCCTTCCGTGAAATTTGTAGCCGTGGAAGGAGGTACGAACCCATTAAATTTTATCCTTCGGGAGTACTTGCCAAAATTTCGGTGGCACAAGGGAAATAATTCAACCCTTGTGACACCCAATGGCCATAAGCTGAACACTTCTCCTGCAGCCTGGTGAGTAATTATGCGGCCAGGGCTGCGTTAGTAATAAATGCAGTCGCATGATATGATTGTTAAGTTGTTGTTGTTGTTTGGCAATTTGGAACACTTTTCCATTAATGCATTCGAACTTAATCAATTATTGGTTGCATTGAATGGGGGCACCTTATAGGTGAACCAACACCACCCACTGGTGCCATCTCCATTTTGACAGAGCTCCCCGATGGGTGACCTCTAGGGGGATCGTACGTTCTCCTATCTTCTCTGACATCACAGAAGAACTTTCCGGTTAACGTATTTAACTTGCCTATATACGGTCTAGAAACGAAGATATTTAAGGCTGGTTTGTATTAACCCTATTGGATTCACTCACCTCAATATTAACCTATGGAGAAAATGTGTCAAGGATTGGGGTATTTTTCGTTAAAAAATATGCAAATAATATTTTAATATTTAAAGTATTTGGGGAAAAATCTGGTATAGTGTGTTTTAAACGCTCATCAATTCCTTTGGTGGACGAAATTTCTAAAATGAGTCCCGTTGCAAGGTGCAGAAAAGTTCAGGCTATCTTAAAATACCATTTCTATTGAATTATCAGGATTTATGTAGCTGTCAATACTAGGCAAATATTCTCCATAGGTTAACACTGAGGTGGGCGAATCCCATAGAGTTAGTACACAGTTTGTCTGGACAGTGGCGTAGCGAGCATAACTGGCGCCCGGAGCACGATATCTTTGTGGCGCCCCCCCCTGAAAAACATATAGTAATATAATATATAGACCCTATATTGGCGCCCTCGATAAACATATAATAACATAATATATAGACCTTATATTGGCGCTCCCCACCTTATATTGGCGCCCTCCCCGAAAAACGCATAGTAATATAATATATAGACCTTATATTGGGGCCCTCCCCTGAAAAACATATAGTAATCTATATATATAAAAGATCTCGTCTGTTTGTTTGTCCGCTATAGAATCATAGACTGTTTCACCCACCGGGACCAAATTCGGCGCAGTTAATGATTTGGACCCGAGAAACTTAAATCAGGAAAAACGAAATTTGGGGCTCAATTAGTTTTTTTAATATTACTTTTTTAATGTTTTTTGTGCCCGATAGAGGTGCGTCTACCACATGTGGATTCCCCTCGACCAGCTGCGTTAAGAGGGGTGGTTTGAGGATGACGGATGGGGGGGGGAGACAGAGGGTTGAGAATGACCTTAAAATCAGACGAAGGTCCGCAGGCTCAAAGTTTCTTTCTTTCTTATTGTTTGTATATCATTTCAGTCGAAACGTGCTATGCGCATTCTGTCTGGCCAGATGAACATGAAGAGCGGGAGTGCAGCCCAGTATTTTTTTGATGGAATGCATGAAATATATTATATCTATATATCTACCCGGGCAACGCAGGGCAATAATGCTAGTATAATACATAGACCGTATATTGGCATCCACCTCGAAAACATATAGTAATATAATATATGGATCTTACATTGGCGCCCCTCTGCGAGTGGCGCCAGGGACATGATAGACCCCCTTGCCCCCCCCTCCCCTTTGCTACGCCACTGTGTCTGGATTCGAACCGAGCATTTCCCATTTCCAAGCTCCAACGCGCCACCACTTCGCCATTGCCGACTATCGAAAAAGTAGTGCTTTGTCAGTTCGCCCACGATATGAAGTGAGAAACCCGTTTTTACGGGATGGATTAAAATCTGAAGGCAACCGGCGGATTCAATTACTGCGCAGTTAAATGGCGTAGTAACCACGATCCCCATTATGCGGTGTGATATTCTGCCAGCCGCGTGACCGGGTAATTTTCGCGGCAGCCCCCTCTTGCGCTGTTAAAACGGTATTGATGACTCCATCTACAAAGCGAAACACGTACCTCATTAGACACATACACCAGTAATTGCAGTTTATTTGCGCCCCGTAATTTCCTTTATTCATGATGATTGATGGGGGCCGCTGTTTTCGAGACGTGGAACAAGTCTCGGATCATTGACTCGTCAGATTTCTTCTTTTTTTTCCATGAAAGGGACTGCCAGGTCGTTGGGCTTTATTTTTAAGAAATAGGTATATGGAAATTTAATTGTATAATATCCCGGAATGTCGTGGTATATGTCCTTGAATTTTGAGTTTTATATATATATATATATATATATATAATATATATATATATATATATATATATATTATATATATATATGTATATATTAATTATATATATATATATATAGATTATATATATATTATATATATATATATATATATATATATATATATATATATATCTATATATATAATATATATAAATATATCTATATATAGATATATATATATATATATATATTATATTATAATATATATATTATATATAGATAATAATATATATTAATATATATATACATAGATAATACACACATTATGTATGTATAATATCTATATATATATTATATATAATATATATATATATATATATATATATATATATATAATATATATATATATATATACATATACAGTTGGCTCTCTGTTTGACGACTTTCAAGGGACCGTGAAAAATCGTCCTTAAGTAGAGATCGCCCTTAAACAGAATTTGTGAAAAATGACATTTCCCATAACGTCGGAGGGGCCGGAACTGGGAAATATCGTCTTTAAATAGAGATCGTCGTTAAGTAGAGCGTCGTTAAACAGAGAGCCAACTGTACTTTCTGAATACCTGTGCTTCGCTACAGAGTACATTCAAATTTAGGTAATCTTCTACCTTCGGAGACCTTTTTTTGGAAAACTGTACTTGCGAAAATTTCTATCTTATTTTTCAAAGGATTATAACACCAAAACTCGAAAATGATGAAAAAATAGACATTAACTATGCAAATATTTACAAAATTGAGGAAATTGAGTCGAAATTTAGCAATTTTTTTGCAGAAACGGCTCTAGGACTAAAAAAAAAATATTCATGTAACATTAACTTTTTTTTGTCTTATGTACGTAAGTACCTTCTAAGTGTAATGACCTATAAACTAATCGATATCTCAAAATCTAAAAAAAAATACAGGTATTATATGCAATTACATGCAAAATTTCAGTAATTTTCTATGAGATTTTTTATAAATGGCAGCTGTAAATCAACAAATAATATACCTAGAACCAAATAGAGATCGTCGTTAAGTAGTCCATTACATTATTAGTATTATGGTAATCTGTAGTCCATAACATTATTAGTATTATGGAAAACATACGTGAAAAATTTCATAGACATATATTAGATTTTGATTTTGAGTGATTAGATTAGATTTGATTAGATTTTGAGTTATCACAAGAGTCGTTTACATTTTTGATGAAAAATATGTTCTTCAGAAAACACGATTAAAGTTTTCAACTTGTATTGAAATTCATAGTTGCTGCCGATCTTTAAATCACTCTCACTTCATTTCTTTTAATCGTATCGAAAAAATGAAAGCAAATTTAGAAACATAAATTTCCAATCTTTTTTAAAAAAGGGAATAAACACAATTTCGGAATTTTTGTCAAAATCGATGTTTTAAACGTAGTCGGATACCTTAAATACAACGGTCAATGTATGCAATTAATGTCCCCCTAAAAGTATATATATAAAAAAATCGTAGCGGATATTTTTATAAACAAAATAACGTAGAAGAAAATTTTCAAATTAAATACAACGGTCAATGTATGCAATTAATTTGAAAGCTTAATATCTCTAAAACATACTAATTTGAATTAAATTCTTAAAAAACTTCCAACTCAATTAGTCTAGTGGTTGAATTTTGTCTTTTACCGTATTTTATTATATTTTGTCAATTTATTTCGTTGTTATGCACGTGACGCAAAATTAATTTAAACTATCACAAAAAGAAAAGAAATCACGTGAACGGCATGTAATAAATTAAATTCTATAAATGAACCTTTAAAAATTCACCAAAAATCAGAAAATGGAGGTAAATATTCGAAAAAGATTTCATTTTAAAGGAATTTTTATGAGTTTTATTCTGGTGTAAATTTTATAACCCTCAGATTATTATTTTAAATGCAAACTTAAAAAAAGTTTAAAAAACAGCTTAAAATTCTATATTCTTTAAAAAAATCTAAGAAGTTTTTTTTTCAAATTTCTTTCTTAGTGCATCCCTACACTATAAGAAGAATCGCAATGCAAAATTTCAGCCCTTTAGGTCCAGCGGTCTGGTCTGTGCGCTATCTGTTAGTCAGTCAGTCACTGAACTCTTTTATCTCTATATAGATAAGCTTGATATGAAACCCATTGATTCTGGCAATAATTTACCAGTTTCTGCATTGATAAATGTAGGAAAGGAAAATTTTACCTGCAATTAGTTGTTATATAAATGTAAAGCTAAAATAAAGGAATTTCCTTCATTGAAGTGGTACATATACTTAGAAAAGTATTTAGAATAGGCTTTTATAAAAAAAATATGAAAACAAATGGCAACTACCATTATGGGAAGTGAAGACTTTGTTCTTACAATCGGCTAAAAGAATGATTAAAGGCGAAAATAGCCTCTCAAATTAAATTAAAGCAGAGAAAATCATCGTAAGTTAATTCGATATTTGTATCAGGGACTTACATATAACGCTGTAAGAAGGAGTATTCAACTAAGGTAGGAAAGCAAAATGAGATAAATGTACAATTTTTGAACTCCATTAAAGAATTTGAGAGCTAGGTATTTAAACAGCACCAAAATTCCTCTCCGTATACTGAGATGGAATAATAAATAAATCTTGCAACAAGTATTTTGCTGCATAATGTGAACAAAAAAATCGTGTTAAATTTAAAGTTGCCTGAGAAAAATAGTAAAGTTAAACTTCAATAATTTTCTACTCTATAATGCAACTAAACTGTAAGTCCCTTAAAAACACTAAATTTTTTGAAACACTTCCTGGCGAATATAGTTCTCCTACCTTCCCTAGCGAATCACTCCCCTTTCTATGTATTCATTTTTTTTGTGCCTACGAAATAAATTTACTTACACACACACACTTACACATACACACACACACGCGCGCGCGCACACACACACACACACAAATATATATATACTAGAAGGTAACCCGTCATTTTTATGTCATAATACTAATAATGACGTCATAATGGAAAAAGTATATGAAAGTTAAAAAATATCCTGAATTATCTAACAATATTGCATTTAATCCACACCTTGTAAAAGCAAACCCTTTCATTATTTTTTATTTATTTAGTTTTTCATGCGATTGGAGTAGTAGACTGCCGTCCAGTTTTTTACAGCTCACTACGCGATATGAATACTTGAGCTACTTGATTCATTCACATTCAAGTTTGTTTATTTTCAGAATTCATCGCAAAATTAAACAGATTTTTAAAAACTGTTAAATATACAGCTAAAAGCATCCTATCTTTTTTAGTTCTGAATGTTTTATAGAAAAATAGGCTGAACAAACGTGATTTGATGGAGAATATATTAGTTTTTAGGTAAAGAAAAAAATCTGATCCACATCTGAAATAGAAATTAGGCCTAACCGGCCGTCTGTTTACTGATGGCTTCTATTGAAAGATGAGTACAGCCCGGAAGTGTTATACAGAGACAACGGCTATTATATATATAATATATATATGTATATATATATATAAATAACACGGTGATTTCCCCGCGTAAACATTATCTAATTAATTAATCTAAAAGCAGTCATCAAAGTAGACCTGTGGCAAAAAACTGATACATAATTAACATTTAAAGAAATACGTTTCTCAACATTACTTAAAAATCTAATCAACCCAGCTAAATCGCCATTTTCCATCATCTCATCCCACTACACGCGACTTGTCCAACGGCGGGCAAGTCTCATCTATGTTCTTTTTCGCGCTTATGCAAAGGCGCGGATGACAGTCAGCGTCCTGTGACCGATGATTCATTCTCATGCTCTTTCGAACATTCGAGAATATGACTCAATCCTCTGCGATTCGCTCAAGGCCTCTCTTAAACCGGGAGATTGAAAGCGTACTCCAGTGTTAATATATAGTGAATTTCTCAAAGTAAATTCCCGTTTAACGCTAATTTGCCTAATTTTAACCCAATTTAATCTAGTTAATTATAGTTTACGTTCTTAGTATTACACACACACACTCACACACACATAAATATGTAATATACGTATATACATTTATATACATTTTCCCCAAAACGCGGCAGGCATATGACGACATTTGTCCAACCACAACGCGAAATTCTGCTATCTACTTTATTAGGAGACCACAATACGGCTGAACTAACACTGCTGTTCATGAGAAGACAGCACAATAATTTGCAAGCTTTAATCGAGATTCGAACCCAAGCTCACTCCAAGAGAGGACATGGCATTAACCACTAATTATTTGAAACTATTTTAGCAAACCGCTCTACATTGTTGGAGGTATAAAAAATAATAGAAATAATTAAATATTGATATAATATTACCTAAACATCAAATGAATTCATTTAAATCGATTTCAGAGCATGCAAATGGATATCAAGCATTAAAATATACATAGAATATTTTTATCGATAATTTAACAGATGGCAATAAAAACATACTATTAATAGTAAATAAACAAATGCATAATCATAACTTACATGCAGCTAAAACTATAAATTAATTAGTGGCTTCTTAGTTATTACTTTTTTAGCTATCGTCTAATAAAGAAAATTGCGATAAAAATATTTTATCAAACTTCTTAGCTTATTATTACCATCCTACAACCGGTTAATTAATTGAATATTAATAATGTTTTTTTCCGATATATTTTTTCCCTCCCTAATTGAACCCTGCACGTAAACCAACATGTTATACGACGTATTTTTACTTGAAATCTTAAAAAGAGCATGATATATAAGAAATTTTAAAAAATAATTTTTTTTTTCCTCTGGTATTCTCAATTAGCGTTTTTGAACAGTTTAACTTCCTTTTTATTCATTTCTTCGTAGTGATAAAAAGAGAACCTGTCTTTTCTTTTAATTTTCACTCGTTCATTAGCACCTACTCTTTTCAACTTCTGGTCCGAAGCAATTACTCAGAATGGGAGATCCAACAAGATGTTTAACACTTTTTTTTTTTTTTTACAAGAACACAGCTCGAAGAGGTTTTTGCGCCTTCCTTTGTCCTTTGTCAACCGCTGGTCTTTATGATCTAAAAGCCTATGAAACATGAAAGCAGCTTTTCGTCTGAAGAGGCTCCTAATATTTGCATAGAGGATGTAGGAAAAAAAAGGATGTAATTTTACTTTTTATTTTGTTTTTCTATTCAAAAGGGTGGTTAAAGAGGAATTCGGGAAATATGTTAGAGAAATTAAGAATGATTAACAGACGGGAATATGAATATTGCATGATGTAATTAATGGAACGTGTTTTCGTGTTCTTAGATATCGAATTCTGGAGATCTAGTTGGAGTCATTGCCAGCTTCAAGGTTATTTATAGAAATATTCTGCATTCGATAAGACGTAATTTACATTTACAAGGTCTAACAGTTATAAATAATCAGTTTTAATATTGTAATAATTTTTTGCTAGGGACTCGAACCGCCGAATTCCTAATCTTATGAAGGACATTTTTATCAGTTCTGCTTCACTGGTGAGATCTGTTCTAGGTCAGGACAAGAGCCACTTAATGTTCTTGTGTCTACGCCGGTATGGACTCGTTAAATCTGTAGTTTGGAAAGTCCCTCGTGAGGTTTGTAAGGCGGAGAAAGGTACGAGACCCATGATGTCACCACTAAGGGTGCTCGGTTTAAATTTAGGGGTTGCTTATTCACCAGCATATATATATATATATATATATATATATATATATATATATATATATATATATATATATATATATATATATATATATATATATATATATATATATATATACATACATACATAATAAACGCAGCTCGAGAGGTTTTTGTGCCTCCTTTGTCCTTTGTCAACCGCTGGTCTTTATTATCTAAAAGCCTATGAAACATGAAAGCAGCTTTTCGTCTGAAGAGGCTTATAATATTTGCATAGAGGATGTAGGAAAAAAAGGATGTAATTTTTTTTTTCTATTCGAAAGTGTGGTTAAAGAGGAATTCGGGAAATATTTTAGAGAAATTAAGAATGATTAACAGACAGGAATATGGATATTGCATGATGTAATTAATAGAACGTGTTTTCGTGTTCTTAGATATCGAATTCCGGGGCTCTAGTTAGAATCATTGCCAGTTTTTGAGTTATTCATAGAAATTGTCTGCATTCGACTAGATGTAATTTACATTTGCATGGTCTAACGTAGATTCAAATAATCAGTTTGAATATTATAACAACTTTTTTGCTAGGTTCTTGAACCACCAAACTCCTAATTTGAGGAGGGACGCCTTGACCAGTACAACTGCCCTGGTGGGCTCTGTTCGAGTCACGGTAAGATCCACTTAATGCTCTCGTATCTACGCCGGTATGGATTCGTTAAATGTGTAGGTTGGAAAGTCCCTCGTGAGATTTGTAAGGCGGAGAAAGGTACGAGACCTCTGATGTCCCCCTATGGGTCCTCGGTTTAAATTTTGGGGCTGCTTATTCACCAGAATATCTATATCTATGTATGTTTGTATATATATATATATATATATATATATGCCATATCTAGAAATTATTATTAATAAAGAAAAAGATTCGCTAACGAATACTGAACTCCCGTTGGCGAGGTGGTGTTGTTTTCGCAGAGAGTTTAGGGTCACCGAATTGCTCGCACGCGCTGTCTGACGCAATCCATCGAATTCGAGATGCAATCCATCGAGTTCGAGAAGGGGCTCTAGAAGATAGCCCACGCTGTTGTATAACGTGAACGTGCGAGAAAGAAAAATACACAGTTTAGGGAGATCTTTGATAGAGTCTGGACGCGTGTTTTCCGGCTGGAGGGGGTTGAGATGATTTTGGCGGATCGGACTGGATAACTAATGTTTTAATAAACGCCTCGGCACGACGTGGAATTCCTGTAATCCCTGCGTCTTTCATTTTATATATTTCTCAAGCACAGTGGACTTTAACACCGTGGAATTTTATCTGCAGCTGCGTTACAGGTCTGATATATATATATATATATATATATATATATATATATATATATATATATAAATAAAATATTTACCCCTGAAAATTATATGTATATAATGATAATTATAATTTTTATATACATAATAAACATATCTCGAGAGGTGTTTGCGCCTCCTTTGTCCTTTGTGAAGCGATGGTATTTATAATTTAAAAGCTTATGAACCCTGAAAGCAGCTTTTCGTCTGCATAGGCTGGTAATACTTACATAGAGGATGTGGGAAACAAAAGGGCAATTTTTTAAATGTTTTTCTATTCAAAAGGGTGGTTATAAAAGAATTCGGAAAAAATGTTAGAGGAATTAAGAATGATTAACAGACAGGAATATGAATATTGCATGATGTAATGAATGGAACGTGTTTTAATGTTCTTAGATATCGAATTCCAGAGCTCTAGTTGGAGTCATTGCCAGTTTTAAAGTTATTTATAGAAATATTCTGCATTCGCTAAGACGTAACTTACATTTACATGGTCTAACAGTATCAAATAATCAGTTTGAATATTTTTAAAATTTTTTTTCTAGGATCTTGAAACATCAAACTTCTAATCCTATGATGGACGCTTTCACCAGTTCAGATACTCTGATGAGCTCCGAGAATATCCAATTAATGTCCTCGTGTCTATGCCTAGTACGGACACTTTAAATCTGTATCCGGAAAGTTTCTCATTCGGTTTGTAGAGGGGGGAGAACGGTGCGAATCCCTATATTGGCTGCTCGGTCTAAATTATGGTGACAGAGTATTCACCGGCAGTGATTCAACCCCGGAAGGACTTAGTTATTTTGACCCTTAGTTGTTGGCTGGTGCATTAGAAGCTTCGGGAGCTACCTTGATTATGTAGTTCATACTTTAATTAAAAAAAACATTCCTTCCGTATCTTTCCTCTTTTGTCCAATGGACAACACATGATTGTAGCTGCGCAATTATGTTTACTTATAGCTACCGGGTGCCCCTATAATAACCGACGATTTGAAAAATCAATTAAAGAAAAACGGAAGGTGATAGAAATGTACGGTTTGCCCCATTCTGCTGAGGTAACCAAGGAATTTATTCTCACCAATTTTCAAAATTTGTTGCATATTTCGTCAACAGATGGCGCTGCTGACTGGTAAAAACTATAAAACGATGTTTTCATACTAACCACCGTTTGCAACAACAACGTGGTGCAGTCTGAGGACAAAATCCGCAGACGCCCATGCAAACATTTCAGTTTGAATGTTCTGTCAAGCAGCAGAGATGTAGTGTTCCAGTTCATCTACAGTTTGTGGATTGTGACGATACACCTGGTCTTTCAAGTACCCCCAAAGAGAAAAATCGCATGGTGTCAAATCTGGCGAATAGGGAGGCCAATCCATGCCAGTTTGCGTATGCTTGAAAACATTGTTTTTAATTTTTCCCAGTCGGCAGCGCCATCTGTTGACGAACTTTGTAACTAATTTTGAAAATTGGTGAAAATAAATTCCCTGGTTGCCTAAGCAGAATGCAGCAAACCGTACATTTTTATCACCTTCCGTTTTTCTCTAATTGATTTTTCAAATAATCGGTCATTTTTGGGACACCTGGTATATACTTAACATCCTTATGACCCATTTTGTCATTTTCTATTCATAGCCTAAATCTAATTCCAGCTAACTTCAATATTGCACCGAAAGTTTAATTAAATATTTCAATCTTTATCTGAATAATATTTCCCATAAAATTTGAGAAGCAACTGTTCAGTGCTGAACAAAGAATGCTTTTGATGACAACCTCTTTGGCTGGTTTGCCGCCTTTCAATATTACTTGAACACTTTCCTCCCTTTCATCCTCGGTTTAGGACCCATATAAATCCATTTTACGGAAAAATAGCCGTTTCTGTGATATTAAATTAGTTTTGGAGTAATCAAAAGACTCCTCTATCGATTTCCAGACAGCAGTGTTTAAAAGTGATACGAACTTGCCATCCCATCGATCGAAAAAAATTGTGATGGATTACTCCACGAAATCTAACTAAAAGTTGTTTTAAATTGGTAACTCAACTGTTAACTTTACAAAGCGTGTTTTACTCTGTTTCTACTCATTTCTTGAGGTATCGTTTTCATACAAATTTATCTTTATTAAGGCCTTAGAGATTGAAAAAATTTGAGATTAATTTAAAATGGATGTATCAAATATATAATGATACACCGTTTAGTACACATACTGCGCATAAACTTTCGAGTTTGAAATGTGTGAATAATAGTTTTGATGATAAAGTCTTTAAATAAGATATGAGATTACTTCATATTTACTGTCGTAACGTTTTGAAACGCTTATTAACTTTTGCTACAATATTACTAGTAAAGCCTGCCTTGCCATTCGAATAGTTTGTTGTCCAGTTTGTTTTCCACTTTTGCTCCACTTAGATGGTAATTTTTTTTGTTTTGATTATGCATCGATACATAGATATAACTTTTTGCCGTTACGCCATTTTTTTTGGTTGGTAATCATGTGTTCCCTACTTTTTTTGCGTGTCTGCGGGGGTGAATGTCGTAACGTTTTGAAACGCTTATTAACTTTTGCTACAATATTATTAGTAAAGCCTGCCTTGCCATTCGAAAACTTAAACGCATTAGGGAGCTGTTCCCTCAATAATTTTACAGGGGTATATAGTCCCCCAGACAATCACTTCTTTCTCAAAAAATGTGCACCCTTTTGGTCACGTTTCTGCTTTCATCGCTTATCCGCGGAAACAGAAAATACCAATGTTAATCCCTTATGAGGGGTTGCCTAACGCTTGGCGAAAAGATTCTCCATTCATCCCCTTCCCCTCGTAGAACACACAAAATAACCCTTTGTCTTATAGCTTTGGCGGAGCCTGCTGGCGACCGCTGGGTCGCCAAATTCCAGATGTTTTCCTCTTCACGTCACGTGACGGGGCCAGCACAGGAGCGAAGGTTTGAATTTCAAAAAACAGAGACCGTCTAGTCCCTGCCAACTAAGGATGTTTCTAGGATTCCAGATTCCGACGCCCAGGCCGAAAGTTCTGCGGCAAATATCGGCGATTCCACCCCGCCCGCCTGATCCTTGCTGACCGGAGATCAACGACTATGTACCTCTATTTGTAATGGCAATAAGCCACTGGCCTTAAGCCTCCTATAACTAACTTAATTTAAAAATAAATCCGAAGTACTTCATATACTCGTGTCCGTCACCCTTTTATCTTTTTTTTCAGAATGACCAGCACTGGCCATGTTATATGTATATCCACTAGATATTAAGATATAGAGTCCTTTCTTCCTATGACATTTTTGTGCCACATCTCCCAAAATAACGTCACATTTACATTATTTTTTCGTTTTACATACCCGTATAATCCTCATACATATTATTTCTAAATGGTGATTTTTTGTGACGATCCTTTTCTTTCCCTTCGTACTTAACCAAAATCGATACTTGAGGTACCATTTTAAAGAATGCGTTCTCCAATTCTGACAAATTTTTAATCTAGAATGACAGATTGCATTGCTTGTTTAAAAGCCGAAAAACTGACTTTTAGCCCTAGAGTTCTTTCCCCGGATGCGTCGATACGGCACGATCAAATAGTGTGTACACAGAGGTTTTTTATGTAAATATCCCATTTTTCGCGAGTTTGTGTCTTGTTTAACTTTTAATATCGTCTACAAATGTGCTTTGACGTGTACATATCTCATGTTCTCCTGTTTTGTGCTATGCTTCATCTTCAATAGTGTGTCTAAAGGTGTTTTATAATCGGTTTTGCATTATCCTTACGCACCATTGTTATTTGACAAATAAACAATTGCTACAAATGAACCAGTTACTATTTCATCCTACTATAAACCACCCACCTCGCTATAAAATTATTCGTATTTCATTCGCTTGCGAAATTTTCGCACTGGCTTTCCACTATTAACTTGTTTCACTAAGCATTAGATTACAAGAGCTTATCCCACAGTGTAAAGAACTGAACAAGCTAGCAGTGCATATTAGTGTTGTATAATCTGTATAAGCGGTATCATAGCTTTTTGTGTAACCATATAAGTCATAAACTTTATGCATTTTTTAGATGTTTGATGTTTTTTTTATGCAGTTCATTCACTGATGTGAATCTCGCTTGGTTTAGGGGCTAACAATTAAACGTACTGTAAAAAAATTGACCTAAAGCTTTTTGAATCATAAGAACTTTGCTGTTGTTTTTGCCAATGCCCCCTGATCGGATAAATCTTAACCAGGCACATTGAGGACCACAGGGTGAAGCGATGCAGCTCTTTTTTATCACAAGGCTGTTGGGTACCACAAGGATCGGAGGCCGAATTTTACTCGGTGCTACCACTATTTGGACCGAGTACATTTAGGGACGACATCAGGTGTGCTCGTACCCCCCCCCCCCCCCCTCCTTACAAACCTCCCGAAGAGACTTTCCACCCAACAAGTTTAGCGTGCACTTACATGGCATATATATATATATATATATATATATATACAGGGTATCCATAATTAAAGTCCCACTTTCAAAAGACTGCAAAAAAAGTACCACTGGTCAGAATGACTTTAATTTTGAACTGAATATAAGTGTATCAATAGATACGCTGTAACATTTTGGAACTTTTTTTTTATTATGCCAAATCATTTCCCCCTTTTTTCAGTATATTCAGTTCAAATTTGAAGTCACTCTGACCAGTGGTTCTTTTTTTGCAGCCTTTTGAAAGTGGGACTTTAATTATGGACACCCTGTATATATATATATATATATATATGCATACGTGTGTGTGTGTGTGTGTGTGTGTGCGTGCGTGCATATCTATATGTATCTGAAGATCATTCGGATCACGAATACCAGATGGCGGCACCTGACGGCGCAAACGACTTTCAACTTGAACCGTAACTGTTCGACGCAAGATGAGGCTATGCGAGCAAGCGATTAAGTCGTAACGACGTGTAGCTCCTGAAAATCCGTTATAACGCGGCAGTAACACTGTTATTGGTCAATATCTTCGATGTAATATGTTCAACGACGAATATGCTTCGTCTGTGTACTCCCATATTTGTAATTGTCTTCAGTTAAATATTTGTGTTTTGCTAGCTTTTGTTTTACTCCACTACTTCTCATTTACATGTATATATATATATATATATATATACTCTAACCGAGCACCCTCATGGCCGAATTACGATTTGGTAACAGTATGATTCCTTGGGCTCACTAACTTTGTAAGGATATGTGTTAAAATGGAGGTCATCTCACCTCACGAGGGTAAATTAAACCGATAAAGCACCCTGTGTTGTTTGAAAAACCTATGCCTCGTGTGAGTAGGTTGATGATATAGTGATGCCTCACCGTTGGATAATATGATAACGAGCCGGTAGGAAAAGGATAAAATAAAAAAAATTACTGCTGTTTTGAAAAAAAATTAGTATCGTTGATTAAATAGTTCCAGCTCAATAACTCGTGTCGCTGGTCTTTGAAAAGAATGTGAGGAATACTGCTAGGATAGTTATTGAAAATAAATGAGACCTTACCTCATGGTTAGGATAGTTTCATAGGAAGAAACACTATTTAAAAATCAAAAGATGCATAGACCCTTGCAGGCTGTCCTTACACAACCTCTGTAAATTAGTATTAAAAGGGAAATGAAAATGGAATGTATCATATAAAATAGAAAATATGAGAAATATTTCAGTGTTTATGATTGGAGTTTATAATATGTATTTAAAAATATAAGTTATCAATAACGCTGTAAGTCTGTGTGACGGGGAAATTGGTTGATAAAGTTAGGAATGAAGATGTCTTATTAATTAATTAATTATTTAATGTTAATATAAAATATGTCAATATCTTCCGTATAATCAAGAACCCCCTTTCGTATCGTGGTAGTACATTGATTAATTCGTTGTGACAATAACACTTTCACTCTGAGTTTAATTAACAAATTGATTTATTGAACATTAAGCACACACACACACACACACACACACACACACATATATATATATATATATATATATATATATATACACTCATAATCAAGATAATCATCACACTTTAAATAGATTTTGCACATTCAATTAATTACTAATTATTCTTCAACTGCATATATTTAACACACTTAATTGATAATTGTCATCATTCTACTACATGGCGCTCACTATCATCCTACTTAGAATTAATTATTATTTAGTATTACGTCAATATCTATCAATCCCCGAGTTATCATTCATGACTTAGGACAAGGCAGCATGGCTTACGACAAATTGGGAAATAACAGACATTACCTCCTTTTGATGTTTCGTCGGTCACTGTCGCAAATCATTCA
This sequence comes from Dolomedes plantarius, assembly GCA_907164885.2. NCBI lineage: Eukaryota > Metazoa > Arthropoda > Arachnida > Araneae > Dolomedidae > Dolomedes > Dolomedes plantarius. The sequence goes on along the minus strand of OU015503.1, from coordinate 70,715,916 downwards.
TCTGGCAGTAGTATCGTGGTCTTTGACATCTCAAGGGTGGGATCGCAGGGCTTAAGTTGATTGCTGGGGCATCGTCTCGGGTTGACGCTTCCCTCTCTTCATCAATTTCTACTACTTTAAATGGCACTATCACCTCTCATCTCAGCTCTCTGCATCATGTTTAATACTTTTCTATATTTGCTATATCGTGTCAACAGCCATCCTTCACTACGTCGAACTCGCCAACTAACTTCGCTTATATTCGGCTCATGTAGTAACTCCAGCCTCATTCACGTCATTCCATCTCTATCAACAGTCAATTAATTTTTGTCTATATAAGCAGACTTCTCTCCTCTTTTACTCAATATTTCTTCCCTTTCTTAATTTTTCGTTCCAACCTACTTTTGGAAGGGAATGGAAACACCATCATTGGTGTTTCCATTCCCTTTTTACAACATCCATACGCTATCATTCGCTTGGGTTTTGAATTATAAATTCTTTGGGGACCATTCCTAGTTAGGGGCGTAGCTATCCTCGTGACCACTGTTTCATCTTTCCCACGGATCTGGACCCTTTTACAACCTGGCCCGGGGCTGGAATATCATGTGTGTGGTCCATTTTATTTCGGCCATAAACTTTCTACCCTCTTCTACTTTTGGCCTTGGTGCTATTGTCATATCCCTATGAACAGTCTGCAAGTTAAACATTTTATTTAAGTTTATTCCTAATTATCATACGATTGATTTCTTTATATAACGATTCTGTTTTAAAATCACTCTTTTTCTGTGTGTTCGTACGTTTTACAATGCCAAAAAAAAAATAAAAAAATAAACTCTGTTGTTAAATATTAAATCTTTACAATATTTTAAAGTGGTACTACAACTTAAAATTGCGGTTGTTTAAAATATAACTTAAAACGACTTATAACACTGCAAGTTTTGAATGTAGTTAATTTCACATTTAAATTAAGAGTAACAGAATGAGAGCTTTCAAATATTTTTTTTTCAATATGTTTATATTTATAAAGTTTTACATCAATTAATACGACTCTCACTAACTTTAAGCAAAACATCTACTGGCACCAAATTCTGAATTACCAGCGAAATAGATAAACAAATCAAGAAACTTCAGTAGTTTATTTAATAGCTTTCAATAACAACTCTAATATGCTTTTAAGCTTGCCACATTTCGCCCAGCGGCACAGTCTATGAAAACGGTGTCTTCAAATAGTTAAGAATGTTTTATATGCCGCACTGTGAAAACTTAATAGCGAGTTCAATGCACACTTAACAGAACTTTTCAGGCATTAAAGACTACAATTAAGAAGTTCTTTCAACCATACCTCCGCTTTTTTAAATTACTGTTGCGTTGTTTATCTCCCAGAATTTGCTCCAAACTTCCACACTTTAAATTTTCAGTTTCCTTAACCGCAAATTTTAAACCTGGGACAGTTCAAAACCATAGAATTATGTCCTTATCTCGCACCACTACGCTTCAAAATTTCTTTGGGCTAAGCACTTTCACTTAAAGGGATTATTTGTTATGGACACCTGGGGATTTTGCATAAAAATGCGGAGAAAAAATATTTACGTTAAGAGTGCAGTTACAGGCTTGGGAGTTTATTTTATGGCTACGGAAGCTCTAAGATTAAGTACGCTACCTGTTAAGTCACCCATTGTGGGTTCTAACTTTGATATCACGCGGAAATGAAAGCTTATTTTGATATAATTTAATTAACGCTAATATTCCAATTAACGCTTATTCAACAATTATTTTTTACTGTTTTAATGTATAATAGAGTTCAAATCAGGCTTGTACCTCTATGATAAATATTTCCACTAAAATAGTGAGCCTTTTCCTACTATTGTTTTCTTTTTTTCTTTTCGAGGAATTTTTCTTTTTGAAAAAAAATTTGTACATCAGTGTGATTCCTATAGTGAGCTTGTTAGCGAAATCTTTGTATACATAGGCATATCGTCGGGGGGGGGGCATGGGGGCCCGTGGCCCCCCAACTTAACTTGAAATAAATTAAAACGTTGTAGAAGTTCAGTTAAAATCGGAAAATTTTAGAAAAAATTCAAGAAAGTTGGTTCTTTCCCCTCTTTTTCAAACTGTGAATCTGAACATTCCGATTGTGTTTTTAGCCTTAACATAGTTTTTAAAAATTATATGATCCATAAAAAAATTCGATTCTACATTTTTTTTATCATTTTATTTATATTATATTTTTTTCTCATTGTATCACTTTTGACTATTACTTAAACATCAATTCTATTGTTATTCAATTTAAAAAAAAACATAATATTTCATATTTTAAGGACCGTCCGGTAGTCAATGCACTGAGGAGGGCCCTAAATGAATTCAATTCTTGCCCCTCCCCAAAAAGACAAAAAAAAACAAACAAACAAGGAAAATAGATAGAAGCACGCTACGCCTATGTTTGTACATTTATTTAAGTGTAATTCTGGCTGTCGTTCCTCTATATATTTCTAAACTCTCATACCAATGTACTACAAATTTCACATTATTACTTTCTAGTACTATGTATAAAATTTAAGTTACCTTATTTCATTTCCATGACATTTTGTGGTGGCCAAGTATAAAACCTAATATTGCCTACAAGTTGTTTATCAGAATTACTTTTTAAAGCAAACAAACTTTTCTTTCCAAAGGTCAGCGGGTGGTTTGATTTTCAAAAGATCACGCTTTGTTTCCAATGAGTTGATTTCTTTATGTCAAATATGGCTAATGGATCGATTAGTGTATTTTCAGCTCAAGATCTTTGATCCGTGATAACTAGCTTTTCCATTTTTTTTTGTTCAGATTAAATACTTTTGGAGCTTAATTTAATCAGTTTTACGCAACTGAACTTCTGAAAGGCGGAATACAGTACTACGATGTACTTCAGAAAAATAGCTATTTCTAATTACGTAGATAAAGTTGTTGAGAGTTAGGGCTTTAATAAAGCTGATTTGCAAACCCTCAATATTGATTATTTGCAGATTTCTTTCGTAATTTTAAGCCTAAGCAAGAATTTTATCAAAAGTATTTATTTCGAGAGATGACATTAAAATCTCACAATTTAGAATAAAAAGATTGGAATTGAAAAAAGGAAAAAAATAAATATGAATTTATATTTATAAAATATACTAAATAAATACATATCGAAATTTTTTTTAAGTCCAATACTTAAGTTTTTTTTAGTCATAAAGAAACTTTATAGACTCAATCGTAGAAGTCTCACTTTATAGCGCTTGGAAGTCTATCACAGCTGTTCACAAACTTGCTATTTTTTCTTTCAAGATCGACTTTTCTCTGAGGATGTTTCAGATCTAAAGTGCAACGCCCATTAGTTTATATATATATATGGGAAATTCAATCCCATCTCCATCTCCAAACGTTACGCGGCGCTACTGTCTCTGTGACGTCAGTGCGTGCGCCAGCATGATGTATTCCCGCCTTATCAGACGATCGCTGTACTCCGAGATGGGAAGACGTCCCTCTCGAGCTGTTCATTTTGATTTCTTTAATATTTAACTAATAAAGGATGTTTATATCCAATATTGCTGTGGTCTTTGCTTCCCCACATTTGGGGGTTCGGCCTTTCCTTCGCTTTCCCTGCTTGAATTGTTCCCCCTAGACCCGTTTCCCGTTTAAAAAAAAAGAAGTATCGTCGCAGCAGTCGGCTGTAAACACTTTTATTTTTGAATTTAGTTGTGGCTGACGTGCCAATTGCAGCAGACGGGCTGCTCTCACCGAGGATATTTGTTTTAATCTACTAGAACACCTGTAACAAACCAACGAATCTACAATATTTTCGTTGAAATCGAAACGAAATAATTGCTGCAGTGCTGAACTGTGTAACCATCGAGAACTTAATGACATTCCTATACTACTGGATATAGTGCCATTCTACTGGATAACGTGATTTTGGATAGTGACATTCACCTATATAAAAAAAAAATAGACTGGACTTTCGTGGACTATTCTTCCTATTCTCATTGGATACCCTTCGAGCCACAAGGACTGTTCCCTTAAGCGAGGTAGGCCCCATTTTTTTTTTGTTTTCCCGTTAGTTTCTGTTTCAAAATTTCGTAATTTCTTAAGTTTAAAAATTTTTCCCCTCAGTTGTGTTATTAATTTGTTTCAATTTTCACTATGGCCCTAACCTTAGGCGATATCCCTCTGATTGCTAACTCCCTCACATACGGAACAACCCAAAACGTAAAATTATTAAATAAAGTACTCGGTTATATCGATTTCGACCGCTCATCGCGAAAAAAAATGCGTCAATTTTCCTCATTCCCCGCAGAATTCGATGTCGCGAAACATAAAGAATGCTTAATGAAGGATCTTTCACTCGCCGATTTTAGTTCTGTTGCTAATTTATTGCATTTAGATAATATCAGTACTAACAAAATTGAGTTATGCGATAATATTCTTTATGCCCTATCCGATTTGTCCAAATTTCAAAATTCTTTAGATACGAGTTTTTTATGCGAGGCTGAAAACGAAATTACTCTTTCTTCTGAGTCTATCGCAAATGATTCAAATGTAGGTCAAATTACTTCCAGCCCTTTGCAAAACTTTCCCGCGTTTCAGTCAGATACCCAGACTAAACAACCGTGGCTTGACGCCTCTCCTAGCAGAAATGATGTTTTGATTTCTGACTCTATGCGTTCTCACTTCTGGTTCTTGTTAAGAGACCTTTCAACCTCATGTCGCAAGTTCACAGGCAATAACTTATATTCCGTCCACAATTTTTTTCCCGACGTGGAGGATAACTTTAATTTATTTCCCGCTATCAGTGATCAACAAAAATTGGTTTTTGCCAAACGCCTCATTACAGGACCTGCTAAAACTTTTTTGTTTTCTCAAAGAAATCTGAATTCGTATGATTCATTTAAGACCGCGTTAATAAATGAATTTTCTGATAGAATCACATCCATTGAAATTCATAGACAACTTGAAAGACGTCACGTGCGTCCTAATGAAAGTTTAATGCAGTATTTAATAGCGATGCGTGAAATTGCAAACCGCACTACTAATATTATTGACGAATGTTCCGTCATTCAGTATACTATACAAGGAATACAGGGTACCCCATCAGAGAAAATTATTCTTTACGGTGCAAAATCTTATACCGAATTCAAAGAAAAACTCCGAACATACGAAACCGTAGTTAGTCGAAAGAACACAATTAGTTCGAATTTTCGACGTGCCGGCGATGGCCAAAGAAGAGGCACGGAACCAAACACTGCACCCCAAAGACGTGACTCAAAATTTACTGTTGCTAGCTCAGCTAAATCTCATCAACGCTGTTTTAATTGTAATGCAATTGGGCATATCTCAAAGACGTGCCCTAGTCTTTCTCTTGGCCTTCGTTGTCTTTCTTGTAATTTATTTGGACATAAGTCCTCGGACTGCCGTCGTACTCCTCAAATTGAAAGCTCCGCGACGCATGACGGTGTCAACACGGTGCATGTTGTTACTTCTTTCACTAATATATGCAAAACGGTTGTTATTTTTGATAATACATTTTCGGGAATAGTGGATACTTTCAGTCATTCGACGCTTCTTAAACATTCCGCGTGGATTAAACTCGGATCACCACCGTTGACGAATAGCACTACAATGCTAACTGGTTTCGGTTTTTCAAAAACTCAAATAATTGGTTCTTTTGCTTCCGAAATTAAAATAGATGATCAAATTTTTCCAGAGAATATCTCCGTTGTTCCAAATAACTGTATGATTTTCGATCTCATACTGGGTTGCGATGTAATCCAACAGGCGAATTTAACTATTACACCTGACGGTGCTATGTTTTCCAAAATTTCAAAGCCTGATGATTCTGCCGTACATGACGATTTTGTAATGACAATTTCAGCCGATCCTCCTTCTTTTGATATTGGTCCTAACATTTCTCGCCAAACCCGTAGTGACGTTGAACACAAATTGTTAGCCTACAAACCTAACAAAACGAAAGCTGCGAACATCGAACTTGATATAACGCTTAGTGACGATAAGCCAATTTTCCATACACCCCGAAGCTTACCATTTGCAGAGCGTGATATAGTGGATGCTCAAATTGACGAATGGTTAACAAATGGAATTATAGAACCAATTTCTTCCCCCTACGCTAGTCAAGTCGTTGTCGTTCGTAAAAAGAACGGTCAGCCGAGAGTTTGCATAGACTATAGCACGATGGACATTGTATATTCAAGACTTTGACTACGAAATCGAACACCGTACTGGTTCAAAAATGGCTCACGTTGATGCCCTTAGTAGAAGCCCATGTTGCATGATTATTCAGGACAGTGTCCTTATACAACTTCTTAAAGCACAACAGTCAGACGAGCATATCGAAACTATAAAAAAACTTCTTTCAACCGCACCATATGACGATAATATAGTTAAAAATAATCTGCTATATAAAACTGTTCAAGGAACTGATTTACTTGTAGTGCCCGAAGGTATGCAGGCGAACATAATCCAGGCAGCTCACGAACGAGGCCACTTCGCAGTACTACGCACTCAAGAACTGTTGCAAAAAGAATATTTTATTCCGAACTTGAAAGAGAAAATACAGCGATGCATCAATAACTGTGTCACATGCATCCTCAATAACAGAAAACGCGGCAAGCAAGATGGAATGCTGCATCCCATCGAAAAAGACGACACACCCCTGCACACGTACCATATTGACCATCTAGGCCCACTTGCCAGTACATCTAAACATTACAAACACATTTTTGCAGTTATTGACTCCTTTACTAAATTTGTGTGTTTATACCCAACCAGGTCTACAGACACCGCTGAAGTAATCAATAGGTTGGAAACCCAAAGAGCCGTCTTCGGTAATCCGTCCCGGATAATTTCAGACAGAGGTACCGCGTTTATGTCTACTGCATTTCAAGAGTATTGTGAAAAACAGAATATACTTCACATTGCTGTTACTGCTGCACTTCCCAGATCGAACAGTCAAGTTGAACGTCTCAACTCCGTCATCATCGCCGTACTTTCTAAACTCTCTATCGACAACCCGGAAAAATGGTATTCCCATGTTCCAGCCGTTCAACAAATCATCAACTCCACCTTTCAACGTAGTATCAATTCCACTCCATTCGAAATTCTTTTTGGGACTAAAATGCATTCTCCCCATGACATCAAAATTGTTGATATGATCAACGAGGTAATAAAATCTACATTTCTCCAAAAACGTGATGATCTCCGTAAAGACGCTAAACGACAAATATGCAAGGTTCAAGACGAAAATCGTCGTACTTACAACCTGAGACGCAAACAAGCTCACCCCTTCCAACTCGACGACCTTGTAGAAATCAAGCGTACCCAGTTTGGTCCTGGTATCAAACTCAAACAAAACTTTCTTGGACCATATAAAATTACAAGAGTAAAACCAAACAACACTTATGATGTTGAAAAGTGTGCATTCTTCGACGGACCAGTGAAAACATCAACTTGTGCAGAATATCTGAAACCTTGGTCCAACACCATTGAGCATATAACTTGATATTTTTATTCAACTGAAATTACTTTTTTTTTACAACTGACAATTGACTCTCAATAACTTAACTTTTTTTTCTCACGTACATAATTTTCCATTTTTTTCTTGTCATCACTAATATTGTTTTTTCTTTTAGTTATTTCGTATTTTTGCTGAGTCTTTTTTTGCCAGTTTATTTCCATCCAAGTATGGTATTGTATCACTATTTTCATTTTTTCCATTTTATATTTTGCAGTTTTACTGTTATTTTATATTTGTATTAACTGTGTTCTAATGTTTTTGATAAATTTTTGCTGTGTACCTTAAGGCGAGGTCGCCTGTCCGGTCATGATGGCCGAATATGGGAAATTCAATCCCATCTCTATCTCCAAACGTTACGCGGCGCTACTGTCTCTGTGACGTCAGTGCGTGCGCCAGCATGATGTATTCCCGCCTTATCAGACGATCGCTGTACTCCGAGATGGGAAGACGTCCCTCTCGAGCTGTTCATTTTGATTTCTCTAATATTTAACTAATAAAGGATGTTTATATCCAATATTGCTGTGGTCGTTGCTTCCCCACATTTATATATACACTGCTGGCCACTGTAAATGCAACACCCTGAAGGAAACATGCAAATAACATGAAATTTACAACATGCATTAGCGGAGGTGAGATATGCAAATGATTAGAATTTCAGCGCCTGTGGCGCCACTTCAAAGCGCTATTTAAGGCTTGGAGATTTCGACGATTTCAAGTTCGGCAATTGTGTTTTTCTTGTGGTTTTAAAAAAAAAACGATCAATTATGCCTCGTCGAAAACAGCGATCATATTTTGATCAAGTATCCGAGTTCGACAGAGGAAGGATAGTGGCCTACCGAGATTGTGGATTATCTTTCAGGGAAATCGGTAGTCGTGTTGGACGAAACCAAACAACTGTAATGCGGATATGTGATCGTTGGATGCAGGAGGGTACGACGGACCGGCGTGTTCGATCGCATCCACCTCAGCGCACCAATTCACGTGATGACAGGCAAATTGTGCGCATGGCAGTGACGGATCGCTGAGTCACATCACGAACCATAGCACAGCACATGCAGTCTGTAACGCATCATCCAGTGTCTGCGCGTACCATTCGACGCCGTTTACAACAGAGTGGTCTGTCCGCAAGACGTCCATTGCTTTGTCTACCCTTGACGCAGAACCACAGACGTCTCCGCCGCCAATGGTGCGATGACAGAAGGATGTGGACGGCAGAATGGAATGAAATTGTCTTTACTGACGAGTTACCTTCTGTCTGCAACACCACGATGGTCGCATTCGAGTCTGGAGACACCGTGAAGAGAGATGCTGAACAGCTGCGTTATGCACTTCCACACTGGTCCTGCACCGGGTATTATGGTATGGGGCGGTATTGGATATCACTCTCGCACACCTCTAGTACGCATTGCCGGTACTTTAAACAGCCAGCGCTACGTCTCCGAGGTGTTGGAGCCAGTTGTCCTTCCTTACATTCAGGGCTTGCCCACAGCCATATTTCAACAAGATAATGCGCGATCACACGTGGCACGCATTGTCCAACGGTTCTTCGTCAATCGCCAGATTGAATTGTTTCCCTGGCCGCCTCGCTCTCCGGATCTTTCGCCGATAGAAAACATGTGGTCCATGGTTGCTCTACGATTGACCCAGATTCCATCCCCAGCTGCCACAGCAGATCAACTTTGGCAACGTGTGGAAGCTGCTTGGTCTGCTGTACCCCAAGAACTCATCCAAAGTCTCTTTGAATCAATGCCGAGGCGTGTGGCAGAGGTGATCTCCAACAATGGCGGCTACTCTGGCTACTGAGTTTGGCAGGAACCACACTTCACAGAAGTCTATAAATTTAATCATTTGATACTTGGTCAACATGTTATCTACAAAATAAATTTTGTTGTGATATCTCTTGTCTTTCTTGGTGTTGCAATTTGGATGGCCAGCAGTGTATATATATATATATATATATATATATATATATATATGTATGTATGTGTGTGTGTGTGTGTGTGTGTTTGTTTGTTTATAGAGAATAGCTCACTACTACCCGCACTTGGGTGTATATAATTTGAAGTGGCACTCTAAATGAATTGATACAAACACAGTTTATACATGAAACAATGTTTATTGAATTCGTTGCACATATAGAATTTGCTTTTACAGCAATAAGCATACGTACTACTTGTACGGAATATATATTAGCATTCAATAAAAATACACTTTGCCATACTCACAAACCACCAGAGAGTCAAACCAGCAGTTCTGCCACGTAAACTTTGGGCCCCCTAAGCACTAGTGCCGGTTAACACCTGGAGCTGCTTACCTCGTAGCACCCTCTCGCTTATCTATCAACCTTTTAACAAAAAATTCTTTTCTTAATCAAGCTGCATGGCATTTATACCAAGCGCGTATGCCGAAATTAGCATATCAAGCAGTTTCTTTAATTTATTCACTCAAAAGTTCGATTCTTGTTAATCGAATCTTATGTATACCTTACATGTTCTTAAATTAAATACACAGTTTCGTATATAAAAATATGATTATTAAGGCATTACCAAGAAAGAGACGACGGATATGTTCCACAGACAGACATTCTGACGTGTCTCCTGAAGAGAGGAAAAGTATACATCATTTCATACACAAAATTCTCGAACTAGACCATTCATGTCATGTGGTCAGAATTGTCATTAGATCAGCACATTTCGAAGTAACTCCTTGCTTTATACAGTAAACGGTCTGTAATCTTAACACTGCAAAGTGCCTATGTTGATTCTTATGCCCCCCCTGGCTGGAACGTAGTTCAAATCAGGTTCATTTAGGCTATAGGCTGAAGTGCGTGGCTCCGGTTTGAATAGCACCACAAGGATCAGAGTCCGTCTTGGTTAGTTGCTACCTCAATTTTGACCGAGCACCCCAAGGGGCGACATCAGGGGGGATCGTACGCTTTCCCACACTCTATGACATTCATATATGGACTGTCTGGTCTACGGCTTTAACACGCCCATACCGGAAATAATATGGCTAATATAATATGAGGAGGTAGGGAAACCCTGCTTTTAAGTTTAATAATATAGTTAAGATCGATTTACAATTATATTGGTAAATGTGTAGTATAATTAACATATAATATTAAGAGTTTATGCATAATTTTATTTCTTCAATGCGGTAGCCAATTTCCTGGAAAGATCCGCCCTTGCACCGCGAAAATTGTTGAATTCTCCATTGTAGGAGCCACGTTAGGGTGTGACCACAGACGCAGTATCCCCAGATACGACATGGGAAGGGCTTGTACCCTCCTCCCAACCCCACTTACCTCACGGAGGGATTTTCCAGACTACGAATTTAACGTGTACGTAACCGGCGCAGACAAGATGAAATCAGTGGCGCTTGTTTTAACAGAAAACAAGCATCCTCAGTACCGAATAACGATGAGCTAACCATCAGGGTGTTCCTGGCAGTAAGAATTTAATTTTAGGCTTGTTGGTTGAGAGTGGTACGGCCATGTATTGCTGCTCTAAAGCTAAATACACCAGGACCTACGGTATGAAGCCGATTCCGTATGTCCGCTAAACTACTGACTGAAAAAGAATTTAGCTTTCCCGCAAAATTTCTTCTTTCAGATCAAAGCACTGGATAAGTTTTTCCTTTATCATCAGTGCATCTGGAATAGTTACCGCGTATTTACTCAGGTTTAAGAAACACTTTATTCGTAACGAACCTCGAGCTGTTTTCGCTGACATATGCACTTAAGCTTATGGTAAAGGCACAGATATTTCCATATTAGTTCAAAAATTGACTCAGAACTAGAGCAATCGATTGCAGTTTCATTTCCGCATCGTATTTGTCAAACCATCTATTGTCCTTTTGTTTGAAAACGAGAGAAATTATTCGCCTTTATGGCTGAAAAATGGAAAACTGAAACAACAGGGTTTGGATATATATATATATATATATATACAGTGGAATTTTGATCGATCGTTCTCGGATCCATCGTTTTTCCGTATGTGTCGTTCATTTTATCCAGTCCCAACGATCATATTGCTTTGTTATGTTTCTGCATCTATCGTTTTCCCGCATTTATCATTTCAATTCCCGTTCATTTCAATCAGTAAATTGAAAAACGATAGATCGAGATTCCACTGTATATATATATATATATATATATATATATATATATATATATATATATATATACAGGGTGATTTTTTAAAAAACTGACACTACTCAGAGCCATCTGTAGCGCGATCTATCAGCCGCAATTCCACCAAAATTTATAGAAGGTCTAAGGATGACATAGGAAAGAGTTATCGTGAAAAGAAATAGTTCCAAAAGTCACCGATAGGGGAAGATATGGCTCTGTTATTGTCGGCGCCCCCGAGAATCTGTATAAAAGGCAAGTAAAACATCAAAATACACATTAACGACTATGTAGTCGACAGCAGCGCCAGTATTTCGGGCTATAAAGATAAGGGATGAATACCGAAAAAGTTGTAAGCAGACAAATGAATAACAAAGATATTTCACTGTAGCACCACTTAATGCAACAAATTCACTTCACCCTCTTTCAATGTGACCACAGTCCTGGTGGACGACACATTGTATCCTGAACACTACGTTCTCAACGGCCAAGCGTAACATGTCACTAGGAATGTTCATTAAAGTCCGAGATATGTTGTCTTTTCAAGACTCCACCAACATACACCTTAGACTTTAAATAACCCCACAGAAAGACTTCACATGGGTTACATCTAGGAAACGAGGTGGCCATGCCAGTGGAAAAAAAAGCGACTGATAACCCTTTCTTCTGTAAAGCGAAGGCGCAACAGATTCCGCAGAGATCTTTATAGCCCAAAATACTGTCGCTGCTGTCGACTACGCAGTCATGAATTTGCATTTTGATGTTTTACTTGCCTTTTATGCAAGTTCTCGGATGCGCCGACAACAACAGCGCCATATCGTCCTCTATAGGCGACTTTTGGAACTAACTTTTTTTTTCACGGAAATTCTTTCCCATGACGTTCTTAGTCTCTCTACCAATTTCTGCGGAATTCCGGCTGATAGATCGCGCCATAGATGGCTCTCAGTAGTGTCAGTTTAAAAAAAAAATCACCCTGTATATACAGGGTGGTTATAATTATAGTTCCACTTTGAAATGATCATAAAAGGAAAACTACTGGACCAAATGTTATCAAACTTAATAATAGTTTAAAGGAGGTCGTGGGAATTTCGCAAAAAAAGTTCAAAATCTCACCACCAGGGGGGAAATGGCGCTGTAAGCAATATTGTTAAATGAAATAAGGGTCGGGATATAACTTAACCTTATGTTTCATGGGTTTAACATTTTGTATACCCTTAAGAAACATTGACCTAAACAAAATTGCCATTTAAAGTGTACGCATTCCGGAATTCGTTTTCTTACAGATCGCTAATTTGTGAATTTTGATGCCTGAATTCAGCCGTAAGACATGAAGATACCGGTTTAAAACATTTTTATTCGTTTCTAAAACGAAACTATTTGTGGGGTTATGCAAAACCGCAATGGCTTGTAAGAGGCATACGGCAGAAAGAAGCAAATGATTTATGTAGATGCGCTTTACACGTCATTTGATTTTCTAGATAAAAGTGAGCCTGTTTGTCAGAGTTCTCATTGTTAGGAATCGACAATGTCTCTAACTATGCAAGACCGTGCTTTTCTCGTTAAATGTTATTATGAATGCGATAGCAATGAACGGCGTGCTTTGCAAAGGTATCGTTCAGTAAGAGGAATACGACGATGGCCAATGACGCTGCAGAGTTTGAGGAAAATGATGACAAAGTTTGAAGCCACGAGTTTGTTATCTGTTTCAACTGGGAGGGGAAGGAAACCTGCTTCTGTGGACACCGAGGAGGCTGTTGCATTAGCAGTGAAGCAAGCAACAATTGAAAGCACACATGGTACGTGCAGCGTAAGTGCTGTCACACGTGGAATGGGCGTACCATGGCGTACGGTGTACAAAATTGTCCTTAAAGTGTTGCAGTTCTACCCATACAAAATCAGACATGTTCAAGAGCTTAAACGTAACGATCCTGCTGCAAGAGAATCGTTCGCTTTGGATTTCCTTGCACGGATGGAAATGGACGAATATTGGCCATGGAACATTTTGTAGACAGACGAGGCTCATTTTTACCTAAATGGCGATGTCAACACCCATAACTGCAGGATTTGGGCCAAACAAACCCCTCATGTTATCTACCCAGTTCCATAGAATTCTCCTAAAGTCACCGTTTGGTGTGGTATGACAGCTACTTTCATAATTGGACCATTTTTCATTGAAGAGCAGTCGACAGCTGGACCTGTTACATGCACTGTGACTGCAGCTCGCTTAGAGTCAATGTTAAGATGTTTCGGGACACCTGAACTCCAGCAACGAGATATATTAGACACCACGGTTTTTATGCAGGACGGGGACCCACCGCCCATTGGTACATGTGTGACATTAATACTTAAGCAACATTTCACGAATCAACGGATTATAGGCCTAAACTTCCCCACAAAATGGCCACCCCGTTCACCAGACCTCAACCCCTGTGACATCGAGCTATCGGGTTATCTCAAAATCGCTGTTTATGGTGATAATCTAAAGAATTTTGGCGGAATTGAAAGATGCGATACACCGACATGTCAGTAACATTCCTCCTGATATGCTAAGAGCTACTGTTGAGAATGCAGTCATGCGATTAAGTTGCTTTCGGAAAATGGGGGACACCACATAGAACATGCTTTGCAGCACGTTTGAAAAACGATTAAACACATTTTAAACCGATCTCCTTATGTCTTATTTCGTTTGATAATATTGCATACAGCTCCATTTCCCCCCTGGTGGTGAGTTTTTGAACTTTTTCTTTGGCGGAAAAGAAATTCCCATGACCTTTTTTAAACTATTTCCAAGTTTGATAACATTTGGTCCAGTAGTCTTGCTTTTATGACCATTTCAAAGTGGAACTTTAATTATAACCACCCTGTATATATATATATATATATATATATATATATATATATACACACGCTTTGTGGGATTATACGTAGGTAGATGTTTATATACGAGGTGACACCGATTGGTAGAGAACTTTACGCCTAACCAACCTCGAGTTATTTTTGCTAACGTGCACTTAAGCTAATTGTAAATACCCAGATATTTCCATATTCGTACAAAAATCGACTCAGAACGAGAGCAATCGATTGCAGTTCCATTTCTGCCTCGTATGTATCAAACAATTCATTGCCCTTTTGTTTGAAAACGGGAGAAATTATTCGCCTTCATGGCTGAAAAATGGAAAACTGAAACCGAAAGGTTCGAAAAGAACAAAAACAGAGTCTCCCGTAATGAGCGCTGAAAGTCGCGAGTTTGAGTGCGCATTAATATTTGGCAATTACCGGTTTATGCGTCTAATGACTTACGTGCTTTGTTTCCCAAATGAAGCCGTCAATTACACTTTGAAAGTGTGGTAACTCGGGATAGTTATTTATTTGTCCCAGTTTTGTAAAACGTGCTCAAATGGGGCGGCTCATCTTTCGATTGCTATTGCGAAACTTTTAAAAGTTCTCTGTGGGATTATAATATGTTGGTAGATGTTTATATACAGGGTGACACGAACTGGAAATGAGGTTTGAGTAAAATTTTTTTATGTACTTTTTTAATGAATATACCAAATTTATTATGTATATATATATATATATATATATATATATATATATATATATATATATATATATATATATATATGTATATATATATATATATATATATATATATATATATATATATATATATATATATATATATATATATATGTATATATATATATATATATATATATATATATATATATATATATATATATATATATATATATATATATATATATATATATATATATATATATATATATATATATATATATATATATATGTATGTATATATATTTATATATATATATACAGTCAAACCTCGATATCTCAAACTTGAAGGGAGAGACAAAAAAATTCGAATTATCGAAAATCGAAGTTCAAGTTATCGAGGGATGAGAAAAAAAAATCTCCAAATCAAGGTTTTTTTAACATTGAGTGCATAGGAAATTTGAAGGGAATTTTCATTTCTTAGAGATATCGAAAAATTCGCGAAATCGAGGTTCGAGTTAGCGAGGTTTGACTGTATATATATATACAGTCGAACCTCCATATATCGAAATAGCAAATTGCCGGAAAAAAATTCGATATATAGAAATTTCGATATATAGAATTGAGCTTAGTTTTATCATAATTCTCCTAAAAATATTAATTAAAGCTAATTTTCGTATAAGAAACTCCATTTGTAATTTATATGCGAATCCCATTAAATGAAAGTTAATAACTAAAAAATGAATCAATATGAAAGATTTATTGAGTACTACATATTTTAAAAAAAAGTTCAAAGAAATGTTCGTATTTATTTAGCCCACTAAAAACTTCATCAGAGACATTTTCCGCGAGTTGAAGTCCACGACGTATTTTTTTCAAATGCCAAAAATTGGGAGATTTTATTCTAAAGTGGAATAAAATCTCCCAATTTGTCTTGAAAAAAATGTTGATATATAGAAATTTTTTCGATATATAGAAACAATTTTTCTATGTAATGAACATGGACATTTGCTAAGAGTTCGATATATAGAAAATTTCGATATGTGGAAGTTCGATATATGGAGGTTCGACTGTATATATATATATATATATATATATATATATATATATATATATATATATATATATATATATATATATATATAGTTATTAACAAAATTCTTTAAATCATAGTTGACGACCGTTGGACTATTTTCTGCACAGGTTAAAATTTAGTTGAGGGTATCCAATAAGTGTAAAGCCTTAAGCTTTTAGTATCCTGGAGCGTGCAGGTTGCATTGTTAAGTCTTCTATTATTTCATAATGTATTTGTAGGTAAGTTTCGAATAAAGGCTATTAAAAGTCGACAGTCATCTGCAAGAAGGAAGAACACTTTCGAATTCACTGTTGTAGTTCTTCCTCCAGAGGGAGTATTAGAAACTTCTAGAATAAACTTAACACCTATTGAACTTTAGGTGGAAAAAAATCTCAAAGTTGTCAATTTAATTGTTCTCTTTTCTATTACCCATTAATATTCTATGTTGTTTATTCAGCCCATGACACAATTGTTTATTCTGACTATAGATTTTGTTTGTACTTTTCACGTTGACATGGTCATGAAATTTCTTTTCTTCGCTCATGTCCAAGTGTGCGGAATTTATTCTTTAAGTTTCCAGTCCCCTCCCTCCATTTTCTTTTTTAGAAAAAAGAGTTGAATGTTTTGTTCCCTTTATAACAACTGATTTGGCGATTCTTTACATCGCGTGACAACCATAATGAGTGTTCTCCGGCCTGACGAAGGGCTGGACTATAATTAGCCTAAATAAGTTGCCAATTTCGAGCATGGCAGTCGATTTCAAGGAACTTATATCAAGAGTTTATTTGTTCTCCACTATCGCCCTCAGAGTACCAGTCATCACGAGTCATCCACCATTGTTCTAATTGTGAACTGATTAGCTTCTTTAAAACGATTATTCCAACGGAATCGGAACTCAAAATGCACAGGCATGTGATTGAGACAGGTAATTATAATCACGGTTACGTCAAACGTGCGTGAAACTTGCCGGTGTCGAGGTTAATTATCAGCTAGACATCAACAGTCGGGAAATAATTAGGAGAATAAACGTGGCAATAACGCCTGGAGTAATGACAGCTATATGTAATCACTGCCTCATTTAAATAGTAATGTCCCAACGCCATTCAATTTACAAAGCTATGACGAGAAGATGATTTGGAGATAATAGTGTTGTCACTGTAAATATTGTACACATATCTTACTGTAAATATTGTATACATATCTTAGATTGTTAGCGAGGTATATTGAACAGCAGTTTGTCTCAGGATGACCAATTTGATTGCATATAATGTGCTTCTGATTGAGATATAGGTACTGAGTCATTCAGGTCTCATTTGGAGGTTTGGATTTACTTTTGGTCTTTTACAGAAAACTTATGGAAACACAAAAAGTATATAAATAGCTTTTTAATAACCCCGATCAAATAAATAGTTTCAAATAACTGTTTCTTTCTGTCCGCCGGAAAAAGTGTTTCTGACGAATCATTCCATCTTCTACGTAGTTTGGTAGTCAAAAGCGTCGATATTGTACCACCTGAGACACTTTTGAATAAAGATGGAACGGCTGTCACGACCGCTTTTCAAGGTGAAAGAATTTCTCGCAAAAACATGTCTCAATCAGCTAGAGTGTAAAATATGTCTGATTTACTGTAAAAAAGGACTTATTAATAACCATACTTTATCTAAAAACATGGCGACATGTGTGGAACTGATAAATAGATCCCCATTAAGCCGAGCAACATTGGTGTGATTGTCGCTGTGGACAATTCAAAAAGCGAGGATCATTGAAATCTTTGATGTAAATAGGGGTGGGAGGAGGGGTGCGACCAAATATTCTAGAAAAAACAGTGTGGGAGAAGGTTGACGACCACCAGACCATGTATCCGTGTGTAGTCCATTTGTTAAATTCTGAGGACATAAAAAGAATCTTTCTCAACGGCAGCTGCAAAGACCGCTTACTAGCATCACATTTGATATTGATTATATGAAATCAGTCGAATATTTAAGGGTAAAGTGAACTTAATCTTTAGCTTACTAGTGAACTTAATCTTAACTTAATCTTTAGTGTGTGTGTGTGTGTATATATATATGTATATATATATTCATTCATTCATTCATTCTTGGGATCCCACCCCGGGAAGAAAAGTTTAAAAAAGGCATAACTTCGGGTATGTGCACAGCGTTAGGTAAAAATCACTTTTAAGATTAAGTTTTGAGTGTAATATTTGTTATTATATTATAGTTTTTTAAAATTTATTTAGTCATAAACCTCTTTCTCCTGAGCCAAATGAATTAAAATTGAATAATTCGTATTTCGATATATTATGAGCAGTAGTTTAATTAAGTATTTCTATCAGTTTCATTTAATTGAAATTCTTTTTAAAATTTCTATTTAACAATTGTTTTTTGTACAATTTTAACAATACGAAACAAATCTATCTAATAGGATGGACTGTACAAATATACGAGAGTTCACTCGAACTGGACAAGCATCCAATAAAATATTTCCAGTAGTTTCCTATAGAAATCGCTTTTGTTAATTTTTCATTTTAGAGGGAGCCTCTAACAAAATAACTGAAGTAAACCGATCTCCCTTACTCGAAACTTTGAAAGTGAATTCCGTAATTCTGAAGAGTTTTCTTTTGAACTCCGGCTTTCATTATCCTTTACAGGCTAGGAGCCCCCACCCTCCCGTTTTTGAGCCTTTACGTTGCTTGTTATCGTTACACATATGTCCCGTGCTGTCTCAATGATTTAGAAATACGGGACAAACAAATGCTTTTAAGTTCCTTTGAGAAGGTATCTTTGGAATGCTTCCTACATTGTGAGGACTTGAATGTTACCTGTATTTTAGATGACATCTTTTAGTGAAAGATGAACTAAAAGGGATAATTTTAGTTTAGAATGTTGTGTCCCACGGTTAAATAAGCCTGAGTTCTTTTAGATCCAGTTCCTTTGTATCTGATATAGGATAACGTTGTCTCCGTGAAAGTGTTTTTACGAGTTCGGAACACGTTACCTATATTAGAACACACTCTATGTAAGAGATATTAAATAACATAGATAAGGAGTCATGGATAACATGAATAGACATCGTAACCCTTTCAGCGGTATGGATCCCAAGGGCCTCTTCACATAGATTCCGTCGGCGTCAGTGTTGAAGATTCCGTTGGCGCTGATTCGTTAAATCGGTCAATGATTGGTGTATGATTGGTTAAAATTTTTTACCCTGACGGATTGTATTCGAACAGGTCCTAAGGCCTCATTTACATTGCTTCCCGGGCGTGGTGTAACGATGATACGTTGGCGACGAGATTGTTGGTATGAGCTGTGATTGGTTGGACGTATCACGTGATCATTGCGTTAAGCTCCATGATTTGTTAAAATTATTTAACGCTCCTCCCCGCTAGCAATATAATAATCAAGGCCTTATATGCGTTCCGTAACATCGTTCACCATGGAAAACGAACCCGTTTATGAGTTCTCACCCTACCAATCTATTTGGTCTATGGACGAGTCTATGCGTTCGGTATCAACGATGCTTGTATGCCTAGAGATAAAGTCAAAACAAACAGTAATGCACGTTCACCGCACGCGCTCGTGAAAAGCTTAATTGATCTGTTCATTGGGTTTCCATGCGCATTTGTAAGAGGCTGAATTACATATTTTATCGCGAGTTTGATATTACCATTGCAGATCAACGTTACGGAAATCAAGAGAATTTCCATCAAAAATTCATGTTATCCTGCCCATCGTGCTCTTCATCGTAAAAGACATGGGCAGCCCATAGCTAACTCTTAACCTCGAGCAGCTCAGTGCTGAAAGAGTTTTAATATCAAGAATGAAAAAATAAGAGCGGGAACTATTTTCGAACTACTATAATTCATCACATGGCCGAGTAGCATTTGTTGGAATTCTATATGTTGGAAATTCATAAATGCGTATCATCGAATTCTTAGCAACAAGGAAGGGAAGGAACTGAAATTTATAGAAGAACGTCTTGGGAGGCGGCGGCAGATGAAAAAGGTTACTTTATGACCACAATCTGACAAAAAGAGACACATACAGAATCAAAACAAACAAATAAAGCACGAATTTTTTTAAAAAAGAAGGGTATATTGTGCTGAGAATATGGAACTATCCAGTGCAATTAGGAAATAAATGAATAAGGTCTAATGATTAACAGAAACAAAAATTCGGAATATTAAATGTTCATTCGTGAGATAATGCTGACACGCCATTGAATAAAACTGAGGAATCAGTATAGGCAGCAAAGCTTTCTAAAGAATCTAATTCAGATGAGGAGTTCGTGTAGCGATGAAATTTTGGCATCAGAAAACTTAGTTACGTATACAGGATTGTATAGTAGTCATGGATGCCGATATTTCTTAATTTTTTCAACATAACTTTAAGGCATGTATCAATGTCACTTATAATTTGTCTGAAACTAGTTGCCTTGATTTTCTGTTACCTATTTATTCCAAAAGTTGTTTGTCCACAAGTCTCAATGAATTCAAACTTTTCTCCAGATGATAATAGGCTCATACTTTTCAGAGTTTGGAAAATACTTCTGGTTTTCGACCTTATATAACATAAGGCTGCTTTGCACTAACTCTACTGGATTCATTCACCTCAATATTAACCTATGGAGTAAATGTGTCCAAGGATTGCTGTCTTGGATTGATAGATTTTTTTCAAAAATTGTACTCCGTAATAGACAAAGAAATTTGAGACCTTGGAGCATTTTTCGTTTAAGAAAATGCAAATAATATTTCGAAATTTAAATTAGTTGGGGAAAAATATTGTATAGTGTGTTATAAATGCTCATCAATTCTACTTTGATGGACGAAATATATAAAAATATATAAAATGAATTCTGTGGCAAGTTGCAGAAAAGCTCAGGCTATCTGAATATACCATTTTTATTGGAATATCAGCATTTATGTAGATGTCAATAGAAGACATATTTTTTTTCCATAGGTTAACATTGAGGTGAGCGAATCCAATAGGGTTAGTACACAGCAGCCTTAAAGAATTTGTTTCAAAGCGAGATTCCGTGAGAGAAATAATATAGTCCATATGAGGAATATTCTTGGTCGAAGTCAACGATTCCTGGTGAAATGCATTACTTCGAATACGGAAACATGTTGGTTTACGTTCCTACCCGGGGGTTGTGCCAAGTAGCACAATCTAAGTAACATAAACATTATTAGTTTGTCCGTAGGTAGTTCATTACTGAAAAACCGATGTGTATGTATATTACACAATAACTCCATAATAGAAAATAAACAGTATCTCTGTACGTCACGGTTGCGTTGTGTTAATATTATTTTTTTTAATCCAACCCAAAGCCGTGGACATCAATTGGCAAACGACCAGGTCAATTAACCATAATTAAAAACAAACTCATAAAATTTAAAAATAAATCTTAATTTATTTACAAAAAATTATTATTTACAAGTTATACTTTACAAACATTTATAACAACAAGCCTTCTTTGCAAATATGAAATATTCAATTATAAGCTTTAGTTTATCACTTATTTACTTCTCTACCTTTCGAGGATTAGGGAGCGTAATGACTTAAAACCAACAATACAACTTTATTCTATCCGAAGTAAACTATAAAATTTTTCTACCTCTCTACATACACCAAAACTGAGTCTAAACCATGGGACCTGAACAAATCAAATAATGTTAAACACTCTGTTTGCTGACATTTGATGACTGCTAACTGGGTTTTGCTGACATTCGATTACTGCGTTGGGGTCCGTAGGTCGAAACCTTCCTTGGCATGGGGCGGTCACGTCTGGTTTTATGTTGGGTAATACCTCTTGACGTCTTGCGGGATATCTAATCAGTCTCCGCTCGATGATTCAATCAACTCCTGGTCCTAAACTCAGGTGCGGTCTCCACTCGATGAACTGTCGATAGCGTCTCTGACGATACTCGGGTGCGGACTCCACTTGAATAACTGTCGATTAGAGTCTCTGCTAATACTCAGGTGCGGTCTCCACTCTACGAACTGTCAATAACGTCTCTGCTAATACTCAGGTGCGGTCTCCACTCGACGAACTGCCGATAGCGTCTCTGCTAACACTCAGGTGCGGTCTCCACTCGACGACCTGCCGATAGCGTCTCTGCTAATACTCAGGTGCGGTCTCCACTCGACGAACTGCCGATAGCGTCTCTGCTAACACTCAGGTGCGGTCTCCACTTGACAAACTGTCAATAACGTCTCTGCTAATACTCAGGTGCGGTCTCCACTCGACGAACTGCCGATAGCGTCTCTGCTAACACTCAGGTGCGGTCTCCACTCGACGACCTGCCGATAGCGTCTCTACGTAACTTTAGGTGTGCGGGACGCCAACAGCTTCACCCGGCAAAAACTTAAATTCAAATTCTACCAAAAAACACAGGGGTGCGGGGAACCTACAGCTTCCCCTGCAAAATCTCAGTTCCTTTTCTTAGCTCTGTTCAACGTATATATATTCCTTTATCCCCTTTCTCTAAATTTGATCCCGCCTTCTCATAAAAACCTCCAGCCATTCCAGACACCGAAATATTTTTATTCGCCTAGCCATCACTCTTCCTTTCCGATTGGATGCCCCTCTCAAACCGTACACACCCCCATGATACCAATTACTAGACCTCTCACGTAACATGCGGTCGACCCCGTGCCCTGTCCTGCCATAAATTGCTCTTCAATGGGGCATTATGTTATAACGTCAGCCGTGGCTCCGACCCCGCTTATCTTGTCTGGCATTGGAAACCACATACACACCGCTGTCGAAAACCTCCTCTCCTGCCCAAAACATAAAAGGGACCGTTGTACTCTTTAATTACAAAGTCCTATGTCGGCGTTCAAATTCTTAACCATAAATGTAATGGTGCAGCCTTTAATGTAATTCTTCTCAATATTTTAATATAATTTTTATCCAATTCGAAGGCTCATTATTACAATGAGTTCACAGCGAGTGGTCAAGTTGTTTACTTCAATATGTCGAAAGAGAATAAAAAAAATATCGCGGATGACTTCTATCCCACAGCTTGAAACTGCATGCGTGAAACATGATTTTGCGGACACACTCTTATCAAACTCTCACCATTTTTGTTTTGGTGAGCGACACATCATCTCAATTCTACTGCCGTTTATGCAAGGCGGAGAAACGAATACGGCAGAATTAATGTGTGTATTATCAGTACAAATTATTATTGTTAATATTTATCATTAGTATTATTTCTTAATCATGTTATCAATATAACTGAGAAATAATAAAGTAAATATGGTTTGTATATTATCATTTGTTTATTAATGTTAATTATTATTATCACCCTTCGTACAAGACCTAGGTGAGAGCATGGTAGATAAAGTATTTTTACAATAAGTACTACAATTAAACCGCAAATTTATCATTCATTCAAGCTTTCTTTCATAATCATTTGCTATGCTTATAATACGTTTATAACTAATGTAGTCTGTTGAATCCATCTCAGTTGTGACGAGCGAAAACCATATCGACCATCGCTAATAGTTTATAGAAATCGGCTGTCATCGAAATATGTACTCAATGAAGTCTATGGACTTTTTTATTAAACCAAATTAAAATCTCCTTATATATATATATATATATATATATATATATATATATATATATATATATATATATATATATATATAATATGGCTCTTAGAGCTATAGAAAGCTAATGGCGACCATACCCAATCGCGATTCTGCAGTTCTACTACACAGAAGTGGAACTATCAGATACTAGACAGGTATTCCAGTTTTTCTAGCTCTTCTTTATATATATTATATATATATATATATATTATATATGTATTATATATATATATATATATATATATATATATATATATATATATATA
Source organism: Dolomedes plantarius (assembly GCA_907164885.2). Taxonomy (NCBI): domain Eukaryota; kingdom Metazoa; phylum Arthropoda; class Arachnida; order Araneae; family Dolomedidae; genus Dolomedes; species Dolomedes plantarius. The sequence continues at coordinate 70,691,801 of OU015503.1, read as the reverse complement.
TATATATATATATATATATATATATATATATATATATATATATATATATATATATATATATATATATTGATCCATCCATACGTTGAATTCGTTAACAACTCTTTTATGAGACCACCCTACAGGCCTATTCACATACAATCCGTGAGAGTCAGAGTTATTCGTATTGAAATATATTTAACCAATTACGAACCTCCAAATGATTAACGACGAAATTGTTAAGGTCTGTGATTGGTTTAAAGTATGTCAATACGAGTAACTCGCATGCTGACGGATTCTACGTGAACAGGCCTTATAGGTGAGCGAACACTGTTATCTTCCGTTACAATATATAACTGAGTACCTGTTCACAATCTACATTTCACCGTCTTCTATTATTTTTTCGAGATTGTATAATAAATTCCGCATTACGGGTAAAAAAATTTCTCCTCCTTATTCATTTCATACAATTTCGTGCTGCCTAAAATTTTTTTCCAGTTTTAAATGAAAAAAAAAATATTTCCGACCGTTTCAAATCAGTTGTTTTTCTTAATGCCTCTCATTCGGACAGGATGTTTTTCGTTATTTGAGTCGCATTTATTTCCCTTCGCAGTGACAGATGAAGAATGACGCGTGTTCCGACAAAGTATCGACTTTGCTGGTCATAATCTAGGAGCACACAGTCCGGTGCATGTAGTAGCTTTATTTATTTGAGACTTTTATGTCAATTTGTAAAAAAAGAATGAGAAAAAATGTTTCAATTGATAACATGTTTTATGCATTAAGATAAAAATCTCTTCCGAACAATCCAAGCCTTCTGATACTTTTGAAACTTTTTTGAAAACAACTCCTTTAGGATTCTTCTTTCTCTTTCCTTGAGATGGGAGTGCCTTTTTGCAAGTTTTTTTCGCTTTGCTTTAAATTCTGCGTATAGAAATACAGCATTTCTAGCTCTTATCTCGCTTTGTTAGAAATGAAATGAACTGAAGTTAAATATTTAGATTAGGATATTTTCTTTTTCCTTTTTCATACACAAATACACACACACATATATACGTATATATATATATAGATATATATATATACACACTATTGCTAAAAGTTGTTTTTTCGTTTTATTCCTTTTTCTCCTTTCATACTTAATCTTTGAAGTGGTACCTCATTTATCGATATTGATTAAGTTCTCCGCTTAGTGCAAATTGTTAATTTAAAATTATACATCTTATTGTATGTTTAAAAACTAAAGTATAAGCATTATTTACAATTTTTCTTCCCCTAGATGGCGCATGCGCTAGCTTTTTTTATTTTACCGTTATCAATCGCACTGAACTTTTAAATTAAAAATCATTTGCTTTTATTATCATTCTGTGATTTCATTAATGAGTTTATTTATTGGCAACATCCTGTGGTACATCGTAGGTATCATAGATATACATTATTCTTTTTGCATGGAAAAACCATATACATTACTTCTGGAAGGTGATTTTTTTCTGACGATTAATTTCTCCCCTTTCATACTTACCCAAAATCGATAAATGAGGTACCATTTTAAAGATTAAGTTCTCCGCTTCTGACAAATTGTTAATTCAGAATGACACATTGTATTACTTTTTTAAAAATCGAAGTGAAAAATTGGCTTTTGGCCCTAAAGTTCTTTCCCTGGATGCGTCGAAACGGCACAGTCAAATAGTGTGCGCAAATAGGTTTTGTAATTTAAATATCCCATTTTCCATGAGCTTACGTCATATTTAACTTTTAATATTGTCTACAAAGGTGTATTGACCTGTACATATCTCCAATATTATGGCAAAAGATGTTTTGTAATTGGCTTTGTGTTATCCTTACGCACCATTGTTATTTGACAAATAAACAATTGCTACAAATGAACCAGTTCCTCTTTCAGCCTACTACAAACCACCAACCTCGCTGTAAACTTAATCGTATTTTATTCGCATGCGAAAGTTTCACAAGGACAACGTACTGTATGTGTATGTATGTATATATATATATATATATATATATAAAATTACATTCCTTTATATATGTATATTGCTGTATATATGATCCGTTTATTTAGAAAGTTACTTAAGTCATTTTTTCAAAAAAATCAAGTGGATAGTAACATTAATTGCAATTTTATGTTATCTCTTTATTTTTAAAAGAATTTGCAATCAATTTGTTGAGAACCACTGAGATTTTAAATATATTTAAATATATTTAAATATCTTTAGATACTTTTTAAATACATCTCGGTTTCAAAACAAAGTGACTTATACTACTTTCAAAAGAAACGATATATAGGGTGAGTCAAACCATATATAGGGTGAGTCAAAAGTTCGTAGAGACTTTAAAAATTCCTAAAAAAAGGAAGAAGTTATGATAAAGAAGTGCGGTTTGCAAGAAAGGTGTCGAGAGAAAGTTGGATTTTTTTAGCAGCAACAACAACAAAAAATGGTTAAAAATGTCACCGGTAGATGGTGCTGACACGTGAGAGATTCAGTAGAATTATGCAAATCAATCTTGCAATATAAGACCGTAATACACGAGGCTAATCTCATTCGGTTTCAGAATGTTGTTATTATTACACGATCAAGCGTTGTTGGTAAAGCTGTTTACAGTCGCCTTAGTTGTGTCGCACAATGTTCTGGAGGTCATGTTGAACAATTGTTATAGCAAGAATAAATGAATGGAACGTACTGTTGGCCTGTTCGTTGTGTTTCAGTATCTTATACTGGCGACTTTTTAAATTAAATTTTATTTTGCTGCTACAAAAAATACGACTTCTTTGTGCGCCCTTTCTTGCAAACCGCACATTATTTCTTCCTTTTTTATGAATTTTTAAAGACTTTACGAACTTTTCGTTCACTATATATACAGCTCGATTCAAAACCCCATGCACAAACTTTTAGGGCAGGAAGAAAACTCAAAAGCAAAACAGAACCACATAGGAATGTAATTACCGTAAACGCTAACCTGACGCTGAAGGGCACTGTTTACTTAATCGGACCATACCTCTTACCAACCCCACTGGATGGCCGGAAGTATGCAGAAATGAAAAGCCAACATTTCTGAATCTTTCTTTATCCTCTTGCTGATCAGGTTTGTGTTTCTGGTCATACATTAAGTGATTCTGTTTTGTTTTTGAGTTTTCCACCTCCTCCAGAAAAATGCGATATTTTCGGCCATCAAGTGGGGTTGGTAAGACATATGGTCCGATTTAATAAACAGCGCCCTCCAGCGTCAGGTTTGCGTTTGCGGTGATACATTCCTATGTGATTCTGTTTTGTTTTTGAGTTTTCTACCTAAAAGTTTGTACATGGAGTTTTGAATCAGCCTGTATATAAATATAAATATACACGAACGAAAGATAGTAGCTACACACTGCAAATACTTTACCTGATCTGCGGGAATAAATGTGATCTCTTTAAGAGGACAACAAAACAGCGCAGTGACGAGTTCGCTCAAGATCTGATGCTGCCACACGTTGTTAACAACTCAATATGCGTTTGAACTGGACAAGTGTTTTTGCCCCAAATATACACTTGTTTGCGGGAAATACGTTTGAAAAAAATAAAAAAGGAAGATGACTTGTTTATTTTTAAATTGCTGATAAATATGTGTACACGTGCGATTTCATATGAAATAATCTAACAGTAGAGTCACGTATAACGCGAGTTCATACAACGTGTTAAAAAAAGTGAGAAAATAACGTGAGGAAATAAGTGAGGAAATAACACGCTATAGAATAAAATGCGGGAATTTCCCTTTCAAACACTGTGCATACATTTATATTTATGCGCACGGAGTTTAGAGCGATTTTGACGCAGTAGTTTTACATTGCTTTGCCAATTTAATTACATATACTGTATGTAAATTTTTATAAGTAAATTTTTATACCTTAACATCATTCGCGTTATATAAGACTTTTACTCTTGCAACACTTTTTCTTAATACGGGATTTTATACAACGCGTAGCATATTAATCGCGTTATACTGGAGTTTGCAATACTAGCAATAATTACAAGATAAAAAGAACTTTTTATATACCACTAGATTTATTACCCGGCTTCACTCGGGATTCAGTTTCCGTTATTTTTTTTCAATGATTAGCCTCATGTTATGATGTTCGAAAGTTTTCGATAAAATTCTTTTGCGGTAGCAAATAGCATTAGTTTGTTGTCGGTGCTGTCGTTGTGCATCGCATTCCTCTCCTTTCGATACTGAAACTGGAAGACAATTTCGACTCGTTCGACGCTTTAAAAGTTTCTTCATCAGTCTCACTGCTTCGGATCACTACCATTCGAATTCTGTTACCTTCGAGCTCTTGGGAATGTTTTTTCTTTAGATTCTTGTGTCCGTCTAACTGCATTTCTAATTCTGTTCGCTTCGCGCTCTTCTGTTTTTTTTTCATCGCATTGCTCATTTCTCAACTATCTTTGACATTTTCCCCTTACTTCTGCAGGATTAAAAGTTGCTCTCCTCTTTTTGCGCATGTTAAAATATTAATTTACAGCTAGTCAATAACGTTTGAATGGATTTATTATTATAGAAAAATAATTAATAACGTTTGAATGGATTGAGATCACATTCAATATTAAAACACAGCAAATCTGATAATTATTATAGAAAAAGTATATACACGTATCTCATGATTGCAATTCTTTCTCAAAACTAAATCATCTGTTTAAATGTCACTTCAGTTATATAAATCATCGCGTCAAGGCTAAACTCACGTGTTTCTAGCTAAGTGAAGGTGTCCTTCAGTATATTTGAGTTTGAACAGGTAGCTTGGGATAGTTTCAATTCATGAAGTGGATAGATAACACATTCATTGAAAATGAATGACTTTCCTTCCTTATATTTTCATTTTTAAAAAGAAATATTCCCGTGTTGCCACGTACATGAAAATAATATATGAAATTAATTCTTCCATGCTCCAATATATGAATAAATCACGTTTTTAATTCATGTCAATTTAATTTTACGGAAATGTTATAATTTAATTGGCAGCAATAAAATGTTACAATGGCTTTGAACAAAAATTTCCGGGGAGAGATCCCATATCCTGTGCTGGGAAATTTGGCGATTTTTTTGGCGATTTTCAATATCCTATGATACCGCACAAACTTGTTCTAACTTAATTCAGGAATGGAACGTGGTAGCGGGATGAAAATAGTCTATAACCTTCGCGTAAGTTCAACCAATAAGTTGACCAAGTTTCATCGCAATCGGATGAACGGTACGGCAGCCCATAAAATACGAACAAACAAACAAACATGCATTTTTATATATATTTTCAATATCCGTTGATACCGCGCAAAGTTGTTCTAACGTAATTCGGGAATGGAACATCGTAGTAGGATGAAAATAGTCTATAACCTTCGTGAGAGTTCAAGCAATAAGTTGACCAAGTTTTATCGCAATCGGATGAATGGTACGCAGTGCATAAAATACGAACAAACAAACAAACATTCATTTTTATATATTGTTATATATATAGATGTTTTAAAATTTTCTGTTGAATCATATAAACTTGACAATTCTATGTATTAATAAATACTTTAAAATTTTTTTTGATGAATTATCCCATCAACTTATGAAATAAAATGAAGTTAATTGGAAGTTAACTTTTCGTTCCCGTCCCGGTCGATAGATGGCTGCACCAGTCTACAAAACAAAATTAACTGAAAAAGAATTCCATTCTGCTTAAAGATAGCTGAAAGTATTAAAATAATGCATTGTCATCATGTTCTGAGATATTCTAAAAGTTTCAAATGCCTAGCTAGTCGGGAAGTTAGTTAAAAATCGATAGCAAATTTGTACTGGACAAACACACACACAAACAAACAAGAAAAAGCGAGTTAATAAAAACATGGAAATAATAAAATACACAAGCATACAACTGTAAATTCCCCCACGTAGACGTTTTCAATGATTTTTTTTTATTCTTAGTGTAAATTTTGTACTACAATTCCCGATAGATGATGGTCGATGCACTTTTTTTTTCATATTTTTTCCTAGCTTTCTAAAATACGCTTACTTATTGCACATTTTATTCAAATTAAGAGCATAGGCTCCGGAGCGGAATGAAGTTCGACGTTTTTCGATAGCAAGGCGGTACTGCCAAAGAGTGGCAATAAGTAGAACTAGACCAACCTATTGCTGCTCAACTACGGCAGCCATGTTTGTCTAGTTTTCTCGAGCGTTAGTGCGTAAATTTTTAGTTGTGTGATTTTTTGCTCCTGTATTGTAATTTCTGAGGATTTTGTAACCAAGGTAACCTATACATACTCGTTTACATTACAACTATATTTACTACATGCTTGAAGTAAGTTTAATTGTCTTTAGTTTCGTGAAGTTAAACTTTTTTTTACGTATCTTTATGTTACGTATCTAAAAGTTAAAGAAAGCGTTAAAAGGACGAATCGGAAGAGGGGAAAGACCTCTGTCTTAACAAATAAGGCTGTCTTAGTGTGTAAATTTTCTGACTAGGCTTAAGAAAAGGACACAATCAATGAAAACTGTAGTTAAACCTTCATAGTCACTAGAAACTAAATAAATATAGAGCAAACTTATTTTTTCTGCATTTCCCCTAGTTTTATATACACTGAAGTGCCACTGAATTAGTGATAGCAATCGCCTATGCAAATTGTGTAGCGCTGCGCATCATGTATGCGCAAGTGAGGGCGCTGTGGTAACTGCATATATAGCGCGTACTGTGGTTGTTCTTAATTAGTTGTTGAAATTGCCAGTATGGGTAAACTGCCTGATTTAGACGCCTTCGATCGCGGACAAATCGTAGGTGCGCGACGCATGGGCCATTCAATTTCCGAAATCGTCAGACAGCTAGGATTTTCAAGGTCGACAGTGTCAAGAGTATACCAAGACTACATGGATGGTGGAAAAAAACTAGCGATCGGGCAAACTGCAAAGGACAATTAGCCTTGACAGTGCATGGTGAGAGACGGCTCAGGCGTATTGTACGTAGCCAGCGAAGCCAAACATTAGCTCAAATTACCACCCAGTTTAATAACGGTGCCAGTCGTACAGTCAGTAAACGGGCTGTGCAACGCTCGCTTCACCGTATGGGTTTCGGGAGCCGTCAACCTACGAGAGTACCATTGCTCTATACTCGCCATCGGGCTGCACGTCTTGCCTGGGCAAGAGAGCACAGAGCCTGAAGTGTAGAGGACTGGAAACGAGTAGCATGGAGTGATTAGTCTCGATTCCGACTACTTAACGCCGTCGACGGGAGGCTGAGAATATGGCTTCAGGCTCATGAAGCCATGGATCCTGCATGCCTGGCTGGAACTGTACAAGGGCATGGTGACTCAATCATGGTCTGGGGTGTTTTTTCGTGGCACAGTTTGGGATCTTTGGTACATGTACCAACCTCCCTCAATGCAATTCGGTATGTAGAGTTGCTGGGTGATCACCTCCATCCGTTTATGCTGTTCTGTTATCTGCACGGTAATGAAGTTTTCCAGCAAGACAACTGTACCTCTCACAAGTCCCGGTTGGCTACTGGCTGGTTGGAAGAGCATTCCTCTGACTTCTCTGTCATGAATTGGCCACCTAGAAGCCCAGACTTAAATCCTATTGAGCATCTTTGGGATGTTTTGGAACAAGGCGTGAAAGGCCATCACACAGCACCAAAGAACCTTACTGAATTATGGACAGCTTTAGCCAATATTTGGCACGCCATTCCCGTGGAACGTTTCCAGAAACTTGTTGAATCTATGGCTCGTCGTGTGGCAGCCGTTATCAAGGCCAGAGGAGGCCCAACTCGTTACTAGGTAGGTATCCCTAATTCAGTGGTACTTCAGTGTATTTTGTATAATGACTTGTAGTTACTACCCCGTTCTTCCCTGGTATGGGGCAGAACGGGGTAAATGGCAAAATTTTCTGTTTTTGAAAAAAAAAAAATTTTCTTTTGTTTTCTTACAATATTATTGTATTTTTGTATTGATAACATTGTAATGTGTTCATAGAAAAATTTTCAGCTCTATTAATTGACCCTTTTGTATTTTTAAAACATACTTTCAACTTGGTACCCCGTTCTGCCCAGGGTTCCCCTATGCATTCCATAAGCTACGTAAAATTTTAATGTCTAGCCACAAATTTAACTGCTATAAAAATATGTTATTTATAATAAATTATATGTTTGTACTTCGTCATTTGAAGATGAGAAAGTGTATATTTTTGTGCGAAGAATTGCCGAAAAGGACGCTTCTTCACATCGACTGGATAGTTCAGCACCTGCACTCACCTGCTCCAAAGTTTGAAGGCTCGGGTTTGAAGCTCTATAATGGACAAATTGCTGTATCATTTCATTACAAATTGTTAACTTTTTTTCAATACTGCAGGAACTTTTGTCTGCCGACATTTGCCCTTTATACAACACAATTGGAATGGGAGCACTGGAAATGTGAACCAACGTTAACCCCCACTTTCGCCTCAATTTATAAAGAGCAACCGACATCATAGAGGCCTCGTACCCTTCTCCTGCCGCTATATACCCAAGGAGAGTTTCCTGTCAACAGGTTTTGAGTGACCGTACCCGGTGTAAACACGAGAGCCTGCAGTTGCGCTCGGCGTGACTGGATCCGAGCACCCCCAGGGCATAAGCATTAACCACATGGATGCCTCTGTCCCTGGCCACAAATTTTTAAATCCCCGTTCTCATTTAATATGGCTTAGAGCCTTTATAGTTTGCACTGTCTAATATTTCAATGTCTTACTAAAAGATAAATGCAACATAAAATACTACTCCATGAAAAAGGTGAACTGTATGTGCTTCAGCATTTTTTTTATTTAAGTCCTGCTCGAGGCAAAATAATTTTCCTTGGCAGGGGTATAAAAAAATAAATGGATCTCCACTGCAGAGGAGAGACAAAGCCTTTCGAGAAAAGTGTCCTAAAAACTTTTACGTTAGAAATCGTAAGAGAGCCTAGACATGGGAGAGACTTGGAAGAGAAAGAAAAAAAATGATGCCTACAAGTGTTGCAATTTTTAGTTCGAAACAGTTGTTTTAAGTGCTTCCGTAAGAGTTTATCTTTGAAAAGATTCCAGGAGATCTATTATTGTCCAAAGAAGCCTTTGATGCAGTGTTATTAGATGCTTCCCTTTTCTCAAGCATTTTTACTTTCGGTTTAAGTCAACAAAACATTTTAATGCCTTCCGAAATAGGGCGCAATTTTTCGTCATGTAAAATGATATATGGTTAATGACTGCATGCCAGGACTGTTGTATTTCTCAGTCTAAAATTTATAGTATTACTAGATTTATTACCCGTCTTCGCTCGGGATTCAGTGTCTCTCTTTTTTTTTTCAATGATTAGCCTCATGTTATGATGTTCTAAAGTTATAACAACTCTGAAACAAATTTATTTAATTTTTTCAGCAGTAAAAAATTCATTTATTAAGGGGACAGTGGGCTTTCAAAATTGTGAAATTTGTCCAAAAATTCGATTTTTTTATTTTATTGAATTGGGAAGCTACGGACGAGTAGGAATGTGTTGCAGAAAGAATTTTTAATTTCTGTGATTACTTTCCTAGTTATAGGCATTTGTATTTAATTTAGATATTATTTGGTTACTAATAAATAGCAATAACTTTAAATGTGTTTTTCTCAAAATAAAAATTTTCATGTCATACGAATATTCAAACTGCTCCAGGCGCATTTCTAATTATCGTATTGCTTTGAAATTTAAGTTTTATATAATTAACTGTATATCAAATAAATTTAATTAAAAATAATTATGCTTCGTAGCTCATAATTTCTAAATTTTGTACTTGAAAAGATGATTTATAGGTATTTTGCATAATAAAAAGGGTGTTTTCACTGTTATTATTTTTTTCTCTTTATATTTTTAATGAATGCTTAAAATAAGCAATACGTTTCATTGTTAGTTCTATAAGGTATCCTGTGAATAAAAATTACCATAGTATATGCAAAAGAAATGCGCATGGAGCACTTTTAATTAGGCCAATTTTTGATATAATTAATAATTTATAATTCATAAATTATTAATATTTCATCTTTAAATTTTAACCACTTTTAGATATCTGTGGTACTAATCACAGATATTCAAATTTCAAGCAAATCCATTCAAAACAAAAATTTAGGTTTGAAGGTCCACTGTCCACTTAACTAATTTGTTGCAATTTTAATACTTGCCAGTACACAACTTTTTTATCATCTGCGACAATGTATAATTCTGATGGATTCCTTGCTGTAGACACTCCCACATATAGCTGAACATGCGAAAAACATTCTTCTGTCAGACCTAGTCCAGTGCTCTCTTCTTTATGGGCATTTTAAAATGAGAATTTTTGAAAAATATTCTTAAATTACATTTCATATATCATAAATAGAGTAATTATGAAGTATTATTCATTTATCGTAATTATCAGTTGACATAACAGGTGGTCTAAAAAGATCGCTGGTCGCTTGTGGTAGTAAAGGAGCAAGTAACTTTCCTCTGATCTTATATTTAGAAAATTACGAATTTATTAATAAAAAAATGAAATTTTCACAAAATTAAAAACAACTAAAGAGATTTAAAAGAAAAATGTTATTTTATTAATCTAAATTTACTTAGTTACATTTTTATAGAGCAAATTTGCAATAGTTAAGTGTGATATAACGAAAAACATTTCACGCAAAGCGTTACATTGCACTTTGGACAAAACGTAATAGGTCTTCCCTTACATTTTTGAAATTGGCATCTTTTTGTGCGTTTAGATAGCAAAGACCATGTTATAGGTAAAAGACAAAACCAGAGTCTATCCCTTTTGGTCTCGATGACATCATCAGAGGTCTTTCAAAGCTTTTCCTAGAATTTGTTCCTCGTTTGAGGTACGCAACGGCGATGTATCTTCAGATGTCTTTTATACTTTTATTTTCACAATTTGTTAAATTAAACAGAATATACGTATTTACGACGGCCATGTCAATAACACTTGTAAAGATTAGTTCCTCGTTTGAGGTACGCAACGGCGATGTATCTTCAGATGTCTTTTATACTTTTATTTTCACAATTTGTTAAATTAAACAGAATATACGTATTTACGACAGCCATATCAATAACACTTGTAAAGATTGGCCAGTATCATTTTTTCCATGGATTTGAATGGATTGTTTTTCTAAGAGTCAGTCATGCTGGTCAACACCACCCATATTCTTGTTATACTGGGTTAAAGTACGAGGTTGCAAAATTTGGGATTTATCTTTCAAACCTTTTAGATAACTTGAAACTTGGGTTATAGCCTCTATATTATCAAAGTTTGTTGCTGTTGTTACACACTTGTTATCCAACCATTTAACTATAGTTATTTCAATCTTTTAGTCGAAGCAGTAGTCGTAAGTACCACGATTTTTCTTTTCTAATACTCGTATCTTATCAGTCATTAAAGGGCAAAAGCAATTTTGTTGTTTCTAATTGTTCAATTGGCTCTGAATCCTTGTGTTTTTAATTTGACCAGCAGATCATAAGAATTTTAAAAAAATTGTCAAAAAATGTGATGTGGTTATTAGGATCAGTTACTGGCTGTAGCATATTTTTCGCCACTGGTGTTCCAAACGATTATTTTGAAATTTCAGGAGTATTGTCAAAACTCTACTTACCACAATATAAGTCAAAATTATAACAGTACCCCTTCACTCCCCACATGGCGTAAAATGTATAGCCAAATCGTATGGGTTTACCCTTAAGAAATTGCTTGAAAAAATGATAGCCTTAATATCTGATCAACAATCTTCATCAGTTAATTTATCTACATCAGGCGGTAAAACAATTATATATGACTCTATTTCCTTAGAAGACATATATTCTAACGCTTCTTCGGCTTCTTCTCGGTTTACGCCGAGACATCCTGGAAGAAATGAAAAGCGGGAAAAACGATATTAGTTACCACTAACGCCCAGCGTTCTATTTATAGATCAGCATGTTTAAACTTAAATTTTAATGGTAAAAACAGTTATTTTTCTAATCTAAATAACGCAGAACAATTAAAGAGGTATTGAAAATGTACTAGAACACATAAGAAAAGTATAACTTCCTTTTAATTTTTTTCCCGTTGGATACAAAATCGAAAGCTGTACTATGGAGCTTCAAAATGGCTAACTTCAGACGTTATCTGCTGGACTGATCGGGGAAAAATGTTTTAAAACTCGTTTGGGAGTATGGCCACAAGTGTAAAGAAATCAGCCAATGATAATAAGAAGTGATTAAAATATATCGTTTTCAGTGGGTGTTCTGAAAAGAAGGTGATCTATAAATAGATCACTGGGCGGTAACGGGTTAAAGCATTAATTTACAGCTAATCAATAATGTTTGAATAGATTTATTATTATAGAAGAAGAATCAATAATATTTGAATGGATTGAGAACACATTCAATATTAAAACACAACAAATCTGATAATTATTATAGAAAAAGTATATACACATATTTCATGCTCGGATTTCTTTCTCAAAACAAAATCGTCTGCTACGTTTCAATGCCACTTTCAGACTTTCTTAATTATAATATTCACGTATTTCATGATTGTAATTATTTCTCAAACCTAAATCGTCTGCTATGTTTCAGTGTCACTTCTAACATAATTCGGGAATGGAACGTCGTAGCGGGATGAAAATAGTCACATTCATCCCGATTTTCCAAGAAAATTAAACCGTGTAAATTTCATCAAGGTAGGGCTCATGGTTCTTGAGTTTTTGTGACTCACACATAAAGACAAGACCTATTTCCCGTTTCTGCTTTATATATAAGATACGTCGAACAGAGCACTATTAGCTAAATATCCTCTTAATATTCAGACTTCTTAATCCCACAGTTTTATGCCATTGGGTTGAATCACTACTGCTCAAAAATTAAGGCTATCTATAAATATCATTTAAATTTGATTATATTTGATAATATTTCTGTTTCTGTAAATTGTAAGAAAATACATAGGGTGTAACTTTAATAGTGGTAAATAGGTATGTGAAAAGTATACAGAAGAGATAGAGGCGAAGTGGCCAGTTGGCAAGAGCAGCGAGCTATTCATCTGAAAGTTACTGGTCCGATGCTCGTAGCTGTGCACTTATGGCGGCTGGTGAACGTAAAATCTGTCGTGGCTGCAATGCCCTCCAAGTTCTCAAAATTACCTCTGAAGGTGCGGGGTCAAGTGTTCTGGTCTCGTCACTTGACTCGGTTAAAAATTACGAGACTGGTCCTTTGGCCAATTCGTACTCCGACCCTTGTGGTGCCAGTCAAAAAACAGGAGCCGCAACTTCATCGCCTATAGCCTTCGGGACTTCATCAGTTGTTGCTGTCGGTCAAGTGACGTAAGCAACAACAACAACAACATACAGAAGATATACAGGGGTGTAACTTTAATACCCCTATAAAGTAGTAACAGCATTATTTAGCACCCGTTGCTAACGTTCTGGAAGCAGCAGGATTCCGTTGACAGCATCTGATCTGTTGATCCTTCGAAAGGAGCTGTCTACAACCTGCAGAATCTATGGAACGGTATGCAACCGATTGCCACGGAGCGGTTCCTTCATCGTGGGGATCAGATCAAATTCACAGGGACTTAAGTCCGGGGAATATGGGGGATGATAGAGCACTTCCGAGCCCCAGCGAATAAACACATCAGTCTCAGTGTGCGTACAAGCATTTTCCTTCCATAAGTACCATACAACACATTATTTTGTACAATAGACCGGTAACTAAAACATGGATGTGTTCATCCTGTCACAGTGCAGGCGTGTGATGTTTGTGGGGAGAGCTCATTCGCTCTGAGGTAAGGCAGGTATGTAATGTACTTGTAGTGTAAGCTGCTTTCCTGGGTTCTGCTGATTCGGGTCTCTACAACAGTGTTGCCACTATTAACCCCTTCCTTCTCGATCCCGTAAAAATTACGGGGTGAGGTTTCGCCCTCTATATCTCGTGCCCGTTATATTTCCGGGCTAGAGTGTTCAAAAGTAACACACCAAAAATATTAAAAGCAATCCATTTCATTTACCCTGAAATTTTTTTATTTCTTACTTTACATACCAGATGGCAGCACCAGTTTATTTATAATGTAATTGGAGATGGCGTTTTTTAAACTACATGTAGTAGATCAAGAAATAAATGGAATCCTCCGGAAAGAATGAACACTTTTTCCACTGTTTTCTTTAAAATTATGCGATCGTTAAGCGGCTAAAGCTACATCCCTCGTATTAATTTTGAAAAGGGAAGATTATCAAAGCATTTTATTTCCTATGGGGAGAGTCGCATAAGGATTCTTCAAAATATCTACCTTCAGGGGGGGGGGGAGGTGCCGTTCTCCAGCTGACAACTCGGCACCCCCAAACACAAGAGTCAGAAACAAATGGATGTCCTAACTAAAATAGTTTTCCCCCTTAGAACCTTGCAGTCTAAATACAGGATGAGACAGAATGGACTCCCCTATTTTGAAGGATGACAAAATATTAACGAAACAATTTACAGAAAAAAGCATTACATTTTCGAAAAGCAGTTATAATCTACTTTTTTACTACTAGGTTTTAAAAATAACATCACTGAGGGGCCACCTGTTATTTGCTATGCACTTCGGGAGTCGTCCCCTAAAATTTTCCCTCACTATCTTGGTCAAATCAGGGGAGAATGGCGGCAACTTTCTAGGAAATTGAGGACTCACGGACTCATTGTACGATTTCAGGTGTTCTAATGTTCCCAGGATGACCACTTGGTTTCTTTGGTAACGCAGAACCACTTGCTCTCGTGTTTGAAACCCATCGCAGATTTGGGTTTCGATCAGGAACGGCTTGAGTTGCTCAAACCCCGAAACGCGTCCTAAATTTCCTCTTTGTAGTGGTTACAGAATCGTTATTTTTAAAGAATGCCTCAATAATGAAATCGCGATATTCACCGGACCCACTCGTGGTCCACCTCAAATGTTGCTACCTCCCGAGCCACCCTATCCCCACCATTCCCTTACCAGCGACCTTTAGAAATGTGAGCGGCTATTCTGCCGCACCCTCTATCAACCATAATTAGTGACGATGGTAATTTAAAAATAGTTTTCAATACAACACAATTTTTGCCTCAAGAACCAGAAATAACGTTTTTGTTATAATGTTTTCTACTGAGTATAAATATATGATTATGAATTTTCATACCTCCCCCCCCCCAGATTCTCTATGAGATATTTCAGAAAACAAAAAGTTATACCTTTTTTCCAAATTTTGACCCTATCCCACGGTTTATAATTACATACATCCCCCCTTCCATTTCTTAATTTACAAATTTTGACATCGTATGGATCTAGAAGTAATTTGGCATAAACTGGGGTGTAGACACACACACACACACAAACAAACACACACACACACACACACACACACACACACATATATATATATATATATATATATGTGTGTGTGTGTGTGTGAAGAATTAATTAGAAAATAATAGTAATTAAGCCATTTACAGGAGGGCCTCAGAATAATCAAATTTAACACTAAAATGATTAGCAAAACGCGTCGGGAAAAGGGATTTTCCCCGTTTTCGGAAGATGACCTCGATTCGCGAAATTGAATTTCCATGGAGGAAATTTATTTTTAGATAGATGTACAGGGTTTGGCGGGAAAATTACGCTTAGATAAATAGAAAGAGATTCAAGAATTTTGCATATCTGGCTTTGCGCATGTGCCATGAAGGGGGACGCGCTGATGGGAACAGAGAATTACGCAGATTAAATCGGGAGCTCGTTGCTTGCGGGCGTATAGCGGCACCGAGGCGATTTTCTTCAAAATGGCGAGCGTTAAAATGGGCACTTGGATCAGTCGTCGTAATAGATGAAACAATAAATCTGATTTACTTGGACTTATAACGTGTGATTCCTGTGTTAGACTACATTAAGGGGACTCGGTACCCTTTGGAGGAATATTTTTGCAGAAGTATATTTACCTATAGTATACACATATTATTATAGGTAATACTTAAACAAACTGATTTTAACAAGAATAAAAATTATTTTATGGGTAAAAATTGAGTAATTTAAATTTTTTAAAAATAAATTAAAGAATTTTAAAAATTGGTCTTCTCCTTTAGTTCTCAAAATTCTAACATGATTTTTTTATTAGATGTTTATGACATTATACTTTATAGTTTTAGGGATCGATTTTACATATAATGAATTAGTTTCTGAGAAAAAAAAATAAAATGTACAAGTGTAGGCAAAAATCAGCAAAAAACATGGTTTCCTCAAAATTTCGATTTTTCTTTTTTTTTCTTATCATTATATTGTAAAATACCTCCCTAGTTTTATTAAATACATTATATTAAACATGCAAAAAAATAATGGAGTCATTTGACATATATTTGTAGACGTAGTCGTGTTTTAAACACAGTAAAACGTCAAAAACAGCAAACTGAGAAAAATCCATTTAAAGATTTAAGCACTGAAAAAACTGTATATACCTATTCCAGTTTCCGTAATATTAATGTCGTTCTGTTGCTACTTATATATCTTTAAAATTATAGCAATTTTCTTTGAATAGGTGAACCTCTAGTTATAATTAGAGGCTTTTATTAAAAACTTATCCAAACAGAAATAATGAGAGAACTGGTGAAAAATGGGAATAATAATTTCAATATCTTTCTTAGAGTGCTTTTAAATATTTATAAATATTATTACAAGACATTTGTAATAAAGATTTATAGCATAAATTAAAATTTTCGTTAAGAATTTTAAAATTTAAGTTGCAATGGTTCATCAACAGAGTACACAAACCTCGGTCATAACACTTGACGATTTTAAAAACATCCTGCTGATTATGTAACGCCACCTCTCTTTCTGGATAGCTGTTCTGTTTTACTAATAGCATTTTTTATAATTTACGGGTAAGTTGGTACTTTGCATTATTATGCCTTTTCCGAAACAAAAATTTTCGTGAATGCAATACAACACCAAATTTTTCTTGGAATGACCTCTATTCATTCCTAGTGTCTTTTGTACTTCTCTTATTGTATGCATTGTACCCGTGTTAAATTCCCAAACTGCTGTTGTTAGAGAGTTTTACACGTTGTTTATTAGCAAATATTTCTATAGGGAACTTTGCCCAAATCACACTGTGCAAACTGTCATCAGTATTTTGAGTTCCACAACGTACTCATATTTCCAGAAGTTCGCTAGATGAAAGCCGTTGACATACTGGTGGAATTTTTGGAAGAAATACTTCATTTATTGAGGTCCCTACTCTTATTTTGTGACTATCTGGGTTATCCCCATGGTTATTTGTAATTTAGGGAGGAAATATTAGAGTAAAAGGAATGTAAATACCAAAGTGGGCGTGGCAT
>OU015503.1:70591987-70669487 GCA_907164885.2 Dolomedes plantarius | reverse complement strand
CTGCTGGCCAATTAAAATTGCAACACCTTGAATGATGAATGACACAAACATCAAATTCGCATTAAAGAAAGAAGATGTTGGGATACGCAAATGATTAGCATTTAATCGCAATCGAACAACGCAGGAAGGAGAAACGGCCTCTCTGTATAAAAAGAAAGTTACGCAGCGGGTTTCTCTCTCATAAATCGCATTTCAATGTTGGTTGTTTGGGAGAAGATAGTGTTGTGATATGTATAAGAATGAGAAACAGCTACCAGCCCGTGTCGGAATTCAATAGCGGCAGGATCGCGGCCTATCGAGAGTGCAGTTTATCGCTCCGCGATATCGCTACTCGCATTGGTCGGAATCCAACGACTTTCATGTGAATATGGAATAGATGGAGGTTCAGGAGATTCATACTGAACGCCATAGAGGATCTCAACGGCCTCATTTCACGAGAGGACGGACATGTTGTCAGTTCCTTGCAGGATCGTTCAGCCACATCACGGGCATTGAGTCAGGAAATGAGCTTGTTTGCAGCATTACAAGTATCCGCACGGACAGTGCGACGTCGTATGGAGCAATATGGACTGTGTACACGGCAACCATTATTGCGGCTTCCCCTGACACTGCAGCATAGAGACGCACAGTTACAGTGGTGCGTCCAACGACAAAACTGGATACAGGAATGACATCCCGTCATCTTTAGAGACGATTCCCGGTTCAGCGTGCAGTATCATGTTGGACATATCCGCCTCGAGAGGCACACAGGAGAACGCACGTGGCCTACTTGCAATCGATATTGTTATACGGGCCTTACACCTAGTGTGATGGTATGGGCAGCCATTAGGGGCACGTCACGAACACATTTTGTTCGCGTAGTCAGTAATCTCAACAGCCAGTGTTACATTTCTCAGATCTTTAGGCCAGTAGCTATGCCCCATATTCGAGGCCTCGGAGACATCATACTTCAACAAGAAAACGCAAGACCGCATGTTGCCCGTCATGTCCTGACCTACCTCAATGCAGAGGGTGTTCGACTGTTGCTCTGGCCAGCACGTTCTCCAGATCTCTCCCATTGAAAACATCTGGTCATGTGTTGCAGAGAGACTGGACTGCCTCCGCTCTCCAGCCACTACGATTGATGAAATGTGGCATAGACTTGAAGCAGCATGGAATGACATGCCCGTATCTGTCATCCAAGCCCAGTTCGACTCTATGCCTAACCGGCTGACAGCCATTTTAGCTACCAGAAGTGGCAGCTGTGTGTACTAATTTCTGACCCTGTATACCTCAATTGCCTACAAATTTAATCATGTTTTCTTCTTAATATGCTGTATAGGTACAATAAGTAAAGTTGTGTTATTGGCTTTCCTTCCTGGTGTTGCAATTTTAAAGGCCAGCAGTGTAGTTAAATAGTTCAAAATGTTTGGTTTGATTGAGAGCGCAACTGTCAGTTTTTGCAACACGAGGACTAATTAGACCGGAACCTACAATTTAAAACAGATACCGAACGGCTACAAACACCCATACCAGTAGTGGGACTCGAACCCACAGACTCTGGTACCCAAAGCCAGCACTCTAGTCATTCGGCCATCGTCTGAGTTAACCCTTTCAGGGGCAAAAAACATTCACCGTTTGCACGGTGCATATATTTTCCCGAATTTTATAATCTAAAGAATCTTGAAAAAATTTGCAAAATGTATATAGTTATTTAAACTGATAACAGATGGCAGTAATAACCATTTTCTGCTCATTTAACTGGAATACATTGCATGCAATTGAAAAAAAAAAGACTAGATTTAGGCGTTTGCACTGTGCAAACGCCTAAAAGGGTTTATTTTGCGCCCCTCAAAGGGTTAAAAAGGACTTTCTAATTTATTAATGTTCCATGCAGTCATCTACTGTCTTAGGCAAGAAAATTAACGTTATAAGTAAATCTGATTTTATAAGATTTTAAAACGAGCCTTGATTTAAAATATTTTAATGTTGAAATAAATATTAGTCACTTATTTCAGTCTCACGTTAGAAAGCATATTAGATCCTAAAGCGTTTATATGTGTGACCAAACATGTTCAATTCGTAAAACAGTATCATACACTCTGTCACAAAAAAATATATGAACCCAGAAGGAATCGAGCTACTATCACGAAACTTGGCAGGAATGTAGTCTGGTAAGAGATATGCAAATGATTAAAATTTTGACGCCAAAGAAACAAGCGTAAGCGCGCTATGCGCGTATGAGATACGCATCTGGGAGTGTTTAAAAGCATAATTGCTCGTGCCATAAGGTTTTTCAAACAAATCTGTCGACTTGTATGGACGGTATTGTGACTAGAGATGCCTCTGAGACGTAACCGGAGACAGCACGAACAATTGTCAGACTTTGAGATTACTGACTTGTAATCTTTTTCATGCCATATCTTCTTTCTTCTGAATTTGTAATCATTTGCTTCTGTCCTAATTCACTACATACATGTTAAGTTTCATGAGTAGATCGTTTCCTTCTGGGTGCATATATTTTTTGTGACGGAGTATATATAAAAGTAAATATAGCAATTAAATAGGTCCATGGTTTTGCAATTTAGCATGACAATAAATATTTTTTGATGGTAAACGATATTTACTCATGATTTGAAACATAATTTACTTTATATTCAAAATATTCTTCTATAAAAAGGAGGTAAGCTTGTTAAAATTGTGTTGAATATAGAGTGAACACTAGTTCAGTTTTTTATTTTATATATAGTAACTCATTTAATACATAAAAGTAAATATCCAAAAGATCAAATTCTAATTTCTTAATCAAGTCTTCAAATTTATGCTCTTTGTTCTTTACGTTGCATACGCATTACTAGTAACAGTCAAAGCATTTTTAATAGTACTGGTGAACGTTTTAACAGTTATTTTCAATAAACTATATGATGAGTATAATTCCCTATAATTATATTTTAAAATCATTGATTATGAAATACAGTGGTACCTCGACTTACGAGTGCCTCGACTTACGAGTTTTACGAGATACGAGCATTCTCTTGGCAGATTTTTTTTTCTTCGAGTTACGTGCCAAAATTCGAGTTGCGAGGAAGCTTCAGTTACCCAACCACTAGTTTGCGCAGCGAACGCCATGTTACGTGCTCATCAAATGAGAACCCGAGAAGCGTATAATATTTACAAACTTTATATACAATTATTATACAATTGTATAATATTATTCTAAGGCTCCCATTCAATCTTAAACCGAGAGATTAACACTCAACAGTTATCACTTGGGCAGCTTGCTCTGCCCACACTTGATTCGCCATCCGAAACCGAACAGCGTCCAACCTCCCCCCCCCCCCTCACAGAGAAATAGCTTCAATTACCTCCTCCACAATGGAACCCCCATGGGGTCTAAGGGATGGTATGACCTTGGTTAAAATCCAAAGAATAACATTTAATTATTCAGTTCAGTCTTTCGCCTCCTCTTACATCAGCATTTTCAAGTCTGATCTGCAAGGTAAATGTTGTACATTACACTTAATAATACAAGTTTATTGTAGTACATTCTATTGTAATGCGCTTTTATACAATGTTCATCATTTATAAGCACATTTCTCTTATTTAAAAACACGTAACAAAAAATTGCGGTGTTTTCGGGGAGCCCGGAACGAATTAATGGCTTTTCCATTCATTTCAATGGGGAAAATTGATTCGAGATACGAGTATTTCGAGTTACGAACTCCGTCATGGAACGAATTAAACTCGTATGTCGAGGCACCACTGTATTATAATATGTAATTCTATAATATAAGAATATCTGTAAATATTTTAAATATTCCTAAGCGAGGGATGCAGAAAGATGTTTTAAGAATCTACATCAAAAGACTTTTCACATCTAAGTACAACCCTTAAAGGTAGAATAAAAACCAATACGAAATCATAAACGTGGAACGACGTAACCAATAAAATGAACGCAGCAAAAACTTTTATGTCTGGAAATAAAAAAAGAGTGATTGAAATTAATAAAAAAAAACTACGCTTATACACGTGCAAATATTTTTACAGGATTTCTTTTGTATAGTTTTTAAGAGCTTTATTGGCAGTTTATCCTTCAGGTGCATGTGAACACTTGAGATATCTATAAAAACACTTATACTCCTTGTAATTTAGTTTCCTGGAAAAGAGATAAAATTTTGATCCAAGTGGGGGTGGAAGTAGAATTGAAGTTTTCGATTTTTAAAAAAGTTTTTGGAAATTATTAATAACATTATATATATATGTAGGATCGTTCGTATATTGAATTTTAAAATCGTTTACGCTCCATTTTGGAAAATGTATTAAAAATGACGTTTTTGCTAAATTAAAAACTCCATTATAATAAAATTCCCATTAAATATTTCCTTAGGAACGGGAGTAGATTACAAAAGTTTCTATGTTATGTCGGTCGGGACAAAAAGGAGCTAGTCGTAGACATGATGGATGGAATTGTAACTGGTTTCCCATCGATACTATTTACCTATCTATATATATATATATTTGTTTATATTTATATATACACTCAAACCTGTTTTTGTGCTGTCTTCTTTTGTGCGGTATATGAAAATTTCAATCAAATTAAAACATAATTGTCGAAGTTATCAATAAAAAAAATTAGTAGGTTTGATCGGCCATTTAGTTTTTTTTTGATTTTTGATATTTCATCACATTGCATATACTGATACTGATTTGCAAATACAATGCAATATTGCGTCAGCCAATTACATTATATATGTTTTGAATTATATAATCGCATTATTTAATTGACGTCATTCAAAGTGCTTACATATTCCTGGACCATTAAGTTAAGATTCATTGCAAAGCATAAATTGAATATAAATTTATTATTTTTTCTATTATATATATATATATATATATATATATATATATATATATATATATATATATATATATATCTTTATATATAAAAGGCATAGTCTGTGTGTGTGTGACCGAGTTTTTGTCTGCTCGTGGCGCAGCGCAAAGACGGTAGGTCGGACAGTCTTGAGATTCGACACGAAGATGCCTCCCGAGGTCTCATTATGCACCTCGAAGCCCTTTTTTCGATTTTTTAATTAGATTTTCCGTAATTAAATATTTAGTCGCGATTTGGAGCTCCCGGACGAGTAAAAGCCCCGTAAATCCTAACGTATCCGTCCAAGAATTTTTTTTTTCGGACGAGCCTATACGGGAAAGATGACACTATACGGAAATCACAATTAAAATTGTCTGTCTTAATTTATCGATTAATTGTGATTTTTTTTCGATCGCCTGTACGCACCCGTTTTTCGGAAAAAAACGCGATTTTGTCCGTGACCCTTTTTTCCAAATTGTCGAATCGATACGTAAATGTCGTTACATTTTTACGAAATTATTATCTCAGAGACCCTAGACATCACAGTTTCGAAAGCCAGAACCAAAATTAATTTACAAATTGTAGTTATTTTTTAATAATTTATTTTATGATTCGGAAACTCTTGCGAGAAATCTCATTTTGGAGATTTCGTTCTTCATTTCCGGACGAAGGTAAAATAGGAGAAAAACCAGTTTTTCGACGTCATGCAAGTGATGTGTTGGGGCGTTTGCTTTCTATGAGGGATTCGGTGGTTAAAGGAAATCGATTACTATTGCAGTGATAATCGATTAAAAAATCACATTTAGTAATGCCGTAATTTTTTTGGCCAGCACTTAGTTAATATCATATAATTTGTGGTGTATTTGTGGAAAAAATCTATGAAGATTTCAAAGAATTTCAGCATGTGGAGGATGTGATATATTCGCTTTCAAGGAAATCGATTACTATTGCAGTGATATTCGATTAGTAATCCTATGTCAAAAATTTTGCCAAAATGTGCCAGAAAGGATTAAATTTATATGGGTAAAATAATGTATCGTGGTGAGGAAAAGGATGACAGCGACGCCCATTAACAAAGGGTTAAGGCTACTAAAAAATTGGTAATTACATTACCCGAGCAACGCCGGGACGGGTACAGCTAGTATATATATATATATATATATATATATATATATATATATATATATATCCGATATTTACGGATGTTTTTTGTATTAAAATTACATTCCGAAATATTTGATGATAAATGATTTTAAAATGTAATTTTATAACATTCAGATGTTTCCTTTCTAAGTACACTTATACAGAAGGAGTATTTAAATATGTAGCGATAAGGTTTATATTTATATATACAGTGTGGTCATAAAAAAACTTTGTCGATACATGGACAAATAGAGGCTGTTTCGTTCAACTGATCGAGCTGAGATTTCAGATATAGTTATTCAGAGGTATGATCTCGAGATTCTGTGAACGGCAACAAAGTGGCGCTCACGGTTACGGTTATACGTACAGAAACTCGAAATTTTCGAATGGTAACGTCCATCCTTTTCCGTCTCAAAATGCTCAGAGCATGCGAGAACCCTAAATAGCGTGGGACGGTACGTGTATCACAAAACTCGGACGCGTTATGCAAGCAGAAAAAACGGCTCTGCTAACGGCCAACAAAAAACACGACGATGGCACCCATGTGGTAAATGTGTAATCCAAATAAATGTTTTCTTTTGTCCGATTCGTATTGTCATCAGTGATTGGTGTCTTACCTCTGTTATATGCAAATTTTCTCAGTGAGACCCGATCTATAAATTTTTTTTATGACCACCCTGTATATATATATATATATAAACCTTATCGCTACATATTTAAATACTCCTTCTGTATAAGTGTACTTAGAAAGGAAACTTCTGAATGTTATATAATTACATTTTAAAATCATTTATCATCAAATATTTCGGAATGTAATTTTAATGCAAAAAACAACCGTAAATATCGGAAATATTCTTAAGCTAGGTAAACAGAAAGAGGTTTTGAGATTCCCCACAAAAGACTTTTTACAGCTAAATATAGCACTTAAAAGGGGAATAAAAACCAATACACATTCATAAACGTGGAACAGCGTAACCAATAAAAGGAACACAGTAAAAACTTTTATGCTGGGAAATAAAAAAAATTTACGGATGGAAATTCATAAAAAAAACTACGCTTATACATGTGCAAATATTTGTACTGGATTCCTTTTGTATAGTTTTTAAGGGTTTCAATGGCAGTTTATTTTTCAGGTGCATGGGGACACTTAAGATATCTAAAAAATCACTTATGGTTCTTGTAATTTAGTTTTCCGGAAAAGATATAGAATTTTGATCCACGTGTTGGCGGGAGGAAGAATTCAAACTTTAGATTTTTAAAAGAACGTTTTCTGGAAATGTTTGATAGTATTATATATAGTCTTGTTCCTGTTTTGAATTTGAAAATTGTTTACTCTTCGAATTGCTAAATGTATAATACATAATTTTTCTGCTACATTAAAAACTCGGTTATAGTAAAATTACCATTAAATATTTTTTAGGAACAGGAATAAATTACAAAAGTTTCTATGTTTTTCTGTTGTGGTCTAAAATATGACAGTTATAGGCGGGATAGATGATTAAATTCGAAAAACAGAATTTTTGTCAATTTTTTGGAGTATTTATGTGTGTTAGCATTGATATCACTTTCGTCCAAAGCATACTGGTTATTACGTATGACTATCTAACACGAATTATTTTTAACTATCAAACAAGAAACAGGTATATATTTTTAAATCAAACATTGTTCTATTAACACAAAAAAAATTAAGATTTTAAATCTTATGCATTTCAAGATATAGAATGTCGAATGCGACATAATTTTTATACTTTTTTCGACTTTTAACTGTCGTATGACCCCTGAAATGGTTTCCCATACTATTTAACTGCACTTATATATTTTTGTCTATATATGTATGTATATATATATATATATATATATATATATATATATATATATATATATATATATATATATATATATATATATATATATATATATATATGCATATGTATATGTATGTATGTTTGTGTGTGTGTGTATATATGTCTGTATATTTATATATACATACATACATACCTGATATCATTTAACTATACCAGTTTACTGTATATTGACTTTATGGATGCATTTATAAATACCTGTTTCTGTTTAAGTATACTTAGAAGGCAAGCGTCTGAACTCTTGAATCAAGTATATCTATGAAAATTGAGTTTCCTTTAAAGGAAATATTCAAATGTTTTAATAAATTAAAAATTATGTTTTCAAAAATTGTTAAAATTCTGTTTTTACTTTGTTTTTGGGTTGGGAGAGTTATTTAAACATCTCATGCCTTCAAAGTAGAGAAAATGATGATTAATGCCCTAAAACTTTTATTTTGCGACCCTGGCAGTGATTTTTAGAACTGTAACTAGTTCCGACAAGAGACCCGAGTGAATTTGCGTCTGTTGTTTTCCAAATAATCATTTGAAACATGTTTTACAAAACAAACACGACTTAAGTCACCTTAACTGAGATGTATTAAGTGTCAAGAAAACTGACCCAAAATACTTAGAATTGAATAGAATTGTTTTCTGAGATTTGTGGTGATATTTGTTTGGTTTTAGAGTGCCCTTGAAGGTTCTGAAGTGTTCTATAGATTACTTATATAATAAAAGTACAGGATCCTATTCATGTCTTAGAACTTCCATGGAGGTTTTTTGAACTTTCTAAAAATTTAGAAATGAATTAATTGTAGATTTCTTTGAATGTAGATATGTTTGTGGATATTCTTTGCCCTCATCTTAAGCATTTTAACAAAACTTCAGATCAGCCATACTGAACCTTTTAATCTCTCGAGCCACATACTTGTTTGCTACGTTACGTTGGCATAACATACTACACTATACCTCATAATAACGTAAAAAATAAAACGCAAAACCGAAATGTATTCAAACGTTTATTTAAAAATGAGTGTGATTCTTTTTATGTTCACACAAACTTTTGACTTTATTTAGACATATCAAGTTTCTATATCAACTAAATGTATTCAAACGTTTATTTACAAATGAGTGTGATTCTTTTTGTGTTCAGGCAGACTTTTGACTATTTTTAGACAAATCAAATTCATGTGTAAACTAAATGTATTCAAACGTTTATTAAAAATGAGTGTGATTCTTTTTATATTCAGCCAAACTTTTGACTATATT
This sequence comes from Dolomedes plantarius, assembly GCA_907164885.2. Taxonomy (NCBI): domain Eukaryota; kingdom Metazoa; phylum Arthropoda; class Arachnida; order Araneae; family Dolomedidae; genus Dolomedes; species Dolomedes plantarius. The sequence goes on along the minus strand of OU015503.1, from coordinate 70,660,385 downwards.
TAGACAAATCAAGTTTATATGCCCAACTGTATTCAAACGTTTATTTAAAAATGAGTGGGATTCTTTTTATGTTCAGACAAACTTTTGACTATATTTAGACAAATCAAGTTTATATGCCCATCTAAATGTATTCAAACGTTTATTTAAAAATGAGTGTGATTCTTTTTATGTTCAGACAAACTTTTGAATCTTTTTAGACAAATCAAGTTTATATGTTCACCTAAATGTATTCAAACATTTATTTAAAAATGAGTGCGATTAGTTTTGTCTTCAGGAAAACTTTTCACTATTTTTATACAAATCAAGTTTATATAATAAACTAAATGTATTCAAACGTTTATTTAAAAATGAGTGTGGTTCCTTTTATGTTCAGACAAACTTTTGCTTATTTTTAGACAAATCGAGTTTATATTTGCTACATGCTTCTCTCAATACGCTACCAAAGTAAAAATTAGTAAGCCGATATCGAAATACGTTCATTGCTTATTTCATTTTCGAATTTGAAGATTCACAAACATACGTAGGTGCGAACAACGCGAGCATCAGCTTCATCATTTTAGTGTTTAGTACAGTTTATGTACCGTTTATGTACAATTTAGTGTTTTTTCAGGCAATCATTTCCAAAATTATGTTTACAGAGGCCCCTGCCTGATAATGAGTGTGAGTATTTCGGGACGTAGATAAATGATTGTTGTGTGAGTGTGTGTGTATTGTTGTGAATTTTTTAAAAATTGCATTTTGCTTCGTTAAAATGACTTCTATGGAAGAGCTCCTATAGCTATGTATTTGACATTGGAGACTATGGTAATCTAGCCAAATATGAGAGTTATCGCCAAATTGGCGATGGATTTGGTGGCTTATTTTTGTCACTAAATTTGACGATATTTCGCCACATTTGGCGATATTGCGCAAAATGTTAGCCAATTTGCCTACAAAACCTTTCTGGTAGCTTTTAGAAATATCTAGCTTACTGACTGATAGGGGGCGCTTTGGAAATCTATAAATATATCTGACATTGTCATTGGAGCTTAATTATTCCTAACATTCGCAATGAGATTATAGCTGAGTTTCACCGACTATGACTACTCCCACCGTGCTAACCGTAAACGCCCTCGGGCGTGTCTTCTTAAGAGCTAACACTGTCTCTTCTATCTTGCTTACTTATTCTTATTTTTATACTCCTCGCTCTGGTATTTTTAGCAACCCCCTAGAACTTTACTATAATCTCAATGCGAATAGCTTCCTCAGTTTTCTTAAATAACTGTGGCAACTCTGGCCCAGTGGATGCACGTGCGCCTTGTAATTTTTTCTCCCGGTTGAGATTCCCGGCGTTTGCTTTTATTTTACTAGTACTTATTTTAGTTGTATTATGTTTTTACTGATAAGGGCATATTTATGATATTTAATTACCTGATGAGCAAATTTACTTCTGATGCATAACGTTACAATTGGAGATAAAGTCCTACAGACCTTGGAGCTCCCACAAGTTGACATACCTGAACCTGAACCTGAACCTGGAGCTGAATTCAGTTCAATTTCCTATTGAGAATTGATTGTGTTGAAACTGTGATAATTGTATTGAAAATTCTGGTATCCTGACTTGTGTTGTTAGAATTTTTTGCTGCATAGAAGACAGTTGTTACGTCTTTTATGTTTGAATTTGTGTATACACCTGAAAAATTTGCGAAATAATACATTTTTTTTGTGTGGACTTTATGAAGAGCATTTATTCAATCCTACCGAACCCAGGAAAACGGAACCGTATATATATATATACCTGATATCATTTAAATATACATGTATATATTGACTTTATCTATATATTTACCAATACCTGTTTCTGTTTAAGTATACTTAGAACGGAAGCGTCTGAACTCTTTTAAAGTGATAATCCGAAGTGATTGTTTAAAATTAAACTCGAAATATAATTACTTTTAAAGAGGACTGCGTTCATGTGATAAGCTTTAAAATGTGCTCAAAATGTGCAATATAATTATCGGAAAAATTATCCTTTCAAACAATTATTCATTATACAAATGATAATTATAAATAATTAGTAATATCTTCATCGTAATAGAATAAAAAAAATGTCCACTACATATATAGTTATTTTTATTGTTTTTAAAAGTTAACAATTTGTAAATAACTACTACCGAGCAAGACATGTTCCTAATTATATCCGCATGGGTTAGTTAATGTTATAACCAGTCCCTTTTGTTTGAAAACATAAGTTTAGTACATTTAATATTACTTTTTAGAGCCTTTTAAATTCCCTCTTTTAGTCTTATTTATTAAATAACATACATTTTAATTCCTCGCTCATCTATCTAAGGCTTTTGTGCGTATTTTAAGTGCTTCGGTTTTTTTTTCTCCGTCATTTAAACTCTAAAAGCTTTGTGAATTGTGTACTTAAATGTACTACTCTGGGGTTAGGTTTGGGCATGTTAAATCCTCCTTACCTTGGAAAGCTATAGATAAAAAAAAAACTCTAGAATTGTTCAAGATGGAGTTCGCTACTGAACTTCTTGTAATCTCAATAGGTTTGCTTACCTTCCTTATGACTTCGTTAGGTAGTTTTTAGGTATGGAGTGTTTTTCTCGGCTTAGAGAATAAGTTAGTTAAAAGAACTCCGCTGTCTTTTGAGCCGAGAATGCTATCCAATGTCAGTCCACTATCTTACACAAAAGAGATTTCTTAAGTTTTTGAGGAATTACTGGCTGATTCTGTTAGGAAGAAATCTGTGAGTTTTGTATTCTGAAAATTAAATTTTTATTTTAAATTTCAGAAATTTGTCATTATGTAATTCCCTAAATATAATACCTTCTAACCCATTAGAGAATTTAATAATGCCATAAAAAGATATGATACTATATACTGATTCTTCGTTTTTTATTTTGTATGAAAGAAAACTTTTTCGCGTATTTTTACGACAAAGAGTACGATGGCCACTTAAAGACAAAGTCTGCTTACGACGAAGTTTTGAAGGAAAATCTTCTGATTGTATCTACAATATCTAAACCAGTTTTGACTTTTAGACCTACGGTTGTTTTCTGCTACACGAGGGCTAACTAAACCGCAAACTACTGATTAACCCCCTTCCTTCTCGCTCCCGCACAAAATTACCGGGTGAGGTTTCGACCTCTATTTCTCATACCCGTGATATTTCCTGGCTGGAGTGTTCAAAAGTAGCACCTATAAAAGATTAAAAACAATCCATTTCATTTACCCTGAAATTTTTTAATTTCTTATTTTACATACCAGATGGTAGCACCAGTCTATTTATGATGAAATTGGGGATGGTTTTTTTTCCAAATTAGATGTGACAGATAAATAAATAAATGGAATCCTCCAGAAAAAATAGGGACTTTTATTACTGTTTTCTTGAAAATTTTGCTATCGTTAAGAGATTAAAACCGATTACAAATGGCTAGAGTGGTCCATAACAAGAATGGGACTCGAACCCGCAGACTCTGATACCGAAAGACAGTGCCCTAGACGTTCTGCCACCGGCCGGGGGACGATGCAATGTACCTCAAATGTAAATATTCAGTTTAATATCTGTAATGTATCTCAAAACTCGATATAAAATTTCAACTCAGTATCTAAAAAATTTGCTATAAAAGCCTAATGATCAGCTGTGATAAAGGATTGACATAGAAGCGCGTAACATAGAAATGTGTTCTTACTATTTTGTTTTGTTCTTATCTGCAGGTATACAGGCATTGTAATGGCTTCGAGATTCCTCGCTAACGACTTTGACGTTCCTCGGGTGGATTCCAAGATAGCGCAACCCCCTTTTGTATCTACAGTGTTTCATCAACGCCGACAAGGTGACTTCACAGCATAGAGGTACAAAGGCCTGGGAGAGGTACTCCATTGATTATTTCTGCAAAGGATCTTCCCTTTGGAAACTCCATCTTTTTGGACAATGCATTTCAGATGACAATGCCTGCTGCAGACCGACCGGAGCCGAGGGACCTCTTGGGCGGCAAACTGTAAAGAACGGGGCGTATTCGACACCATTCCCCGGAAGAAGCGAACGAAAGATATACTCGACACGAGAGTGATAGTTAGGAGTCGTCCATTATTTTTATAGGTGATAGATGACCTTGAAAGAGGGTCCCCGGGGCGGACGCGTGGCTTGCTGGAATCCTGAGAAGTCAGACATCGTGATGTTCCGAACTCATTTTATTTTGTAACTTAAATATTACTTTGTGCATAGTTGTACTATAGCCTCATGTTAATCTAGAATGTATAGCCTAATAGCCTTATGTTAATCTAGAATGATAATACAGTCGAACCCAGTTATGACGAACTTCAAGGGACCAGTTGTTTTGTTCTCTATATCCGAACCATTAAGAAAAATGTTAGAGTTCACAAAATGTATAACTCATTACTTGCTTTGTATATTCAATAATGATGTATTGAAAGAATGATAAAATCTATTGAAAATGATCGTTAACACTTTGAGGGGCACCATTTGCACAATGCAAACGCCTAAATATAGTCTTTTTTTTCACTTTCGTTCAATGTTTTTCAGTTAAATGAGCAGAAAAATATGGCTAGTACTGCCATCTGTTATCAGTTTAAAGAAGTTAAAACATTTTGCAATCTTTAAATCGTAAATTTTTCAAGATTCTTTAGGTTAAAAAAATAAGGAAAAATTCTGCACCGTGGAAACGGTGAAGGTTGTTGCCCTTGAAATGGTTAAGGAATTAAATTGACTAAAATCGATTATATTAAGCTGACACAGTACTAATTAAATTAACTAAAGATGAAGACAAATGGAAATATTTACCTTCAATTGTTCCTGACTGTTTTGATACAGAAATAACCGGTAATCTTCTGCCGACATGATGCCGATTTCAAAAACATTTTATGAATTTCTTTGTCTAATACATCAAATGCCTCCAACACTCCTTCTTCCACTGTTTGTGTAAACTAGAACTTATTAATTACACTCATCGCTGCTGTAGCATCTGAGATGGTGGAACTTTCGTCATTTATGTACTCCTCTTCATCTTCACCAGAAGCAGAATCTTCGATTTCGGAATGATTCATTTTAATTTCTTCCACAATATCTTCATCAGTCAGATTTTCACATGTAATGACTTCATCATCACATGTTTCGAACAATTGCAAGCCACAATCTGATAATGATGAAATTTTATGCTTTTCTATCCACATCGCGATAGGTAAATCTTCATCATCTTCTTCTTCAACATTCGTTGCTTCTCCAACATTCGTTGTATCTTCAACATTCTTAAAAAGTTTAAAAATTAAAAAAAAATTCAGTTGTAGACTGAAAAAATGTTCGTTATAGCCGATTCTTAAGATTTCGGAGATTCGCTATAAAAAGATAAATTAGCATTAATTACAATAGGAAAACGGCGGGACCAAAATTTTCGTTCGTTATATCCAAGAGTTCGTTATATACCAGGTTCGCTATAACGGGGTTCGACTGTAAAAGCATTAACAATCTTAAAGGCTGTCATGCTAATTATTGGGGGTAATGTCCTTACTCCATGTTCTTTATAGAACACCATTATCCTTTTCCTTACGGGATGGGACAACATGTATCCCAAGAATACGGGCTCAAGAACATATATATATATATATATATATATATATATATATATATATATATATATATATATATATATATATATATATATATATATATATATGTGTGTGTGTGTGTGTGTGTGTGTATATATATATATATATATATATATATATATTCATATATAACCCCCTTAGTTGCAAAGTTCTTACAAAGGGGGTATGAAATTTCCCGTTCTAAAGAGGGAATCGGAAAAATGGGCCCCGTAAGCTAAAGGTTATGCGTTTATAGCCCAAACAAAATGGCCCAGTGAAAAGTCTTGTGTATATAGCCTGCGGTGAACATTTTTTCGGAACATATGCAAGGGTTCAGAGGGCTGAAAGGGTTGAACACGGAATGCCAGCAACCAAATTTAAAGAGGAAGCTTTAATACTTAATTCACCGCTGTCATGAAGTGCATGTATGTCTTTCCTGTCCAAGATCTTAATGAGCTATCAGCTTGTTAAAAAGAAAGATGTTTCATTCAACCGTCTCTTCTCAGGGATCGTGAAGTTAAAAGCTGCACGAAATTTTTATCTGAAAGCCCTTTCTTGGGACAAAATGTTTGACTTCTGAAGGCGAAGAAAAAACATAAACTGGACTTTTTTTAGAGTGGAAAGACAAAACCTTTCAAATAAAATGGACTACAAATTTTTATGTCCGGGGAGATGAAAAAGAAGAAAGAAGATGACGGTAGAATGCAGAGGTATCTCGCTTATATACAAGTATCGGGAAAAAAAAAATTTGGTTGCAAAATAATGCCGAATGTTTATAAGAATTTGAAAGAAATTTTATTCGTCACAAAAGATAACAGGATTTGTACATTTGGAGAGAACTTTAATACTTGAAATACGATTTATTTCCGTTATGGAAAGAAAATAGATGCATTATATATATCGAGGATTATTGCTGGAAATTCTATCCAAATACATATCTTTAGCTCGATTATTCGATGTTTAATGTTATTCTTAAAACCTATTTTTATCTCTGTAAATAAATATATTTTTAAAAATCGATTCATGACGGAAATGTATCTGTTGCCAATGAGTATTTCACTGTAATTGTTTCCGTATAATAGATATTTATATTTAAGAAACATTAATTTATATATACAGTAATTTATATATTTCTATCAAAAACATTTCTGCTCAAAAACATGTTTCATTGAAAATCCCATAAGGTACATTGAAAGAAATTTTCAAATGCATCCGAATAAGGTAATAACAGTTGGTTGTATCCCTTTTCGGGTGAAAAATTGTACATCTTCATAAGCAGTCATTCAATGTACTGACAACGTACACACTTGTGGCTCCATCTAGTACGATTTTACAGTAGTTTGATGAATTATCAAATGGTTTATTGGACAACTAACCGGGCTTCGCCTAGCTCAGCTCAAGCCATCCGTGTAACATATTTATGTACTTCGGGCCCCACTAACGAAAAAAACGCCTACAAATGTATTAAATTCAAGTGAATAAATTCCTTTCAATTTTCATTCCCGTCGCTGCCGACAGATGGCAGCACCACTGAACCAGATGATTTGGATTCTCAGCAGTGAGTGATTTTAGAATGAAAATATCTCTAAAACTATTGAATTAACAGAATAAGTGTACGCAGAAAAAATTATCAGTTTTCGAAGCTCTTTCCAAATATGTAACATTTATGCACTTTCATGAGAAAAAAAATTACACCGTTTCCTGTATATTTGTCGGCCACTTTTTTTTCGAGGATTGGCCCGCCCGGATGAGTTACGGTCATGTGATCTCTCGACTTCCACTTGTCTCTTTATTAGTATAGATTGCTTGGGTTTTCAGCGTATTCAAATGTTTAATGCCGTCGCGTATGCGTTCTTAATCGAAATAAATATGTTCAGATTAAGTAGTTTTAACACATTTTATTGCAATACTGATGATATATTTATTTTGTTGCCTTTGCCAAAATAACTGTTTTTAGGAAAAGGCAGAAAAAACGTGGGAAGTTTAATGATAAAATGTTTACGTTAAAACTATTTTCTAAAAGCATTCCCTCTTAACTTTGTGAGGCTGTAATTTAGAGGTGTATATTCGCTAATGAGTTGCATTCTTGTTGTTAATCTTTTAACAATCAAAATATATAAATTATTATTGCAGTTTTTTTTCCACAAACGCTTTTATTTAATTTAATTCTTTCCAAATAACAGGCAAACCAAATAAAGTAAATCAGCGTTGCCATGGTAATATGTGAAGAGTTGCATGTTGTGAAGCCGAGAATTACGACGCCAAAATGGGAAGCCGTATCGGAACAAGTGGTAACAAATTAGCGAATAGTTAAGCCTGTCAAAAAGGTGAAACATGAAATGCGTTGTGTATTAATTTAAGTTACAGAATTAACTTCAAGTAACTAAACGACATGAAGGATAACCCAGATAGGTTGTCTCAGGTAACATGGATTAAGTAGAGTAGCTACTTTAGGTTAACAGCACTTAGCTTAGCAAGAAAATACTTAACCCTACATATAGCCTGACCCACGTGCTAAGCATATTACAATACTCAAATTATTCATACCAAGGAAACAATATCTACTACAGTAAATTAAATTACAGACAAGGGGTTTAAGGAGCAAATAAGAAGTTTATTTTAACTAAACATAATGAAAAAAAAAGGGAATACTTAATTGTATACAGTCAAGCCATGCCATGCCATGCCCCTCGCTCCATACTCAACACACGCTCCCCAAAGTTCACCAACCTCCTACACGTCCAAGGGCTGTCTCCCGCTACTTTTCGAAGCTAGCCTGACATGCCAAGCTGTACTTCGCGCCTGCGCAATACAGGCTCAATACACCAGATTTGGCGTGCATCGCCTTTTTTGGCAATAAATCATTTTTCTTTTCTGCCAATGTATGGCAGTTATGAGAGACAGTTATAAAGACCTGAATATTAATGGATATACTCCATGAGTCTTTATAACACTCTCCCCCTTCACCAAGTGAAGAAAAAAAACACATGAGGGAAAATTTCCCAAAGAGAGTTGAGTTCAATGTGCTAGGAGTGGGAGTTGGCAGGCTTACAAAAAGTTACATTGAAGATCCTTTGGAAAAAAGTGATTACACCAGTGCATTACAATGTATTACATTGAAGACCCTAGATGAGGGAAAAATATCATTACTGCTCATATTGAGTCTAGTTTACACTGGTATACATTGGAGATCCTAAATGAGGAAAAAAATTTGCTCCTAATTTTGATTATATGACCATAACATTATACAGGGTATGTACATTGTATAAAAGAACATTAAACACTTCACGTCGGCTGGCCAGCCATTGAAAACACAGAAAAAAAACAACCCTGTAAAAATTCACTTAGAAAAATTAAAGTTACATTGAAAAGCGATTAATGTCAATTGCAAAAACTATGTGTCCTAGATAGACAAAGTGTCATGGATAGACAAAGTGGAAGCACTAATAACAGTCAACACTGTGACAGAGAGCATGGTGTCATACACAAGAGTGTCATTACTATGAGAAAAGTTTCAAGACACCTTGGATGAAGAAAATAACTTGTAACACAGTGTATCACACTGTACCATGCATATTACAAACAGTAAAAACAAATGTGCATAAAAACTTAAAAAAACAAGTGCAAAAAAATTGTGTTGGGATATACATTATGGTGAGTATATACCCTAAAATCATAAATTGTAGGACACTATAATAACATTATTCACAAGCAAATATACAATATAACACAAAAATACATGATTATATACAAGAAACAGTTGATGCATTACCCACTTCACAAAGCTAACAGGTGAGTTGATTCAATATGGAAACTTATAAAAATTTCACCTATATGCAGCAGGTGATGTACAACTGCAGGGGATAGTGACCATGTTGAGGTCGAGAACCTTCAAACCTGTATACAGTACATAACAGGCTTCAATACTTTTCTGGAAAGCTGGTCACCCATAAAAAATACACAAAAGAATAAGTTAATGCAATACATATATTTACAAAAATGTGAGGACTTATTCCTGAGAAATGGATAAAAAAATTGCCTTGTGCAATAAAAAACTTGGCTTCATTTCTCAAAGACAAAATCGAGAATCTTTTGGATGATTAAAATATCATAGGTTGCTCATAAGGTACAAAAAAAACATTCAAGGAAACTCACAAATAAAAAAGGAAGACTGATAGATGATATCAGATGATGTTTCCTGCAATTCAGGCAAAGTGTGAAACAAAACTTAATATTAACTATTGCTATGTTACTTACAATGGCATATGGGAGAACCAAATGATTTTAATTGCATATTATTATATTTTGTATCAACAAAGTGGTTAAATTAGCATTTTACTTTTTTTACTATTGGTAGACTCAATAACAACAGAACTTTAGAATTAAGAGTGAATACTATTATAAGCTTATAGAGGTTAAAGAACAAGGTTGTGCATAATTAACAGATATATTATGAATGGAGTAACTTCACAGATATTAAAAACTTTAAAAAGATACAGAGGTATACCATATGCAGCAAGAGTCCTAGTCCATACAGGAAGACAGGCAGAAGAAGAGATGGACGTGCCAATCGCTGGTTTGTCCATCAACTGGAGAAGACGTGCGCGCAAACATCTTTCCCAGAACTCTATTTCCTCGGCCTGAGGTTGTAGGGGCAGGGCTTCTTCACTGCAGTAGGAAATTCTGGCATCTTGGGGTCTGTTGTTTCTGGCGGTGGAGGACTGGCATGGGAGAGACCAACTGGATCCTGGATTTCAGTCGATTCTATCTGGAGCTGAGGAGTTTCAAGAAGCATTGATGGCTGGTGGAATGACAACTGCTCGTCTGCTAGACTTGCTTCTGGGACCTGGAACTCATCATCTGGAGCAGGAGGAAACAGTTCTCCATCAGGAAAGTACCCCTCAGTAGCATCCATGGAATGGTCATCCTCTGGAACCCTTGAAAGACTGGAGTCCAGCACAGGATCTGAAGGATTGGACACTGGAACAGGCATCTGGGCAACTGGATGAAGAGAACTAGGGCACACAGAATCATTAGTAGTGGGAGATGGATTCGTCCGCTTCTCTAATAAATGCCCTTTACGAGCTGGGGCCTTTATCAGCCTGTTCACATGGATGAGCGAAGCCTGTGATATTCTATCTTCCAGTGGTCGAATGACCACAGTCACATTTGAGCGGAATTTCTCAATGGCGAATGGTCCCTTGAGAAATTGGTTGAAGTGAGTTTTATATTTTACATACACAATGTCACCCTCCTTTAGCCTTGTGTCTCTTCTTGCTCTATTGAGCTTCCTGTGAGAGTTTGCTTGACTTAGGGATGTATTGCTGAAGCACAGTGACCAAATGGCTTTAGTTTGTGCCATAATATTATCAATGAGGGACCCTTTGTCAAGATGAGGAAAGTCATCGAAGAATCTCTCCGAATCAGTTAAGAGGGCTAAAGCTCTTCCAAAATGGACGACAGCAGGGGAGTGACCTGTCGTAGAGTGGATGGTAGAGTTGTATAGTGAGGCATGTATTAGGATGGCTGTGTCAAATGGTACACCTTGGGCTTGCAAAGTTGAGATCGACGACTTGATAGAGGCATTAATCCTTTCAGAGACTCCATTTGCCTCAGGATGGCCAGGTGATGAGTGTGCCAATCTGATTCCAGCCATATCCAATAGCCTTTTGAATACCACAGAGGTAAATTGTGGGCCAAGATCAGTAAGAATATGGCTTGGTCTGCCAAACATGGCAATGTACCTAAATATAGCCTTGGTTACTCTGTCAGCTGTGGTTGACGGCATGTCCTCTAGGACCAAAAAGCGACTGAAGTGGTCAATTATGGTGAGGACCGAGTGACCATTACGGAAGGGACCAACAAGATCCAGTGATACAAGTTGGCCTGGTGCAGTAGGAAGTGGCGCAGACTGGACTGGAGCAACCGCCACTCTTCTTTTTTTGTGAAGAATGCATTCTTTACATGAGGCAACATAATTTGCACAATCCATGTATGCCCCTCGCCACCAATACCTTTTGGCGAGAGCCTCGTATGTCTTCTTCAACCCAAAGTGGGACAAATGGGCCAAGCGAAGTGCCTTTGGCCTGAGAGCTGACGGTAACACAATGTACTCTTCTCTCGACAATCCCGTCTTTCCTGCGTAAAACAACAGGTTTGACTCTGGGTGAACAAAAAAGTTCTTGGGCACATCCTTCGCCCTGTTGATTAACTTGTTGAAAATTTCTGAGAGTTCCTCATCCCTGAGCAGTTCCTTCAAGATTGTTGCTGAAGAGATTTAATTCTCTGGGTCAGCAACTTCTGACGTTATGATGGTGAATATCTTTTGTAGCTGCTTTGCAGCTTCACACTTAGAGATTGAACTGTGTGTGTTTACATCCTGAGGAGTGGTGGAGGAGTGGGAGGAGGCAGCAAAGGGAGGCAAATTAGGTTTAATATGAACATTACTATTGTGGGTCAGAGCAGAAGTACAATTAATTACCTTAGCATGGGTATTATCAGGTACAGAAAAATATGAGTTAGAGCAAGAACTAGGCTTTACAACATGAGTAGAAATACAAGTGTTATTGCTATTGACATTATTTATAGCATTTACATGAGATACCTTATGAGGTGAATTATCTACCTCTATAGAATCACTATTACCATACAACACATTACTATTATTATTATTAAGTACTTTATCATACTGAGCAGGTTCCTCAGAATCCAAAGTAACTACAGGTAAAATTTGATTTGAATTAACTAAATTAGCATTGGTATTAAGGTCTTGGGTTATAACATTAGGTGTACGAGAAAAATAATCTGGTAACACATTAGAAGTTCCACTGACATGAATAAATTTAAAAGAATACTCAGATAGAGACATTAACCATCTTGTGGTGATGGATGCAGGAGAAGTTGTTTTCTTATAGTGCATAAGAGGTTTACTATCTGATTACACAAAAAATTCTCTATTATACAAGTACTGTTTGAAGGATTGCACACCTTTTGCTATAGCCATGAGTTCTAATTTGAGAGCAGGATAATTCCTCTCAGCTTTATTTAATGATTTACTAAAGTAAGAGACAGGTAATAGCTGACCATCAAAGTCTTGTAATAGCACTGCAGAAATTGCTTCTTTGGAAGCATCAGTATTAACATAAAAAGTGTTGTCAAAATTAGGTTGCCTGATAAAAGGCGAAGAAAAGAAAATCTTTTGTAGTGACTGGAATGCATTAGAAGCTTCATCAGTCCAATTAAAAGGTACAGACATAGAAGTCATTGAAACCAGAGAAGCAACCAAATTAGAAAAACGTGGAATTAAATGTCTATAATAATTACAAACACCTAGGAAACGTTTCAACTGTTTTTTAGTTTTTGGAGTTGGAAATGAAGTCACCTTTATGATGTTAGAAGAAATTGGACTTATAGTGTTCTGCGACACTTTAAAACCTAGGTAATCTACTTCAGTTTGATGGAATGAACACTTTGGAGGATACGCAGTAATATTATTTTTAGTAAAAACAGAAAGCAGAGCTTTTAATTTCTGACAAGACTCTTGAAAGGAATTCGCACAGATGACAATGTCATCTTGATAAGCAAAGATACCCAACTCATTGGTTTCCTCAATGAGAGTATCGACTAGAGCTTGGAAAAAGGATGCTGCACTACGCAGTCCAAAAACTAAACGTTTATATTTAAACTGACCCCACATGGAAGTGAAACTCAGGCGGTCTTGAAATTTTTCAGGTAAGTCAATTTGATGGTAAGCACTTTTTAAGTCCAAGGTGGTGAAATAGCGATATTGAGCTATATTAGAAATTATGTCATTAATCTTAGGTAAAGGATAAGATGAATTCTTAATTATCTGATTAATGAGACGTAGATCCAAAGCAAGTCTGAACTTTTGTGGAGCAGAAGAGTTTAATTGCTTCTTTTTAACAAGCAATATTGGGCAAGCCCAATCAGAGATTGTTCTCTCAATGATACCTGCCTCCACAAGTTCATCAATTTGCTTTTTAGTCTCAGCTTGCAAAGACTGAGGAATGGGAAATGGAAGAGTCTTAAGAGGGAAGTCATGATCAAAATTCAAATTTGGAATCACACGATCAGTGTGTCCTACAGACTTAGACGACGAAGAAAAAGCTGTGGCATAATTGCTCAACAGTTGTGACATTTGAGAAATTTCTCCAGGATTCAAATGGGAAAGCTTAAAGTCATTAAGATTAAATTCTGACTTTCTTAAATTTAATATTTCAGGAGATGCAGTAATAAAATTTACAGATTCATTGACTGAGGTAGTTCGAGCATGGGAAACAGACAACTGCTCATCTAAAGAAGACACATGACCCAACACAGCATTTTTGTTTACATGAACTGGCTTATTGGACAAATTTTCAATTAAAATAAATGATTTAATCACTTTAGAGGATTGTTGAGTAGCAGGAGTTGAACTATTATCACTTACAGAATCTGGTTGCTCATCAACAGATATATTATTTGCAATAATGGATGGATGAACTAACAGATTTGGATTTTTAACAACAGGTTCAAAGAATAAATCAGAATTTGCATTGATTATTGGAGCACTGATTTTAATAAAAGAAGAAGAATTTGGTTTGATTATAGTTTTAGACACAAGAGTAGCATTCTGAGCATTTACAACAACATGAGAATGTACACCTTGATTTTCAGAATCAATAAAAGGAATGACCATATCATCAAATGTGATGGAAGCTTGCGAATTTGATATATCCACATGAAATTTAGTAAGAAAATCATAACCAATTATGGCAGAAAAAGACTTATCATTCAAATTTGTAACAAAAAAAGGATGTTTGAAGAATTTCTTCTCAAGTTTGAAAGATAAATTGATACATGAAGAGAAATTGACAGAAGAGTTGATGGTTGATATAGACACCTGTCTAGAAATGTTTTTATAATTAAGAGATTGTTTGTTCATGTGGAAAAATGACTGGTCGAGTAAAGAGATAGAAGAACCTGTGTCAATTAATCCAATAATAGTTGTTTGAGGAAATTTTATATTAACCATAGGTAATTTAGCAGAAGTTTGAGCACTACATATCCTTTCGATGACAATTTTGCTATTAGCCTGCAATACATTATCATTAACAGGGATCTCACACTGAGTAGCAGTGGAGTTCATAATTTTGATAGCAGCAGAAGTTTGACAACCAACAGAAGAAAAACTTTGTTGAACATTATTATTACACTGCACATTAAGATTATCAGTACCTCTACTATTTACAGAAAAATTTGAGCACTGTTGTACCAAATCACTATGATTGACATAATTTGGAATATAAAGGTCATAATTAGGACTATTAACATTGGCTGATGAGGAATACTGGAGAGACGAAGGTACATCAGCATTAGATTGTCTCACTGCAGGGTTAGAAGAATCATAAACAAAGGAAGAGGCCTCAGGATTTAGATTCGAGTTCCTCACAGTGTGTGAGTTCTGCCTAGTAGAGTTATTTAACTGCCTGCTTATATTATGTGGACCAGAAGATGATTGCTCCCTACGAAAATCTTTTTGAAACTTATAGCATTTTGCAAAAGTGTGACCTGTCTTATAGCAATATTGACAGATAGCCTTTGAAACCTTCTGTCTGGACTCATTTGAAGAACAAGGTGTTTGCTTATATTCATTGCATTCAGTGTCACTTGACAAAGTCGAGGATGATTGAATAGCATTTATTTGGTTCTTAGTCATATTCAGTGAATTGAGCTGTTCTTTGATAACCTGAATTTCAGCGAGCAGCTCTTGCAACTGCAAAGCACTACCCACAGACTGGGCTGAAGTGCTGTAAGATTCTAATTGCTGCAAAGTATCAGCTCTATCAACTGCAGCCTGGAAACATTTTATGTTTTCACTTAATAGTTGCACCTTAATACTCTGAGGGACAGCCTTAATCAACTCGACAAATTTAATCTCATTAAGGGCATCAGGATTCTTAACAGAGGGATGTAATTTTGAAACCTGAACTGAAATTCTGTGAGCAAGATTTCTAATTGACTCTGCAGGTAGAAGAGTTATGGTGTTCTGAGGGTGCAATAAGGCAGTGTTTACAGAATGATTAGGATCAAAGAAGGATTTCAACCCTTGCAACAAAAATTCATGATCTTCTGTGTCCAACAACTCAGAAGTACTTATGACATATTTTAGAGCAGGCCCTACCAATTTCGACCTGATAAATATAGATGTTTCAGCACCTGACCAATTATTTACTCTCGCTAAGTTCCTGACTTGCTTAGAGAAAAATGACAATAATTCTCCATCACCTTCAAAAGGTTGAATGGTTACATTGAATCTATTGTCTACCTCGTTAGCCATATCCAAGAAAGCAAAAAGTAAAAGAACTGGACTAAAATTTTCTCAGAGTTTACACAAAAGATAACATAACTTGAGTTTTACACATTCAACGTGTAAACAAAAAATTTGCTGAATGCAGTGAACCATAAAATGCAAGATAAGAATTCCATTGGAGATAACGTGAACCAGCAAATGACACAATGTAACGAATTATGAATATAATTTAGAAAAGAGGTATATTAAAGGTTATGCATACACAAAATGGGATACTATTCAATAATACACTTTTCAAATATTATGCTTGAGTTCACCATAGCTTAATTAGCATTAAAAAATTTCAGCATAAATGTCAACTATCAGTCAGAAATATTATATGAACTCATAGATATGATAGGTTGCATGAATGACACAAAATTAGCACTTTATATTAAATGAATTTATATCAATAATGAAGTTTAAATCAATAATTGTAATTCAAAAAGCAATAAAATATATCCTTTACACATAAAAATCAATCAATATAACACAAATTCCAATCTTAAATAATATTCAATGTTAAATACTCAGATACTCATAAAATCACTGTATAATTAAATAATTGCACATAACCAACACATAGCTTCGTTCATGCTCTATTATAAAAAAAATGCATCATGTGGTACAGAAATAGCAAACTGAATGAAATTTTAGCATTATTAAGATACATATATATTACTTATTAATAAAGAGAACAACATTATAAGGGGGAATAGTAAGCAGATGCATTTTTTCATTACTCACATAGGTTAAAGAATTAAAAAAAAAAGGTTACCGCTAAATGACACAAAAACCCTTAAATATTAACTTTAAGGACTGGTCAACCGGCACCAAATGTTGTGAAGCCGAGAATTACGACGCCAAAATGGGAAGCCGTATCGGAACAAGTGGTAACAAATTAGCGAATAGTTAAGCCAGTCAAAAAGGTGAAACATGAAATGCGTTGTGTATTAATTTAAGTTACAGAATTAACTTCAAGTAACTAAACGACATGAAGGATAACCCAGATAGGTTGTCTCAGGTAACATGGATTAAGTAGAGTAGCTACTTTAGGTTAACAGCACTTAGCTTAGCAAGAAAATACTTAACCCTACATATAGCCTGACCCACGTGCTAAGCATATTACAATACTCAAATTATTCATACCAAGGAAACAATATCTACTACAGTAAATTAAATTACAGACAAGGGGTTTAAGGAGCAAATAAGAAGTTTATTTTAACTAAACATAATGAAAAAAAAAGGGAATACTTAATTGTATACAGTCAAGCCATGCCATGCCATGCCCCTCGCTCCATACTCAACACACGCTCCCCAAAGTTCACCAACCTCCTACACGTCCAAGGGCTGTCTCCCGCTACTTTTCGAAGCTAGCCTGACATGCCAAGCTGTACTTCGCGCCTGCGCAATACAGGCTCAATACACCAGATTTGGCGTGCATCGCCTTTTTTGGCAATAAATCATTTTTCTTTTCTGCCAATGTATGGCAGTTATGAGAGACAGTTATAAAGACCTGAATATTAATGGATATACTCCATGAGTCTTTATAACATTGCATATAGAATACTTTTAAACCAAAAATGTTATGAAAATATCAGCAGCATCCTTCCTTCTATCTCTATATATAAAACAGTTCCTTGAGTGACTTACAGACAGATAACGCACAGACCAAGCCGCTGGACGTAAATGGCTGAAATTTTGCATGGTAATTCTTCATATAGTGTAGGGGTGCACTAAAAAATATTTCTGCTAAATTCTTCTTAGTTTTTTTAAAATAAATTTTTAAGCTGTTTTAGAAACTTTTTTAAATTTTGCATTTAAAATAATAATTTGGGGATTTTAAAATTTATATCACGACAAAGATCATAAAAATTTATTTAAAATGGAATCTTTTTCTAATCTTTACCTCCATTTTCTGATTTTTGGTGAATTTTTAAAGATTAATTTTTGTGATTTAATTTATTAAATGCTAATCATGCATTTTCTTTACTTTTTGTGATACTTTAAATTAATTTTGCATCACGTAACAACGAAATGAATTGACAAAAAAATATTGAAATACTTTAAAAGATAAAATTAACCACTAGACTAATTAAGATGGAAGTTTTTAAAGAATTTAATTTAAATTGGTATGTTTTATGGATATTAAATATAGAAATTAATTGTATACATTGACCGTTGTATTTATTATAAATAAATAAATAAATAAATAAATATATATATATATATATATATATATATATAATATATATATATATATATATATATATATATATATATATATATATATATATATATATATAATATATATATATATATATATACATATATATATATATATATATATATATATATATATATATATATATATATAATATATATATATATATATATATATATATATACATATATATATATATATATATATATATATATATATATATATATATATTTGACATTAATTGTATACATTGACCGTTGTACTCTGAATACAACTTTGGATGTACTTTGAATGTACTCTGTAGCGAAGCACGTGTATTCAGCTAGCCGATAATGAAAGCATTATTTACAGAAATTCAAATCAGCTGCAAGAATTGATAACTAGACAAATTTATTAAGTTATCTACCACTGTCTAGTGTAGAAAAAAAGAGATAAAGGTTTATGTGTTGCTGCTGTAGTTTCCGTTTTTCAGCCAAATGGCGCTCGGTATTTTTTCTAAATTCAATATTTGAATTTAGAATTTAGTTTAGAGGTTGAGGCAGTAGTTATACCACTTTTTCTTGCCTTCGGATGTTGAAGCATGGTTTTGCAATATCCACTAAAGAAAAAGAAACTTTGAAGTCTTAGCAAATCACATTTAGTAACATAAATTTATTTTCAGCTTTGAAGTTGTTCCGACACTATTTTATAATGTAATAATCAGTAATATAATTCCTGTTTAGAATAAATTACAGGATTTACTGAGGGCTTTTGGAGTTGCTTGTTTTCGAGATCTCACGGGGCACGTTTACTTACAGAATCACCTATGCCTCTTAGACATAATTGAAATCTACCCCAGCTACTTTCCTCGTATCTTAGTGTCGTGAAATATAGAAATACTCTAGATGGCGTTTTATCTTTTCGTCTGTTTTGCGACTTTATTGGGCTTCCAGACAGATTTATGGCGAAAAAGTTGAAGTCTGGCACAGGTTAAAAAAAGAAAAAAAAACTTCATGTCTAAAAATCATTATTGCCACCAGGTGATATTGTTGTCACTTTGATAGATATGCTTTTCTGCCTCTTTTAAGTTCGCCAAAATATGCAACAAAAGTAGTAATATAGCATTAGTCTTGACAATTTTTTTTCCTTTCCAATGCTGAGGCACTTTGTCGGATAGACATTCGCCTGCTGTTATTCACTGCAGTTTTTGCTGACCATTTTATTATGGGAGTGCCATGTAGGGGGACCAGCATTGCTCCCTATGAAGGGACGACACGAACGGAAGTATTTTAGTGGCACGCGCCGGTATTCGATCAGAGCACCCTCACCAACCGAAAGCCAGCGCGCTTACCACAGGGCCTTCGCTGCCCAGTCTTGACAAAGTTTGAACGAGAAACAAAAAAAAAATTAAATTTAATTAATAAAACTTCGGTATGTATTTAAAATCTCGAACAGCGTTTATATGCTTTTTTTAACTGTATGTACTTGGTACGAAGGAAAATATTCAACTATCATACGATACTACACTCTGCTCATGATCGTAGGATGGAAAGATATTTTCTTGTAAAGTTAACCTGTTATAAACAGAAATGAAGTCTCAATGAAAATAACGTATTCTTTGAAGATGATATTTTCTTGCAAATTTACATGATATAAACAGAAATGAAGCCTCATCGAAAATATTTTATCTGTGAAGAGATTATTTTCTTGCAAATTTAGTATCATATTAACAGAATGAAGCTACAGTGGAAATATTTTTCTCATTGTAGAGATTATTTTCTTGCAAAGTTACCCATATATAAACAGAAATGACGCCTGAATGAAAATATTGTATTCTTTGAAGAGATTATTTTCTTGCAAAGTTAGCATGATATAAACAGAAATGAATCCTTAAAGAATTTTTTTTCTTTGAAGATATAATTTTCTTGCAAATTGACATGAAATAAACAGAAATGAAGCCTCATCGAAAATATTTTATCCCTGAATAGATTATTTTCATGCAAAGTTAGCATGCTATAAATAGAAATAGAATAATAGAAAAAAGCCTCAATTAAATATTTTATTTTTTGAACAGACTATTTTCTTGCAAAGTTAGCATGATATAAACAGAAATGAAGCCTCAATGAAAATATTGTATTCTTTGAAGAAATTATTTTCTTGCAAATTTAGTATCATATTAACAGAATGAAGCTTCAATGAAAATATTTTTCTCTCTGAAGAGATTATGTTCTTGCAAAGTTACCCATATATAAACAGAAATGAAGTCTCAATGAGAATACTGAATTCTTTGAAGAGATTATTTTCTTGCAAAGTTAGCATGATATAAACAGAAATGAATCCTTAAAGAAAAAATTTTGTTCTTTGAAGATAGTATTTTCTTGCAAATTTACATGATATAAACAGAAATGAAGCCTCATCGAAAATATTTTATCCTTTAATTATTTTCTTGAAGAATTATTTTCTTGCAAAGTTAGCATGGTATAAATAGAAATGAAGCCTCAATGAAATATTTTATTTTTTGAACAGACTATTTTCTTGCAAAGTTAGCATGATATAAACAGAAATGAAGCCTCAATGAAATATTTTTTACTTTTTGAAGACATTATTTTCTTACAAAGTTAGCATGATATAAACAGAAATGAACCCTTAACGAAAATATTTTATTCTTTGAAGATAATATTTTCTTGCAAAGTTAGCATGATATAATCAGAAATTAAGGCCTCGTCAAAAATATTTTACCTTTGAAGAGGTTATTTTCTTGAAATGTTAGTATCATATCAACAGAATGAAGCTTCAATGGAAATATTTTTCGCTCTGAAGAGATTTTCTTGCAAAGTTAGCCTGGTATAAACAGAAATGAAGCCTCAATGATCTATTTTTATTTTTTGAAGAGATTAATTTCCCGCATAGTTAACATGATATAAACAGAAATGAACCTTTAACCAAAATATTTTATTCTTTGAAGATATTATTTTCTTGAAAATTTAGCATGATATAGATAGGAATGGAGCCTCAATGGAAGTATATTATTCTTTAAAAAGATAAACTACAACAATTTATTTTCTCGTTCTACGAAAAGGAACAAATATTCCAAGATAATAACTGAAATAGTTTTATTGACTATTAAATGTGAGGAATAAAGAAAATTTTAACCTAAAAAACGTAACAGGATTGTTTGCCTCTAAAATTCACTTACCCATATTTTCGAGTCAGTTAAATTTTGTAAATAAATTTTGTAAATATTTGTGTTCAACGCAAAAAATAAAATCAACGTTTCTATTTTTTTCAGTGTACTATTTTTCTAAAGCTACAGTTCCATTAGGAGGATTAAACAGTCTCAAATTCACCCCTTCTGTTAAAAGACGTCAGAAGAATTCAGTGAAGAATTTCTCAGTCTATTCAACGAATTTAACTGAAAAAAATATAACTCTGAAAGGTAAATAAAGCTACTTTTGAAGTAACAGTGTTTTACACTGTTAAAAAATACCGAATATTGATTTTCCGTTCAGATCGTCAAATAGGCAACTATTTAGCAGCAAGCAGAATTTTATTTTTTAGCTTAAAATTTGATGATTGGGTGACCTATACTATGTAAGCTAGCCTTAATATTCTATGCAACAACTGGGCATGTTA
Source organism: Dolomedes plantarius (assembly GCA_907164885.2). Lineage (NCBI taxonomy): Eukaryota > Metazoa > Arthropoda > Arachnida > Araneae > Dolomedidae > Dolomedes > Dolomedes plantarius. The sequence goes on along the minus strand of OU015503.1, from coordinate 70,638,600 downwards.
TTTGTGGAACATAAGCAATTTGGAATTGAAAAAATAGTGCAAATACAGTAAAACCTCGTTTATCCGGCCCTCTTTTATCCAGATCTCCGGATTATCGGGATCAGATTTATAGACTTTTTTTATTTAATCTTCATATTAAATAATAATTTTTAACTATGATAGCAAGAACGTAACTATAAGTACGCCAAATATTCGCTTTTTAGTTTCATTCAATGTACAGTTTCTGCATAGATTGTACAATAAATTATGGTAATAAAATGCTTTTTGTTGGGTTTAAGAAAGCTTTACTAGAGTGTGTAAGGTATACATAAGATTCGATTCACAAGAATCGAACTTTTGAGTGAATGAATTAAAGAAGCTGCTTGAGATATGCTAATTTCGGCATACGCGCTAGGTATAAATACCAAGCAGCTTGATTAAGTTAAGAGGTTGTTAAAATTGATAGATAAGCGTGAGGGAGCTACGAGGTAAGCAGCTCCAGGTGTTAACCGGCGCTTGTGCCTAGGGGGCCCAAAGTTTGCGTGGCAGAACTGCTGGTTTGACTCCCTAGTTTGTGAGTATGGTAAAATGTATTTCTATTGAATGTTAATATATATTCCGTACAAGTAGTACGTATGCTTATTGCTGTAAAAGCAAATTCTATATGTGCAACGGATTCAATAAACATTGTTTGATGTATAAACTGTGTTTGTATCAAATTCATTTAGAGTGCCACTTCAAATTATATACACCCAAGTCTGGGTAGAAGTAGCCATACTCTGCAAGTGTCACAGGGAGTTGACGTGGATTGACTGACCAGCTACTTGTGCTACAAACGAAATGGCAAGCGATGATTCGGTGCAAGTGGCTGCAGACGACCTAATGCAAATGTTAGGAACAATAAGTAGGGGTTTAGATGTTGACATGGAAGCCGTCAGTGGCAGAAAGGATATAATGACGGTCGCTACGGCACTGTGAGGGAAGAAGAAATTGCAGCGAAATGCACATCTACAGCAGAAAGTGAGGGAGAAGATGACGTGGACAGGGAGAGAGCGATCACACCTCAACAGCGGACGACACATGCAGATACTGCTCACCAGATGAAAAACATCATGGCGTACTTGGAGCGTTAGACCGACACCACTCCAGCTGAACTATTAATGATAAGGCGTTTGCGGGACCATGTTTCTTTTAAACGCCACATATATTTGAATCAGAAGACAGTGGACCAATTCTTTGTTAAGAAATGATGTGAAAAGTAATTTTTTTTAATGTCTTGTAAATAATGCAATGTAATTCTGTTACAAAACATAGTTTTTTATCTTAATAAACGGTAAGTCTGCTTAATTAAGGATTTTGTTTTGCTTATTACCTGGATTATTCGAAATTTTCGAGTATCCGGATTGCCTATGGTACCAGTTAATATGGATAAACGAAGTTGTACTGTACATACAACAATTAATAAATAGTCATACATAATTTGTAAAATCTTGTTCAATTTGCTCATGAATGCAATGTAATTATGCAACGCTGCTTTGATCTCATAAATAATTATCATAATTATGAAACTTATAAGATCGTATTGGGGATGTTAACCTTGGTTTCGATCCGCGCCATGTGCAAAATAATGCAGACGAAGCATCAGATACGCTTACATACAACGCTTTATTAAACTAAACAAGTCTTAGCTTATAAACAATTTAAACACATTCATCTATACATACAAAACAGTTCCGTAACTTACTCACTGAATGACTCACTGACATACAATGCACAGACCAAACCGCAGGACCTAAATGGCTGAAATTTTGTATGGCGATTCTTCTTATAGCGTAGGGGTGCACTAAGAAAGGATTTTGGAAAATTCTTCTTAGATTTTTTTAAATTAAATTTTTAAGCTGTTTTAGTAACTTTTTTTAAGTTTGCATTTAAAATAATAATATTAGGGTTATAAAATTTATATCACGAGAGAGATCGTAAAAATTCCTTTAAAATGAGATCTTTTTCGAATCTTTACCTCCATTTTCTGATTTTTGGTGAATTTTTAAAGATTAATTATTAGAATTTAATTTATTAAATGCTGATCACATGATTTCTTTTTCTGGTACAATAAATAAATTTATCGTCACGTGCATAACAACTAAATAGACAAAAAAAATTTCTTGATAATGTGGCAGACGATTGGACATTATCCAAAAAAATATTGAAATACAGTAAAATATATTATGTTCCTCAAACTGAACTATATTAACTGTACTATATTCTTTCGTATGTCCTATTACATTTAATTTTAATATTTTCTTCTACATTATTTTGTGTATAAAAATATCTCTTACGATTTTTTATAAATAGATTTTTTTGTTTTTTTTTACATCAATTGTATACATTGATCATCGTATATATTATAAATATATATCTACAGAGGCTGTTCGCACATTTTTTAGACGATTTTGGTAAGCGGTAATAAAAAAGCGTTTGCTGCAAAAGAAATAATTGCAATTGTACTATGTTTTTAAAAGTCAAAATTATCATCTGCGGCTTGAAAGTTTTGTTTTTATTCAAAATGGCGTTTTTAACAAAACAGTGGTTCAAAGGCTACATTTATGCTCTTTCCGAAGAGAAATATGCACACTCCGTTATCCAAAAACGATGTGAGAGTCATGGTTTTGTGATATCTAAAGCGTCGATAGGTAATATCGTCAACAAGAAAGGAAAAAAACGTCAAATTGGAGCCTCAAGTGGGACAAAAATTCCAAACAAGTATCCAAGGAAAAAACGGACATCTTCGACTATTGCAAAGGTACGTTGTTTAATGTTAAAAGAAAATCCCCCTAGTCAAAGGACAGTTACAAAATCATTAAAATGCTCCGTGTCCACTGTACACAAAATGATAAACGTTGATTTAAATCTTAAGAAAGCGAAAAAACGCAATGTGCATCGTCTTCTTCCAAATCATATCGCTGAACGCAGGACACGCTGCAGAATTCTATATGAGAAACACTTCTCCAAAGAAAAATGGAAAACAATTGTCACAATAGATGAATCATGGGTGTATTTAAATGATTGCAACAAAAAAAAACATTTATTATCATAAAAGGGGAGAAAAAAAATTTAAGTACATGGTTCAAAGAATCGAAAGAGTTTCTAAGGGATTCATGATTGTTGCTGGTTTTTCTTATAATGGCAAGTTAAAAATAAAGAGAGTAGAAAAAAATGTCAAGATTAACTCCAAATACTATCAGGAACATATTTTATCGCCAATTTTTCTGAATGAAATACCATCGCTTTACCATCAATCTGTGAGACTCCATCAGGACAAATCTATCAGTCACACATCAAAATCCATTGTAAATTTCCTAAAAGAAATGGAACAAAAAACTGGTATCAAGGCCATACCCTTCAGTGATATGCCTACTAAATCTCCCGCTGTATCACCTATGGATTTTTGTGGATTCGGACTTTTAAAATCTGCATTATCCAAACGTCGTCCCAAAACCCTTACAGGACTCTGGAAAGCTGTTCAGGAGGAATGGGATAGAATACCTCTTCTGACACTTCAAAAGTCATTATTATCCTGGAAATTGCGGTGTCGAAAGATAGTTCAGAATAAAGGATGTCGAATAGAACATTTAAAACACAAGAATTTTATGTAATTTAGTTATGTGAATACAATATACATCGTCTAAAAAATGTGTGAACGTTGTATTTAATTTGAATGTACTCCGTAGCGAAGTACGGGTTTTCATCTAGTTATAACATATATTGATTAGAATTCTTGTAGAGCCATAGCTCCTTAAATCTATTTACATTAATGGAGAGATAGAGAGGATGGAAAAGAAAGCATACTCAGAGGTTGATCATCATGGCCACTCGTTCATGCTTAATGATAGAACTGAATTTTCAGACGTTCTCATGCGCGTCCAAAAAGGTCGAAAACCGGTTTGGCGCTGTCCCTGGTCGCCAAAGCAGCACATGGCCACAGCGTGTGGCGTTTAATCACCGTTTACTTTCATTTTCAACTGACCGTTTCAAAAGCAAGTCGCTAATGATCTTCAAATCAAAAATGTGCGAATACGCTCCCTAACAGTACATATCAGTGGATCGGGGAAAAGTTATTTAGGTATCTCCCTACGTCTGGATAACTTTTTTTTTTCAAAAATATATACTACTGATTAAAATCATATAATTGTAGTTGAGATGTGATATAAAATCCTGAAAAAAATTGTGGTAAAAACTTCATAATATTTTAAAATAGAAGGAATTTTTAAAAAAAATAGTACAATTTAGTGCTTATGCCAGAGACCCTACACTCAATTCAACTCAATATATTTTAATTTCCTTTATTGGATATTTACCTGTATCACCCTGATGATATCATCCATTAATGGTTGATATTATCAGAAAATTGTTGTCCCTACGTTCGGATAACTTTTTTTTTTCAAAAATATATACTACTGATTAAAAACATATATTTGTTGTTCAAATGTGATATAAAATCATGACAAAAAATAATTTTGGTAAAAACTTCATAATATTTATAATAGAAGGAATTTTTAAAAAAATTAGCACATTTTAGTGCTTACGCCTGAGACCCTACACTCAATTCAACTCAATATATTTTAATTTCCTTTTTGGGATACTTACCTGTGTCACCCTGATAACATCACCCATTAATGGGTGATATTATCAGAAAATTGTTGAAAAAAAGACCCTTCTCTTGATTTACATATGCAAAAAGGATTCGAATTGTGAGCTATAGTATAACTCATTTTTGCACTATTAGAACTTGTAGTTAAGCACACGGAAAATAATCGATTTTACTCCAGGAATTAAAAAATGTAAATGGCTATCAAAATACAGTTAATAAGATCGACTGATTCAAACTGCAGTGTTAGACATGTTTTGTTATTTTGGGGCCTTCGAGAAAGGCTGGTTTAAATTAGTTACGGTGGAAGATAAATATCTAAGGGCCTGTTCACATAGAATCCGTCAGAGTCAGTGTTAAAGATTCCGTTGGCGCTGATTCGGTTAATGGGACAGAGAACTCCTCGACAAATGATATGGATAAAAATTTTACCCTTCTTTCAAACTAGCTGGAGTGTTTAACTTTCAATTCAGAAATTTCAAATTCCAGAGACAATACATTAATAAATATACAAGTACATATGTAAAGAAAAAATATATGTATTTCTTTAAATTTGTTTTAAATAGAATAAAAATCAAACATGAGTTTTTTTAAAAAAATCAGACATATCAGTCTTCTGGTACACTTTGTGAAAAAAACTAATAGATATTTACATCTAAATCTTTGCATACATAATTTAAATACAGTAAGTCACACAGTGCAGCCTAAAATTGAAAAGTTTAATGTTGTAACTCAAAGTAGAAAAAATAATATTTACAGGGCTTATATAGGTAAATTTTTTTGACAACGTAAATGATAATTTAAAAAAATATCTAGCAATTTACTTACAAACTTTTAGGTTCAGTAAAAAGAACTTACCTTGATAAAATATCATACAAAATTTCACATTAAAATATTTCATATTTTTTTTAAGAAAAGCGCACCTGAATGTTGAAAATTTGTGTTTTCAGAAAACTGCAATTAAAGTTAATTTTTTCTTCTGAAGACAAATATATTATGACCTAAAATTTCCCTGCACTATATTCTATTTTTTTGAGACATTCTAATAGTTGGTTTTTATTTTTTTAAAACTTTTTTTTGCTTTTACAGTTCTTGAAGAGGCTTGAAATGTTATGTTCAGCCTCTTGAAATCTTTTATCGTCTTCGGCTTTCAGTGCTTTCTCCATGTATCTGCCAGGTGCAATTCCAATTTCTTGCATTACATGCAATCTGCTTTGAGCACCATCATTAAAACATATGACCGCATCCATAACACTTACGTTTAAGATGTTTATAACGACAAAAATAGTTTTGGTAGGCCAGTAATAGTTTTGGTTTCCATATGTATTTATTAAGGTGACAGGGGACTTTCCAAATTGTGAAATTTGTCATAAAATTCGATTTTTTGTTATTGAATTGTGAAACTACGGTCGAGTAGGAATGTATTGCAAAAAGAATTTTTAAATTCTGTGATTACTTTACTAGTTATAGGCATTTGTATTTAATTTAGATATTACGTGGTTACTAATAGCAATAACTTTAAATTTGTTTTTCTGAAAATAAAAATTTTCATGTCATACGAATATTCAAACTGCTCCAGGCGCATTTCTAATTATCGTATTGCTTTGAAATTAAAGTTTTATGCACTTAACTGTATATCAAATAAATCTCATTGAAAAAAATTATGCTTCGTAGCTCAGAATTTCTAAATTTTGAAAAGATGATTTATAGGTATTTTGCGTAATAAAAAGTATGTTGTCTCTATTATTATTATTTTTCTTTATATTTTTAACGAATGCTTAAAATAAGCAATAAGTTTCATTGCTATTTCTATAAAGTATCCTGGAAATAAAAATTACCATATTATATGCAAAAGAAATGCGCATGGAACATTTTTAATTGAAAATTAGGCTGATAAAAAACCTAAAGACGAGACAAGGGTTTAATAGGGTGACCGCTAGGACTTAATATGACAATGTCCAAGGCTGGGAAATCGGGGGGGGGTGTAATGTAACAATGTTTTCATGGTTGCCAATAATATTTTGTTCAGTTTTACGGGGTGACCATGGAGAATGGTTAAAGCTTTTATGAATGCCTCATGAAAATGCATGTACATGGTGGTCCAAAATTATTGAGCACATTTTATGTTTGAAAAAAAGAACTAATCGAGGTACGTAGATGTTTTTTGTTTTCTTGTAAAGACAATTTAAAACAGTTTTACACAAAATAATTTTAAACATAATATAACTTACGAATAAGCCTGTAGATGGCCCGACAACATTTCGCAAGAAAAATTTACTAATTGCGTCAATCCGCAAATGGCTGCCGTACAGGAAAAAGCAATGTCCATTTTGTGGTTCCATGAAAGCAAACCTATTGTAACTCCTTTTGTTCTGATTTGTTTTCAATTTTGGACCACCCTAGCACATTTCATGTTTGAAAAAAAAGAGCAAAATGAGTTACAGCGGGTTTGCTTTCATGGAACCACATAACGGACATTGCTTTTTCCTGTACGGCAGCCATTTGCAGACTGACGCAATTAGTAAATTTTTCTTGCAAAATGTGGTCGTGCCATCTACGTGCTTGCAAAATGTGGTCGTGCTTGTGTGGAAGTTGTTTAATGTTTAAAACTATGCTGTGTAAAACTGTTTTAAATTGTCTTTCCAAGAAAACAAAAAACATCTACGTACCTCGATTTGTTCTTTTTTTCAAACATAAAATGCGCTCAATAATTTTGGATCACCCTGTATATACACAGATAACCATGTTTTTATAAATCCTCCGTGGGGTTTGTGCGGACTGAAGGTGGGCACGACCTCCCCAGATGTCGCCGCTGGGGGTGCTCTGTCTAAATTGTGGTAGCAGCGGGCAAAGTCGGATTCAGATCCTTGCTGTGCCAAAAAGACCTAAATCTAAAAACTGAACAGAATTTAAAACCTGGAATATATTCTAGAAACATAATATAAAAACTGGAGCCACTTCCCTCCACCCAGCCGCCATCATTGGACATAGTTTGATTATATCCGACTAGGGGGGAGGGTATAATAATAATGATAATAAATAATAATAATAATTATAATAATTTATAATAATAGCATAATAATAGTTATTTTTAAGAATATAATAATAGTTATTATTATTAATAACATAATAATAATTATTATTACTAATAATATAATAATAATAATAATTATAATAAAATTGAATCCGCTTTCCTTCACCCAGCAGCCATCATTGTACCTAGTTTGATTATATCCGACAGGTAGGGGGGTAGGGTATAATAATAATGATAAAAAATAATTATAATAATTAATAGTAATAACATAATAACAATAATAATTAATAATAATAATAATAATAATAATAATTACTATTAATAATAATAATAATAATAAACATTTTTTAACATCCAGCATTCAAAAGTCAGGTAAAGAAAAGTTCCCAACATTTTGGCATCGTATAAACTAGATTTTAACCAGAAAGGTACATTTCTACTGGTTAAATAGTTTAAATTTGCTCCCGCAGAGACGGAAATAATTTGTCAAAGTAAAATCATTCTATTCTTCACAACTTTCAATTAAAGGCATCTCCATCATTCACGAAAGGGACCTTAATCGCATAAAATCCATCACGTATTCAATTGAAGGTGAAACACTGACGTAAATTTTTTTAATGCTCTCAAATCCTTTATCGCATTTGAAAAATTGTTACTTCCTAGAGAGTTTCATTTTTTTTTTCTTTCAGGATATCTGTTTGATACAATAGATTAACGAGTCAAAAGCTTTCATATCTTTCAACTGAGCTCCAGATCAATAGCGTACTTTATCTGGATTATTTGGTACAATATATGTTGGGAAAATAAAATGACGAGAGATTGCTTTACTAATTCCTATTAGAGACGATAAAAATGCTCTATGTAAGAGTTTTCTGTTATCATTTTTTTTCTTTCAATTTCTACGAGTACGCCATTTAAAATCCACTCCAAAACACATCAAAACTTAACAAATGTCATTAAAGGAGAAGCAAAGCTGAAGAAAGAAAGTTACTCTGTATTTTAAAATTAATCGAAGTATACAAAGACAGTAAAAAAATAACGATAACACTAGTACAGCAAGGCAAAGATTAGAAAAGTCTGAAAATATCCAATATAAATAATCTGAAAATTGAATAAATTTTGTGTATTTTGATAGCTGAATTCGTTTCCGAAATTCGCAAATGCTGTTTAATTTTCAGTTTAGAGTGAATAGTTTAATGTTTTTCGACGCTTTGATGTTTTTATGAATAGTTAAACAAGTATCTTGATGATAATACAGTGCAAATGATTTTACTTTTTTCCACTAATGCATTTTGTTAAAAGTTGAATTAGATTACAATTACCTCTCAGAGTATTTAATTCAAATACTTTCGAATTTGTTACATTGCATCGATGACTTAGTATTTTTCTTAAGGCTTCTAGGTATGTTTGTATGAATATTAAAACAAGTATCCTGATGATGGCACAGTACAAATGATTTTACTTTTTTCCCCTAATGCATATTTTTAAAAGTTGAATTAGATTAAAATTATCTCTCATAGTATTTATTTAATTCAAATGCTTTCGAATTTGTTACATTGTTTCGCTGACTTAGTAATTTCTTAAGGCTGCTAGGTATGTTTGTATGGATATTAAAATAAGTATCCTAATGATGGCACAGTGCAAATGATTTTACTTTTTCCCCCTAATGCATTTTGTTAAAAGGTTGAATTAGATTAAATTTATTTATTAGTGTATTTACTTCAAATACTCCCAAATTTTTTACATTGTTTCGATGATTTAGTAATTTCTTAAGGCTGCTTGGTGTGTTTGTATGAATATTAAAACAAGTACCTAGATGATAGTACAGTGTAAATGATTTTACTTTTTTCCCCTAATGCATTTTGTTAAAAGGTTGAATTAGATTAAAATTATTTACTAGAGTATTTACTTCAAATACTCTCAAATTTCTTACATAGTTTCGATGACTTAGTAATTTTTTAAGGCTGCTTAGTATGTTTGTATGAATATTAAAACAAGTATCCTGATGAAAGTACCATGGAAATGATTTTACTTTTTCCCCTAATGCATATTGTTAAAAGGTTGAATTAGATTAAAATTATCTCTTAGAATATTTACTTCAGTTACTCTTGAATTTGATAAATTCTCTCCTGATGACTTGGTAATTTTTTAAGTCTGCTAGGTAGCTTGGATTCGCTCAGCTCAAAGTGAACTTATTGAGAAATATTTTCTAATGATAGTAGACTTAGATTGGTAGATTTTATTTTCAAATTGTACCCCATAATTTCGAAAGAAATATTTTACACGGATATCTTTTATACTTTTTTAAAATAAATGTAAATAATATTTTCAAGTTCAAGTTGTTCGGGGGAAAAATTGTGGTATACTGTGTTTGTGGGCGAAATTTGTAAAATGAATCAGATAGCCGATTAAAAAAATCTTTTGAAACTATTTTGAAAAAATCTTTCAAACCTAGTCTATAATCATTGGAAAAATTTTCCACATAGGTTAACTCCGAGCTGAGCGAATCCGATAGAGCTACTACTCAGCAGGTTTAATGGGGTTAATGTCCACTACACACTGGGCTTTATAAAATTACTTTAACTATGAGATTTTAATATAAGCTTCTAAATCTAACCTAATAGAATTATTTGCATGGATAGAAATTATCAGACGCATTAGCGACTACATAGTACGGAAGTCGAATGCTACTATCAATAAACCTTAAGCGATAACACAAGCCTAGTATAATTTATTAAAATCTTTTAAACCTAGTCGGCAATCCCTGAAAATTTTTTCCACATAGGTTAACTCTGAGCTAGCTACTACATATACGTATGTCCAGTGCTGCTACCAAAAAACCTTAAGTAATAACACAAAGTCTAGTATAATATAAACAATTCCCTAAATTATAAACTAAAAATTTCTTTCTTCAATGTGTTAAAAATTATCTTCACATAAAAAAATAGAAATTCATGAACTGTGATACTTTTTCTCTATTAATAAACAAGTTATTTTATTACTGTCTGTCCCAAGAAAGTTACATAATACATGCTTGAAACAATAATAGAACTTGACGTAATTTAAAAGTTGATACTGTAACATACTTTTGAAATGATACAAGTTTAAAAGAGTCCCAATATTAATATATATTACAAACAATTCGATATATAGTAAGAACAATTACCGAAATTATAAAATTAAAATTCCTTTCCCCAAAGTGATAAAAATAATCTTCATAAACGCACATAATTTTATTTGTGGGGGGGATTTCTAAAATGAACAAGATTGCAACGCAAAATATTTTCTCTTTTACAGAGTAGAATTAAAAAAAAAAATCAGGTAGTCTCTTCTAACGAAACTACGGCGGGTTATTAATGTAGGAATACTTATCGTTGCATACCTTTTTCCTTTTTTTTTGACGAATTTTGGTACTTTTGTGTTTAACTATTTACTGCTACTGGATTTGGCTCGCTGCCAAAATTATAACTCGCGACGCCGGACAAATTTTTTCTCTCCGCAGAACCGTTATTGAGGAACCTAATCCGACGTTAAAATTTCCGCTTGTAAGAATCATTTTTGTTATTACTGTTTTTGATTCTTATAAGCGGTTGATTCTTATAGCCGAAATTTAGGGTTTTGGACAGGCACACACACACCTATATATACATATATTTGATAATTTACCATAAAATACTCTTTAATTTACGTTAATTATCTTTTATTAAAATTGTTTTTTATAATTTTAAAAATACAACTTAATTTCTAGACCTAAAAGTAGATATAAATGATTATAGTAAGAGAAGAAAAAAATCCAATATTTGTTACAAGATACACTGCTGGCCACCCAAATTGCAACACCAAGAAAGACAAGAGATATCACAACAAAATTTATTTTGTAGATAACATGTTGACCAAGTATCAAATGATTAAATTTATAGACTTCTGTGAAGTGTGGTTCCTGCCAAAATCAGTAGTCAGAGTAGCCGCCTTTGTTGGAGATCACCGCTGCCACACGCCTCGGCATTGATTCAAAGAGACTTTGGATAATTTCTTGGGGTACAGCAGACCAAGCAGCTTCCACACGTTGCCAAAGTTGATCTGCTGTGGCAGCTGGGGATGGAATCTGGGTCAATCGTAGAGAAACCATGGACCACATGTTTTCTATCGGCGAAAGATCCGGAGAGCGAGGCGGCCAGGGAAGCAAATCAATCTGGCGATTGACGAAGAACCGTTGGACAATGCGTGCCACGTGTGGTCGCGCATTATCCTGTTGAAATATGGCTGTGGGCAAGCCCTGAAGGTAAGGAAGGACAACTGGCTCCAACACCTCGGAGATGTAGCGCTGGCTGTTTAAAGTACCGGCAATGCGTAATAGAGTTGTGCGAGAGTGATATCCAATACCGCCCCATACCATAATACCCGGTGCAGGACCAGTGTGGCGGTGCATAACGCAGCTGTTCAGCATCCTCTCTTCACGGTGTCTCCAGACTCGAATGTGACCATCGTGGTGTTGCAGACAGAAGCGTGACTCGTCAGTAAAGACAATTTCATTCCATTCTGCCGTCCACATCCTTCTGTCATCGCACCATTGGTCGCGGAGATGTCTGTGGTTCTGCTTCAAGATTAGACAAAGCAATGGACGTCTTGCGGACAGACCACTCTGCTGTAAACGGCGTCGAATGGGATTTCGTTAAAAAAATTGAAGAAAGAATTTCGTGTCTTTTTAGGGTTTAAGTGGCTTTTTTGGAAAAATGAAGGGAAAGCGAAGAGTGTAATCTGATTCTTAAAACCGGATGATTGATTCTTTAAACCGAAAATTTTAACATGGAAATAATACATTTTGTTTTTGTTTTTGCGATATTGATTCTTATAAACGGTTGATTCTTATAACCACTGATAACTATAAGCGGTGGTTACTGTATATATATATATGTCAACATTTTGGTACTTTTCTGTTTCACTGTTTCCTCCTTGCCCAAGCTATACAGGCTGGGTTTGGCACTTCCAAAAATTATAACTCGCGACAACGGAGGTTTTAGCGTCTGTAATTTTCTTTTCGGAGCACCGTTATGGAGGAACGTAATCCTACATTAAAAATCTTTAATCTTTAAATCGAATTAGACAACCATCCGAAAATTTTCTCCCTATATTAACTTTGAGCTGCGAGATTCTAACAGGTCTACTACCCAATAGCCTTCTTAACATTCTATCTGGCTTACTGGATCTCATATATACACATAAGACATCCACGAAAAAATATTCACTATTCCAAACGACATTGTCTTGTATTTCCCAGTATTTATATGTCGTGTACTTCCTTGTAATGCGAGCTAAATAAATTGTCTTGTCTGTCAAATATCTGTAGCAGCGGTATCTTGACTGGCATGTAAGGCAACAGGTCACGCTCCTCCAGGGTATTTCAGAAGGGTGTATAGAACTTTGAATAACAATAGCAGGTAAAAAAAAAAGATCGAAGAATAATTTTTACTCCCAAGTAAATGTAGTGTAACCTTTGAAGTTTCAACATGGACGAATTTAGTTTGATTTGGATTAAAATACAGGTGAATAATTTTTATTAGAATGTTAATGTAGTATGATACTTCAAAATTCAAGGCTGATAGTTCTAGTTTGATGGGAATGGTAATAAGATGTAAATAGCGAATGATGACTAATTTTAATTGCCACTTAAAAGTGTAATACTGGAAACTTCTACCCGGACGGTTCTAGTTTAATGTAAATGAGAATAAAAGGTAAAAATTGGGAGATGAATAATTTACATTATTTTGTAAATGTAGTGTAACACTTGAAAATTCTACCCGGACAGTTCTAGTTTGATGGGATTGACAATAAGAGGTAAAATTGGGAATGAGTAATTAACATTTATGTGTAAATATAGTGTAACACTTGAAAATTCAACCCGGACAGTTTGAGCTTGATGGGAATGACTATAAGATATAAATAGCTAAAGATGACTATTTTTAATTACCACTTAAAAGTGTAATACTGGTAAATTCCACCCGGATGGTTCTAGTAGAATGTAAATGAGAATAAAAGGTAAAAATTGGGAGATGAATAATTTACATTATTGTGGAAATGTAGTGTAACACTTGAAAATTCAACCCGGATAGTTCTAGTTTGAGGGATATGAAAATAAGATGTAAATGTCGAAAGATGACTAATTTTAATTACCACTTAAAAGTGTAATACTGGCAATTTCTACCCGGACGGTTCTAATTTGATGTAAATGAGAATAAAAGGTAAAAATTGGGAGATGAATAACTTACATTATTGTGTAAATGTAGTGTAAAACTAGAAAATTCAATCCGGACAGTTCTACGTAGTTTGATGTAAATGACAATAAGAGGTAAAAAGTGGGAGATGAGTAATTTAAATGAACGGGTAAATGTAGTGTAACACTTGAACATTAAACCCGGACAGGTCTAGTTTGATATACATGACAATTAGAGGTAAAACGCGGGAGATAGATAATTTACATTATTGTGTAAATGTAGTGTAATACTTGAAAATTTAACCCGGACAGTTCTATTTTGATGTAAATAACAATAAGAGATAAAAAGTGGGAGACGAGTAATTTACATTAACGTGTAAATGTAGTGCAACACTTGAAAATTCAATCCGGACAGCTCTAGATTGATGTAAATGACAATGAGATGTAAAAAGCGGGAGATAGATAATTTTTATTATTGTGTAAATGTAATGTAATATTTGAAACTTCATACGGGACAGTTATATTTTGATGTAAATGACAATAAGAGGTAAAAAGCGGGAGACTAATAATTTTTATTATTCAGTGATGGAAGTGTGATACTTCAAAATTCAGGACAGACAGTTCAAGTTTGATGGGAATGAGAGTAAGATACGAATTGCGACTGATGAATAATTTTGATTACCGCGTACATGTAGTGTAATACTTGTAATTTCAACCGACACAGTTCTATTTAGATGTAAATGACAATAAGAGGTAAAACACGGGGCACTAATATTTTTTATTACTGTGTGAATGCAGTGCAACTCTTGAAAATTCAACCCGGACAGTTCTAAGTCGTAAATGACAATATGAGGTAAAAAGCGTGAGACTGATATTTTTTTTTAATTGCATATGTAGTTTAATTCTTGAAAATTCAGCCCGGACAGTTCTATTTTTATGTGAATGACTATGAGTAAAAAGCAAGGGATGATCAATATTTATGACCCCATAAATATAGGGAAAAACTTGAAATTTAAACTCCGAGTCTTTAAAGTTGATATGGCTGTCCAGTAATCCCTGCACCACCCCATTGAAAATTGAATTTATGCAACAAGCAATAGTGAAAGGTTTTATCTAAAACATTCATTGTTAGGTTAAGCAACGAATATTGAGTTGTTAAAGAATTTAGACTTTAGGGATCGGATTTAAACCGTAGATCTCGGTTTATTTATATCCAAACAGTAAAAGATATAAACCTAAAAGTGCAGCGCTTTAAACCGAAATATTAACAACATTTATTTTCATACTAATTAAAATTCAAATAATTTGAAATTACTCATATCTAAAATCATAGATCTTTATCAAAACATTAAATTTTATTCTAGGCAATATCTTCACTATATATATATATATATATATATATATATATATATATATATATATAAATTATATATATATATATATATATATATATATATATATATATATACAGTATGCCCACTAAAGTCCCTTCCCACCCTCTTAACTTCGGAACGGCTGCTGCTATATTCATAAAAGTGGTGTCTACGTATAGTAAAGTAGCCATGCGCTACTGAATGAAACCACATACCGCGCCACCTGGTGGAAAACTGCGGAGTTAGCATTCCTATCTCGAAACCGGAACGCGATAGGGAAAAAAATTGATTTACAAAGTTGTAGAAAATCATCGATTTAGTACGAAAAGATACCTTATGGACATTAATGCAAAGAATATAAAGGTTAAAACGCACATTTGTTTTTTCGTGATTTGCTACTCTGTGACGTCATGAAACTTGATCGAAAGGTGAAATGATTATATTTCGGGCAAAACACGACACCACAATGTGCACAGTGGTATATCATTTTTTATCCCCAATCAAAAGGACCGATGTTCAAACCTCGAGGGTTTCATCCTTGAACTGTATAGAGAATCTATGCTCACTTCTACCCAGACTTGGGTGTATATAATTTGAAGTGGCACTCTATTTGAATTTGAAGCAAACACAGTTTATACATGAAACAATGTTTATTGAATTCGTTGCACATATAATTGGCTTTTACAGCAATAAGCATGCGTACTACTTGTACGGAATGTATAAACACAGCTTTCAAGAACAATATATTTTTATACTCACGAACAGTAAGTCAAACCAGCAGTACTGCCATGTAAACTTCTGGCCCGCTAAGCACTAGCGCAGGATAACACCTTTTCAACCTTAACAACCTCCCCTCTTTTCATTAATGACGCTGCGTGGTATTTATACTAAGCGCGTATGCCGAAATTAGCATATCTAAAGCAGCTTCTTTAATTCACTCAAAAGTTCGATTCTTGTGAATCGAATCTTGTGTATACCTTACAACTGATTGTCTTTATAAACAGAGTAGACAATACGTAGATCGTGTAAAATCGTGTATGTCGCATCAACTCAACGCAACTTGCGCTTGTGTTCGAAATTTTTGCTGTATAAAAATACGTAAGAAACGTCACGCCTGTTCACCTGAGACAGCTAAAAAAGAGACATCTTCTTGGGGTTGTAGTATGTTGATGCTCGTGGTCATGGCTGAGTATTCCCAAGCTGAGATCTACAGTGAAGCAGTACCTCGGCAAGGAATTCGGGGACCAAATATATGGGTATGGCGGTTTCGAAGAGTGGCTTCCACGTTCGCCTGATCTGACTCCACAGGACTTTTACCTGTGGGGATACCTGAAACAGCAGGTGTATGCGACCCCTCCACAAACATTGAAGGACCTTAAATGACGCATTACGGATGCTTGTGCCGACGTGTCACGCTCTATGCTCCAACGTGTTCAACGTGAGATTCAAACGAGGATCCAAATGTGTATTGCAGCTGACGGTGAGAAGTTTGAATATCTCAAATAAAGGTATATTGTTAAAATTAGTTGTTTTTTTTCTTTCTCAGATCCTTTTGTCACGTGACAGTGTAAGAAATCACGAAAAAACAAATGCGCGTTTTAACCGTTGTAGTCTTCTCATTAATATCCACAAGGTATCTTTTCGTACTAAATCGATGATATTCTAGAACTTTGTAAATCTCTTTTTTTCCCTATCTCGTTCCGTTTTCGAGATAATAATACTAACTCTGCAGTTTTCCACCAGGTGGCGCGGTAGGTGCTTTCATTCAGTAGCGCATGGCTTATTTACTATACCTAGACACCACTTTTATGAATATAGCAGCAGCCGTTCCGAAGTTAAGATGGTGGGAAGGGACTTTAGTGGGCATACTGTATATATATATATATATATATATATATATATATATATATATATATATATATATATATATATATATCTTCACTGTTTATAAAAAACTGAAGGAAACATTGATCAGGAGAATTGAAGACCATGCATGTTTATTCATTCCCTTTATTGCTTTGAAATTATTTCTCCCGTTAGGCAGGGCTTTCGATGTAGACTTTTTTACCCTGCTCAATTAAATATCTCTCCGTCTTTCCAGGCGGTCGGCTCGGTTCTGGAGATTATCTATCACTTCTTCAACTGAGCGAGGCGCAGGAGCGGCGCCGCCATTTTGTTTTTGTGAGCTGAAATCCTTTATCGCCTATGAGAAATCGTTGGTTTCCTGTTGAATTCCCATGTTCTCTCGCCCATTTATTTGATACAACAGATTACTGAGTCAAAAGTTTTGGGGATCTTCAGTCTTAGCTGAAGATCAATGACGCTCTTTATTTCGATTCCGTGTTATTATACTCTGCAAACGAAACTTCCTTCGTGAAATGCTAGAAACGAAACAAAATCAAACTGCATTGTAGAGTGGAACCCCTCGATGTTATGAATGTCGATCGACTAGCAAAAGTTTTTTGCTGTATCAAGGAGTTATTAAATTGTCCGTCGTTGAGGTCTGAAAAACCTTTTTCGCTGCCGTTATGACACACTACTACTTTCACAGTTATTAAAGTAAATATTTGCTATATTTCGCGATATGTTTTAACCCGTTAAGGAACAGCAATAACTTGGACGGCGTAAAATGAATGAAATACAAAGTTTTTCATGTAGCATTAACTTAACTCTATTCTCGCAATTTAAAAATTTTTAGAGAGTAAAACTTTTAGTTTTTAAATTCCTGTATTTATTTAAGAGGAAATTTATTCCTGATTTTATCCTTGCATGTACACACTTGGGTAAACTCACATGCACACTCTTACACATATTTAGACTCTCTTAAACACTCGTATGTAGCAAACACGCACTCATTCCCCCCCAAACATATGTACATATTTCATTGTGTGTGTATGCATATATATATACACACACACACACGCACACACACACACATATATATATATATGCTTGGAAAACGATGTTTGGCTTTCAACAGATGTTGTTTTGAAACCAGACCAAAAGATATCAGTTACTATTAGCTATACGAATTGATGTAATCATCGGTTGATTTTTTAGTGACTGAAATTAATGTTTTATGTTGAAAATATAGTGGGAGGAATGACAAGAAACCGTAACAAAATATGAAAGAGGAAAGATTATCCCAGAGAAAAATGTTCAACATTTCGGGACACATAAATGTTAGGAAAAAAATCGATTTGATGGGTTTAAAACTGTCAATGTTTATAGAGTCAAACAGCACAATTTGCTTGTCAGTTGGAGGAATAAGGTCAGGTGAGGTAACTGAAAACCAAAGGGATAATTTTATTGAGGCAGAAAATATTGGTTACATTGTTATTATGATATTTGTTTAATTTCCTTCCGTAACTGCAGAGTGTTTTTGAAGCATACAATCTTAATATATAAAATTTGAGGCGTTCCAGTGACTGATTGGTAATATTGTATCTCACTGCGCTATCCAACTGTGTAATTTAAAATTATCATTTTAAACTTGCAGTTATGTTTCTAAAACACAACAAAAATCAATACAATTCCAAATAATTAACAATAACCTCCATTTTTTATCTGTACCTTATTTAAAATTATTATTGTAAACATGCGGTTAAGTTTTAAAACGCAACATGAAGCAATTGAATGCCAAATGATTTACGATTACCTCCTTTTTTTGTATCTGTTCCTCATTTAAAATTATAATTATAAACTTCCGGTTAAGTTTTAAAACCCAACATGAAGCAATTCAATGCCAAATGATTTACGATTACCTCCTTTTTTTGTATCTGTTTCTCATTTAAAATTATAATTATAATCTTCCGGTTAAGTTTTAAAACCCAACATGAAGCAATTCAATGCCAAATGATTTACGATTACCTCCTTTTTTTGTATCTGTTCCTCATTTAAAATTATAATTATAATCTTCCGGTTAAGTTTTAAAACCCAACATGAAGCAATTCAATGCCAAATGATTTACGATTACCTCCTTTTTTTGTATATGTTTCTCATTTAAAATTATAATTATAAACTTCCGGTTAAGTTTTAAAACCCAACATGAAGCAATTCAATGCCAAATGATTTACAATTTCCTCCCTTTTTTGTATGTGTTCCTCATTTAAAATTATAATTGCAAACTTCCGATTAAGTTTTAAAACCCAACAGGAAGCAATTCAATTCCGAATGATTTACAATTACCTCCGTTTTTGTATCTGTACCTAATTTAAAATTATAAAACTTGCGGTTATGCTTTAAAAACACAACAGGAATCAATACAATGCCAACTGATTTACAATTACCTGCGTTTTTGTATCCGTACCGTTTTTAAAATTATAATTGTAAACTTGCGATTATGTTTTAAAACACAACATGAAGCAATTCAATGCCAAATGTTTTACAATTACCCCAATTTTTTTCGGATCTGTACCTTATTTAAATCATAATGAAAACACTGTTTACAATTATAAATATGTTGTTTCGGTAATTGTAAATTGTATTTTAGAGCACTTTGTTATTAATATTTTAAATTTTTTTATGTGCAGTAAAAAATGTTGAAATCACTATTATTGACAGTTTGTTTAATTTTTAACACAAATCAAATTTTTTATGGATTAAAATATTTCGATAATTCATATGCTGTTTATTATTATCCCACCTGACACTACATCAGCAGATAATTTAAAAAAAATTCTGAACTATCTTTGAATATCATTCTGTACATTAGTCAATTTCTCCAGAACAGCAGTTTTTATAATTTATTGACTTTTAAAAGATGTCAAAAAATTACAGATATCGTTATAAAATATTACTGAAAGGAACTCAAATACAAAATTAGGGCTTTTATTTCAATCACAATGTATTCTAATTTTTTTGATTTTATCAAAACTTTGAAATTTTTTTCTCTAAAACGAAAACTAATTTTTAAAGGATTTTTTGAAGAATAGTTTTTATGTACTGAAAATGAAAAGAAAATGAGCAAATTAAGCTATCGATGAAAAATGAAATATATTAATTAAAAATTAAAACTGACAGATCCTTTAAAAAATCCTTTAAATGAAATCCTTTAAAAATATATATATTCCAGGAAGACATAACTTTTAACAGCTATTTCTGGGAAAAAGTAATGGGACAAACTCAAAAGTTCTTTAAAAGTTTTTAGACACAAATGAGAGTGAATTGAGAGTAACGAATTACACTTTAAAAGCAATAATAGTTATTTTTTGAAAATAGCAGCGCGTAAAATAAACAGTTAACCAGAAAAAAACATTTTCTGTTCACACATTTAAAAACCTTATTTTGAATACCTTTCGGAAGAAGGTTTATTTCTGTCAAAGTATTTCATTTGTGCCACCGGTACTAAAACTTGACAGCTTCCGCCGAAAATCACGGGCAAATTCGCGACTTTTTTTAAAGTGTCAAATAACTATGCATTTTTTAAGCCATTTTGTCAAAGTGAACGAGCATATCTCGCCTCTGTCACTTGAAACGTGCGTGTACATTATTACGGTTACAAACGGTTAAAGTTTCAAAATGCTAAGACAGGACTTAATGATTCATTGCCATGGCAACAAAACAGAAACACACAATTTAGTGTAATGGGATTCCAAGTAACGGTTAAAGTTTAGTCTGCCTTGTGGCGGAATTTTGATTTCATGAAACAGCGGCTGAATAGGAGTCCGATGTAAATGAGATATAATTCCGGCAGGGTAAAAAAATGATGTGTGCATCGTAATGATAAATCTGAGAATGGGTAATTGCACCTATAAACTTCGGAAAGAATTAGTCCGTTTGGATGATTTTATACTCTGGAACACTCGAATGAAGAAAATTAGATGGTTTCTTTTTCAAGATTTTTATTGGAAAATGTTGAAAAAGAATGCGTTTGTGGAAACTCTCTCGGAGTTTATTGCTGAAATAAAACTTGCTTATTTTGTGTTTATCTGTTGTTGGGGGAAAAATAAGCCCATTAAACCAATGTAACGAGATTTTTTAAAAAGGTTTTTATACATTATTGGGGTGTATCTTATAAACATAAATATCTCTTAACGGGGCACATATAATTTAAAGTACAAAAATTGTTTGGTCTTTGGAATGTTTTTTGAAGAGACATTTAACTGTTCCCAATATGAAAAGTTTTTTGAATATTTTGAAGGATTTTTTGCATAACTTTAATTACTTCTGAAAACTGTACTTACGAGACCAGTGTTAAATTAGATATTAAATTATTTTCTTTTCTTTACAAAGTATTGCTATTGTTAACGTAGGATTATTTTAATATATATAATAACGGTCCTCCATAAAGCAAAACTTCAGATGTCCTGTGTCGCGACTTATAATTTTGGCAGCGCGCCAAACACAGTCTGTATCGCTTCGGCAAGCAATAAACAGTTAAACATATGTCGTGGATTACGACATATAAAAAAAGAAAATAGAAAAGGTGCAGAAAAACAAATTTACAAACGGGACGGAAAATGGAACAGTGAAATGACGCCAGACGATACAAGAAGAATGTCGTGGGGATACGATATGTTAGAAGTTCGAAAAGGGCAGACAACCCAATTAAATCGGACAATCGGCGGTAAAATGAGAAAATTGAAATGGAGCTTGCTCATGCAAAGGACCGGATGAAGAAGAAGAAATTGAAAAGCAACAGTTAAGAGACGAAACAGCGAGGGGGCTAGATAGAGGGGACATCGAGATGAAAAGGGAATTGTTGGCAAAGAGAAGATGACCCCACACAGGAGATGTTCTGGGAAAACAGGATCCCTAGAAAGGCAGGGATGAGTCGAAGGCGTAATTGTTTTTGTATAAAACGCCCCTCACTCTGAATGGTTTAAAGAAATAATTAGGGGGTGGAAATTAGCGAATCGAAGTGGAAGTAAAATAAAAGGTTGAACATGAGAGACGAATGAAAATGTAAAAGGCGGGGCGTTGAGAAGATAAAAAATAGAGAGAGTGAGAATATAAAATATAATATAATTGATTTTGACTCTCAGACTTAGCACACGAATATAGAGTTGTAGCCTCATAAGCGAGAAGTCTCATAAGCATATATGGGAGATTGCGCCCTGACTTAGCGCATCGCAGTAAGCCTGCAACCCAACGATGAGAGGAGATTAGATGAATAGTGGAGCCAAGAAAGATTGCCTGACCCCCGCAAGCTAGCGATGAGAGGAGCATAGAGGAGCGTCGGAGCCAAGATAGATTGCATGACCCCTGCAAGCTACCGATGAGATGAGAATAGTTGAGATACGGAACCAAGACAGATTGCCTGACCCCCACAAGCCAAAGATGGAAAACCGATCCGGCCATTAAAGTCCGCCTCTTCCCGCGACATATAACGATTCTGATGACTGCGTTCACCAGCGAAAGTGAATCCTGATAAAGATAGCCCAATCGATGCACGTGAATATGCCGGCGAATGTTTCCCCTCTGCAGTCTGCAAAAATGGAGGTAACCTTTCATTTCCTATTGCCAAAAAGTCTATAAACCCCCGAGTCTTATAATATAGGCGGAAGTTAAGAAATAATATATATATTGCGTACTGAAATGAAATTAATTTAAATAAGTGAAATAGTGCAGTCAAATAATACCTTGATATAATGAGCATTTCTTTAGGTTCATAATTATCAATAATATAATTGAATGTGTACTAATATATGTGTTGTGTTAATAAATTAATGTATTGTTTAGAATGCAGAGTAATGGTATCATTGCCTACCACTATACTAAATCACGACCCACCAAATTAACTCTACCACAACATAAAAGTACAAATATGCGTCAACATTATATATATATATATATATATATATAATGTTGACGCATATTTGTACTTTTATGTTTGACTGTTTATTGCTTGCCTAGGCGATACAGACTGGGTTTGGCTCGCTGCCAAAATTATAAGTTATTGCTATTAGTAACCACATAAAATATAAATTAAATTAATACATTAGAAGTAAATATCACTTATCTTATATATATATATATATATATATATATGTGTGTACATATTTATAGATACATATATACATAACACCTAAATACATATATACACACAAAAGATGTAAGCAACGATATGCAATCCTACGATAATAACCCGTGGTAGTTTCGTTAGAAGAGACTACCTGAATTTTTTTCCTTTATTATTGTCTTTATATACTATTTTTAAAAACTAATATGGGTCCGTAGCCTAGAGGTAGCGCATCGACTTTCGATACAGAGGGTTCTCAGGTCGAATCCCGACAAACACCAGTAAATACCTTCATGTTTAGGCCGGATATGGACACGTTAAATCTTTGGACCGTAAAATCCTTCTATGAAGTTAATGGGTGAGGAAGGTACGATCCCCCCTCGAAATGTCGCCCCTGGGGTGGCTCGGTCAAAATTGTGGTGACACTTAATAAAGTCAGACTCCGACCCTTGTGGTACTGTCATAAACTGGAGCCATCCTACTCAGCCCACAAAGCCTATATGGACATGGTCTGGAAATTCCGGACAGCGGGCATAAGATACAACGATAACAACAACAAACTATTAATTCCTGAACTAGGGGCTTTGTCCCTAGGCTCGCTACGCTCGCTCCTCTGTTATGGCTAATAGCGAGATACATAGGGGTGATTCATGGGCAATGTAACAGCTTCCATCCATTTACTGTTGTCACCCTTAATGCGAAGGGAGTTTTATCACTGTTGAATTATCAGCTTTAAAATTCAATTATAAATCGAAAATGGAAGATATAGACTTGAAAGGAGGATTATATGAATAAGAAAGCTTTCAGCTTCCAGATGATGTAAATATTTTCTTCGTAAGATAAAAACTCGAGGAGCATCGATATTACATCCACATAGGGGACGATATTTCTTGAAAAACTGTGTTTCATTTTTCGATGAAAATATTAGTCTGGTTTAAAATAGCTTTAAAATAGTTAATAGTAAACTTGATGATGACAGATCGGGCAGTGGCATTTACATTAAATTTCGGGATCAGGAGTTGAAGATCAAGAGAAGAAATCCGGACTTCTGCTCGGTATTCCGAAGCGAGCTCATCGCAATTCTTGAAGGTCTGGACTCCATCATGTCGCTTCCACGGTTGAATGATATCTGGATCTTTTCGGATAGTAGAAGTGGCATTCAGCACCTGGCCGACTGGCATAGTGTCAGGGACAGTGCTAGTGCAGACATCCTAAGGTAAACTAAAACATCCTAACTAAAACAACTTTCCCTTTCCCATCGGATCCACTTTTAATGGATTCCGTCCCATGTCGATGTTGCTGGAAATGAGATTGTGGACAGTTTGGCCAAAGCAGGTGCTGAAGAGGCCACAACGACTGTCGCTCCTCTTACTTATTCAGAGCTTTTTTCTAAATGTAAGGCAAATAACAAGGCCATTTGGACGGTACCACCGGTACACACATGGTACCAGAGTGGGAGCCCAGGCAGCTCTTTGGTTGGGGGCAGCAGTAGACGAGATCAAACGACACTTACTCGCTTCCTCAGTGGTCATCTGTCATCAATGAGTTTTATTGGTGGTAGTAAGCATTTTGAAATCTGCTTACCACCACTAAATTCGGAATTAAGCAAAATCTTAACATTTATGCTCCAAATAGTTGGACACTTAACATTGTTTACCAGGGGTGCTTTAAAACAACTGTTAATTGTGTTTGTGTTTATCTTTGATTATTGCTATTGAAAGTGTTCTACTGCTCAAGCCTCCCCTGACCACATTTTATACTGTCTGGGGCTCACCAGGCAGGACCTGGCTCAAGATCATCTCTTGGTGCTGGACTTTCTCAGAGTGAACGAGCTTGTGGACCTGATCTAGCTCTGCTGGTCATGGGGATGAGAAACAACAACAACAACAACAAAATAGTTTTAAACAAATGAGGTCTAGTGTGAAAGAAAAATGTCTGTAGTCTTAGATTGTAAAAAGATCAAAATTCTTCGATTATTTTTTGGCGAGTTATCGTAATATGAGGAAGAAAATGTCAATATTTTCCCAAAAACATAAAAAAAAACTTAAAGTCCGACGAAGATGAGACATGTTTTACTTTGCTCCCCCCCCCCCATTTTTCTGCATCCATTGGTATCGCTCTCGACCCCATACCCCCAGCGGTTTCGGAGGAGATACCGGGACAAGCTTTTGACAGCGGCAGTGGGAGTTACTTTTTTTTTAGGATAGAGAGATATTTGCTTAAATTGAAACTACGCTTTCAATTTTGATTGTGAAATTTATTTGTATAAAATTTAAATTCAGTGTTTTCTGTAATTCAGTACAACAAAAACTTTTCCCAAAAGCATTGTATTTTTTTAGAGTACTTCTGAAGTAAATAGAAACTTTAAACCATGTTTTGTAAAAACCGGACCATGGTTTATCAAGTTATTGTGTTCTTATGCTGTAGTTTCGATTGCAGATATTTCTTGACGTGTTTAAGGTTTTTACTTAAGGGGTTAGGTACTTTTTACCATGTTTTTATTAACTCTCTTTCTTGTTTGTTTGTGTATTTGTGTGTCTGTCCCGTACAAATCTTGCAATCGATTTTTAACTAACTTCCCGACTAGCCAGACATTTGAAACTTTTAGAATAGCTCAGAACACGATGACATTGCCTTATTTTAATACCTTTAGCCATCTTTAAGCAGAATTAAATTCATTTTCAGTTAATTCTGTTTTGTAGACTGGTGCAGCCATCTATCGCCCGGGACGGGAACGAAAAGTTAAACGCAAGTTAACTTCCAATTAACTTCATTTTATTTTAAGTTGATGAGAGAATTCATGAAAAAAATTTTAAAAAAGCATTTATTAAAACTTAGAATTGTCAAGTTTATATGATTCAACAGAAAATTTAAAAACATGATATACAAAAAGTTCTTTTTATATTGTAATTATTAAAAGCTAAGAGTCAAAAAACATATCCCTATTTTCAATCATCAGTAGTTACTAAAATAATTTATTCAGAAATATGAAAATTTTACTGTGAGTAAAACATTCTTTCTTCTTTATAAATATGGCTCTCAATTTTTTCTACGTTGAATGTAAATTTTTTTAATTTTTTTAAACATTTTAACCAATTTTTTTTCAGTGTTATGTCATTGCACACATGATATCACCAAAACAGTTGGCATAAATACCATGAAATTTTATATGCGGGCAATATAAACATGCATCGATGTAAATAAAGCAAAGTGTCTCTATGTATGTATGTATGAATGTATATATCGTATACAAATCTACATTTCTTGACGAATCTGGTTGAAACTTCGTAGACTTATGTTTTGAAGCCTTAGGATAATTCTAATATAAATTTGGAAGCTTTTAAATAATTATAAATGAATACAGTTTTAAAATAATATTTCATCTCCAGGCGTTGGAATCAATCATTCATCAGAACTGCGCATGTGCACATATTGAATGTTAACTCTAGATGTTGCAAGGTAAGTGAACACATTTATTGATTTTTAACTTCATTTTTTGTTTTATTAAAAGTTAATTTTCTAATATTACTCCTTTAGTTTAATTTTTTTC
Source organism: Dolomedes plantarius (assembly GCA_907164885.2). Taxonomy (NCBI): domain Eukaryota; kingdom Metazoa; phylum Arthropoda; class Arachnida; order Araneae; family Dolomedidae; genus Dolomedes; species Dolomedes plantarius. Next base: position 70,611,845 of record OU015503.1, on the reverse strand, counting down.
AATGGAAAGCAAAATGAAATTGCCGTAGCAGTTGCATTTCTTCATTATACATAAACGTCAATTCCAGTGCCACGCACGTTAGCGTAATATATCATGAGATAAATGAAACATATACCCATGCGGTGATGTCAAACTTTATCGCTTTTGAATTATTTATTATTATTTTTAAATCTTTGTTGATCATGATACAATATGGTATTTTAATTTTGTGACAACATTGATTGTTGAAAACCTTTCATTTGATTTATTCATTTCCTTTCATTACCTTTTATTTTAATTCTTTTTTACTGTTTTTATTCCCAGTATAGGGATTACCGTTTTTTACAAGTTGCCGGTGTTCACTTTTTCTGTATTCTGTCATTTTTTGTTTAATTTAGTTACTTTTTTGCATATACTTTCTTTTTATGCTTCTGTTTGAGACTCTTTGGAATATTTTTTTATTATCATTCTAAAGTCGGAATTAAGCAAAATCTTAACATTTATGCTCCAAATAGTTGGACACTTAACATTGTTTACCAGGGGTGCTTTAAAACAACTGTTAATTGTGTTTGTGTTAATCTTTGATTATTGCTATTCCGTTTGTATGTTTTTATGTATCCTTTTTTACTGTGTTCACTTTTTGTTACTTTTTGCCATCATTTTTTATTATCATTCTCAACCAAGAATTAAGCAAAATCTTAATATTGTTTACCAGAGGTGTTTTAGAACGACTGTTAGTTATGTTTGTGTTTAGCTTTGATTACTGCTATTCCATTTGCGTGTTTTTAAGTATCCTTTTTTTCCTGTGCTCACCTTTTGTTTATTTTGTATTTGCTGTGCAGTAACATTTTATTATTTTATTTATAGCGCTTTGATTGCCACATCGTAGAACATCAAACAACCTTTAATGGGTATTTTTAAATGATTATGCCGAAGGATGAGAGGTTTTACTTTGCTCTTGGCTGGTGACTTCTGACAGACTCTGCCTGTTATTCCACGTGGAACAAGAACTGGTGAAATACATGCATGCCTGAAATCTTCAGTTATATGGAATGAAATTGAAACACTTGATCTTCCAACGAATATGAGGGTTCAAACGACAGGTGATGCTGATGCGCATCAGTTTTCTGATACTTTACTTCAACTAGGAAATGGAAACTTAATGTCTCATGACGATGATGGACTTATAGCAGTGGAAGATATTGGAAAATTAATTGAAAATCATGAAGATTTGTTACAAGAAGTGTTTCCTAACCTCTCTCAGAATTTTAAAGATCACAGTTGGTTACGTGAAAGATGTATACTTCCACCAAATAACGACAATGTTATACTCATTAATAAACAGCTTTTAGGTCATTTGTCTGGCAAATCTCATATTTATAAGTCTGTTGATACAGTTTCTGCTACAGATGATAGAGTACTTTACAACATTTCATATGCGGGAGGGGAAAGTCTCGAAGAAAGAATTTTCGCCCATACGCGGAGGGGTGGAGGAAAGGGAACTTCTCGCCGGGGGGAAAGGAAAAGAATTTTTCTTCTGCCTGCGACTGTTCGCAGGACGTGGGATGCATAACCACAAAATTTAAATACCTTTATTCGTTGTATTTTAGTGTTTCCATTCTCTGACAATGATTCGCTGTTGGGAGCTTGTCCCTAAACCAACTGAGTCATTAAAATAAACTACTATTACGTCATTCCTGCCATAAAAATTTTAATTACAGAAAATTTTTTTAATTTATTTTCGAAACTTCAATTAAAAAAAAAAAACCTTTTCTATGAAGAACTAAGAATTTTAATTTCAGAGGTGGCCATTTTAAAGATGTATTATAAAATTTAATTCTAAAACTAAAAAAATATGTATATTCATTAATATACGGACCCAAGTCTGCGCGCAATGACATAACAATAAGAAAAAACAATGGTTGAAATTAAAGAAAATTAAAATATTTATCTTGAAGCGAGAAAAAGTTGAGAGCTATATTTATAAAGAAGAAGGAGTGTTTTAACTGACAGTAAAATTTTTATATTTCTGAATAAATTATTTTTGTAACTACTGATGATTAAAAATAGGGATATGTCTGTAGAGTGTCGAGGCCTTTAAAAGGCATATAAACTTACGTTTTAAAGGCCTCGAGAGCTAAGCTTTGAGCCAGGTGAGCTCCGAATGGTTTATGCACGAACCATCAGAATCAGGCTCTGCGGATTTGAATACAGCGGTTGGCGTAGACAAGCGGTTTTCAACCTAGGGGGCGTGCCCCTCTGGGGGGAAGGGACGTAGAACCAGCCCTCAACCTGGAGTGGTGGTGGAAGAATTTCAAGAGAAGCGTGAGTTAAAAAAAATAAAATAAAAAGCAAAACTAACTGTAATTTACTGTACTCAATTTTCCGGTCAGAATGTAACCGTAACGTATTTTCGACAAACGAACACGAACACGATAATTGTCATACACGATAATTGTCGTACGTCTGTCAACACTGCAAGAGCTTGAGAATGGTTTCTGGCTCAGCTGCTTTCCCTTTGTTATTAATTTTTCCCTTTCTCCTTTCAAATTCACCAGATATTAGTTCAGAGAACTGGGAGTTTAAGTTGACAAGCTTTGTCACCGTTACAACCTAATATTCTAACAGTTACAACATAATATTCAAAAACTTGTCAAGGACGAACAGTGCCAGCCCTCTCAGTAATGTCGTGAAAGTGACTGGTATTACATGCCAACCTCCCATAGATCCTTGATTACCTCAAATATATTTGATCTGTATTTAATTCTTTGATTCCATGTGTTCTAATAATAATATGTTCCAAATTAAGGTATGTGTATTAATATTAAATGTTGTGTATGAAATTATGTATTCTATATTTTCATTTAATAAGCAGCTTCAGTTTCAAATTCCGATTGTTCCACTTGTATTGCGTACCATATATGTTGGTGGTGGTGGAGGGGGCGTGACCTCACAGGAGTTTTCAAAGGGGGGCACAGAGCCTTAAAGTTGAGAACCCATGGCGTAGACCATTGGTTCTTAACCGGTGGTAGGATCGCAGGTAGTCCGGAAAACCCAAGAAATGGTCCGTGAAGTCAACTGTTGCGTCATCCTACCTCCTCACTAGACTCATCCTACCTTCTAACGCGTGCCGGAAGCATATAATGTAACTGTAACTTTTAGTTAGTTAGTTAGGTCTTCAGAATGTCAGTTGCTGTGTGGTGTTGTGGTGCGTTCGTCCATTAAAGTGTTTTAAAGGAAATGAAGTCGTTTTTACTCGTTGCTCTAAAGAAATATTTCCGACATATAACATCAACAGTGATAAAAATAAAAGAATTTATTTGTTTCAAAGAAACTGCAAATGTAACAATTTAATTAAATTTGGAGAAAAGATAATTTTTTTTGTTCCGAATTTTTTTGTTCATATTCTAAAAATTCCTGTACCCTTTCCGTTTCCTGACATTTCGAGTACGAAAAAAAAAATCCTTGTTCACTCTATAAATCCGTAATATATTTTCCGTGATGTGAAATCTCAGCGTCACAGCCATTTTACAGCCACCAGAGCAAATGGAAGCTGAAAAAATCTATTTAATTTTTTAAGTTTTGATAGACTTTTATATTTTCTATTAATTTTTACATTACATTTTTTATTAAATTTATTTGCAAATTTTTATTTAAAAAGTTTTCTTATTAAATATATTAAACAATCAATAAAATCCCAGACTCCCCAAGATCCATTGCAGTAGCGTCCTTTCGCCTGGAGACTGGACATGACTGCCTTGCGAAATATCTATACCGTATTGGTATATATAGTAGTCCTTTGTGAACTTTGTACAACCAGAGAACTTTGAGTTGGACTAAGTTGTTTTGGAGTCGGGTTGGTGGCCCGGAGTCGGGTTGGTGTGGCTTGCTCCCAGGTCCATTGTGAGGACCACGGTGCATGGTAATGGAGAGGGCAACTTTGATTGGTCTGGGGGAGTGGGATCCTCTGAGTGAACCAATGTAGCACCATCAAGGCTTCGGATGTCACCACCACTTCCTCGTAGTCCCGGCTGGTAACCGGGTCTCCGGTTTGGGGCAGGAGTCGGGCTGGTGTGGCGTCCTCCCAGGGCATCGGAGACCGTAGTGAGGACCTTTGTGCTTGGTAATGGTGGATGCGACTCTGACTCGCCTGGGGGAGTGGGATCCTTTGAGCGAGCTAGTGTAGCACCATCAAGGCTTAGGTCGCCGACGCCTCTGATTGGACCCGGAGGGTGGAAGTCGGGTTGATGTGGTGTCTACCCAGGGGCCTTTGTGAGGCCCTTGAAGTAATGGTAGATATTACTGTGACTTGCCTGGGGGAGTGGATTCCCTGAGCGAGTTACTGTAGCATCAACAAGGCTTTGGCGGTTGTGTGACTCCTCGTGGTCCGGCTGGGGCTAAGAGTGACAATTGACGCAGGGGCCTGTAGTCTTGCAATGCGGCATCACTCAGTAGCTCCGTTTTGTCCTAAACCAACACGGACCTGCGCACTGCGCACTTCGTGCGTCGTGGGAGGATTTATCGCCCGAAGACGACGAGGTCATTCAGGTTCTACCAAGTTGTATGCCTTAGATGGTGGGCCGACGTATGCTCTTTAGACTTACTAAGTTGTTCTTCATTGAACGAAGAAAACTTATACAGTCGATACTGGCGGGATAGGGAGTTGATGCAATTGACATCCAGCGACTGATTTTCTTTCATGTTTATGTAATTCATATTTGCCGTTTCGATGCAATTATTGTTCTTCTTCTAAGTTTTTGTTTAAATGCTCCAATCTCATGCATCTTTGATGCATGGGAGCCAATGATGTACAATCAAGTGCTTTTGCAATAAATAAATATTAAACACATTTTTGCCTCTAAAAGAGTCGGTTGGGTGTGGTCACCGACGAATTTTTTTGGACAAGTAGTTAAAAGGTTGAGAAACATTAGTGTAGGCGCGCGTAGCATTTCGGATTCTTTAAGCTGTATATTCTGTCCAGTTTTCCACTCTCTCTTCTAAAAACGATCATTGTGCAAAAAACTTACAAACTACTACGTTTGGTGAATTCCTGAAGAAAAATTTCAAAAATCCTTAGGACTTCTGTGTACTAACCCTATTGGATTCGCTGAACTGAATGTTAAACTATTGGGAAAATGTGTCTACCATTTACAGCTACGTAAATGCGGTTAGTTCAATAATAATCACAGGATAAAAAGGACTTTTTATACACCATCTTTTTAAATTTTCTGTTGAATCATATAAACTTGACAACTCTATGTATTAATAAATACTTTTTAAAATTTTTTGATGAGTTATCCCATCAACTTGAAAGAAAATGAAGTTAATTGGAAGTTAACTTGCGTTTAACTTTTCGTTCCCGTTCTGGCCGATAGATGGCTGCACCAGTCTACAAAACAAAACTAACTGAAAAAGAATTCAGTTCTGCTTAATGATGGCGCTAAAAGTATTAAAATAATGCATTGTCATCGTGTTCTCAGCTATTCTAAAAGTTTCAAATGTCTAGCTAGTCGGGAAGTTAGTTAAAAATCGGTTGCAAGATTTGTACCGGACGGACGGACACACACACACACACACAAACAAGAAAGCGGATTAATAAAAACATGGTAAAATTGGTATTTTCAGATAGCCTCAACTTTTTGCACCTTGCCGGATTCATTTGATAAATTTCGTCTATCAAAAAAATGTATGTGTTTAAAACACACTAACGCTTAACGCCCGTTAGTTAAAGTTAACGTAACTTTTAACCCCCACAAAGTTGGGGTAACTGGGCCATAGATTTTTAACTTTTTATTTACTATACTTTTAACCCATTAAAAAAAATTATACAAACACGTATAATTTTCAAAAATCTTTGCATTACATTTATTTTTAGTAAGACTTAGGGAGTCTGTTTAAGTTATGATATTGATGTCTACTATATATATATACTAGCTGAAAAACCGAACTTCGCTACGGAGTACATTCAAATTAAATACAACGGTCAATGTATGCAATTCATGCCAAATGTATATATATATATATATATATATGTAGGAAGGAGTTAGTACTCCTTCCTTTAGAAGTGAATCATTAGACTTAATCATTTTGAACATTTAATTAAACTAGACGATGTTTACAAGACAGGACTAACACTTAGTATGAAATTAAAAAAAACAAAGCATCAACATAGCTATTTGACTCAAAACGGCAAGCCTGCGGAGCGACACATCCGCTTCGTAATGTCACTAGTCCATCACACTGTTTGCGTGCCAAGTCCTTCGCGCCGAAGTAGTAGGAGTGGAAGTTGTAGTAATAGTTCAGTTGTGTTGCCAAACTCACTCTCACACGGCCGTTCTGACTTTCCAGACGTCCGCGGCTGGGTTGTCAACAATAATTCTGAAAAGATAAAAAAAAAAAGAGCAGAAAAAGGAAAAATATTTCAAAAAATCAAGCAGTGTTCAACACAGTGGTATTGGTGTTCAGTTTCTGCACCACTGTTTCATTTTGTCCGCTGCAGTTGATGTTATGGTTGGACCATCGTGATGTCCTAACTTTCGAACTTCGTAACGATCGTTGGGGTTGATGTTCGTGATCTCATATGGTCCGAAGAACTTTGGTCGGAGCTTTAATCCGGTTCCAAATTGAGTTCGTTGTATTGCCACTTTGTCACCGATCTTGTATTTACAAGCCGGTTTACGCCGTTTGTTATATTGTCGTATGTTTTCTTTCTGTAAACGGAGGATATTTCGTTTAGCTTCGATACGTAACGCTTCTTTGTCATCAAGAATTCTTTGGTGGTGTTCCTCGTCAAGAAGATTTTTAATCTGTAGATCCTCTTGTTGTTTCATTTTAACACCAATTAAAAGTTGAAAGGGTGTGAATTTTGTACTGCGTGTGGTGGTACTATTTAAGATACGTTGCAATCTTGGGACATATTTAAACCATTTGTCAGGTTCATCTAGAGCTAACTTAGTTAAAACGGGAATAATTGTGCCATGAACACGCTCAACCTGACCGTTGCCACGTGGCACACCTGTTGCTATTGAAATGTGTTCAATTGATTGTTCCTGGCAGTAACTTTGAAATTCTGAAGATGTGAATGCGCTACCTTTGTCAGTAATGATTTTTGAAGGGTTGCCAAATGTAGTTTGTTGCAAGGATAATTTGTCTAATGCATCTTTCGTAGAGGTGGACTTCACGGGATAGATCCATACAAATTTGGAAAAAGCATCAACTACTGTAAAAAGATACTTATAACATTTTTTTGTCGATGGTAAAGGTCCTAAAAAGTCGCAATGGTAACATTCAAGGGGTGCATCACCTTTTGGAATGGGGTGAAGGTATCCTTCTTGTTTTCCAGATTTTCGCGAAGACAAAATGCAAGGAATACAGTTCGAAATAATTTCTTGAACTAATTTCTTAAGTTGAGGAATGAAAAATTCACGAGAAACAATTAATTCGGTTTTTTGTGAAGCAAAATGACCTTGTGAATGGGCGTTTAGCACTATTTCTTTCTGCATCATTTGTGGTACTACTAAAAGTTCGGCATCCTGATGAAGTTTATAAAGAATTCCGTTTTTAACAAAAAATTCATCAGAAGGTGTAGATTCAAGCATAGATTTAATTTGAGATATAAATTCATCCTGGTCTTGGGCATTTTTCACCTTTTGAGTGATATCATTTGAGGTAATTACAAGAATGGGGTTACGACTTAAAGCATCAACATGTTTCATCTGTCTACCGGGTCGAAGACAAACTTCATAATCAAAGTCTTCTAACATCAATGCCCATCGAGCAATTTTAGCTGGTAGGTCTTTTTTGTGCATCGTTTTTTGGAAATCATCACAATCGGTGATAATTTTAAATTTTGTTCCCAACAAGTAGTTTCGAAATTTTTTTAGCGCTTCAATAACGGCAAGAACTTCCAGTTCATAACTATGATATTTTTCTTGTTGAACTGTAGTTTTACGGCTAAAATAATGAATAGGATGAAACTGTCCATCATCGGATTGTTGCAAGAGCACAGCGCCAAAACCTAAGGAGCTGGCATCAGTGTGGAGTTCTAATGGGTATCCCTGTTGAAAAACATGAAGAACTGGGTTTTGTGAAAGAATGTTTTTAAGTTGTTGAAAAGCTGCTATTTGTTCAGAGTCAAAATTAAATTCTACATTATCCCGAAGGAGGTCACTTAATGGTCTAGCAATCAGCGCATAATTTGGAATGAACTTTCTGAAATAACTTGTTAATCCAAGAAAACTTTGAACTTGTTTAGGGGTTTGAGGTTGTGGGAAATTTTGAACAGCTTGTGTCTTGGTAGGTGAGGGTTTAACTACTCCATTTTCGATAATGTAACCAAGAAATTCTATCTTTCGCTGTAAAAATTGACACTTTTTAAAGTTCAATTCAAGGCCATAGTCTGCAGCTGTTTGGAGAACTAGGCGTAATTTTTGTAGACCTTCAACTTCATCATTAGATGGTATGAGAAGATCGTCCATGTAAACAATAAGAACATTGTCGCGAATGAGATTTCTAAAAACTGTGTAAACATATCGTTGGAAAACACTGGGACTGTTACATAAGCCAAATGGGACACGTAAAAATTCGTATTGTCCTTCATGAGTCACAAAAGAAGTATATTTAGTGCTATTAGGGTCCATAGGTACATGAAAGAAACCATTTTTGAGATCAAGTGAAGTGAACACCCGAGATTTTCCAAGTTTGTCTAAAGCTTCTTCGATGAGCGGTAAGGGAAATTTATCTTTTATCATTTTTCTATTCAATTTGCGGTAATCAACACAAAGTCTATAATCTCCACTTTTTTTCTTACATAGAACAATCGGTGCGGCATAATCGGAGCAACTTTCTTTAATAATTCCATCATTTAACCAATCTTGAATTTGGCTTTCTACAATTTTCTGTTCCGCGAAAGGGAGTCGTCGAGAACGTTGAGCTACAGGCATTTCATCTTGTAATAAAATAGTCATCTTAATTTCAGTGTCTTGAACTTTATGTGATTTGTAGGAAGTAACGATATTTTGAACTTCCTCACGAGTTTCAGAATTCAAAATGTGTGAAAGATCAAATGGAAAAGCTTGATCATCAGAAACATTAGCAATATTAACGAAGATGTTATTATCAAGAGTAAAACGAATACCGTCTTCATCAAATGTAAATTGGGTTTGCTGCAAAAAGTCGATTCCGATAATCACATCAAAAGGAATCAAGTCATCCTCTAGAACATGTATTTTAGCAGGTAAAGTAATGGTTTGAATTTCGATGGAATCCTGAAAGAATCCGATGCTGTGAACTTGGTTTTTGCCAATTCCTGAAAAGGGAATGTTGGTGGGCTGCAATGGTGGCGAACCAATTCTTCGATAGGTTTTCTCATTGATGAGGGTTGCCTGTGACCCAGTGTCACAGAGTGCTGTCAATTGAATTCCTGCAAGTTGAATGTCAACATGCATGGGATTTTTCGATGAAGTTTCAGGAGAAAGTGCATTTACAGTTTTATCAGAAATAGGTTTTTGAGAATCAGGTTTTGGTTTAGAATTTCGATAACTTTTAGGGCAATTAGCATGAACATGACCAAAACTTTTACATCCGTAGCATTGTTTACCATGTGACTTATTCAAACATTGGTTGCTTTTGTGACCTCTCAAGCCACAGGAAAAACATACTGGCTGTGTATTTGGGCTACGTGTATTATCGACTTTCACATTGAGGTAGGAAGCATCAATTTTTTTCTGATTATTTTGTCTGAAATTTTGTGATCTGTTAAAGATTTGTTCATAAATTTTCAACTTTTCCTTAAATTCAGGGACGGATTTACAACCGTAAAGAATAACTTTATTGTTTGTTGAATCAGGAATTCCGTTTATGACATACTCAAACAGAGAGGAGTCATCGAGAGAACCTTTGTGTGCCAAATCTCTCATAGCTAAGAAATATTCTTGTAGGGTTTCAAACGGTTTCATACGTCGAGATTCCATTAATTTATGTAACTGAATACCGTTAATTTTGTCCGAAAATTCGTCTAATAAATGGTGCTTCAATTGTTCCCAATTTGTAATTCCACGAATAGACCTAATTAAAGTTTGAGCGGGACCAGTTAAACATTTTCTAACAAAAGTAATTTGGTGAATTGGATTGTTTATCTGATATAAACAAAAAAGTTCTTCAACGTCAGATATAAAATTCTCAACACTGTAATTATCACGAGACGAGAAAGGTTTTATTAAATCAACAACGTCTTTCAGACTAAACAACTGGAAAGAGAGATTCGCAGTTTCAACTGAAGGCAATGAATTTTGATCTGATTCACCAACGGAAATGTGTGTATTTTGCTTATTCGAAGATTCTTTTGCGTCAATGGTGGGGGAAAAGGGAGATCTATTTTCCTCTATATCGCTGTTAGTTTGGGATGAACGTGCACCCGGAAGTGAGTCATCATTCACTTCGCATTCCGAAAGATCAGAAAATTCTGCTTTTAATAACGATAAATCAGTAAGACTCATAAGAATGGTATTGGCACATTTGTCTGGGTCAGTTGAAAATTCTAAATGAAGTAGATTACAAATAGAAATCAAGTCTTTAAGTGAAAACTCTTTAAGTACTTTCTGTTTCGTTGCTTCTAACACGAATGGCTGTTTAAAACCTGTAAATTTACGTAATCTGGTACGATTTTGTCTGTCGCCGTCTGTACCAAAAATTAAACGATGTAGAACCTTTATTTGATTCGTACCACCAAATTTTAATGATTTTGCAATATTGGGGTAATCGTTGAGAGTAGCCATAACTATATACTAGGTTCAAACAATTATAGTACACAAATATACAAATATTCAAAACCAAAATCAATACTTATAATACGTAGGTACTCAAATTCAAAAATAGAAAATAATATTTCAAATCGAAATTTTTTCAAATACCAATTCAATAATAAAATATTGATTCTCAAAATATGCATCAAAATAAGTAATCTTTAAAACAGGTTTTGTTCAAGAAAACAAAATTATGAACTAAAATAAGCATCAAATATCAAATAATAAGTTCTTCAAAATAATTTCTCTGGTTGAAGAAAACAGATGACGTAAATTTAGATATGTATCAAGTTAGATATTACTTCAGCAAAATATTCATCAAATTAATCTTCAAAATAAATCACTGTTGAAGAAAATAGAGGATGTAAATGCAGCATCAAAATAATAGTTAAAGTTCTAATGTTAAAAGCATCAAAATTGGGAAATCGAAAGTATCAAAATTGTGAAATCGAAAGCATCAAAACATTCTGCAAAATAAAAAATATTCTCGCAAGAAAACAGCAGAATTAAGTTCAACATCAAAGCGCATCAAATAAGCAAAGTTGTCATCAAATAAACATTCGCTTCGTCAAAATTATGCATCAAAATAATAATATAATAATCTTCAAAAGTATTCAATTCGCGATCTTTCAAAATATATATTATGTTGTGGTTTGTTCAAGGAAACAAGATTCTTCAAGTTAAATGTCGAAATTTTCATCAAATCATCAAATAATTTCATCGAAATAGAATTCTCTTCAAGAAAACAGAAGTGATAAATTCAACGTCAAAGACCATCAAAAATGAATTTAGCATCAATTAAATTCTTGCATCAAAAGAACGTTGAAATATCTTTCAGTTTTCTTAAATCATCAATAAGTTGAGAATTCCCTTAATCATCAAAATTTTCTTGAACAAGCGTCAACGTATGCATCAAATAATTTTAATATGATCCAAGTTACTTACAATTCTGGTTTTGGTTCTCATCATCCCATCAGAGTATCATCAGAGTCCGTGGCACATCACTTTCGTTTTCGCTGGCGGTATCCAAAACCGAAATGACAGACAACAGTAATCCAGGAATCATCAAAAGAAAATAGTTTTTCAGTCCAAGCTAGGGGTATTTTTCGAGTCCGAGGGCCGAGCACCCATGTAGGAAGGAGTTAGTACTCCTTCCTTTAGAAGTGAATCATTAGACTTAATCATTTTGAACATTTAATTAAACTAGACGATGTTTACAAGACAGGACTAACACTTAGTATGAAATTAAAAAAACAAAGCATCAACATAGCTATTTGACTCAAAACGGCAAGCCTGCGGAGCGACACATCCGCTTCGTAATGTCACTAGTCCATCACACTGTTTGCGTGCCAAGTCCTTCGCGCCGAAGTAGTAGGAGTGGAAGTTGTAGTAATAGTTCAGTTGTGTTGCCAAACTCACTCTCACATATATATATATATATATATATATATATATATATATATATATATATATATATATATATATTATATGATAAAAACGACGATCAATGTATACAATTGATGTAAAATATATATATATATATATATATATATATATAAGAAAATCGTAAAGGTTATTTTATAGAAAATATTATGTAGAAGAAAATATTCAAATTAAATCTAATACAAAGAATACTACAGAATATAGTACAGTTAATATAGTACAGTTTGTAGAACATTTCTTTTACTGTATTTTAATATTTTTTTGGATAATGTCCAATCGTCTGCCGCATTAGCAAGGAAAAAATATATTTTTTGTTTATTTAGTTGTTATGCACGTGACGATAAATTTATTGAAAGTACCAGAAAAAGAAATCACGTGATCAGCATTTAATAAATTAAATTCTAAAAATTAATCTTTAGAAATTCACCAAAAATCAGGAAATGGATGTAAGGATTCGAAAATTTTTTTATTTTAAAGGAATTTTTATGATCTTTCTCGTGATTTAAATTTTATAACCCTCAATGTATTATTTTAAATGCAAACGTAAAAAAAAGTTAAAAAAAACAGCTTAAAAATTTAATTTAAAAAACTCTAAGAAGAATTTTTGAAAAATCTTTCTTAGTGCATCCCTACACTATAAGAAGAATCGCCATGCAAAATTTCAGCCCTTTAGGTCCAGCGGTTTGGTCTGTGCGTTGTATGTCAGTGAGTCAGTTACGGAACTGTTTTATATATATAGATTATACTAGCGGCCCGTCCCGACTTTGTCCGGGTTGAACAAAATATTATACCAATAAATTTCCAGTTGATAGCAAATAAATTGTAAATCTTTTTTTACCTTAATAATAACCTAAATAATACCTTAAATTAATTTTATGTTAGTTAATAATTAAAATAAATTTTTTAAAAGAAAAATGCGTACCGGAGAACGGCTAGGTTCGAAAAGCTAGCGTCAGAACAGAAGCACACCGCGATAGCACCACGATAAGGATCGTTGAAATCTTCGGCACAAAAAGCGGTAGAAGACAGTAGCGGAAACAATGGAGATTGTTAGGATTAAGCCCCTAACTTTATTTCTACTGATCAGATATACATAATATATAGCCTATGTCCATCTGGAATAATGTACATTTCAGACAGTGAAAGAATTTTTCAAATAGGTACAGTGGTTCTGAAGATTACCCTTCACATACAAAATCGCTCTCTCTTTATATATAAGTATAGATAGCACCACGCTAAGGATCGTTGAAGACTTCGGTACAAAAAGCGGTAGAGGACAGTAGCGGTAACAATGGAGATAGTTAGGATTAAGATTGTTAGGATTAAGTTATTTTTATCTTTATATATAAGTATAGATTATATATAAATATTGTATATATTTTTAAATACAGGTGGGCCCAGTTCCCCTGATAAATGGGCTAAGTGTACCACCGAAGTCTATTTCCCATAAGAAACAACAGAATCTGTGGCTAGGTAACTGGGTCCAATGCTTGTATACATAGAAAAAGAAAGAAAAAATTCAACCCCCATTTAAAAATAATTTTTGAAAGCGATTACCAACGTTGTAAGATAGATTCTTGCGAACACCGGAAAAGAATAACGCACAGAGAGGAATTCCCACCTAATATGTAAAGAAAAAATCTCGGACGGGAAGGCCAAGTTACACCAACCTACCTTATACCAGATTTTTTCGCCGAGTAAATTAAATTTAAAAGTATTATTTGCTTTTTTTTTTAAGGAAAAATGCCCTCAGGTACAAAATTTCTTTCTCTGTTACGGAGTACAATTAAATGTAAAAATAATATAAACAAATCAAACTAACCAAAAAAACTTGTAAAGCAAGCATAGACTGCCAAACAAGTTAACTTAAAACCTACCCATAGCAATTAAAACATATCTTTTGAATAAAAGATTGCTCAGTTGCTTCATATCCTTATATTGAAAATGGGCAAATATAACTAAACATAAATAAACCAACAGAGCTAGATAATTATAAGAAGAATACAGACAAAAAACAAACAGAAATCAAGCACTCAGGGCTCCACGCACCAGAGACACGATTCTGTAGTAGCGCCGGAACTGAACCAGAAATCGAGGTAACCGACTGGTCTCATCATCAGGGAGCCTAACCAGTTGCTCCAAGGAGAACTTTCTGAATAGGATGCAGATATAACCAAAAGACACCCCAAGGCTCCGAGATCCCCATTGAAACATATACACAAAAGAAAATGAAAAGACACAGGCAACTTACAGTAAGGTATAGGTGACGGATATGTCGATACAGCAGCCAATTTCACCTTAGTAGTTACGTCACTGTAGCAAAACTACAGCGCCACACCCCATTGAAGTTTAAACAAATGAAAAAAGAAACCCTATCCTAAACGTCTTTAAAAAATACCTGAGTCTAAATGCCATTTTTTTAAAAACTTTTAAATTGCCGAAATTTTTAGGAAAATTGTTTATAGTTAGGTTTTTCTTGTAATTGCTACATGCCTCCAAAAAATATTCAACGTTGTTAGATATGTTTTTTATTCCTTCAGATATTTAATAATTACAAGATAAAAAGACTTTTTACATACCATGTTTTTAAATTTTCTGTTGAATCATATAAACTTGACAATTCTATGTATTAATAAATACTTTTTTAAAAATGTTTTTGATTAATTATCCCATCAACTTGAAAGAAAATGAAGTTAATTGGAAGTTAACTAGCATTGGACTTTTAGTTCCCTTTCCGGCCAGTAGATGGCTGCACCAGTCTACAAAGCAAAATTAACTGAAAATAACTGAAATTTAATTTAATTATGATTAAAGATGGCTAAAAGTATTAAAAAAATTATTTTTCATCGTGTTCTGAGGTATTGTAAAAGTTTCAAATGCCTAGCTAGTCGGGAAGTTAGTTAAAAATCGATTGCAAGATTTGTACCAGACAAACACACACACAAACACACAAGAAAGCAAGTTAACAAAAACATGGTAAAAATGCCCTCAGGTATAAAATTTCTTTCTCTGTTACGGAGTACAATTAAAAAAATTCTTCCAATCCAAGTCGGCAATCCTTGGACACATTTTCTCCATAACTAAACATTGAGGTAAGATAATCCAGTAAGAGTACACAGCAGTCTTAAAAGAAAGTTCATGAGTATACCAGAGTTGGCAGAAAATCACTCCAAATGTCGATGGAAACAAATAAACTATGTAATTCGCACGACAAGAATATTTAGTCTTATTACATTCAGCATCACTCTTTGCTAAAGATGGGGTCGTTTCAAATTTTGATGCTATGTGTCCACTAAGGTAAATCTTTTTTTGATGCAAAATTATTTGATTTATTTGCAATATTGCTGTAAGAGGGAGAAAAAGAAAGGAAAATGCACTCAAATATTACTTAAGCATAACAAACGAACCAAAAATGTTTTCAAAATATCCCACTATAAATTTGTCGTGGTCATGTAATGTATAATAATTCCTATCTTTCAACTATAAACGTCACGAATAGATTGACAGACGTAATTAGGTCATCACCCAATAAACCGTTAATATGATACCATATCGAAATTAGCTTAAACCATTCATAACGTATGAATAATGGTCGATCAACAGGTGCCATATGGACTGGTATAATCTAAAACTATAAGCGAGGTTTGCCTCTAATTCAATAAATAGGGCCCAACAACGCCAAATTTGTTTTAATACGTGCCTCTGGTATGGGTAGAATAAGAGTAAAATATGTTTTGACAAAATATGGATGCTCGTTAGAGAGTTGGGTTGTTTTTGACAATACTTCAGCTGTTAGTGCTGTATAATTATTAAATTTCAGATATTACACTTTTTCATTTCAATTGCATCGCTAACTCTCGTGGCACTACGAGGACACTACGAGGCACACTACAAGGACACTACGATGTGACACTACGAGGCTTTAGACGGAGAGCATTTTTTAATGTTGATAAACCAATGAAAAATGTCATAGACAGCATGCAGTATTTGAACACAGCGAAGTTTAACTTTTCAAAATAGTACAGAATAATTCATATTCTTTAATGATGAATAAATAAGCAAGAATGGTTTGAAATGCTGTGAAAAGATATTGAATATAAAAGCCTGTATTCATTTCGGTAGACCGTTGATTTTAGCCTGAATCATTTACAACTTATGACTAGCGTGTGACGACTGTTACCAGTGGTATGTTTGACAGTATAATTATTACAGTATATTGCCTTGGTTATTAAAGGGTATCTTGTGAGATTTCAAAATAGGAGCACATAAAAAAATTTTGAAACAAAAAATTATCGAAGTACTTATATGCAAGAATTTGGGAGTATGACTTTTTCATCATAAAATGTTATGTGACATTTTAGTTGGAAGTTTTACGAGTTTTTTTATAAAGTATTAAGATACATTTTAGCTGGAATTCACGTCAATAGGTTATAAAATGTTATGAGACGATTTGTTTGGAAGTTTGGCGAGTTTGTTAATAATTACAACATAAAAAGAACTTTTTATATACCATGTTTTTAAATATTCTGTTGAATCATATAAACTTGACAATTCTATGTATTAATAAACACTTTTTAAAATTTTTTTGATGAATTATCCCATAAACTTGTAAGGTATACATAAGATTCGATTCACAAGAATCGAACTTTTGAGTGAATGAATTAAAGAAGCTGCTTGATATATGCTAATTTCGGCATACGCGCTTGGTATAAATACCATGCAGCTTGATGAAAGCGAAGAAGGTTGAAAAAAGGTTGTTAAGGTTGATAGATAAGCGAGAGGGAGCTACGAGGTAAGCAGTTCCAGGTGTTAACCGGCGCTTGTGCTTATCAGGCTCAAAGTTTACGTGGCAGAACTGCTGGTTTGACCCTCTGCTGGTTTGTGAGTATTTGCAAAGTGTATTTCTATTGAATGTTAATATATATTACGTACAAGTAGTACGTATGCTTATTGCTGTAAAAGCAAATTCTATATGTGCAACGAATTCAATAAACATTGTTTCATGTATGAACTGTGTTTGTATCAAATTCATTTAGAGTGCCACTTCAAATTATATACACCCAAGTGCGGGTAGAAGTGAGCTATATTCTCTACAAACTTGAAAGAAAATGAAGTTAATTGGAAGTTGACTTGCGTTTAACTTTTTGTTCCCGTTCCGGTCGATAGATGGCTGCACCAGTCTACAAAACAAAATTAACTGAATTTATTCAATCCTGCTTAAAGATGGCTAGTAAAAATACGGTAAAAATATTAAGAGACGCTTTGGCTGAAAACTTTGTGTTTTTTCATTTTTTGAGTTTAACATGCCATATTTCGTCCTGGAAATGCAAGTGTTTTTGATCAAAGAAAGATTCTGGTTGTTTATAGTATTAGTGAGTTCAAATAAGCAAAATTTCAATTATTTTTTAATGTATACGCATTTCATGTTTTACTCTTTCAAATGAGTTTATGCAATGGATATCATTTTCGTTATAAAAAAAAACACTTCAACAATTGAAAAATTGTTTTAGATTAAATTTTTAAATTTAAAATTTTTAAGCAAGTTTAGTTTGGGATATATCTACCAAACCAAGGAATTTATTTGCATAACAGTTTCATTTGTTTTCAGGATTTATAAAAATTTTATTTAAAACTTCGGTTACTTTCCAGATTTCTTTAGAGTAATTTTTCAAACTCTTCTCAGAATTCGTATGGTAAATCAAAAATTCTGAAGCCATTTTAATGAAAGTAAAATAAATGAATGCTGAACAAAATTTCTTTTAGATATGCATTTTAAAATATGGCAAATCAGGAAAATTCCATTGCGAGACAGCACAGAGCAAAAATGCTGTACCTGGTGATGTAATCATATCAAAACCAGACTGCTTGGGCTATATGATTGTAAAAGCTAAGTGTGTGTATTAAGATAAAAATAAATAAATAAAAATGTTGTACCTGGTGATGTAATCATATCAAAACCAGACTGTTTGGGCTATATGATTGTAAAAGCTAAGTGTGTGTATTAAGATAAAAATAAATAAATAAAAATGCTGTACCTGGTGATGTAATCATATCAAAACCAGACTGTTTGGGCTATATGATTGTAAAAGCTAAGTGTGTGTATTAAGATAAAAATAAATAAATAAAAATGCTATTTTGACCCTGCACTTCTCCTAAACATGACACAAAAGTCTTGAACTAAATTAACACTTTAC
Source organism: Dolomedes plantarius (assembly GCA_907164885.2). Classification (NCBI taxonomy): domain Eukaryota; kingdom Metazoa; phylum Arthropoda; class Arachnida; order Araneae; family Dolomedidae; genus Dolomedes; species Dolomedes plantarius. Next base: position 70,593,427 of record OU015503.1, on the reverse strand, counting down.
CTGCGGTCAACGGAGGGGTCTGTTTTTACTTAATCTGTGAATTTTCTAGTAATCAGGACACTAGATATTACGAGAAATTTTCCTAAACAGTTGTAAGGTTTACATAAGATTCGATTCAAAATAATCGAACTTTTAATTGAATGTAGGTAAAGGCGCCGCTTAAGTTATGCTAATTGCAGCGTACGTGGTTGGTATAACTACCAAGCAGCTAGATTAAAGAAGGGAGAAGCGAAAAAAAGTGAGAGGAAGTGAAAGGAGGAGTAGAGCTGACGAAACGAAATATCGAGCTGGAGCTAGGCTTAGAGTCTGGTTTAATAAGAGTTGAGTTTAGCGAGCAGCCGCTGGAGGGATAGCTAGGTTGCTTCAAACCTACGCGAATTCTTGATAGGCCCAAAGTTTACGTGGCAGCACTGCTGGTTGACTTTCAAAGTATCTGTGAGTATTGCAAAGTGTATGTGTCTTGAATGAGTAGTTATACAAGTGAATTTATTGAATTGTATTTCCCTTGCATGAATGCTATATGTCTCGAATTAACAGTACTATGCTTTATGTTGAAAAGTAAAATGTATAGCCAAATACTTGAATAAACATTGCTATTAAAATTAGAACTATGTTTCAATGAAATTATTTAGAGTGCCACTTCAAGATATATATACCCAAAGTTAGGGTGAAGTGAATTGATTCTCTATACAGTTATTTAAAGTTAGATTTTTTTTAAAACTTGAATGAAATTTATTTGTTTTGGTTGTGTTACCGATAAACGGAAAAGGCTGTTAACGGTGAATATAAAATTTTAAAAAATGCATTAAGTTCCAATGACCACTTCAAATGCAATGTGAGTTTTATAGTACTTCTCGAAATTTCCCAAAACAGCACATGAGGTAAGATTTATAAAATACCACGTTTAAAAAGTGTCACGATAGCTAGCGTAGAGATTATACGAACTCTGTATCTTAAGCATTTGAACGATTCCAGGTTTTTGTCGAAATAGCTGAAAATAAAGAAAAACAATTGGAATAGAAAGAAGATCTTTATTGGTTTATTAATCAGATTTTGTTTTCTTTCGTGGATTTCTTGAAAAATCTTTCACATGTACAATATAGTACAGAGAGACTCATCTATGGCAGCGAGAAATGGTTCCGAAAAAAATATATATTTATTCATTCAAAGTAAGGCGGGATTCCGCATGGAGCCTATTTTCCTTACTTTGGTGATTCGGTTTTTTATTGTCGACAGGCCAAAATCCATATCGGTTTTTAATTTTCCCAAGGCCAAAAACCGTTGAAAAAGCGAATTGTAATTCGGTTTTTTTATTTTCCTAAGGCCAAAAACCGTAGAAAAAGCAAATTGTAAATCGGTTCAAGCGATGAGAAAAACTGCAAATAACAAAGGACAGAAAGCAGAGCCGGGAAAGTTCTGTTAAAACATACTAATTTGAAC
>OU015503.1:70426987-70586987 GCA_907164885.2 Dolomedes plantarius | reverse complement strand
TATATATATATATATATATATGTATATGTATATATGTATGTATGTATGTGTGTATATATATATATATATATATATATATATATATGTATGTATGTATGTGTGTATATATATATATATATATATATGTATATGTATATATGTATGTATGTATGTGTGTATATATATATATGTATATATCTATGTATATATGTATGTATATATGTATGTATGTATGTATGTATATATATATATATATATATATATATGTATATATGTATGTATATATATATATATATATATATATATATATATATATATATATATATATAAGAAAAATATGAAAGAGAAAACCAGTAATAGCTCTAAAGCTACTTGCAGCCAGGAACAAACAACATGGAAAGAAAAGTATGAAAGAGGTTTTTGACAGCATTTCTTCATCAGCGGTGTCAATGCTGTCTAAAAACCAATGGATTGTTTCCGATGAGTATGATCTATACAATAAACACACTGAGACACCGTACAATCCATGAAAAACAGAAGAATTGATTAATAATTGAATAAAGATTGAATAATAGTACTTAACCAAAGAACACCAAGCCTGGCGCTAGACAGAGTGGAAGTTAAGAACTAGTAACCGCAAGATGACTGACGTCACAAAACTTGCAACCAAGGAGGTAGTGGATTCTCAGTTACAGACATACTTAGGTTACCGTATTTTAGGACGATTATACCCTTAATTATTTAGTTTTTTATTATTATTACTACTAAGAATTATTTTTATTATTATTTTTATTTTTACTTATGATTTTTATTTTAATTTTTATTTTTAGTAGTTATTTTTTCTATTTTATCTTATTGTTATGATTAACATATTTAATGCAACAGAACATACGATTCATTAAAACAAAAACAACCAATTATGTTTTTGGAAAGACTTTCAGGGTAATTATTCCGTGTTAGCACGCTTTCAAGTCTAAAATATGCTTAAAACTATTGTCTTTAGAACATAGCATATTTATACGAACTAACTGATTTACAATAATGTTATTAAAAACAGATTTATGTAAACAGGTTAGATAATTTTGAAATTTAACAATATTAAAATTATAGTCAGATCTTTTGTCGTATAGGTCAAAAGTAAATTTGCTGTGAGAATTTAATTTAATATGAATATCTAATAAGTTTACATTAATATTATCATGGCTACTTTTAATTAGTTCCAGATTAGGAGGGTAAAAACTTAAGTCTATAGGGTTATTACTTTTATTAATTACTATTATATCATCTATATATCTAAATATATTGTAATTGCTATTTTCTATATTATTAATTTCAAAATTATATAAGTATAAATTAGCTAGCATACTTGAAGTATTACCACCTTGTGGTACACCTTTGGACTGTAAGTATATACTATTATTATGAACTATGTAATTATGTTTAGTTACTAAATCTAGGAGCCTATTGAAACGAGTTAGTTTAATTTCGTTGCCTAAGTATTGAATATTATTTTGTACTAACATTATGATTATTCTATTTAAATCAATTATATCGATATTATTAAATAGATCTTTAAAATCATAAGTTACTACATTTTTACATTTATCTAATGTTTGTAGTTTTCTAATTAGACATAAATATATATATATATATATATATATATATATATATATATATATATATATATACAGAGGCTGTTCGAACATTTTGTAGACGATTTTGGTAAGCGGTAATAAAAAATCGTTTGCTGCAAAAGAAATAATTGCAATTGTACTATGTTTTTAAAAGTAAAAATTATCGTCTACGGCTTGAAAGTTTTGTTTTTATTCAAAATGGCGTTTTTAACAAAGCAGTGGTTCGAAGCCTACATTTATGCTCTTTCCGAAGAGAAATATGCTTACTCCGTTATCCAAAAACGATGTGAGAGTCATGGTTTTGTGATATCTAAAGCGTCGATAGGTAATATCGTCAACAAGAAAGGAAAAAAAACGTCAAATTGGAGCCTCAAGTGGGACAAAAATTCCAAACAAGTATCAAAGGAAAAAACGGACATCTTCGACTATTGCAAAGGTACGTTGTTTAATGTTAAAAGAAAATCCCCGTAGCCAAAGGACAGTTGCAAAATCATTAAAATGCTCGGTGTCCACTGTAAACAAAATGATAAACGTTGATTTAAATCTTAAGAAAGCGAAAAAACGCAATGTGCATCGTTTTCTTCCAAATCATATCGCTGAACGCAGGACACGCTGCAGAATTCTATATGAGAAACACTTATCCAAAGAATTTCAACGGTCAATGTTTCAATTAATGCCAAAAAAATTATATTTATAATAAATACAATGTATTAAGCAATTTATGTAAAAAAAAATATATTAATAAAAAAATCGTAAGGGATATATTTATAGACAAAATAATGTAGAAGAAAATATTCAAATTAAATCTAATAGAACATTCTAAAGAATATAGTATAGTAGATAATATAGTACAGTTTTTGGAACATATCTTTAACTGTATTTTAATATTTTTTTGGATAGTGTCCAATCGTCTGCCGCATTAGCAAGAAAAAAAAATGTCTATTTCGTTGTAAGCACGTAACGACAAGTTATTTAAAGTACCACAAAATAAATCACTTGATCAGGATTTAATAAATTAAATTCTAAAAATTAATCTTTAAAATTCCCCAAAAATCAGAAAAGGGAGGTAAAGATTCGAAAATGATATCATTTTAAAGGAATTTTTATGATCTTTCTCGTGATATAAATTTTATAACCCTTAAATTACTATTTTAAATGCAAACTTAAAAAAAGTTACAAAAACAGCTTAAAAATTTAATATTAAAATAATCTAAGAAGAATTTTTCAAAAATCTTTCTGAGTGAACCTCTACACTATAAAAAGAATGGCCATGCAAAATTTCAGCTCTTTAGGTCCAGCGGTTTGGTCTGTGTGTTGTATGTCAGTCAGTGAGTCAGTCAGTTACGGAATTGTTCTATATATATAGATAGATTAGAAAAGAAATAGATTCATGAATTTTAAAAGCTGATACGGCTTTTTCCATTATTGATTCTGTGTTCAGATGGCAAAATGTTATAGGAAACTTTTCTTTTAAAAAAATGAGCTTTTCACATTCGTGATTCTCGTTGGCCGGTATTTTTTATTTACTGTAACTACTGTAAGTAATAGCCAAACATTTTTCTGAAACACTAGTACCACGTTTGCTCATGTAAAACAAATTACTGATTTTTCATTACATCTTGAATGTTAGAATTGCTGTCACGTAAAGTTTTTTTTAATATATTTTTATTTTTTTAAACCGATGCGGAGGCACTTCTAATCAAACATTCGCCCTTACTACGCTGCTGATTTACTGTCCATTTTATTATGGGGGCACCATATAGGTGGACAGCATTACCCCCTATCAAGGGACAACACGAACGGAGGCATTTTTCTTGGCGCAACGCCGGGATTCGATCTGAGCACCCTCAGCACCGAAAACCAGCGCGCTGTACCACAGGGCTGCCACAAGCCCGCTGTCATGTAAATTTCTTATAACATTTTGTCATCTGAGCACAGAATTGATCTACCAAGTAATGACAGTAAAATGGCCGCCAAACCGAGTGTTGCCACTCTGGAACAGAAAAACTAGAAATGCGGCTGTTTTTAAAACTAATTTTCGTTCAGAATTTCCTTTTTTTTTAACTTTACACCTCACGCATGCTACGAAGACTGACTACGGGGATCTGTTTGTGAATATAGTATTTTCTATGATATTCCCATAATTACATAATTATAACACTCTTCTGAAGGTGTTAGATGTATTTCTACTAAAAAGTGGTGACGTATTGTTTTCAGGATATCTTTAAGAGGTTTCGACGTAGTCAATTAATTCTGACTGGTGATTTATTTTTTACAGAATTACTTTAAGAAAAGAATCAAGACAAATCTTAACACTTTAAAAGGAATGCTTGACATCTAATCTTATGATGATTTATTTGCTACTTGAATGTATGGCGTCCATTCCTGGAATGGCAGTGATTTTTTTATGCTATTCAAAATGGCTATTCAATTTTATGCTTTAAAAAAAATTTATGCTATTCAAGTGGTACTGCAGGACAAAAGGTAGGGTGAACACTGCAAAATTTTGAATTAATTATTATACACTGAAGTGCCAGAATAAATGAGATAGGCGATCACTTTCTGAACATGTAGCAATACTCCATGTCTCATAAATACTTTTGTTCGTAAGCACCTTATAGAAAGCGACAGACATTTGTGGATGTTTAAAAGATTGACTGAGCATTGAAAATGGCAGACGATCATGATTTAAGGGAATTTCAACGAGGAGTGATAGTTGGTGCTCGTACAATGGGTCATGGCATTTTGGAGATATAGGCAAAGTTAAGATTTTCATCTTCGACAATTTTAAGGGTTTACCTCGAACTGAATGTTTTTCTTAATATTTTTCTCGACAAATCAAGCATCCCTGGAGTAGTCGGAAGATTGTTCAGACAGCATAATCTGACTAATATAAAAAATATCCAATATTACTATCCAAGGAAAACAGAGTTACTGATTTGATCATTGAGTATTACCATCAGAAGCATTTTGATGCAGGTCCACAATTAACTTTAGGTCTCATACGTTAAAAATTTTGGTTTACGAACGGACGATCCAAGGTGATGCAAGTGATACCACGATGTATTCTGTGCAAAAATTTGCGTGCTGTATCCTGCCAGCAGATAATGGCCGACTTACCATCCGCAAGAATCAATCTATCACGCTGCTTTAAAAAAAACGGAATTGATTTCTGTGGATCAGTCACATCTAAACCAAATCTCACCAGGAGTAAAACAAAAAAAGTCATATATCTATGTGCTATCATCTGCAGGTGCACTAAAGTTGTGCACTTAGAGGCTGTATCTGATCTTTCAACTCAAGGTCTACTCGCGTGCTCTAAGCGTTTCTTCAGCCGCAGAGGCTTACCCTCAGATATTTATTCCGATAACGGAAAGAACTTTGTAGGACTTTCGAATGAGCTGAAAACTTTGTTCTGCAAATTGAAATCCAAAAGAAGTAATGCATTTTCATTCTTTCATGAGATAAATTGGCATTTTATCCCACCACATTCACCGAACTTCGGAGGCATCAGGGAATCAGCCGTGTAAAACGCTAAAAACTTACTAGTGAAAGCCAGTAAATCTGCAGTTCTCAGTTTCGAAGAACTGTCAGCCTTTCTTTGTCAAATTGAGTCGTGTTTGAACTCTCGACCAAAAGTGCCTATGTCTTCCGACTCTTCGGTGTTAAGTGCTCTTACATCAGGGCATTTCAAAATCAGCAGCCCTTTTGCTGGACATTCCTGAAAATTCAAATCACACCATCAGTTTAAGTCACATATGGAAACTTTTACAAAATATACGAATTGAATTCTGGGATCGATGGTCTTCGGATTACCTAAATCAACTTCAACAAAGACCAAAGTCTTGGAGCCTCCAACGTCAGAATCTTCAGATTGGAGATTTTGTGGCAATCCATGAGCCACACCTTCCTCCATTTAAGTGGCTTCTTGGACGTGTGATTCAGTGTTTCCTAGGAGCAGATGGCCGTGTAAGAGTTGTTTGTTTCCCTCAAAACTGCTTCTGGTGATGTCAAGAGGCCAATATAAAAGTCACTGTGCTACTGCCCGCACCGGTGGTTGTTCTGTCCAGAATCAGCAATGATCGTTCATAGGCGGCAGCACTGACCTAGTAATTTCTTATTTTTGTAACGGTTTGTGGCAGCATCTACTTTTTAATCAGAAATATCTTGCACGTGTAGAGAGCAGAGAGTCTAAAATGGCTTCTGCTCAATTATTCTGTTTGATGTGTTCTCTAAATTGAAAGGTTTGGACGATGTCTGGGGAAAGAAATATATTCTTCTTCATTGATCTGTAAGTTAAATCATTATTCATTCTTTATGCTTATTGGGTTTTTTATTTCCCCAACGTAATCCATCGCTTATATTCAATTAAATTATGCAATTGTATTATATTAAAGGTGCATGTACATTCTATTAATCGCAAAAATGTATTCTTTTAATTGTGCAAACGTATTTTATTAACTGTGCTTATGTAATTATCTATATATCTAAGTTGCTAAGCCGACTTTTTGGGCAGACCGCGAGAGAAAACTTCTGCATCAATTTACTTCATTTTGGTCTTAAACGAAAGACTGTAATCTGTAGATTTGTCAAATTCGGTTTATATAACCGCAATTTATATTAATTAGCGATAATTTGCAATTAAAAAATTTATTTCTGCGCATGCTCACTGGTATGTTTAAATCTGTCTTTAGAAACTCACTGTTTCTGCGCATGCTCAGTGACATGTTTTAATGATAAACACGTGTATTCCGAGAAGTCTCTCTAGACCTCTCTCTGCTGTTTTTATTTGTATGATAATTATGTTTGTGAAATATAAGATTAAACCTGATGGAAATTGTTTATGTTGCGCCGTTTAATTAGCGATAATTTACAGTTAAAAAAATTTCTTTCTGCGCATGCTCAGTGACATTTTTAAATCGGGCTTTAGATACTTACTAAGCATGATGCCGCTTAAACACATTAATTTTTATGCGCATTATTATGATTTTCAACATTTGGGAATGATTTGTCGAGTATAATTTGTGTATTAGTACATTTATTTACTATATATAGCCGTGAAGTTTTGGCGGGTACCAACTAATGTTATTTAAATTCTAAATAAATCTTAAAAATCCTTACAGTCCACTATATCCATAAATCTCAAAACTGTAAAAGGGACGAAAGATATACTGAAATACTATATTCACTGTAAGAAGGAAGTAAGCTATACTGAAATACTCTATTCACTGTTAAAGAGAAGAAAGCTATACTGAAATAATATATTCACTGTAAGAGGGAAGTAAGCCGTACTAAAATGCTATATTCAGTGTAAGAGGGAAGCAACTTATACAGAAATAACATATACACTATGAAATGGAAGTACATTTTATAGAAAAAATAAATTCGCAGTGACAGGGAATTAAATTATACGAAAATAATATATTTATTGTAAAAAATAAATTCATTGAAATTTTTTTTCTGATATGCTCTCACAAAACTAACTTATAAACTATTGCATAATGTATGTGATAAATACAACCTAATAGAAATTTATTGAAATGATTTTGAAATATTCTTTTATATTTGACTTTAGTGAGTTACGCTCATTTATCTTTAGCTCTGAATTCCCGTTGTAGCCACATAAACACACTCATCATGGTCTACCGATTACATTAAAATTTGATACAATACTTGCGGGAGATATTGAGACTAGTTTAAAAGTACATTTCAGTAGGTTCTTCTTTATTACGTTTTTTTTTCCAAGCGAAGAGATAAAGAGGAAAAACGAAATGCAATAAATAGTACCAACAGCATAAGATAAGCGTTTGTTATTCATCTGACACGCTATCGTCGAAAACCAGCGGAGGTAAAAACTGTTTAAGAATAGTTGATATAGTAAAATATTTTGAATTGACTCAATTTTTCCCTTAAAGTAAAATAAGTTATCTGCTTCAAATGAATTTTAAATGAACCAACGAACTTTTGTGTCCCATATAATTTATGCCGCTTGTAATAAAAATCAATCTAAAACTTATTTTCTTTCATTGTGGGAGAGTTACTTTTACAGTGTTTAGGATTCGCTCTTTCAGCGGAAAATATCAGGAAATCGTGCCCAAGGAACCGGAGAAATACGTTATACTTCCGGGTGAACGGAAATCGATATATTTTGTTCAAGATGGATTTCTGTCGTACGATTTTGGTAGCAAGGAATCTGCTTTTGCTATTAAATAGCAAGCATTATAGCTTGCTATTTTATAGCGACAGCTTTAAAAATTATAAATGACGGCACAAGTATTGAAAGCAGGATTAACAAATTTATAAGTTATTAAAATTAATGAATAAAAGTTTATTAAAGATTATATTGATAAATGGCGTCATAAAGTTTACAGTGAATATGTTATAAATGTTAGTTATAAATGTCGACACAAGAATTGGAAGTAAAAATAACAAATTTATAAATGAGGTTATGAAGTTTATAGTAAATAAGTTATAAAGGACGACACAAGTATTGAAATTAGGATTAAGAAATTTATAACAGTTATTAAAATTAATGAGTAAAGGTTTATCAAAAATTATTTTTATGAATGACGTCATAAAGTTTATAGTAAATAAGTTATAAATGACGGCACAAGTGTTGAAAGCAGGATTAACAAATTTTTAAGTTATTAAAATTAGTGAATAAAAGTTTATTAAAGATTATATTGATAAATGGCGTCATAAAGTTTACAGTGAATATGTTATAAATGTTAGTTATAAATGTCGACACAAGTATTGGAAGTAAAAATAACAAATTTATAAATGAGGTTATGAAGTTTATAGTAAATATGTTATAAAGGACGACACAAGTATTGAAATTAGGATTAAGAAATTTATAACAGTTATTAAAATTAATGAGTAAAGGTTTATTAAAAATTATTTTTATGAATGACGTCATAAAGTTTATAGTAAATAAGTTATAAATGACGGCACAAGTGTTGAAAGCAGGATTAACAAATATATAAGTTCTTAAAATTAGTGAATAAAAGTTTATTAAAGATTATATTGATAAATGACGTCATAAAGTTTATAGTGCATAAGTTATAAATGCTAATTACATATGACGATACAAGTATTGAAAGTACGATTAACAAACTTTTAACACTTATTAAAGTTAATAAATAAAAGTTTGTAAAAGTTTATAACGATAAATTACGATATGAAGTTTATAATAAATGAGTTATAAATCTCAGTTATAAATGACTACACAAGTATTGAAAGTAGGATAAACAAATTTATAAGTTATTAAAATTAATGTCTAAAAGTTTATTACTGACTATATTGACAAATGACAGTATAATGTTTATAATAAATAAGTTATAAATGTTAGTTATAAATGATGACACGAGCATTAAAAATAGTATTAACAAAATTATAACAGTTAATGAAATTAATAAAAAAAAATTTTCACAGGTCATATCGATAAATGCCGTTATAAATTTTATAGAAAATAAATTATAAATGTTAGTGATAAATTATGACAAACGTATTGAAAGTAGTATTAACAGATTTACAAATAAGGCTATAAAGTTTATGGTAAATAAGGAATAAATGTTAGAAATAAATGACGACACAGATAATGAAAGTACGATTAACAAATTTAAAAATTATTAAAATTAATAAATAAAAGTTTATTAAAGATTATAATGATAAATGACGTTATAAAGTTTATAGTAAATAAGTTATAAATGACGAGTTATAAATGACGACACAAGTATTGAAAGTAGGATTAACAAATTCATAACAGTTATTGAAATTAAGGAATAAAGGTTTGTTATAAAATTATTTTGATGAACGACGCTATAAAGTTTAAAGTAAATAAGTTAAAAATGTCAGTTATAAATGACGACACGGGTATTGAAAGTATGATTAACGAATTTATAAATTATTAAAATTTTAAAAGTAAAAGTTTATAAAATATTATAATGATAAATGACGCTATAACATTTATAGTAAACTAGCTGAGTACACGTGCTTTGCTACGGAGGACATTCAAATTAAATTCAAAGGTCAATGTATGTAATTAATGCCAAAAAACTATATACTTATAAAAAAAATCGTCACGGATATTTTTATATATAAAATAATGTAGAAGAAAATATTCAAATTAAATACAACAGTCAATCTATGCAATTAATTTGTATGTTTAATATCCATAAAACATACCACTTTGAATTAAATTCTTAAAAAAATTCCATCTCAAATAGTCTAGTGGTAAAATTTTATCTTTTACTGTATTTTTAATTTTTTTTGTAAATTTAATTCGCTGTTATTCACGTATCGCAAAATTAATTTGAAGTATCATAAAAAGAAAAGAAACCACGTGATCAGCATTTAATAAATTAAATTCTCAAAATTAATCTTTAAAAATTCATAAAAAATCAGAAAATGAAGGTAAAGATTTGAAATAGATCTTATTGTAAAGGAATTTTTATGCACTTTTGCGTGATATAAATTTTATAATCCTCAGATTATTATTTTAAATGCAAACTTTAAAGAATGTTACAAAAGCAGCTTAAAAATTTAATTTAAAAAAATCTAAGAAGAATATTTCAAAATATTTCTCAGTGCACCCCTACCCTATAAGAAGAATCGCCATACAAAATTTGAGCCCTCTAGGTCCATCGGTTTGGTCTGTGCGTTACACGTCAGTCAGTCAGTCAGTTACGGAACTGTTTTATATATATTTAGATAAGTTATAAATGATATTTAATCACATCTTTGGCCCACTGAAAAAGGCTCTCAAAGGTCGTCGGTGTCCTAACGATGCATACGTTCGGGACTCTATTTAAAGACTTGTTCCGCAATCGGCAACGGACGTTCTTCACCCAGGGTTTTCAAACTGTAGTGAAGCGCTGGATCACTTGGTTGAACCTACAAGGTGACTATGTGAAGCGTGTTATATATAGCTCATTTATCACTATTACATTCTGTCTGTTCACATATTCAGAACAATAAATCATTGCAGAAAAAATGAATGTCTAACTTTCATTTCGACTTTATATAAACGCTAATTCGGATTATGAGGAGGATTTTTGATCAAAATTTTTACTGGACGAAAATGCGTTACGCAAATATGGTGAAAAATCACTAACCGAACTTTCTGAGCGCAAAACAGTAGGGTAAAGCGAAAAAAATTGGTAAATTATAATATTAATAAAAATTTATACCATTACTACGGTACGTCGTGAAGGCCCTGTGCTACTATAATACAGGGTGGTCATAAAAAAATCTTTGCCGATGTATGGACCTCTAGCGGCTGTTCCGTTCAACCGATCTAGATGAGATTTCAGATATAGTTATTCAGAGTTTAGGTGATAAGTTTAGGTGACATGAAGCTGTCATAATATAGACCTATGAATATAGACCTATGAAATAAAATTTAAAATATGTTCGTGTTTCTACTAAGATTAAATAGCAAATGCATAACTTGTATGCAATACTGCATAAATGTGGCCGACTGTACATCTGTACTTTAGGTCTATTAATCTCCAAAAGGGATCGTTTAACGATTTACCACATTTCCTAAAATTTGTTCATGTGCTCAATGAAATTTTTTGCAGTATTTCTTTGTTTCATTGTTTTAGGGTCTTTTCTTTGTTTCAGGATTTTTTGTTTGCAGAAATTGATTTGATAATATTGCTCTAAATCAAATATTAAGCTAAATATGTTTATCTTTCTCTTTACGAATTAACATTTTATAAAGGAAGTTGTTAGGTATTCTTAACGATTAATAAGGTCGAGATTCTGTGAACGGCAACCAAATGGCGCTGACAGTTACGGTTATATGTATAGAAACGCGAAACTTTCGAATGGCATAGCCCACTTTTTACTATCTCAAAATGCTCAGCGCATGCGAGAAACCTAAAGAGCGGTGAAGCGGTACGTGTATCACAAAAAACGGACGCGTTATGCACGCACAAAAAACAGCTCTGCTAACGGCCTGCACCTAATGTGGAAATGGGCAATCCAAATAAAATTTTTCTTGTTGACATCAGTGTTGATATCAGTGACGATATGTGTTGACATCAGTGATTGGTGTCTTGCCTCTGTCATATGCAAATTTCCTTCGTGCGCCCCGATCGTGTTTTTGTTGGTCGTTCGCAGAGCTGTTTTTTTGTGCTTGAATAACGCGTCCATTTTTGTGATACACGTACCGTTCCAACGCTATTTAGAGTTTTCGCATGCGATGAGCATTATCCTACTGGAAAAACTGTGCGTTGCCATTCGAAAATATCGAGTTACTGTACCTATAGCCGTAATCTTGACCGCCACTTTGTTGCCGTTCATAGAATCCCGAGCTCATACCTCCGAATAACTATATCTGAAATCGCATCTCGATCGGTTGAACGAAACAGCCGCTAGAAGTCCAGATATCGGCAGAGTTTTTTTTTTTATGATTACCCTGTATATGCCTAATGTAAATTGTCAAAAAGAAAACTCGCTGACAAGTACTTCCAAATATTTCGCTTTGCCATGCTCGTTTTTCGACGCAGTTATCGAGGAAACAGGTCGGAGGACAAAAGGGAAATAAGTCATCAGTGCGCTTTCAGTTTTATTGGGAAAACATTTGAAGTGCACTACAAATATAAAAAAAAGGTTCCAAATAAGCTATTAAGATTTTTCCACCCATTCAAAATTTTTCCAGATCTCAGAGAATTCCGATCAACTATATATATATATATATATATATATATATATATATATATATATATATATATATATATATAGAGTGCTAGATTTCTAGAAATAGAGGTGCCGGAACGGTAACCTTCCGGAGATGTCGGGGAGTATTCCAAATTATTGATAAAGAGAGGTACCAAAAGAGAGGTACCGGAATGCCGTTCTGGTGCGTTTCGCCTCAAATCTAGCCCTGTATATATATATATATATATATATATATATATATATATATATATATAATATAAGACTGATGTTGTGGCGTCGATGCTTAAAAGAAAGCAAATCAAATTCTCTGACATAAAAAACTTCTTTTTCAGAGCATTCGAAAGTTACTTTTCTACTATAGTGAATAATATTCATGCGAACAGGAAATTTTTTTCTTTTATTTAAATGTATTTCGCAATGATTTTTTCTTCAAACGTACCTTATATAGGGTGGGAAAGAATGGACTCCTTCATTTCAAATGTTCATAAAACACGAACTTGCAGAAAAAAGCTTTATATTTTAGAAAACTACCAACGACCTAGTATTTTACACTAGGTTTCGAAAACATCCACCAGGTGGTGCCCGTTATTGGTGATGAACTGCCGAAGCCGTTCTGTAAGACTCTATCGGTAATCTTCGGGAGGAAGTGAGGGTGGGGGGAGCTAGCGGCAACTTTCTCCCGAATAGTGGACTTATGAACTGGTTTCCCATTTTCAGGTGATTAATGTTCCGAGGATGACCAATTGTTTTCGCTGGTGATGGAGACCCACTTGGTCTCCCGTTTGAAACACACCAGAGGATAGTTTTTCGATCAGGAAGATATTAATTGATTAGAGCCCGAATCGCGTCCTGAATGGCCTCTGTATCGCGGTTATGTAACCTTTTTTTAAGAACACCTTGAAAACGAAACCGCGATGTTCACCGGATCAACTCATGGTGTCTACATACAACTAGAAAATCCATCCAAAACGTTACCACCTCCCGCGCCCCTCTACCGTCACCATTCCTTTACCAGTGACCTTCAAAAAAGTGGGAGTTCATTCTGCTATACCCTGTATATAAAGGTCATTATACGCACAAAAATACTTTATACTCCAATAAAAAATTTTCATCAGGATTGGGACATATTTGTACTTGCAATTCTAAGCTGATTTAAGAACTCTCATCAATCAGCTTGCTTTTCTCTCTTTAAAAATAATTGAAAGTATCAGTTTATTCTTTTATATTAAAGTAGCTGAATACCCGTACTTCGCTACGGAGTACATTCAAATTAAATACAACGGTCAATGTATGCAGTTAAGGTAAAAAAAAACAGAAAAATATATTTATAATAAATACAACGGTCAATGTATGCAATTAATGCCAAAAAAATATATATTTACAAAAAATCGTAAAGGATATTTTTATAGACAAAATAATATAGAAGAAAGTATTCAAATTAATTCTAATAGAACATACTTAAGAACATAGTACAGTTAATATTATAGTACAGTTTGAGGAATATTTCTTTTACTGTATTTTAATATTTTTTTGGATAATGTCCAATCATCTGCCACATTAGAAAGTAAAAAATATTGTCAATTTATTTCGTTGTTATGCACGTGACGCAAAATTAATTCAAAGTATCACAAAAAGAAAAGAAACCACGTGATCAGCATTTAATAAATTTAATTCTAAATATTAATCTTTAAAAATTCACCAAAAATCAGAAAATGGAAGTAAAGATTCGAAAAAGATTTTATTTTAAAGGAATTTTTATGATCTTTATTGCGATATAAATTTTATAACCCCCAGATTATTATTTTAAATGCAAACTTTAAAGAATTTTACAAAGACAGCTTAAAAATTTAATTTAAAAAAATCTAAGAAGAAATTTTCTAAATCTTTCTTAGTGCACCCCTACACTATAAGAAGAATCGCCATGCAATATTTCAGCCCTTTACATCCAGCAGTTTGGTCTGTGCGTTATTTGTCAGTGAATAAGTCAGTCAGTTACGGAACTGTTTTATACAAGGTGCGCCCATAAAGTAACCGGAAATTTTTTTAATAAATAAGAAAACATATTACTCCCCTTCCAATAAATTTATCTCCTTCAAGATTATTGCCAAAGGAGTCTATACATTTTTTCCCAACGTTTCTTCAAGTCATCTGAACACTGTTTATAGGCGTTGGAACTAACCGTTCGCAAAATTCGCGTAACATTTGATTTAATATCCAAAACGTTTTCAAATCTCTGTCGTTTCATGGATTTTGCATTTTTTGATCACAAAGTACTTATTCACCATGAATTTCTTCCTGAAAATGAAACAATTAATCAGTATATTTACAAGAAGGTGCTTTTTTGATTAAGAAACAGGATAAGGCAAGTTAGGATTCCTGGCAATGGTTTCTTTTACACCACAATGCTAGGCCCCATACAGCAGTTTCTGCACAACAATATCTTGCTAAGCATTAAATTGCAGGGATAAAACACCCACCATATTCTCCCGACTTATCGCTAGCTGATGTTTTCTTATTTCCGAAGATGGCCATGAAAGGACAGCGATTTGAAAACATCTCGGATATTAAATCAAATCTTACGTGAATTTTGCGAACGGTTAGTTCCAAAGCCTATAAACATTGTTTCGATGACTTGAAGAAACGTTGGAAAAAAATGTATAGACTCCTTTGACGATTATTTTCAAGGCGATAAATTTATTTGAAGGTGAGTAATATTTTTCTTATTTATAAATAATAACAAAATAAAAAGAACTTTTTATATTGTAATTATTTATAATTGCAAGATACAAATGTTTTTAAATTTTCTGTTGAATCATATAAACTTGACAATTCTATGTATTAATAAATACTTTTTAAAAATTGTTTTGATGAATTATCCCATCAACTTGAATGAAAATGATCAAATGCGTAATCAATCGTTTACCTCAAGAATTGGAAATTAACTTGCGTTTAACTTTTCGTTCCCGACCCGGTCGATAGATGGCTGCACCATTCTACAAAACAAAATTTACTGAAAATGAATTTAATACTGCTTAAAGATGGCTAAAAGTATCAAAAGAATGCATTGTCGTCGTGTTCTGAGCTTTTCTACACGTTTCAAATGTCTAGATAGTCGGGAAGTTAGTTAAAAATCGATTGCAAGATTTGTACTAGTCAAACACACACTCACACAAACAAACAAACAATGAAGCGAGTTAATAAAAACATGGTAAAAATTGCCCGATTACTTTATGGGCGCACTTGTATATATGATAAAGCATTATTCCATATTAAAATGCTATACATAAGCGAATAATTCCATATAAAATGCAATAGAAAAAACGTTGATGTAAAAATTGTGGTTGTTTTTAAAAGTTGCTTTTCCAGGGAATGTTTATCGAATTTGACTGGATTTTTTAAGTAGAACCATAAATTGAAAATCTGCTCCGATCGCCTTACGTTAATATCAGATTCAACAGAAAAATTTGAGGTTTATACCACTTTTATAACTTATGTTTTTCCCCAACTGATGCCTATTTACTTCTTATTCTAATTAAACGCTAGTTGGGCCTAAAGAATCGATTGTGTCGAAGTTCGTATTTATTTTTTTTCCTAAACAATACCGATACTTGGATGGATAAATCTTATTTAGCAGAGCTTAACTATATTTCCTTCTTCTTACCCCAGGAATCTGTTCGATTCAATTCTTCCTCTCCGAGTGAATATTCAACTATTCTTGTCAGATTTAACGTTCGATATGAAGGTAAAGAATTCTTGCGAAGTTCTGATCCGCGGTAACTTCCATCCCTTTATTTGTGTTACAGACTGCGACGTTGATTCATTCGAATATTTGCGGTTCGTAGGGAAAGAATGGAATTTGATAAATGGCTCATCACACAATAGGCCGATAGGATAAAAGTCGGGAATAATGCCCCTAATTCAAACAAGAATTTGAGTAAAAGAGTTGAGTAATTCGGATGTTCCAGTTATAAGGAATGCGGACGTTGTGATCAATTTCAATCTAATCTGATCGAATATCATTTTCTAAAACGCTTCCTGCAGCCGTGGGCGATTTCAGTATAAAATCGCGGGGTGAAATTTGATATCTGGTACGAGTTAACCGTAAGGGAACTTTTAATGCAATGCAAAATAAATGATTGAGATTAAGTGGTGAGGAAGGAAACTTTTTTTATTTAATAACTTACAACTTGATGAAACGAGATCTCGTTCAACGTATCGCGTTTAACGGAAGTGCAGGAAACAATTTGGAAAATATCTCATTTCTACGGAGCAGTATTATCCAGAACGGTGGATATTAGCGTTTTGTTTATCAGGTCCCGAATTAGGTCCCATTGTCATAGATATCGTCAGCGACATGCCTTAAAGATTCTGTTGCTGTCAATCATAACACTGACTAATTCTATGTGAACGCCGTATTCCTAGGGATTGCCCAACGCGCTATCCCTAGGCTTAGGGCATGTGATAGCGCGTTGGGCAATCCCTAGGCATACGGTATAGTTATTAAATACCTCAAAATAAAATTTTTCCATTGAAATTATCTTGAACTATCCAATAACCTATCAAAAGTGGGTGACCAGACGGGTTGTGGGGGAATTATTAATACAGACGAACCCCGTTATATCAAACCCGGTGTACAACGAACTCACGGATATAACGAACGAAATTTTTGCCACCGCCGTTTTCCTATTATGCGTAATTTAATTAGTATGGTGTCAGTTTCATGTAATCGATTTTAGTCGATTAAATTCGTTAATGATTATTTTTAATAAATTTTATCATTTTTAATACATGTTTATTGAATACACATTGGAACTAATGAGTTATACATTTTGTAAACTCTAGCATTTTTTAACGGTTCGGATATAGCAAACCACCGAATAAAGAGAACAAAATATTTGGTCCCTTGAAGTTCTTTATAACGGGGTTCGTCTGCATTTATTACTAGAATAACCTAATATTTTTTTCAATAGGAAAAATTAACTATTAGAAAAGGCATAGGTTACATGGATTAAAATAACCGATTAGGGGCCTTTGGTAGCCTTGTGGTAGCGCGCTGGCTTTCAGTGCTGAGAGTTCTCGGTTCGGATCCCGATGAACGTCATTAAATACATTTGTGTGCAGGCCGGATATAGGCACGTTAAATCCGTAGACAGGAGAGTCTCTCTATGTGGTCAGAGAGAGTGGGATAAGGTATTATCCCCCCAGTTGTCGCCCCTGGGGTTCCTCGGTCAAAATAGAGGTCGCCCCAGGGGGTGGTGTTGTGCACATATATGGTATCTGCATTGAAAGCAACCTACGGTTCAAGCGGTTAAAGTCGAATGTCTTCCTGGACCAGTGACCCGCATTGGCAAGCAGCAAACCTCTTTTGGGTCAGTGACTACTAGTAAAAAAATTAGTTTATTTTTTTAATGAAAAAATTATTGGGATAAAGAACTTTAAATGAAAATTTAAACATAATAAGGATAAGAAGTTTAACGTAAAAGTATGCGTATTATGTACGTTGGTGGGATAGCGCAGCAAACGTACGGTTCATATATGCACTTACATTTTTTTAAGTATTATCATGGGGTTTTAAATTTGAGTTCAATAGCTGGTAGGGTGCCCCATGTGGTCAGTTATCTGGGATCCAGGCAATATGATAATATTTTTGCTGACTCGAGAAAAACCGTCGTCAACTGAAATTTTTAATTGAATGCTTCATTAAAACTCAATTTCCCCAGTTGCAGTGTACTGTGGTTTAGTTCATTGTTCCAAACCCTTTCCAATTTCTCTGAACAGTAAATCATACCAAAGACATGAAAGTTCTGGGTTTGGCCCCAATGTAAGTAAAATTTATTTGCAGGTTCTTTTAACTAATTTAAAACCGGTTGGGTCTAGAGGATTGATTTTGCTGAAGCTTTATTTATCTTCAGAAAAAAGCAATATATATGATTAGCTGGATCAACCATTGTTTTTTAGTAGTAAATTATTTGCTTTCGTATAATTATTAATAAGTTTTGCGGTGAATATGGGAAAATGTTTTCAGGACAAAGTACCTGCTGCTTTAAAACGATAGACAAAGAAAAACTACTTCCCCTGAAAGCTGTTAAATTCAATTCGTCCTTTCAGAATGAATATTCAGGAAAAAATGTTCTCTTTAAAGCAATGTTTCCCAACAAAGTTTTTTTAATCACCGAACCCTCAGAATATTTTTCAAAGTTCATGGAACCCTCTAGAATTTTTAATCAATAGATCCTTTCCTCCCTTAAATTTAATGTAATATTGAATGAAACAAACATTGTTTTAATACTTTAGTTTTATTGAATTAAAAAAAATCATTAAAAAATTGTTCTTAAAAACAAATAATAGTGATTATGAAAACAAAAATATAAAGAAAATATACTTTGGTCATCAAACTTTCTTGCGGAAACTCAGGGTTCTACCAAATTCACTTTGAAAAAGTCTGCTTTAAAGTTTTAAGTGCATTGTGTTGTTACATACGCATCTAGGGGCCCACCCCTTGCTGACGTTAAGATTATATGTGTGTTTGCGATTATTAGTGATAGTATTTATTTGCAAGCTATTGAGAACTTGCGGATTGATTAACTTGCGGTTAATCTGTTGTTTATAAGATATATTTAATATACATTCTAAATTCTCTCCAGCACCTCCACGTGTTGGGCCCTGGATGTAACCTTTAGTAACCTCCAGGGCCCTTTGGTAGCCGATAACGCCAGAGGAGCGTGGGTTAGTCTGTCCTGAAACAGCAAAATGCAGGACATGGAAGAGCTGAGAGTTTTAACTGAGGTCCAGATAAAACTAAAATAGACGAGACTGAATAGTGTCATAAGTGCGTCGAAGTTATTCGCGGAAACAAAAAAAAAACAAATGATCGAGGATATACAGAGGCTCTTCGCACATTATTTAGACGATTTTGGTAAGCGGTAATAAAAAATCGTTTGCAGCAAAAGAAATAATTGCAATTGTACTATGTTTTTAAAAGTCAAAATTATCGTCTGCGGCTTGAAAGTTTTGTTTTTATTCAAAATGGCGTTTTTAACAAAGCAGTGGTTCGAAGGCTACATTAATGCTCTTTCCGAAGAGAAATATGCATACTCCGTTATCCAAAAACGATGTGAGAGTCATGGTTTTGTGATATCTAAAGCGTTGATAGGTAATATCGTCAACAAGAAAGGAAAAAATAGTCAAATTGGAGCCTCAAGTGGGACAAAAATTCCAAACAAGTATCCAAGGAAAATACGGACATCTTCGACTATTGCAAAGGTACGTTGTTTAATGTTAAAAGAAAATACCCCTAGTCAAAGGACAGTTGCAAAATCATTAAAATGCTCGGTGTCCACTGTAAACAAAATGATGAACGTTGATTTAAATCTTAAGAAAGCGAAAAAACGCAATGTGCATCGTCTTCTTCCAAATCATATCGCTGAACGCAGGACACGCTGTAGAATTCTTTATGACAAACACTTATCCAAAGAAAAATGGAAAACAATTGTCGCAATACATGAATCATGGGTGTATTTAAATGATTGCAACAAAAAAAGAGCCATTTATTATCATAAAAGGGGAGAAAAAAATTAAGTACATGGTTCAAAGAATCGAAAGAAAGTTTTTCTAAGGGATTCATGATTGTTGCTGGTTTTTCGTATAATGGCAAGTTAAAAATAAAGAGAGTGGAAAAAAATGTCAAGATTAACTGCAAATACTATCAGGAACATATTTTATCGCCAATTTTTGTGAATGAAATACCATCGCTTTACCCACAGTGCCATCAATCTGTGAGACTCCATCAGGACAAAGCTAGCAGTGACACATCAAAATCCACTGTAAATTTCCTAAAAGAAATGGAACAAAAACTGGTATCAAGGCCATACCCTTCACTGATATCCCTACTAAATCTCCCGATGTATCACCTATGGATTTTTGTGCTTTTGGACTTTTAAAATCTGCATTATACAAACGTCGTCCCAAAACCCTTACAGGACTCTGGAAAGCTGTTCAAGGGGAATGGGATAGAGATACCTCTTCTGACACTTCAAAAGGCATTATTATCCTGGAAATTGCGGTGTCGAAAGATAGTTCAGAATAAGGGATGTCAAATACAACATTTAAAACACAAGAATTTTATGTAATTTAGTTTTGTGAATACAATATACATCGTCTAAAAAATGTGTGAACAGCCTCTGTATAAGAACTAATGAACTCGATTACTGAACAACAGAAAATAATTCAGTATCTAAAAGGACAAATTAGTATGATGGAAAAGAAAGAGAGTGAAAGTTACGCTGAAGTTGTCAAAAGGAGACCCACAGAGAAAAGATACCAACTAAGAAAGTGAAAGGGGAGGGAAGAAACAAGATTATTCTTACTCCATTAGGAGATACGGATCCTGAATGGACCGAGCAAGAAGGAAATACAGAACTGGATAAGACCGGAAAAACTTGGTATCGTCATAAAAACCTGTCGCAATATAGGTGGCGGTGGAATCCTGATAGGCACCGAGACCAAAAAGTTGATGGGTGTCTTATTGAGCGAAATAGGAAAAATAGATGAATTGCATCTGATATATGACATAGTAAGACCCAAGAAGAAGGATCCTAGGATTATAGTCTTCGGTGTCGACGAATCCTATGGGAAGGAGCAATTTCTAGACATAGTCAAGAAACAGAATGAAGGACTCTCTGACTCCGAAATTGAAGTGGTTGCAATCTATAAAGCAAAAAGAGGGGAGTATTGGATCTCCAAAATGAAAGGAGAAAGTTACAGAAAATTAGTAAAGGTTAAGAAGTTGAAGGTTGGATGGATGAGATACGAATGGAAAGATTACCTAAAGGCAGTCATTTGTTATAAATACTGGAAATACGGAGACGTTGCGAAACGTTGTCGGAATATTAAAGTTTGTAAATTATGCTCTGAAAAATCTCACGAGACAAGGCCTTGCAAGAAGGAGAAGACTTGCGGGAACTGTGCAAGTTATAGAAAGAGGACGGTAAGAAGTGACATTGATACAGCTCATCTTCCGACAGACTTAGTTTGCGGCAACTATAAGGTGGAGTTAGAATGGTTGAATGAACGAACTGAGTATGGTCCTTCGGGGCCCTTGACATAGCTTCAGCTATTCTCCACTCGTTGCTTGGGGTTTGTCTTGTCAATCTTGTATAGTTCGCATTTGCTTGTATTTCTTTTGTTTTCATTAATAATGTTAATTTGATTCTGTTTGTATCTGGACTTAGTTAAATTTGACTTTTAACTCCTTATGCTTATTGTTAAAAGACAGTAATAAGTTGTGATTGTTATTAAGGTTGTTATCAAGTATCTTGATATACTTATGCTTGTCGTTTTTGTTGCTAGTACGAGTTGTACTGGCCAGTTATTGTTAAATCCTTTAGAACTCCAAGTTGTAATTGAAGGAAACTTTCTTCTGTAATTTATTCTTGTCTGTACGAGTTGTACCTGACATATGTAAATATGTTTGTAATTTTTAATTGAAATAAAAGCTGGGGATGATATAGTTGGTAGTGTGGTGGCTGTAGTTTACAGTTTGTACTAATAGTGGCATTTAGGAAAAAAGGGGGTTCATTCCGGCTCCTAGATTGGCTCTGATCGTAAGATGGTGAGTGGACGGTATCAAGTGGCATTGGGGCTATGTTCTATGGAGGAGTGAAAAGCCCCTCTGACACGGCTAGGTGATGGCTCTGTTGCGGCGACCTGTCGTCAGTAGTAAACGCTTGGCGTATCAGCACTACAGCTGGGGCAGGTTTATCTTTTGAATATTTTGAATCTTTTGAATCTTACACAAGCATCCAAACAAATTGACAAATAATTCCACTTGAGATATGAAGACCCGGTCACTTTGAGATTTGGGAGAGTGTATCAATCATTTGTAAAGGTCATGACGCTACTGGGTGAATATGATTAAGGTGTATCTCTAGTAGACGATGTTTTTGGTATCATCTTCAAGCTATTCGGAAAAAGGTTACACGTTGATTGCCTTCTAGATATTTCAAATTCGTTGTGCACTTTCATCACGTCGTTAAAAAATATTGTAGTGTTTCGTTCGCTTATATTTCTGAATGACGATTCCAGAGAACAGGGCTCAAGTTTACTTTTCTTTGTAATTTTTGTGACCTTTTTAAGATTATAAACAACCACTTAAGGTTGCTTTGTACTAACCCTATTGGATAAAATCACCTCAATGTTAACCTATGGAGAAAATGTGTCTACTATTTACAGCTACGTAAATGCTGATAATTCAATAAAGATGGTTTTTTTTTTCAGATAGCCTGAAGTTTTCTGCACCTTGAAACATGATTAATTTTATAAATTTCGTCCAACAAAGGAGTTTAGGAGTTTTTAAAATACATTATACTAGATTTTTCAGCCGAATAATTTAAATTTTAAAATACTATTTGCATTAAAAAAAAGAAAAATGCCCCAAGGTTTAAATTTTTTTCTCTATTACGGAGTACAGTTTTAAAAAAATCTCTAAATTCTAGTCGGCAATCCTTGGACACGTGTTCTTCATAGGTTAACATTGAAGTGAACGAATCCAATAGGGTTAGTACCCAGCAGACTTAAGAATACAACTACAAATGACTTCAGATTTTGCACAATAAACGCAGGCAAAATAAAAGGCCTACATAGATCAGTTGATTTGGAACAAATAAATTAATGAATCAAAAAGAATCTTTTTGAGTTAGGTTTGACCCTTGTATCCCCTTGACATTCTCGGTTGTTCTAGAAATGGAAAATTCCGGAACACGATAACCAGTCCACCTAGGTGAAATCAGATTGGTTCTTCGGGCACCCAAAAAGTCACCAAATGTCACCAATTTGTCGCTAAGCAGCTACAGTTTTTGAAAATTTTTCTCATAGTATCACATATTGAAATCTAACGCTCAAGGAAAGTAAATGGACGGTATTTAACACAAATGTAATTATGACAAAAATAAAGAATATTTATAAATGTTTAGAAATATATACAGCTATTTACAACAGTACTGTTCCTTCTCAACAAAAGTACCATTATGATGGTTTTATTTTATTCGAATTTTGGCGGCACTTTTCTTAAATTGAAATATAAATAAATGATGGTGAGAGAAAATTGATCTTTCATAAAAGAAATTTCGCAATTTCATTTATAAGGAAAATAAATTACATATTCATTTTAGAGGTTCATCTATATAAAATATTACATTTTTCTAAAGCAAAAAATAAATAAATAAATAAATAAAAAATTTTTCGAAAGTAAATTTGAAACATACTATCTAAAATTTATCAAGATAAAAAAAATTTCCCTAGGTCTAATATTTATACATTTAGAGCATTAATCATGCAGTGTACATCATATCATCAACTTTATTCTCACCACAATATCTTTTTTAGTGCCGCGGAACGTTCAGGATGAAAAATTGATTTTATCATGCCTCTGCTCTGGCGAACTATTCTTCATCAGTTCTTAGACTCAAAATTCAGAGGAATCTTTTGTAATCTATGCACTAAGATAGATCCATAAATCACCTGACGCTTGCTTCGTAGCTTTTCAGCGGGAACGTTAAACTTCGCATTAAGTTTAAAAAAATGTTTCATTACTACGTTGCAGTGTGTTTCGAAACTATGCGAAAATTGCAATCGTATACAGGGTGAAACGAGAGGAATCTGGGTTATATCTCTCGCAAAATTAATCTTTTCGATCAAGATTTTAGTTTAGTCCGTTCTGTTCTATATTCGGAAAACTTTCTGTAAAATTACAAGTTCATAAAGAAAAAAATAATGGAATACAAGTTTAAACTATTTACATTGCTTCTTTATTTAAAAATGCTGTATTCGCTTTATTTAGTTTTTACCCAACGAGTTCTTTTATTCTAGACGTGCATATGACAAATTAGATAAAATAAACTCTAAAAAAATAATGAAAATGAATAATGAATACTGAAAAAAACAATTGAATAGAAGCTCAAACTATTTATGTTGCTTTTTTATTTAAAAAGACTTTATTCATTTTATTTAATTCTTGCCTAACATGTTCTTTTCTTCTAGACATACACGATGACACACACTAAAGAAAAAAAAAAATATTTGAAACTGACTAATAAATTCTGAAAATAAATAATGGAATACAAGTTCAAACTATATAAGTTGCTTCTTTATTTAAAAATGCTATATTCACTTTATTTAGTTCTTACCACTCGAGTTCTTTTATTCTAGACATACATATGACAAATTAGATAAAAACGACTTTAAAAAATAATTAAAAATGAATAATGAATAATGAACAAAAATAATGGAATAGAAGCTCAAACTATTTACGTTGCATCTATATTTAAAAAGGCTGTATTCACTTTATTTAATTCTTGCCTAACAGGTTCTTTTATTCTAGACATACACGATGATACACACTAGAGAAAAATATATTGGAAACTGAATAATGAATTCTGAAAAAAAAATGGAATACAAGTTCAAATTATTTACGTGGCTTCTTTATTTAAAAATGCTGTATTAACTTTATTTAGTTCTTACCCAACGATATATTTTATTCTAGACATACATATGACAAATTAGATAAAAAACGACTTTAAAAATATAATGAAAAATGAATAAGGAATAAGTAAAAAAATAATGGAATAGAAGCTCAAACTATCTACGTTGCTTCTTTATTTAAAGAGGCTGTATTCACTTTCCACAATTCTTACCTAAAAGGTTCCTTTATTCTAGACATACACGTATGACACACACTAGAGAAAAAAATACGATATTGGAAACTGACGAATGAATTCTGAAAAATATAATGGAATGCAAGTTCAAACTATTTACGTTGCTTTATTATTTAAAAATGCAATACTCACTTTATTTAGTTCTTACCCAGTGAGGTCTTTTATTCTAGATATACATGATGACAAGTTCAAATATAAACGACTTTAAAAAGATAATGAAAAATGAATAATGAATAATGAAAAAAATATGGAATAGAAGCTCAAACTATTTATATTGCTTCTTTATTTAAAAAAAAGCTGTATTCACTTTATTCAATTCTTACCTAACAGGTTCTTTTATTCTAGACATACATGATGCCCACACTAGAGAAAAAAAATATATTGGAAACTGAATTCTGAATTCTGAAAAAAATAATGGAATGCAAGTTCAAACTATTTACGTTGCTTTTTTATTTAAAAATACCGTATTCACTTTATTTAGTTCTTACCAAAAGAGTTATTTTTCTAGACATACATGATGGCACATTAGAGAAAAAAAAACTGAAAAAAAATAATGAGACCTGAATAACGAATGCTGAAAAAATAATGGAATACCAGTTCAAACTATTTACATAGCTTCTTTATTTGAAAATGATGTATTCACTTTATTCAGTTCCTCTTCAACAGGTTCGTTTTTCTAGACATATATGATGGCACACTAGAGGAAAAAAATCTGAAAAATGAATGATGAGACCTGAATAACGAATACTGAAAAATTGATGGAATACCAGTTCAAACTATTTACGTTGCTTCTTTATTTAAAAATGCAGTATTCACTTTATTCAGCTCCTCCTCAACAGGTTCTTTTTTCTAGACATCCATAATGGTACACTAGAGAAAAAAATATCTGAAAAAGAATAATGAGACCAGAATAACGAATACTGAAAAATTAATGGAATACCAGTTCAAACTATTTACATGCTTCTTTTTAAAAAAGAAGCTGATTTCCCATTATGCAGTTCTTACAGGTTCTTTTATTCTAGACTTCTCATATCTAGCACATTATGTAATTACATTTACGAGCATAATAGCTTTCAGAAATGATCATTAGTTTAATGGTAATGTTGAGACAACTTTAAACTTGTATCATTTCATGAGTATGTTTCAGTATCAACTTTCAAATTTCGCCAAGATCTTTTATTGTTTCAAGTCTGTATTACGTAACTTTCTTGGCACTAAAATACTTTGTTAATTACTAGAGACAAAGTATCAAGTTTATAAATTTCTAATTTTTTTAATATAAAGATAATTTTTATCACACCGAAGAAAGGAGATTTTAGTTTATAATTTAGGAATGTATTTATATTATAATAAACTTAGTATTATTACTTAAGGCCGCTTGGTAGTAGTATGAATGATCCATATATTATGTGTTTCGCTAATGCGTCTGATAATTGCTGCCCACGCAAATAATTCTATTAGGTTATATTTATAACTTTATATTAAAATCTCATAACTGAAGTAATTTTATAAAGCCCTCTGTGTGGTGGAAAATGAGCCCATTAAGACTGTTTAGAAGTAGCTCTATCGGATTGTCTCAGCTGAATGTTAATCTATAGAGAAAGTTTTTCCATTGATTGCGGGCATGCATTTAAAGTTTATTTTAACCTTTTTCTTACAGGGTGGGATAGCATGTATCCCAAGAATACGGACAAAAATGAATATATATATATATATATATATATATATACCGGGTGCGTAATTCGTGCGAACTTCAAAAATTCATAATAAAAGAAATAATGATAGGAAAATTTTTCTGTTTGCGCCAATATGATCAGAGGGATTTTGGATTTTTTTCCATGTGAAAAAAAAAAAGTTTCAAAAAGTAACTGAAAGAGGGTGCTCACACGTCATACTGAGACGTTTTATGCAAATCAGGCAAACACAAACAGAAAATCAAACATATCACAATAACATGAGAATGTGCATTTATTTTAAAGTAATAGATGTTCAACATTACCACCAGCACAAGGTAATACGGGCAAGTGAGGCGCGTCACTACGCCCATTACAGCGGAGTGTAGCATGTCGCCATCGTTGGCAGAGACTGTCTGTCGAATGGCATTTTTCAGTTCACCAAAGTGAATGGGGAACCCCGGTACACACGAGACTTTAAGTATCCCCGCAATCAAAAATCCGCCGGGTTCAAGTCTGGTGATCGTGAGGGCCACTGAACCTTACAACCTCGACTTATCACTCGGTCTTCAGTGAAAGATTCCAACAGTCTAGACATCGCGTAAAATGTGGGATGGCGTACAATCTTGCATGAATGTTACAACAGGTAACGCATGTCTTTCCTGCAATGCAGGCGTAACGTGGTCACGCAAAAGCGTAAGATACCGTGCTTCAGTGACTGTACAGGTTCTTCACCCGAATACGGGACAAGGCTCTTCAAAAAAAAAAAAAAAAAAAAAAAAAAAAAAAAAAAAAGAGCTCAGAATTAAAGACAGGTGAAACCCCACCAAACAGTCACACGAGGAGAATGTAGTGGCCGGTTCAGATACTCAAGAGGGTTTGAAGTCGCCCAGATACGACTGCTTTGCGTATTAACGTCACCATGCAGTGAAAAGTGGGCTTCATCCGTCGTCATGACATTCAGCAACAATTGTGGGTTACTTTCCATTTGTGCCAGACCCCACGTAGCAAAGATTTGTCTTGCATCTGTATCTGCCGGTAATAACTGGTGAAGTGCATGGATTTTGTACGGATACAGATTCAACATTCCGTGCAGAATGCGTCGAATCGACGGTTCCGGAATCCAAGTTCTTCTCCCAGCTTCACGAGCACTGCAACTTCCCGTTGATGTCTCGGCTGCCAAATTTTCCATGGAACTTTGTACAACATGGATGCTGTCCGCGCTTAAGGATGGTCTGACAGTTCGTGGACGGTCCTCCAAACTCCCCGATTCCTCAAAATGTCGTACTAAATTCAATATCCCATTCAATGAATTAGGCCTTTTTTGCGCCTTCAGTCCTTTCTCCGTGCGAAACTTTCGCAATGCAACAGTTGGGGATTCACCATTCTTGTAGAAAAGTTTAACAACCAACTCTCGATCTGGTAAAGAAAGCATGCTGCCGGCTTCGAACGACGGATCCATTTCCAACCAGGTGCTTTATTGATAGCATGATTTGCATAAAACGTCTCAGTAGGATGAGAGAGCGCCCTCTTTCGGTTACTTTTGGAAACTTTTTTTTTTACATGAAAAAAAATCCAAAATCCCTCTGATCATATTGGCGCAAACAGAAAAATTTTCCGAGCATTATTTCTTTTATTATGAATTTTTGAAGTTTGCACGAATTTATGACGAACCCTATATATATATATATATATATAATATATATATATATATATATATATATATATATATATATATATATATATATATATATATATATATATATATATATATATATAAATATATATATATATATATATATATATATATATATATATATATATATATATATATATATATATATATATATATATATATACATATATATATATATACATATATATATATATATATATATATATATATATATAAACATATATATATATATATATATATATATATATATATATATATATATATATATATATATATATATATATATATATAATTATATATATATATATATATAGATAGATATATATGTATATATATCTATCTATATATATATATATAATTATATATATATATATATATATATATATATATATATATATATATATATATATATATATATATATATATATATATATATATATAAATATAAATTAAATATAACATTTGTTAGTGGAAAACTTAAAAACACATAAAAATTTTAATTACATGTTTTTGTTATTTTCAATTTCACAACCTAGAAACAAAATACTTCGTATTATTGTCAACTAATATATTGTTTGTTGCAAAAAATGACAAACTTGAAAGAGATAAATGTAATAGATTTTTAGAAAAATGTGCCGAATTGACGAATAGTATCAAACATTTAACAAGTTTTTGAATTGCTACAGTAAACGAAATTTTTAACAAAATTCTTCTATTTCACTTTAAATATAAAATATATTATATGTATTTACTGGTATATATTTTTTGCATATATCTGTATTCTGCAATTAAATACATGCTCATAAACATTCCACTAAAATCGTTTCATAATGATATCGACATGTTCTGCGTACCCTTATGTCTAAAGAAAAACTGCTTTTTTAAATAGTTGTATAGCTTCATAAAAATCCAATTATTACAGCAATTTGGTCTAAAAAAACAGTGTTATAATATATCAGTGCTAAGTTCACGATCAATTCCTCTCGAGTAAAAATTTTAAATATGTACTAGCTGAAAACCTGCGCTACATTCAAATTAAATACAACGGTCAATGTATGCAATTCATGCCAAATATATATATATATATATATATATATATATATATATATATATATATATATATATATATATATATATATATATATATATATATTATATGATAAATACGACGATCCTTGTATACAATTGATGTAAAATATATATATATATATATATATATATATTTATAAGAAAATCCTAAAGGATAATTTTATAGACAAAATAATGTAGAAAAAATATTCAAATTAAATCTAATATAAAGAATACTTTAAAATATAGTACAGTTTGTAGAACATTTCTTTTACTGTATTTTAATATGTTTTTGGAAAATGTCCAATCGTCTGCCGCATTAGCAAGGAAAAAAACTATTTTTTGTTTATTTAGTTGTTATGCACGTGACGATAAAGTTATTTAAAGTACCAGAAAAAGAAATCACGTGATCAGCATTTAATAAATTAAATTCTAAAAATTAATCTTTAAAAATTCACCAAAAATCAGAAAATGGCGGTAAAGTTTCGCAAAAGATTTCATTTTAATGGTATTTTTATGATCTTTCTTGTGATGTAAATTTTGTAACCCTCAAATTATTATTTTAAATGCAAACTTAAAAAAAGTCACTAAAACAGCTTAAAAATTTAATTTAAAAAATTCTAAGAAGAATTTTTAAAAAATCTTTCTTAGTGCACCCCTACACCATAAGAAGAATCTCCATGCAAAATGTAATCCCTTTAGGTCCAGCGGTTTGGTCTGTGCGTTGTATGTCAGTCAGTGAGTCAGTTACGGAACTGTTTTATATATGTAGACTAGCTGAAAACCCGCGCTTCGCTACGGAGTACATTCAAATTAAATACAACGGTCAACGTATGCAATTTATGCCAAAAAATAAAAATATATATTTATAATAAATGCGATGATCAATGTATACAATTGATGTAAAATATATATCTATCTATATATATATATATTTATAAAAAAAATCGTAAGGGATATGCATTTTTTTGGGATAATATCCAATCGTCTGCTGCATTAAAAAGAGAAAAAAATATTTTTTTGTCTATTTAGTTGTTACGCACGTGACGATAAATTTATTGAAAGTACCAGAAAAAGAAATCACGTAATCGGCATTTAATAAATTAAATTCTAAAAATTAATCTTTAAAAATTCACCAAAAATCAGGAAATGGAGGTAAAGATTCGAAAAAAATTTCATTTTGAAGGAATTCTTATGATCTTTCTCGTGATATAAATTTTATAACCCTCAATGTATTATTTTAAATGCAAACGTAAAAAAAAGTTGCAAAAACAACTTAAAAATTTAATTTAAAAAAATCTAAGAAGAATTTTTGAAAAATCTTTCTTAGTGCACCCCTACACTATTAGAAGAATTGCCATGCAAAATTTCAGCCCTTTAGGTCCAGCGGTTTAGTCTGTGCGTTGTATGTTCGCCGATTATAATACATAAAAGCACCAGTCAAAAAGCATATGAGAATGGATTTTCCTCGCCAAGTGTCGCAGTTCGCCGACAGGTTGAGAATTTGCGGATGAATAAAAATATGATGATTCATTATAAAAGCCTTGCTATATTGTTAATATTTTCAGGTACAATAATCTATATATATAAAACAGCTTCGTAACTGACTGACTGACTGACTGACAGACTGACTGACAGATAACGCACATAACAAACCGCTGGACATAAAGGGCTGAAATATATATATATATATATATATATATATATATATATATATATATATATATATATATATATATATATATATATATATATATATATATATATATATATATGTTCTTAACATCTCCGAATAATGTCTTTCAGACCCAAAGATTCTTCTTTGAAAATACTACAACACGACATCTAATCTAATTCAGAATTTGTTTTCTATCCCCCCTTCTCTTTTTT
Source organism: Dolomedes plantarius (assembly GCA_907164885.2). Lineage (NCBI taxonomy): Eukaryota > Metazoa > Arthropoda > Arachnida > Araneae > Dolomedidae > Dolomedes > Dolomedes plantarius. The sequence goes on along the minus strand of OU015503.1, from coordinate 70,555,651 downwards.
TGAGTCCTAATTTGATTTGCCATAAATAAAGACGTCCAAACAAAGGAGACTAAATGAAAGTCGAGGTTAAAGTTCCAGGCACTACATTTCTGCAGCGTTTCCAGTTACAGTTTAGTTTCAGGAGTATTAGTTGTTTCCGTCATGCAACGCAGCTTATACAAGCATGTTTTCGGATTTAAAAATCCCAAAGTAATTTAAGCAAATTTTTATCTAATGAAATCCAGTCGCGGAAAGTTTTAAATAACAGTTTTATATACTGTTAGTATCACGCCATCTGCCGTGAAAATTGTATTTAAGAAAGTTAATGTAATAACAGTTGAAAAGAGTTGTATAAACTTGGGGAAATTCGCTAAACATTTTAAAAGCATTGTTGACTATTTTTTTATCGAATTGAATTAAAAGCTCACTTTAGATTTAAAAGTTAGAGTACTGATACGTTTACAGGGTATTCAATTACAACAAGGGCGAGTCACTTCACGACTGGGAATTTAATGCTGAATGTTTTTTTATGGCTTAGAAGGGAATATACTTTTTATTGCATTAACGTATATGTTCAAATAGTATAGTTACAAAGAGGCACATTGTTCTCGATTTTGGTATTTTATATATGGAGGCCTTATTTGAATAGTGGTCCAGCTCCATTCTTGGTCATTTTGAGATACAGAGCCTTAAAGTCTAATGACTGCCGAGAAATGACTGCTGAAACCTGATTTGTAATGCCCTCTGTTGGCCGCAGAAATAAGCTGGACTGGTACCAGTTTAAAAATAAGATAGAAATGACTTGTATGAACAAGAAAGTGAGGCTAACTCCATTTTTTTTAAAGTGGAGTTGGACCACTATTCAAATATGGCCTTCATATACAGGGTTCCCTCCTATATCCGTTACAACCCTCTTAACAACTAAACAGTGACAACTTAAGCCATAAATTAGGTGTCTAGGTATAGTAGAAAGCCTATGCGCTACTCGATGAGACAACTTACAATGCCATCTATCGGCAAATTTTGGAATTAGCGTTTTTATCTCAAAAACGGTACGAGATACGGGGAAAAAGTCAATTGCAAAGTTGTTCAGCATTATTGATTTAGTAAGAAAAGACACCTTGGGCACATTAACACTTAAAACATAATGTAGTAATTGAACATTCGTTTTATCGTGATTTCGAAAATTGTCATGTCAGAAAGAGTGGAAGAAAGAAACTGAGACACTTCCCTATCTTCAGGATCATTTATTCATGTTTCTAAAAATGCTCTCCATTATCCAATATACTCATTTGCACTCTGGACGGGATTTATCGCTGCACATTGTGCAACATGACATGTGTTATTGAGGCACAATTTTCGAAATCGTGACCAAACAAATGATCATTTTCTACAATATGTTTTAAGTATTAATGTGCGCAAAGTGTCTTTTCTTACTAAATCAATAATGAAGAACTTTGTAACTGACTTTTTTTCGTATCTCGTACCGTTTTTGAGATAAAAACTTTAATTTCAAAAGTTGCCGATAGATGGCATTATAAGTTTTCTTATCGATTAGCGCATAGCCTTTGTACTATACCTAGACACCAACTTTATGGCCTAATCTGTCACCAATTAGAAGTTAAGGGGGGATGTAACGGATATAAGTGGGAACCCTGTATTTTGTTAAACAGAAGTTCATAATGAAGGTTTGGAGCTCTGAATTCCGTTTAAGTTACTGTATTGGTATTTCATGATATATTTTATATTACGAAGGGTAATTTGAAAATACAAAGATAAAGAAAGAAAATCTTATATTTTTCCATTTTCAAACTCCCTCCTCTTCGGGCTAGATATTTATTTTCATATAAACAATGAAACTGTCCATAGCAAGAGACTGAGTGAAGTTTTCTCTACCCTCCGACGGTTTTTAAAACCTCAGCGAGCCCATAAACTTCAAATTCCGCCAAATGATATATTGTATTTGGCAGAACTTTTCATTTAAGTTACTTTATAAGTATTTCATAATAATAACGTTTAAATAACGTTTAATAATTTGAAAATACTAAGCAAAACTAATCAAATCCGGTTTCCTTTTTTTATATTCCCTCCTTTTAGGGCTATACATTCATTCTCACATAAACAGTAAAATTGTCCACAGCAAAAGATGGAATAAACGTTCTCTTTCTCCTCCCCTGCAAATTAAACACATCACCAGTGACCTATTCCAGCGTGGGAACGTCAAAATCCGTCAAATGAAGTACTCTCATAAATAGAAGTTTTTAATGAAGAAACTCTCTAATAATACTCTTAAATATTTGATTATCTGGATTTTGATATTACCAATCTCTGTAAGATTGGCAGCATAAAAATGAATAGCGATAGTAATTAAACACGGATTTTGTGTTCTAAAGTTCCTTCTTTTTCCATATTAACTTACTGTCTCATCTTAAGTGTTTTGAAAGAGAACGTGTGATTTTTTCAAACACTGAATACCGTTAAATGAAAAATTTATTTAAACAGAGTTTCGTTATGAAGAATCTAAGTGTTGATATTTGCAAAATATCTTGATTCGTATTTTAATATAATCCATCACTGTAAGATGATTAGCTTGAAAACATTCAAAAGCAAATTAAATTAAAAATTTGACTAATTTTCTTTCTCCAGCTCTGTATTAATTTTTTCGTGGACAATATTTGTGAGAAGAGGCTGAGTAACAACTCACCTTTCACATTCCCAGTAATTTTGAAAACCGAACCTGCGACCTTTTAAATCCTGGAAGCATTCCACTAAATGAAATATTTCGTTAAACAGAGGTTCGTTATGACGAGACTCTATAAGATGGGTATCCTAAAAATACGCAACAAAAATACTTAAATACAGATATTTACTGATTTTACTTTCTCTTCAAGCTTTTCATTAAAGTTTTATTATGGACGGTATCCATAATAACAGGCTGAATAACAACGTAGTCTCTTATTCGATATGTTTGTGAAAGCCAAACCTGTGACTTTTTCAAGCCTGGAATCATTGAATTCTGTTAAATGAAATATTTCGTTAAACAGAGTTTCGTTATGAAGAGACTAGCGATTAATATTTCTAAAATATGTTGATATATATTGTCTAAACACGATTTCAGCGTGACTCTATAAAATGGGTATCCTGAAAATACGCAACAAAAACACTTAAATACAGATATTTACTGACATTTCTTCCTCTTCACGATCTGCATTAAGGTTTTTTTATGGACGGTATCCGTAATAAGAGGCTGAATAACAACTCACTATCTCATTCCCAGATTTTTTGAAACCAGAACCATTTACTTTTTTAAGCCTGGAAGAATTAAATTCCGTTAAATGAAATATTTCGTTAAATAGAGGTTCGTTATAAAGAGACTAGGTATTTATATTTCCAAAATAATACCTTGATTTATATTTCCTGATCAACATTTCAGCCTGCCTCTATAAGATGGGTAACCTGAAAATACGCAACGAAAACACTTAAATACAGATTAAATACAAATACAAATTAATACAAACTTAAATACAAATACTTATATTTACTGATATTTCTTCCTCCTGACGACCTGCATTAAAGATTTTTTATGGACGGTATCCGTAATAAATGGCTGAATAACAACTCACTCTCTCATTCTCCGTGTTTTTGAAAGATGAACCAATGAGTTTTTCCAGCCTGGAAGAATTAAATTTCGTTAAATGAAATATTTCGTTAAATAGAGGTTCGTTATAAAGATACTAAGTATTGATATTTACAAAATAATACCTTTAATTATATTTTCTTATCGATAATTCAGTCTGCCTCTATAAGATGGGTAGCCTGAAAATACGCAACGAAAACACTTAAATACAGATATATACTGATTTTTCTTCCTCTTCCCGCTTTTCATTAATGTTTTATTATGGACGGTATCCGTAATAAGAGGCTGAATAACAGCGTAATCTCTCTTTCTAAATGTTTTTGAGAGCCGAACCTGTGACATTTTCAAGACTGAAAGCATTGAACTCTGTTAAATGAAATATTTCGTTAAATAGAGGTTCGTTATAAAGAGACTAAGTATTGATATTTTCAAAATAATATGTTGATTTATATTTTCTTATCGAGATTTCAGCCTGCCTCTATAAGATTAGCCTGAAAGCAACGATTATACTTGAATACAGATACGAGTATATGCTGATTTTTCTTACTCTTCACGCTTAAAGTTTTATTTTTGTGCAAAGTTTTTTTATTATCGGTATTCGTAATGAGAATCTGAATAACAACTCACTCTCTCCTTCCCAGTGTTTCTGAAAACCAAAGATAACCTTTCCAAGCACATCGAATTTCGATAAAAGAAGCATTTTGCCAAATACAAGTTCGTTATAAATAGTCTTTGATGTATTAATACTTCACAATACATTTCATTAACGGGACTCACGACTCTTAAGTCGAGGAAATAAGGCATATTTCATACATTTTGACTCTTTGTAAATATTTCAATTTAATCCCAATTTTTCCAAATTTTATGTATTTGATAAATTGATATATTTATTTTAATAAACAAATTTTCAACTCTGAAGATAATTTTAAATGATATTTTTTAAAACTGCTTTAGATATAGCTTGTGTTTTAAGTATTTTTATTGTATACTGGCTTGCGCGCAGAGCTATGAAATTAATTTTACACTTAAATGTATAATTCCTGTTTTATATTTAAAATAAATAATTCAAAATACAACTGAACATAAAACATTCAACATTAAAATATTTTTTCAATTTTTTTTTTAAACTGCTCAAAATATAGTTTAAATTTCCTTAAATTCTTGCATTCATTTACCCCTGAAAAAATAACAAAATGCGCAGTGATTGCAATAATTCTAGTTCAGAGGCAATAAAATAACATGATTATGCAGTGATAAAACTTTCATGGAATTATGTTTCGTAGTTTTTGAGATATCAGTTGCAGAATGATGCAAAATTGCATTTTGAGAAAAATGAGTTTCAAATTTTTCTTACCATAAACTTGATCAGTAATTAAATATTTAGAATATCAATATCTCCGGAACTAAGCGGAATATTTTCATGCGGTTTTCTTTATTTTGTTCAGAAATGATCAGGCTTTGACATATATTTTTTTCAAAAAATCGAATGTTTTAAAGTTTAAGGGTAGTGAGTCCCCTTAAAGACTTTGACTTTGAAAATACATTAAAAAGAAATAAAATGGGAAATTTTACCTTCAGGGGTCATACGACTGTTAAAATTCGAAAGAGTATAAAAAATGCGTCACTTCCGACATTCTATATCTTGAAAAGTATAAGATTTAAAATTATATTTTTTTTGTGTTAATAGAGCAATGTTTGGTTTATGATATATATACCTGTTTCTTGTTTGAGAGTTAAAAATAATTTGTTTTAGATAGTCATAAACAATAAGCAGCTTGCTTTGGACAAGTGACATCGAAGCTAATGCACATAAATACTCAAAAAAAATTGAGTTTAAGACAAAATTTCTGCTTTTAACACATTCTGCAGAAACTGAAGTTTAATTTGAACCTAAATTTGTATATATATAAGATATATTTTTATTTTTACTATGAAACTGAAAATAGTGCATTTTTTTCTTAATAAATTAAATTTTATGCATGAAAAATGCATTCTCTAGAGATCTGTAAACAAATTTAGGTTCAGTTTCAAGCAAATGATAATATGTACCATCTGTGGAAATTTCATGCAAAAATATGAAATAGTTCTAGAGATCACAAGTGCGTTATGTGAAAAAAAAAAACACATCTTGAGATATATCATTTTGAAGTATTGCCCTTTCAATCTCTTTACAGTAAACATCTGACACTTTTTTATTCATAACTTCCGTAATTATGGGAAATTTTTCAAGCGGATTGTCTTAAAATACTCAGAAAAGGTTAATCTTTCACATATATTTTTTTCTTAAAAAAACGACTTTTTTGGACGGTTTAATGCGACAATGGACCTTCAGATTGAAAAATATATGTTCCCAAAACATTTTTTTTTTCTTTCAGAAAATGATTTTGCAAATCATCAGCTTTAAATTAAAAATAAAGTACGTTGATCCGATCATTATTAACCGAGTTATAAGTATTTTTTTCAAACGTAAAAAATGGAAATGTTAGTCAAATTAAAACTTTAAATGTTATTTTCTCAAAACAAGTTTTCATGTCGTTTCGGTATGTTCAAAATGTTCCATGCGTCATAATTATTCTTGAATTTCCATAAAATTTCATAAAATGATTATATATATATATATATATATATATATATATATATATATGTTTTAATAAAAGTTACTAATAAATTCATTATACTATTTTAAAACAACTTAAAATGTTTACAATCAAAAAACATTTTTTCATAAAATTTTGCATAAAATGGCCTATTTTTATCGATTTCTTTTCTAGTTTTTATAAATATGACTGTAAATCAAATATTGCTAGTAACTTTTATTATAACTATATAAAGCTAGCTTAAGAGAGAAAATTAGATATCTGAGAAAAAATTGATGCGCATGGAGCATTTTTTAAATAGAATAATTAACAAACTTATTTGAATTAATATCTTAATTAATTGCATTCTTTTTCTTAAATTTAGAATTTTCATCTCTAAACATCAATGTACAAGTATACAAATTCTCATAGCAATTGGTTGATAAATAGAAAAATGTTTTTCATGCTCCATTGTCGCCTTAAAAGTCGTATCACCCCTTCAGTCTGAATTTTCGCGATTTATTTTTCCAGTAGACAATGGAAATGTGATCAGTGAGAGACCTCTTCCGAAAGTTTTAAATTCCTTCACATGGAATCTATATATATATAAAAGAGTTCCGTAACTGACTGACTTACTGATTCAATGACATACAACGAACAGACCAAACTGCTGGAACTAAAGGACTAAAATTTTGCATGGTGATTCTTCTTATGGTGTAGGGGTGCACTAATATATATTTTTGAAAAATCCTTCTTAGAATTTTTTTAATTAAATTTTTAAGCTGTTTTAGTAACTTTTTAAGTTTGCATTTAAAATAATAATTTGAGGGTTATAAAATTTATATCACGAGAAAGATCCTAAAAAATCCTTCAAAATGAAATCTTTTTGGAATCTTTACCTCGATTTTCTGATTTTTGGTGAAATTTTAAAGATTAATTCTTAGAATTTAATTTATTAAATGCTAATCACGTGATTTCTTTTTCTGGTACTTTAAATAAATTTATTATCACGTGCATAACAACTAAATAGACAAAAAAAATATTTTTTTTTCTTCCTAATGCAGAAGACGATTGGATATTATCCAAAAAAATTAATTTCCCTTACGATTTATATATATCTATATATATATATATATATATATATATATATATATATATATAGATATACACATATATATATACACACACACATATATATATATATATATATAGATATATATATATATATATATATATATATCACATCAATTGTATACATTGATCATCGTATTTATTATAAATATATATATTTTATTTTTTTGGCATTAATTGTATACATTGACCGTTGTATTTAATTTGAATGTACTCTGTAGCGATGTGCGGGTTTTCAGCTAGTATTTCAATAAAAAGGAACTCTTAATAAAGATACTTAATTTCAGTATCTTTTAATAGTGTCTTTATGATTGTTATTTTCATATAACCCATCTATAAAAATACGGGTAGCTTTAAAATACAAAGCAAAATATATCAAACCCAGATTCAGCTTCATCTCTCATCCCCGGCGCGTTCGAAAGCCCCGCCCCGCTAACTTTTCCCGCACGGAAGCGTCCGGCAAAACCCTCCACGGACTTCAGTTACGCACCGCGCTTATATACCCGCCACCCCGCGGTCCTCCCCCGGGCTGCAGTGGAACGCGCCGTGTGTTCGATTCCTGCGAGGAGCTCCCCCACGCCGGACCTTCAGTTGCCGGATGATCGTCGGTCCGGACAATACTGTTTCCCGGACTCCGTTCGACTCGTTTCCCTGCGCCGGTTGTTTTTTTTTTTCCCCCTCCTCTCTGCATCTCTCAGTGCCGGGCTTGTTGTTACCTTTGATATATGGTGAAATGTGCTGCCGGATATGATGTAAATTACACACAACTGTGCGAAGAGAGAGAGGAAGTCACTGAATTTTCACGCACGCTCGCAAAAAGGATTTCCATCTCCGGATTTCCGAGCGTGGAAATTTGGAAAAAAACAAAATTTGTGGGAAATTTTCTGGTGTTTTGATAGATTAAGAAAGGAAGAAACAAAATTATGAATGGATTACTGATGCGGCCGTGGTCTCTCAATTGGTGGATTATTTTTATTAGCATCTCCTGGATCTACGAAGTCTTCAGCAGGCCTGTGATAGGTCAGTTTTTTTTTATTATTAAAATTTTGCCTTCTCGCAGATGCCAATTGTTTCGCCTATCTCAGTTATTTGTTCTAAATTTGCATTGATCGCTTCCAGAGCAAGGTAGATAATTTCGGGTCATATCTTAGCAGCATAGGGCGATTTTGATTAAAATTTAAACGCATGCTTTTGGGGATATATAATCGAGTGACATAAGAGCATAGTTTTGTGATACATTTAAGTGCTCGCATGCACGATATTTAGGGATTTTCTTTCAACGCGCGTTTGATGATATCAGAGTTTCATATGACCTATGCGCTGATCGTCGGCATTTATAAATATTAAAATGTAATAAATTGTAAAATATGATGCTGCAAATTTTTTTATACAACATATTTAACAATGTTAAATATATTGTAAAATATGATGCTGCACATTCTTTATACAATAGATTTAAAAGTGTTAAACTTCCTGAATACTATATTGCGATGTTGATGAATAGGCGTGCAGCTTAAATTTAATGTGATTCAAAGTAATTAAAATATATGGAGTGAAAATGTGAACATATTTTCTGTTATATATATAAAGCATAAATATATGTGTATCTGTTTATACCCATCCATATGTGTCAATATATATTATATGCATTTGTAGATATATATTCTTCAAGAGAAAGTATAGGTGTGTGTATACCCACGCACGCGTACACACACACACACATATATATATATATATATATATATATATATATATATATATATATATATATATATATATATATATTAATATACTTAGTAATTTATTTATATATTTATTAAGATAAATTTATTAATGTTATCATATATTTTTAAAATAATTTAATTAATTAATTTATTACGCCTATTGGTAATTATTATTACTCTGATTAATTAATTCGTTTTTCTCCCTTGAATATATTTTTCGCTCGTACAGCTGGAAGAGTACATACAATAATATAAAATTTCTTATTTTAGAGTATTTTACTTTGATCTGCATTTTTGCTTACAATAAAATCCTAAATAATGTTTATGTTGCTTCAGTACAATTTCTTCTCTAAAAAATTGCAGTATTCCTATAAACATTTAAAAAAATGCTGCTGATAGTCTCGTATAGTGTGCGGTAACTGTTAATGTTGATAGTTACGGATGCAATTTTTTTTCTGGACTATGAAAAATGTATTTCATTTATAGTAAGTTAAAACTACTTAGTGGGTCGGAGCTATCTTAAAAAAGGAAAAGTCGAGCAATCTAAGAACAGAAATTTTTGGCTATTGCTCATATGCCCGATATTATAAATCATATGCCCGATATTATAAATCATATGCCCGATCATATGCCCGATATATTTTAAACTAAGAACGGCCAAGAAAATTGTTTTATTTTTTTTTCTTACATGGTAAATTTTTTCATAAAAGTTTTGTGCTTATAGAGGTTTCAAGAGTTCATATTTAATAGCTGTTTTTCTTTTTTTGTTTCCATGTTAAGCATATTATACCTTTTTATATTTTCGTATAAATGATCGTCTTTCTTGGGTTGTTAAAGTTTCTTTAACACTCTTAAAAATATTTTTCAAGCTGAAAAAAATTAAAGATTTATTTCTTTTACAACTGTTAAAATTACAACTCTTTAAAATATATCAGCAATTTCTTTTAAATTATAAATTTTTAATTATAACCGAAATTTATTTAAAATCATAATTGTTTAAATTATAACAGCAATTTATTGTAAATCATAACTATTTAAATTTTAACCGCAATTTCTTTTAAATTACAACTGTTTAAATTTTAACTGCAATTACTTTTAAATTACAACTTCTTAAATTTTAACCGGAATTTCTTTTAAATTGCAATTGTTTAAATTTCAACCACAATTTCTTTTAAATTACAACTGTTTAAATTTTAATCGCAGTTTCTTTTAAAATTACAACTGCTTAAATTTAAACAGAAATTTCTTTTAAATTACAGCTGTTTAAATTAGAACTGCAATTTCTTTTAAAATTTCAACTGTTTAAATTTTAACCGCAGTCACTTTTAAATTGCAACTGTTTAAATTTCAACCGCGATTACTTTTAACTTACAACGATTAAATTTTAACCGCAATTTAAAAAAAATTACAGCTGTTTAAGTTTTAACCTCAATTTCTTTTAAATTATAGCAGTTTAAATTAGAACCATAACTTCTTTTGAATTATAACTGTTTAAATTGCAATAACTACTTTTAAATTATAACTGAAAATTTGAAAACATTAATTTTGAAGTCATACCTGACTAGAGCTATCTAAGTTTTATTTAACTGCAATATTTTCAGTGGCAATGTGTTTTAGTTTGCTCATTTCTGTTTATTCATGAGCGATTTACAGAAGAGAATGGGTCCGCTATTGATAAAAAGACTTGAAATCCGCTATTAATAAGTTTCAGTGCATCAGTATCGTACAGTGATACTAATATATATATGGCTGGAGTGCGAACCAAAACATTCACGAATTATTTGAATTTGAGACAGTTTCATATAATTAGCAGGCTTGTTATTTTAAAACTTAATCCGGAATATAATTTTTTCATAACCGTTTTATTATATGTTTTTTTTAATTCAGTGTAAGGTTTGATAGTTGAAAAAGAGAGAAGTAAATTATTGTGTAAGAAAAAGATAAAAATGTCCAATATATTACTACAATAATTTTAATAAAACAGTAGGTTATGATGTATTTTATCTCGTTCAAGATAACGCTACTTTTTATTCTGTTTATAAGTTATTTACCTACTTTATTGTTTTCGCATTTTAATTTGTGCTTTTATTAAAAAATGCATGAATGAACTCAATTTTACCCAAGTCGCTCATTTCCTGTAAAATCGATTTTTTTTGGTGATGAAATGCGATACCGTTTGAGTTGTAATACAGCGCTTAAAAAGCTAAATAAGTAATCAATAATTTCTTCAAAAAGGCAATTTAAGATTTATCTTTTGTGTTTTTCTAATTTTACCTTTCTGTTCTGCACGATATTATGGAGCTAATCACTGTCTCGAACTTCGATTTTGAGAGATTTGTGTAATTTCACAAAATTAAAAAACAAGACAAAAAGAAATGGTCTGTGATGAATTAATTTTTCTCTGTCAGTTACGTACTAAATTTCAAAAGTCAGTTATTACTAGAATATTAGAAATTTATTTGGTATTTCTTGATGGATATTTTTAGCTTTTTTTTTCCAAATAGTTCTCAACAATGTTGCTTTGTTAACCTATTTTGAGAAATCCATTCCTTTTCTTTTCAAATTTTTCAGTGCTAATAGTACAAAAGATAATCTTACTTTAATTTTGAGACACATTATAAATACATGAAAGGGGGTCACGCCAAAATTATTCAGTACGAGTATCTTTAGCCCTGTATCGCGAAAGACAATGAAAATTTCATAAATATTTTGCAAAATTTATGCTATGCTTTTCAGCTGTGATCTTTATTCATTTTAGGAAATTCAGTTGAAAACGTTTTCTGTTGAGTAAGAAGTTTTTCTCAAAAATAATGAAAACTGTTGTTTCTCTAATGTCATATTTTTCACGATAAATGACTCCACAGATCTCCTTTATTTTCAAAATTATTCAGTCCCACTATATTTAGCCCTGTATCATGGAAGACAATGAAAATTTCCTAAATATATTGCAAAATTCATGCTATGAATTTCAGTCGTGATCTTTTTTTTAATTTCAGGAAATTCAGTTGAAAAATTTTTCTCTTGAGTAAGAAGTTTTCCTCAAAAATAATGAAAACTATTGTTTCTCTAATGTCATATTTTTTACTATATATAACTCCACAGATTTCATTTATTTTCAAAAATATTCGGTCCGAGTATCTTTAGCCCTATATCACGTAAGACAATGAAAATTTCATAAATATATTGCAAAATTTACGCTATGCTTTTCAGTCGTGAACTTTTTTTTTCATTTTAGGAAATTCCATTGAAAACATTTTCTCTTTTGAAGTTTTCCTCAAAAATAATGAAAACTGTTGTTTCTCCAATGATATATTTTTTACTATATATGATTTCACAGATTTCATTTATGTTCAAAATGATTCAGTCTGAGTATCTTTAGCCCTGTATCACGAAAGACAATGAAAATTTCTTAAATATGTTGCAAAATTTTTGCTATGCTTTGCAGTCGTGATCTGTATTCATTTTAGGAAATTCAGTTAAAAACATTTTCTCTTGAGTAAGAAGTTTTCCTTAAAAATAATGAAAACGGTTATTTCTCTAATGTCATATTTTTTACTATATATGATTCCACAGATTTCATTTATTTTCAAAATTATTCAGTCCGAGTATTTTTAGCCCTGTATCACGAAAGAAATGAAAATTGGATAAATATATTGCAAAACTTAAACAGTGATTTTCATTCATGATCTTTTTTTTCCATTCAAGGAAATTCCATTGAAAACATTTTCTCTTGGGAAATTTTCCTCAAAAATATTGAAAACCGCTGTTTCTCTAATATCATATGTTTCACAATATATGACGCCCCAGGTATTGTATAATATTATAAATATGTCGCCAAATCTTTTAGAGACAAATGAGATATAAACAAATGTCTTGTCTATTCTAAACGTCTCATAAATTACTATAAAGATAATTAAAAATAATAGGTAAAATTCGCAGTAAATGATTGAAATTTATATTACTGAATAACTAAATCTTTTAAAACGAAACGCTATTTTTAGTCAGTATATTCTGCTTAAAAATGCTGAAGTTGTGCATTCTAATGCTGTATTTCTCACAAGACTATTACCTAATTTATGATAATAACCTTCAATTTTCTCTCATCCGTAGTTTTTCATTTTTATTCGTCATTTACTTTAGAAGAGTTTAGATATTCACTTCGAATTCTAACAGCGTATATGCTTTTGTTTTGCTGACAGTTGTATGAAGAATGATTATTATTCATAGCGCATATAAAACTGGGACAAATTATCAAATGTCAATGTATAAGTTAATGCTGTAAATTTTATATGTAATATACATTGCTGTCTATTTTGAATATTAGTCATAATTTTCAGAAAATCTTCGCAAAATGTGAAAAGGGAACACTTAACATTTAAATAACTTTTATAATCAGAGTTCTTAATATTCAGGTAATTTACTATCAAGCTATGGAATCTTGCTTAATTTATATATATTTCTTTGTCCTAGTTAAAATTACTTTATAAAACATGAAAATTTTTGATAAAAGAACTTCTGAAAATAATTTTGTAAACAATTGTGTGATTAATTGTAGAAGGCGCAAGGCTTCTTGCTTGCTTTAGAAATAAATCACACATGAAAATATTTCAATGTCATTTTCTAGACATAGTCTAATCATTCCCTCACGAATTCCATATGCCCTAACATTTGTTTTTTACCTTTACTATATTAATTACAAGATACTAAACAACTTGAATACCCTAAAATGATAAAATGCATGAAAACCTCCCTCGGGGGGGGGGGGGGGGAGGGCCACAATTGCATATTCTTACATTTCCTGATTACCCAGTACCCCTGTTGAGCTCAAGTCTATTGGGTACCACAAGAGACAGACTTTTGCCCGGTGCCACCACAATTTTTACTGAGCAACCACAGGGGCAATATATCGTAGATTTATATCCTCATCTCATCCCTGGAAACCTCACGGAAGGATTATTCCAACTACAGATTTAACGTGGTCATACCCATAATAGACACGAGTACATTCAGTGGCCCTTCTCGGGATTCGAACCGAGTACTCTCGGAGCCGAATTACCATGTGGTAACCACTCCACTACCCCGGACGTTTTACTGTACGTTTTACCGTCGCTTTACCTTAAGAACCCATCGACTAGGCCTTGCTGAAGAGCCTAGAAAAAGTGCGATATCGAAGTCGGGCATAGCCCTAGTTAGGTACAATGGAATTATATATATATATATGCTATGAATGAATTTAATTAAGCTATTAAAGGGGAAGACACGTTTTGATAACATATATTCCACCTTAAATAATGAGTGTTTTCATAGTTGCGACATTTTATTCTTTGGTTTACATCCTTTCTCTAATGATTTTACCGTCTGCTTTAAAGCATATTTTATTGAATGGGGCATACGACAATTGAGTCTATTTTCCCATTAGTCTATACATGTATTAGTGCTTTTAAAAAGTTAATGTCCAATTGGCAAATTTTCCTCTATAATGGTGAATTATAGAGGAAATATTATCATAAATTATATAATATTATCATTAAAAATCATAATATTATCATTAATTGATATATTTGATAATATATTTGATAATATATAATTGATATATTTGATAAATCATAATATTATCATTAATTCTCATAATAGTATCATTAATTGATATATTTGATATATATCAAATATATCAATTATTTGATATATATCAAATATATCAATTATTTGATATATATCAAATGATTTAGACTGAACTGAATTTCGTTGCACATAATTTTATTTTCATATCGCGATTGCTTTGCATTTAAATGATAGTCAAGAGCTTTAGGAATTTTCGTTTGAAAAAATTTTTGTGTCACTTGAACGTAACCCAGTAAGAAAAGTTTAAAGGACACTAAATTGTTATTTTTTGAATGACAGCCAAATTGTGCGAGTAAGTTAATTTATCATATGTGAATTGAGTTTATAAGTAACGGAGTAATACTGATAAAATAGGCAAATTGTACGAACAAATGGAGTAACTGTCACGTGATTTATTGCGCAAACAATGCACAACATAATATAATAAAATTCACCGAGTTCATCACTTCAAAATGCATATAAAACGTAAGTAAAGTTTACATGTAAATTACAATAAGTAAACATGCATTCGATGAGAGTTTTTAAAAATTAATTATCAGAAATCGTAAATATTAATCTGTTACACATTTCATTTTCCAAGAAATCTACAATTATATTTTGTGTTGTTTTATTATAATTGTTTTTTTGTTCATAAATATTTCTACCTGTTTGAAAACGTTTTGTGTTGGAGCATTATATCCGGGGATTCAACCTGTTTTTGATATATATCAAATGCAAGTACTTAACTCTTCGGGGAAAGTACTTGTATTTGATATATATCAAATGATTCTACACTGAACTGAATTTCGTTGCACATAATTTTATTTTCATATCGCGATTGCTTTGCATTTAAATGATAGTTTCGTTAGAAAGTTTCGTTTGAAAATGCCTCGCTAAGCGTAAGTGCGCTATATCAAAGCTTTTAATATTAGGCATTTCATCAGCTGCTTTCAGCATTAATATCCCTTTTTTTCCATCCAAAAACCCAGTGCTGCTGTTACTAATGCCATCTTGCGGGAAAAATATTAACCAGATTCACTGAAGGCTATGAGAGATATAGCTGCTGTTTAGTTCACGGCTGTTGGAACTACAAGTGTCAAAGGCTGACTTTTAGCCCCAACACCTTCTAAAGGTGATATTTTGTGAGCTCGTACGTTGTAAATGCCCTTACAAACCACCCGGAAGGACTTCTCAGGCAACAGCTTTACGGGGATGGTGGATATTAGAAAGCGATTTTTAAAATTTTTACCAGAGATATGAAATTTTGCAAATATAGTCATTAAAGTATAACTATATTAAACACCTCATAAAATTTTATAAATATTAAAAAAATTTATATTTAAAAAAAATTTATATTTAAAAAAAATTCAATTTTTTTAATGCAGCTTGCTATCCAATTTTTAATCCCACCCTTAATTTTGCATTTATATTGCTTATAAATACATTTTCAGCAGAGTTATGTATCACTTTGTGCTTTCGTTGAATAGTTAATTTTTAGGGAATATTTTTATGCTTGTAATCTGAATTTTTGTGAAATTTTTGTATTTTTCTGCACTTAAGTTAACCTTTGATAATCTGAATGATTTCGAAACCTGAAATGGGTACGTAACTTTATTTTGATGTATTAGAGGAGTCTTTATTATAAATTTTATAAAATCTCGTCAAAAAGTATGACGCAAAGAGCATTTCAAAAGCTTGTAAAACTGGAAATGACTCATTTTGAGAAAAAGATATTTAAAAAATGTTTTTTCACCTACCTTTAAGACTAACTTTTCTAATGCCACCGAGTTTTCATTTTACTTTTCACCACATATTTCAAATTCATTTTATTCCCTTATTTTCATATTTTTAAAATATTAATACACAAAAAATGCCAATTTTTTAAAAATTTTTTGTAATTTGAAAGTCCACCATCTCGTTAACATTTTCCTTACGGGGTGGGATAGTATGTGTTAAGAATATGGGCCCAGGAATGAATTTATATATATATATATATATAGATAGATAGATATATATATACAGTGGAATCTCGATCGATCGCTTTCGGATCCATCGTTTTTCCGTATGTGTCGTTCATTTCATCCGGTCCCAACGATCATATTGCTTTGTTATGTTTCCGCATCTATCATTTTCCCGCATTTATCGTTCATTTCAATCGGTCCCTTGAAATACGATAGATCGAGATTCTACTGTATATATATATATATATATATATATATATATATATATATATATATATATATATATATATATCCGTTCTTACAAAGGGGGTAGGAAACTTCCCGTTCTGAAGTGGGAATAGGAAAAATGGGCCCAGTAAGCTAAAGGTTAATGGGCTCATACCCGGCAGAAATATTAGAGCATTTAGCGCCACTTGTCGGGATTCGAACGGAACATCCTCAATATCGAAATCCAACTTTTTCTGTGTCCCTATGAAAGACATAAAACTTGAATGACGTGTTTTTTAAAATGCGTAACAGAGCTTAGAAATAGTCTCGGATTTACAGATGCAGCCAAGCGTTCCCTCAAACTTTTATATCTACCATACCACTTGGAAATTTCTATGGAACAGGCTTACCCTTTGTTATAGACAGCTAAAACTGAAGCATAACAATGGGAATAAAATAAAACTTACATATAATACATTTAATTATTTTCATAAATTACTTATAGAAATAAACTCTAATATATGGCATATAAAGTTTAACAAGTCTCATATAGTCATAAACTTTTTACTACGTCAGCGAGACAGTTTCGTTCGCTTACCGTTTCCCAGTTCGTTCATGACTAGTGCGTTAATTTGAATAGGGGACGGGAAGTGACGTCCGTCCACCTAGAAACCAAAGGCAGATGTTCAAAATTTTTATTAACTTGTAGAATGTTCATTTAGGCTAAAGTTTTATGGTAATTCAAGAAAAATAATTAGGAATACTTTTCACAATATTATCTATATAAAACAGTTCCGTAACTGACTCACTGACATACAACGCACAGACCAAACCGCTGGACCTAAAGGGCTGAAATTTTGCACGGCGATTCTTATTAGGGTGTAGGGGTGC
Source organism: Dolomedes plantarius (assembly GCA_907164885.2). Taxonomy (NCBI): domain Eukaryota; kingdom Metazoa; phylum Arthropoda; class Arachnida; order Araneae; family Dolomedidae; genus Dolomedes; species Dolomedes plantarius. The sequence continues at coordinate 70,537,944 of OU015503.1, read as the reverse complement.
ACTAAGAGAGATTTTTGAAAAATTCTTCATAGATTTTTTTAAATTAAATTTTTAATCTGTTTTTTACCTTTTTTTACGTTTCAATTTAAAATAATACTTTGAGGGTTATAAAATTTATATCACGAGAAAGATCATAAAAATTCCTTTAAAATGAATTTTTTTTTAAATCATTACCTCCATTTCCTGATTTTTGGTAATTTTTTAAAGATTAATTTTTAGAATTTAATTTATTAAATGCCGATCACGTGATTTCTTTTTCTGGTACTTTCAATAAATTTATCGTCACCTGCATAACAACTAAATAAACAAAAAAATATTTTTTTCCTTGCTAATGCGGCAGACAATTGGACAAAATATTAAAATACAGTAAAAGAAATGTTCTACAAACTGTACTATATTAACTGTACTATATTCTGTAGTATGTCCTATTAGATTTAATTTGAATATTTTCTTTTACATTATTTTGTCTATAAAATTATCCTTTACGATTTTCTTATAAATATATATATATATATATATATATATATATATTTTACATCAATTGTATACATTGATCGTCGTATTTATCATATAATATATATATATATATATATATTTGGCATGAATTGCATACATTGACCGTTGTATTTAATTTGAATGTACTCCGTAGCGAAGTACGGGTTTTCAGCTAGTTTTTATTAGAAGAATCTAGTTTTTTCCAATATGACTAAAAATTTTCCTCCTACCTGTGTCCACCTCGTATGGAGGTTTTCCAGAATTCATATTTGATAATTTTTTTGCCTTGTTACGTATATTATAGCTTTTTATATTTTCTTATAAATGATCTTCTTTCTTGGGATGTTTAGATTTTTTTATTACTCTTAACAATATTTTCTAAACATATAAAATTAAACATTTCTTTCTTTTACAACTTTTAAAATTATTTTTTAAAATATATAACCACAATTTCTTTTAAATTATAACATCGACGAATTTTAGGAGCAATTGACGATTTAATTTCAATTTAACTGTTCTCCTTTGATTCTTGCGCAGTACGCAGTCAAAGAAATAAACGTAAACTAAATTCTGAGCTTTTAACGTAGGATAGCGTTCCTGCATAACGGCCCTCCGGAAAGCAAAATTTCAGACGCTAAAACCGTCCGTCCGTCCGCGAGTTAAAATTTTGGCACCACGCCAAACCCAGTCTGTATTGCTTGGACAAGCAGTAAAGAGTTAAACAGAAAAGTACCAAAATGCGTCAAAATTTTGACATACATATCTGTATATATGAAGCCCGGTGGCGTAGTGGTTAAAAGCGCCAAGCTGCCATCCCACAGGTCCAGGGTTCAACCCTGTGACTGGGCAAGGTTGAATCAGCCTTTCATCCCTTCAGTGGGTCGATAAAATGACGACCAAGCATGGTTGGGAAATGAACTCTGGGGGTCCCACGTCAGGCTGACAACCTGACTGAGACATATGCTGTATGGCACCCCAAGCCCACGGTCACGGAAGTGGAGATGGGTACCGCCGTCCCTGGTCCACATCGGACTGTTGCGCCGTGAGTTTTTAAGTTTATATATATATATATATATATATATATATATATATATATATATATATATATATATATATATATATATATATATATATATATATACCGGGTGGCCATAATTAAACTGACAGTGCTCACAGTGTTCTGTAGCGCGATATATTTGCGAGAATGACGCCACATTTTGTAGGAAGATTAAACAAGACGGGGGACGAAGTATTCCGCGAAAAAATAAATTAGTTCCAAAAGTCACCGCTAGGGGAATATTTGGCGCTACGATGGACCTACGATAAATTCCGCTGTGAACCCACACCAAACAGTTACCTTTGGTGAATGTAAGGGAATTTCTGTGACTGCATGTCGTGATTTGTCATCCCAAATTCGGCAGTTCTGGGTATTAACAGTTCCATGCAGGTAAAAGTGGACCTCGTCTCCCCATAAGATTTTCCACGGCCAAGCATCATCCACCTCCATTCTGGCAAGAAAGTTAAGAGCAAAAGTCAATCGCTTATCATGGTCGGGGTACAGTAACTCCTGTACACGGCTGATCTTGTACGGATAGAAGTTGATAATCTTTCGTAAGAATTTCCATACCGTACTGTAAGGCATATCCATATTCCGAGCTAATCCACGAGCGCTAGAGGTGGCAGCAATATTGTCTGGTCCTCTGTCGACAATCGCCGTGGCAACTGCCTCGATTGTATCTTGTGGTACAGGTTTTCGTCCTCTGCCTGACTGAACCTTCAGAGAACCTGTTTTCTCAAACGTCGCAACCATTGTTTTTAGCCCATTAACTGACACAGGACCGTTACCTTTACGCATTTTTTTGTGCGTTCTAGAAGCACGAAGAGCGGCTGACGCATTGCACTGGTTGAGGTAAAAGAATTTGACCAGTAACGCACGCTCGACTAAAGAAGGAAACATAAACTTTCAATCCGATGCACATAAACTTTCCATGTAAACTTTCCAACAATCCATGCACATAAACTTTCAATCCGATTGATTCGAAACGTAACACATTGCCTTTTAAAACCCAAGCAGCTGGCATTGTGACAATGGATGTAACGTGAAATTTGAATAAAGAACTTCTTCTGCTCAGCGTACGTGATATTGCAGATCCCGAGACTTTATCGGTGTTTATGTAGATTTTACGTTTTTTTAAAAGTGTTGCCATATTGCACTTGAACTAAATAAGAAAATGTGCATAATAAAAGATAATTTTATTCCGTATTAATTTGCATTTGTTAACACTCTATTTTCTATTACACAGCGCCAAATATTCCCCTAGCGGTGACTTTTGGAACTAATTTATTTTTTCGCGGAATCTTTCGTCCCCCTTCTTGTTTAATCTTCCTACACAATGTGGCGTCATTCTCGCAAATAGATCGCGCTACAGAACACTGTGAGCACTGTCAGTTTAATTATGACCACCCGGTATATATATATATATATATATATATATCTTTATATATAAAAGGCAAAGTCTGTGTGTGTGTGACCGAGTTTTTGTCTGCTCGCGGCGCAGCGCAAAGACGGTAGGTCGGACAGTCTTGAGATTCGACACGAAGATGCCTCCCAAGGTCTCATTATGCACCTCGAAGCCCTTTTTTCATTTTTTTAATTAGATTTTCCGTAATTAAATATTTAGTCGCGATTTGGAGCTCCCGGACGAGTAAAAGCTCCGTAAATCCTAACGTATCCGTCCAAGAATTTTTTTTTCGGACGAGCCTATACGGGAAAGATGACACTATACGGAAATCACAATTAAAATTGTCTGTCTTAATTTATCGATTAATTGTGATTTTTTTCTTGATCGCCTGTACGCACCCGTTTTTCGGAAAAAAACGCGATTTTGTCCGTGACCCTTTTTTCCAAATTGTCGAATCCATACGTAAATGTCGTTACATTTTTACGAAATTTTTATCTCAGAGACCCTCGACATCACAGTTTCGAAAGCCAGAACCAAAATTAATTTACAAATTGTAGTTATTTTTTAATAATTTATTTTATGATTCGGAAACTCTTGCGAGAAATGTCATTTTGGAGATTTCGTTCTTCATTTCCGGACGAAGGTACAGCGGGTGAAAATACGAGAAAAACCAGTTTTTTGACGTCATGCACGTGATGTGTTGGGGCGTTTGTTTTCTATGAGGGATTGGGTGATTAAAGGAAATCGATTACTATTGCAGTGATAATCGATTAAAAAATCACATTTAGTAATGCCGTAATTTTTTTGGCCAGCACTTAGTTAATATCATATAATTTGTGGTGTATTTGTGGAAAAAATCTATGAAGATTTCAAAGAATTTCAGCATGTGGAGGATGTGATATATTCACTTTCAAGGAAATCGATTACTATTGCAGTGATATTCGATTAGTAATCCTATGTCAAAAATTTTGCCAAAATGTGCCAGAAAGGATTAAATTTATATGGGTAAAATAATGTATCGTGGTGAGGAAAAGGATGACAGCGACGCCCATTAACAAAGGGTTGAGGCTACTAAAAAAAATGGTAATTACATTACCCGAGCAACGCCGGGACGGGTACAGCTAGTATATATATATATATTCAATGCGGAGGCATTTGTCTCGAAGACATTCGCCTATAATTCACCGCAGTTTTGCTGGCCATTTTATTATGGGGTGCGCCATATAGGCAGACAAGCATTGCCCCCTATGAAGGGAAACACAAACGGAGGTATTTTAGTGGTGCTTCGCCAGGATTCGATCTGAGCACCCTCAGCACCGAGCTGTACCACAAGGCCGCCACAGTTCATATATATATATATAAATAATATATATATATATATATATATATATATATATATATATATATATATATATATACAAAAAAAAGGTAAGAAACGATAAGTAATCCTACTTTAATAACCCGCGGTAGTTTCGTTAGAAGAAACTACCTGAAATTATTTTCGACAGGTATGCAGTAAACAAACTTCATAGTAAACGCCAGAAATCTTTCTAAACGTCAAAATGAGGATATCAAGGAAGCATGGCACTCGAATCAGCCGGCCATTAAATACTTCTTTACTTGTTTACATTGAACTGCCTAATATCTACCTAATCAAGTGCGAATCCTGTTATCCAATTGTCCCATAACTGTGGCCCATAAATCATACTCCAGGTCATTATATTCGTGTGATCTCATTATACATTCCGTGTTGAATTTAATACATGTATACAGCGCATGATAATTAGCTGGACTGTGTAGCCAGATAATTAGATCCGGAATTTTCATTGGAGAGAAAATTTATTTCTGTGAATCCTGCGGCGCAATTGATTTCCGATGCAATGGTTTCTGTTCGTTATTTGTGCCCGTATTTTGGCAATACTCCTCATCAAAGCAAAACTGGGCCTTCCTGGTTTAATGATGTTTGAACTGATTAAGGAAAATTTTTTCATAAGTTTAGTTTTTTATGCTTGATAAAAGGTTTTGAGGTCGAAAATTTAGAGATAATTAGTTAATGGATATTTTTATATCCATTTTAATTTTTAGTTCGCTATTAATTATTTGTTTGGGACTGAATGTTTTATTATACCGTGTCAGTAAAAAATTCTGGGTAGATATATTACTAATTTCTTAAAGAAGCTTGTAATGAATTAATAGTGGTACAGCAATTTAGAGTGAAATCGATGAAAATAAATCTTTAATTACATGGTAAACTGTCAGTTACCAGAGTAATATTAAATTTTAAAAAATGTACTTCTATAGATGCAAAATACATGTAATCACCGACACGACTTAATAATAAGAAAAACTACTAAGGGCCCGTTCACATATAATCCGTTAGCATCAGCGTTACTCGTATTGAAATGTATTTAACCAATTACAAATATCCAAACGATTAGCCACGAAATTGTTAAGGTCTATGATTGGTTTAAAATAGGTCAATACGAATAACGCTGACGCTAATGGATTCTATGCGAACAGGCCCTAAATAATACAGAATGAACATGCTATTGGGCAGTGGAACACCCAGGGGGGCAAGGGGCCCTGCCCCCCAATGAAATAGAAATTGCATTATGAATATTTATTTTGCATTTTAAATATTTTTATCCGTTCATCTCGCCTACCCCCCCTCCAAGAAAAAGTCCTGGGTGCACCACTGCTATTTGATACCACTAGGGTCAGAGTCCGAATCTGGCCTGGTGTCAACCTCATTTTGACTGAGCCACCCCCAGTGGTGACATTTCGTGGGCTGGTACCCTCGTCCCACCCCTTCAGTTCTCACGGAGGGACTTTATGCCTCCATATTTAATGTGCCCATACCCTGCTTAGGTACGAGAGAATTCTGTGGCGCTTGTCTGGTTTCGAACCGAGCACCCACAACTCAGTTCCGATTCGGACTCGAATTCCGACGCGCTAATCAGTCGCCCCCTCGGGTCTAGAAGAGTTATGGAATGCCTTGTTAGAATTCTGAAAGCTTATACAACTCTTCGCCGTCAGGATCCAAGTAACAATTCGCTCGCCGTGCATGTCATGGTGGGTTAAAGGCGCTCAGAGAGTATGTTGTTATTTCACGCTAGGTAAACTGGGCAATCGTTTAAGAATCAACCTAGGAAAGAGAGAAAGAGATAGCGTAACCAAAAAAATGCAAGAATGATAAAAAAAATATGATATACAAAAAAACAAAACAATTACTATGAAATAAGTGCCCAATGGGCAGAATTATAAGAAGCAGAATTATGATCATTAACCGTATTGATGATCGATGGCCGAATGGCTAGGGCTCTGTCCTTCGGTACCAAAGTCCGTCGATTCAAGTTCCACTCTAGGCATGGATGTTTGTAGCCATTAGGAATCGGCTGTAAGCAGTAGGTCTAGGTCTAATTAGCCCCCGTGTAGCAATAAAATTGACCGTAGCGCTCCAAATCAAACCAAATCATTAATCATAATTTCAGCGTTGCGATCTCGGATTTTTTTTCAAATTATTCTAGTAAAGAAATCAAATTGGCAGTGCACAGAATACGCGTCTTTGAAAAATTTAAACTTATATCCCGAATCCTATGAATCGACCATAACAGAAAACTTGTAAATTTTCTATCTTCTTAAATGATAAAACAAAAACCATCGTTCTTATGCTCTTTGAGCCAAAAATTAAGAAAATCGTTTATACTGTACAAATTATAAGGACTAGATTCTTAGATCGGAAAAACTGCGCTGCATTAGCTCGTCCAGTCTCATTGCCTCGATTTATCATCCTACTTCTAAGTTGTTCTACTTGTTGCTTGCGGTATCTTTCCGAGATACGATAATAAATATTGTCCTTCGAATTCCCTCCCGTTTAGATGTCCTGTAAGGTGTTTCTAATGTATTCTGAATTTCATTAACAAGAAATTCGATGAAGCATGGCTACCGGGAAATTCACATAGGAATAGTAAATTTGTTTTTAGAGTAAAAAAATAAATTAATCCCCAAACACATGTTTTGTGGTACCTTTAAGGAAGTACCTTAAAGGAGGTACCTTAACTATTTCAGGGGCAAGAACCTCCCCCTGTTTTTAAGGTGCACATTTTTTACCAATTTTTTTAACCTAAAAAATGTTGAAAATTTTTCGAGTTAAAGGTTGCAAAATGTTTTACCTCTTTAAACTGATATCAGATGTGGCAGCACTAGCCATTTTTCTGCTCACTGAACGGGAAAACATTGAATGCAAGTAGAAAAAAAGACTAGATTTAGGCGTTTGCACTGTCAAACGGCGCCCCTCAGAGGGTTAAAGGCTGACTTAAAAATATTTAAGTCAGCTAATCATGAACCCTTCACTTGAGGAATAGTTTACGGAAGGATTGTTTTATACGAGGTAAGGGAACCCAGAAGAAATTTACAAAACGAAGAATTCTTCACTATGAATTTATATTAATAATATTAATAATATTTATATTAATAATATTAATAATATTAATAATATTTATATTAATAATATTAATAATATTAATAATAATTATATTAATAATACTTGTTTAATTTAATAAATTTCATTAATAGCACGTGAAGGTAATGAAAAAATATCTTTTATGGAATATCCCAATTCTAGGCAAGGATTTCTCATTTTGTGTCTTTAGCTGACCTTGAAAGTTAGTATTTCTTGATTATACATCAATTAATTCAGTCTTCAATGCACTGCAGGTGCGCAGTAGACGATTTATTTACCGCAATTCTGTTTTACTTATTCCCAAACGGATAAAACACCGATACTATGACGAATAAATCTTCATTAGGGTCAAGCTTTACTTCATTGCTTTAACTTTTTTATTACCAGATATCAGCTTGATTTACTTCATTGCTTCCGCATTGAATATCGGTCCGCATATTTGCCAAATTTTAACGGAAGAAATAAGGGTAAAGAATTCCTATACGAAGTTTTGATCCAAGATATAGCTGGCGGTATTGACTGCAACATTAATTTTAAAAGGAATATTTGCGGATCGCGGGGGAACGGTCTGGGTGGAAACAGAGTTCAATAAAAGTCACATAATTGGAAAGCCGGGGTAAAAGTCAGAAAACATTTGAAATGGAGGTTTATTTAATCACATCTCTGGTAAGTGGGTCATATGATATGGGAATATAAAATGAGACTGCTTGTACAGGGGGATAACTTTTAGTAGTGTAACGTTGCAAAGCAGATCGGTATTGCATGAACTACCGTATTTATCGGATCATAAGATGTATCTTTTTACATAAAATTCGATATATAATAGGGTGAGTCTTATGGTCCGAAGGTAATATTAAAACAAAATGAATAATTTATTATATATATATATATATATATATATATATATATATATATATATATATATATATATATAAATATATATATATATATATATATATATATATATATATATATATATGCATGCTGCAACCCATCGTCCATCGCCGGTGTCTGCGTTTGTTATAAAAATTATTCTGTGTTTGTGTGATTTATGTTTCTATTTCTTTGTATTAAGACGTACACCGAACTGGCGTGTGATGTATAGAAGTCCAACCTCTCTTGAGGTAATGCCACCCCATATTCTGCGGATACTGCTTCTAAACGCAGACACGACAATCACGACAACAAAAAAAACAAAAAAACATATATATATATATATGTTTATCTTTATTAAGTAAGAATTTTAAATATCTTACTATACATAACAAAATACAAGATATTCTTTTCTAAATATCCTTCCATAAATTTGAGGGTCGTCTTATCGTCCGGTGTATCTTACCGTCCCAAAAATACGGTATGTTTGGATTTTTAATCGATTTCTTCTAAAGTATTCTGTCGAATCGGAGAGATTTATTCGAAGGCCTTTGAGCTCAATGTCTAAAAGCCGGCTTAAACTAGTAGCATGTGCTGATCAAACTTAGACCGCAAAAAAACCATGCCTAAACGTATTTAAGGCAACAACTGGCATCCAAGTTAGCATGCTTTATTAAATGCCACATGGAAGGCAAATGGAAGGGGGGGGGAGAGTTGATTTATATGTTATTTGATAGGGTGGGAGAGTAAATTCAAAAAACATTGGAAAAAAATATTTATTTTTAATGCGGGGGCATTTTGTTGGGAGACATTCGCCTTTCGGTATTCACCCTGTGACGTTCCCTGTTTCATTACCTTAGTTTGCAGTAACATATATACTAAAACAAAATACTAACCATTAACCATTTGCATTTGGGGCACCATTTGCAAGTGCAAATGGCTAAACCTAAACTTTTTTCTTCTTGCATTCAATGTATTTCGGTTAAATGAGTAGAAAAATGGTTAGTACTGCCATCTGTTGCCAATTTAAAGAAGTAAAAACATTTTGCAACCTTTAATTGGAAATTTTTTTCAAGATTCTTTACGTTAAAAAAATCGGGAATAAATATGCACCGAACAAACGGTGGAAGTTGTTGCCCCTGAAAGAGTTAAGAAGATACGACGAGGGTTTTTACACTAAACTATTTTTTACAACACAATTAGACTACATAAAAACTGTACTTGATTGCTAGGAGGTAATGGGGAATTATTTATCGCACGTGTTAATCCCAGTAGCTATATTACGGAGGACACCGCAAGAATTCAAACACGCCAATACTTCTACATAGCGACGCTAACCTTTCCGTCCTCACTTTATCACCAGATCGCTGGAACGATAACTAACTTCAAAACGCCTTCGGTAAGCTTGATAACGTCCGGCTGCTGTACGGCGAAGCAATCTTCACTTTTTCAGTTGTTTCTAGTTCGCCGCTCCCCTCCGTTCGACCTCGCCTCATGGCAATTTTGCTCTCACTGTCGTGTGTGTACGCTATCCACGGGAATTCCCATCTAGTAGGAAAGCTCAGCTCATTTGCATTCTGCTGTTTCTTCTTCAAACGGTGAGTTATTTAAACCAGAAGGGGGTAATTTTGATTCAATTTCTGGCAACCTTCCGTTTGTTGGATTTATTATTATGGGAGCACTCTATAAGTGAGCCAGCATTGCTCCCTATGAGGAGGACGATACGAAAACAACCGAGCCTTATTTGGGATTTAAACCGGAGTCCATTGCGTGACAGCTCACGAAGCTAACTACTATAAAAAATGTTCGACTAAAAAAAAATATTTATTTCAACAATATTTTTAGTTAATAATATAATGCGAGTCCAAAATGAGTCTTCTTACACTGGGGGTAATTTAAATGCTTTTCTGAATGGGTATAGAGAAAACTACGATATTAAATAAATTATGAGGTATTTTTAAGACTAATTCCGAATACAGGTTCATGATTTCTAAATGTAACTAGTACGCAACCGTGACGATGGACGTTGCGCAGAAGCGATGCGAGGTGGAAGAGGTCTTCGTTCATATTTCCGTCAGTGCAATGGCGACCGTTCAGGCGAAAGCTCAAGCGGTGGTTGTTTGCGATAAACACGACGGTAATTTCGATGACCTGTTTTAAGAGATATGTACTCCGCTAACCAACCACAACACACATTAAGCTTTTCCTGAACGGTCGCCATTGCATTGACGGAAAGCCGAACGAAGACCTCTTTCGCCTCGCATCTCTTCTGCGCAACGTTCAACGTCACGGTTGCGTACCAGTTACATTTAGGAATCTTGGACACTTGCCAAGTTGTTTGAAAATAATATTCTTACGTTTGCTCAATTTATTTTGAAATTACGAGCTTTCTAAATGTGTCCAAACTTTTTCAATGGCCCTGTAGTTGCAATACGGCGATTTTGTCAAGGTTTGTATTTAAATTGCAAGTGCCTGCTAAACATGCAATCTATTGATTCTCTGTAAAGAAAAGCTCTTTTTGCGTTATGCATGTTTGTGTGTGAATTTGTATATATATGCATATATATTACAATAACACTTTATATATTTCATTTTTTTCAATCTCTTACTTTTTACAATTCTCTGATTATCAGTCATATGAGGACTATAAAACATTTTGTACTAAGACTAAGCATATTGTGAAATTCAAAGCAGATACATTTACAGTGATATATTTTCAGTATAATGATATGAGAAATATTCCATAAAACGTTATTTTCCGTGCATAAATATTCCGTATGAGAAATATTTCGTTTATTTCCATACGTTATTTTCCCAACTTTCTAGGAAATATCGCTTCTAGGAAATATTTATCGTTCTAAATGGTATTATTTCTAGGAAATGTTTTACTTTCTGTTCTCGTTTTCCTCAAGTTGTAAGTTAATATATAACAAAATCTCTTTTTCCTCCTTATTTTGATTATTATTTCGAATTAGGTCTCCTTTCGATAACCCTGTTCAAGATATAAATTTCATCCCCGACCTTGTAGAGAAACATAGAAAAATCACACTCGGCTAGAGGATTGAACTGAACAAATTTTTTTTTCATTTAACAAACGTCATATTTTGTTAAGCCTATCCAATTATAGTTCGTATAAAGTAAACATTAAAAATATGGCTTTGTCTTTTTTGGTTTTTATATAAAGAGTCCATATAACGTTAGTACTCGTATTTCACACATCAATATATTTGAATATTACGTACTAGAGATATTCCGAATAATTCCTTACGTTATTTCCACAAGTGTGTTTCTAGGAAATATTGATTCTATGAAATGCATATCATTTTAAATAAAATTGCTTTTAGGAAAGGTTATATTTTATGTTCGCGTTTTCCTCAAGTGTTAATAAAAATATCTGCTTAATTTGTATATTGTATTAAATGTCAAAATATGCATAAAATACACAATAGTCAAAATATATGTGTGTTAGTTCTCAAAATTAAAATAAGAGTCATATTAGGCATATGTTAACTGTCAAAATAGGCATACTTGTAATAATAGTCAAAATAGGCATGTGTTAATTCTCAAAATACGAATGAGTCAAAATAGGCATAAGAGGAAAAATTGTCAAAATAGGTGTATATTAATTATCAAGATAGGCAAAATAGGAATAATTCTCAAAATGCACATAAAAGGAATGATAGTCAAAATAGGCATGTAATAATTGGCAAAATAGGTATAGTAATTCCTAAAATACTTAAAATAAGGCATCTTTCCCCCACCATGAAAAGCTTATGAATAGAAGTTCCAACTATCCCGTCATCCAAAACCCGTCTGTAGAAAAAAAGAGCAATATCTTAAGGCAGAAAACCGCAAAATTTTTCCCCTGACCAAAATGTTAAATTCATGATCAGAAATGGTGAATTTCCGAAGGTAAGAAAAGTCAGATCGTCCAGAATTCTATATCACTGCCCAGACAAAGGAAATACCAGGAGAAAGTAATCAAAAATTGACCTTTTCTCTCGCCTGGAGAGTTGCTTAGGGTGGTACATAAGCTGACAATTTTGTGTCTGTGTTTTTGTAAATCCCATACTGGCAAGTATATATTTTTGGGTTTTGAAATAGGTATTACCCTCTCCACGTGTGTTTCAAATATCTCATAACACCGAGCACGTTTTTGCGAAGGTTTCCCCATAAAAGTCATTACGACACGAAAATACGTCTCTTGAAGAATAAAATATGGTCTTAAATAACTAACCAACCTATCTCTTGTGGAGCAAAGCTGTTGGGTAACTCATAAATAATAAATAATAATTTATGCTACTACAGATAAAAATATTTTAGCTACCAAGTTCGTATGTCTTGCATGAAAGTCAATAATAAAAATGATAATAAAAAGTAATAATTAATAATGTGATTTAAAATTATATTAATTTTACTCGTTAATAATTGGTTATAATGTTCTTTTGTGCTGCTACTAAGAAAAATACTTTAGCTACTGTGTTTGAATCTAATTTAGATCAGTCGTTCGGGGAAAAATAGTTTAATAGCCTGAGAAAAAACATGTTCCAAGCCTTCCAATTCTAGCTGTAAGATAGAGGCAATGACCAGAATGATGTAGTTTTTTAAAGATTTTGGTTTCGTTTTTCAAACAAAAATTTTAATTTTGTAGTGACAAACACCAATAATTGAATGCCCTGTAAAGAGTTAAGGCTGGAATCTGAAAATTAAATAACTGCGATATATGTAATTAATATTCATATAATTTTCGCATTATTTTTTAACAAAATAATACTTTTATTTATTTAATAATATGCACTCATTTATCTTTTACTAGGTCTAGACTTGAATTTCTTTTTTAGTTATAAGCGAATTTGACAGACGTGATTTGAGTCTCCAAATTTGTCCACATTTTACTTGCTTGGGAAAAATTCAGAAGGTCAAGTTTACTCTGCATTTAAACGATTATGCCAACTTCCTGTCCTTAGAACATTTTACCACTACACATAATCTCATTTTCAAAATCGTCTGACGGATGAAGACGTTGTTCACATAATTCTAAAAGAGCGGCATTTTTTTTTTTTTAACCAACATTGCTTGCCTGTAAAAGTATTTCTACCTTGAAGTTAGTGATACACGCAAGAAGCAAACGTCACTGACTTAAAGGCCCATCACACAAAAAATGAATCAAATGTTTCAATTTTGCATTTAAAAATAAATCAGACTAAGAGTATTTCACAAATTTGTAATTTATATAGATTTGCACTACAAGGACCCCTAAAATTTAAATACGTTATAAAACCGGCATTTAAATACTGCATTTACACATTGTTTGCCTGTAAAACTATTTCTACCTTGACGTCAGTGATGCACGCAAAAAGCAAACGATTGTAAATTAAGGGTCCAAAACCCGTAATAATGTCTCAAATTTTCCATTTTGGGTCTAAAAAACAGGACAGACTGAGAGGATACCATAAATTTATAATATGCATTGATTTGCACTACATGGCCCTCTAAAGTTTAATTACATTAAAATAACGGCTTTTAAATACGGCATTTGCACATTGTTTGCCTGTAAAACTATTTCTACCTTGAAGTCAATGATGCACGCAAAAAGCAAATGATTGTGACTTGAAGACACATAACCCGTAAAAATGTTTCAAATTTTCCATTTTTTGTCTAAAAAACAGGACAGATTGAAAAGATTCCATAAATTTATAATATACATAGATTTGCACTACATGGCCCTCTAAAATTTAATTACATTAAAATAACGGCTTTTAAATACGGCATTTACACATTGTTTGCCTGTAAAACTTTTTCTACCTTGACGTCAGTTATGCACACAAAAAACAAACGATTGTGACTTAAGGGTCCAAAACCCGTAAAAATGTCTCAACTTTTCCATTTTGGGTCTAAAAAACAGGACAGATTGAGAAGATTCCATAACTTTATAATATACATAGATTTGCACTACATGGCCCTCTAAAATTTAATTACATTATAATAACGGCTTTTAGAATACGGAATTTACACATTGTTTGCCTATCAAACTATTTCTACCTCGATACGAGTGATGCACGTATGAAGCATACGTTTGTGGCTAAAGACACATAACACGTAAAATGCTTCGAAATTTAAATTTTTTGTTTGAAAAATAGAGAAAACTGAGACGATTCCATAAATTTATATTTTTCAAAGATTTACACTACGTGGACCTCTAAAATTTAAATAGGTTATAAAAACGGCATTTAAATATGGCATTTAAATACATTTACACATTGATTACCTGTAAAACTTTTTCTACCTTCACGCGAGTGCTGCACGCATGAAGCAAACGTTTGTGACTAAGCGCACATAACACATAAATGTTTCAAATTTTCAATTTTGTCTTTAAAAATAGAGCAAACTCAGACGATTCCATAACTTTATAGTTTACACTACATGGACCTATAAAATTTAAATATGTTATAAAAACGGCATTTAAACACTTAAACATTGTTTGCCTGTAAAACTATTTCTACCTTGATGCGAGTGATGCAGGCAGGAAGCAAATGTTTGTGACTTCAGGTATCGAATTAAGTTTGAAATTTGTTTTCAAAAGCATTACTTACAGAAATTTCTGTCCTTTTTTTCGCATGAAATATAGCAACAAATATGACGAAAAAAAAGTCTGCAAGTATGAAATTTCTTGAAAATAAAATACGTATTAGATACATATTAAATACATATGTATTAAATTAAATAATACATATTAAATACATACGTATTAAAATTAGACATAAAAAATGGCATTCAATACTTACAATATTAAATACGGCATTTAATTCATGAATAAACAATGTCTTTTTAATGGATCACATTGTTTCCTGCGTTATTTCTTGTTTATACAATTTTATTTTTATTTTTATTACTTCTCTGGCTCAAACCTTGCATATCATTGAATGTTTATATGGCAGCTCTTCACGCAATCAGTCTCATTTTCAGTCTAAGAAAAGTTGAATCGAAATGATTATAGACTTGCAAGGTTTTAATATAATACATTTAATGAGCTATACGTGTTTGAATTTTTTTCCACTTTTTCGCAGTATGCATTTTTTTACATATTTAGGCATTTTTCATAAAAATTATTCAAGCTTGAAAGTCAAATTTTTCTATCCTTGTAAACCTAACCCGTATCTTTATAAAGGAAGATATAATCTCTTTTTAATGCTAGTTTGAGAAATGTTCACAGATTTTTTTAATTTTAATTCCTGTTATGTAATATGTAAAATACTTCTGATTCTTATTATGTAGAATGTTTTTTAACTAGCATGTGGAATTTGGAGAGGGAAGGTGCAATATTATTTTACAAGAGTGTCCCAAACTGACATACAGTCAGAAAAAATTTATTTGAGGTCAGTTAAAAACAAGCCCCCGTACTATATTATATCCTCAATTTGACCTCAATTTTGACAGAGTACCCCTGGGGGTGACATACCTTACCCACGCACTGACCCACAAAGAAGGACTTTTCGGTCTACGGATATAACATGCCCATATCTGGCTTAGACACTAAGGTATTTACTGGTGGTTTTCGGGAATTGATCCGAGCACCGTCTGTACCGCAAGCCAACACGCTAGCACTACGTTACCTCTGGCTATCTCGTGCTATATTTAATAATGCATTTAATAATTAATTTTTGTGTTATATATAAACCACAACATGTATATTTAAAGGGCACCTATTACCTTCGGAGCAATTTTCTTCAAAAACTGTACTTGGGGAAATTCTGTATTATTTTTCGAAGGGATATAACACCAAAATACGAAAATGATGATAAAATAAGCCATAACTCAACCACTTTTTTCAAAATTTAGCAAATTTTTACAAAAACTGCTCTAGCACTAAAAAAATTATGCATATAACATAATTTTTTTTGGTCATATGTACGTAATTATCGCCTGAGTGTAATGACCTAAAAGCTGATCGATATCTTGAAATATAAAAAAAATACAGGTCTTATATGCAATTACATGTAAAATTTAGGTAATTTTTTATGATTTTTTTATAAACTAGCAGCTGCTTGACCAGCATGGTCGCTTTGAGTTTTATATTTTCTTTTGCGAAACAACTCAACTGAAAGTAACATATATAAGGAATGTTACTATTACTTGTCATTATAAATATACATTGTTAAGGGGTATTCTCTAAAAGGCTGAGTCAAAACATCGTGATTAAAAACTGAAATTCCATTACTTCAGAGTTAAATATAAGACTCAGAAACACAACACCAAAGATTTTAAAAATTACATCCCTCTCTGTATGTACTATTTTTCAAAATTAAGATACAGCCGGACCTCAATTTAACGAACCTCTATTTTGCGAACTTTTCCTTGGAACCAAGAACGTTTTGCGAATTTCTTCCGCAAAATAACCTCCAAATAGCGAAGTTCGTTCCCTATTTAACGAACTTTTTCTTGTGATCCAATATTTTTTTCTCCATATTTCTCAAAATATTCCTGAACATTTCAAACTAATTCTTTCTTTTAACACATTTAACACATTAACTTTCTTTTAACACATTCCGACGCGGATTACAGTTTAAAGAAAATAAGCCTGAAGGGGTTTGGGTGCATTGCAAAGATGCGAGACGTATTATGAGATAAAGAACATTTTCAAAAAAAAAAAAAAAAAAAAAAAAAAAACTCAGACAAAATTAACAAACTTTACTAATAATTAAATTTAAGGACGCATGTGGTAATGTAAACTTAAAATTACTTGTTATAATAAATGCGATAATGTCATTAAAATTCATTAATGTTAATATAATTTTTTTTAATTGAAAATACAGCGTATTCCAATGTTTTGTTTTATTCTTGTTTTCCTAGCAGATTTCTGTTTGATGGGTAAGATATATAAAACAAATACACATTAATTTACAAAAAAAGGTATGATTAATTACTTTTATTAATAATATTTAGTGTTCATGAATTTAAAATCTGTCTTGTGTAGTTTAAAGTATTTTAAAAGGTAAATCTCTATTTAATGAATTTTCCGTATGACGAACTTTTTTTTGGGATTTAGCGACTTCGTTAAATAGAGGTCCGACTGTATATACACTTTATCATTACATCAAATAAGAAATTTTTGGGAGAAATTTTAAAATATAGTATTGATTACATTACTCTCTGTATGTATTACTGTTCACAATTCAGCTATCTACATTTAATCACATCAAATAATAAAATTGTTGGGCAAATTTCTTCATTTATAATATGGAGTAAAAATTCAGCAAGTACTGAAAAAAGTGTAGAAAATTCCCTATTACTGGCTGTTGGTTGCTATGCCGGCGACAGTTAAGCCTAACCTCGCGATAATTTATGCTCCCTCTTTCACGCCTCTCTCTTAATGTATTATTTCATCTTCGCTTTCTTTCTTGAGACTGTTCCCAATTTTCACTTGATCATGCAGCTTGCGTTCAAGCATTCCTGATTTCAGTTCGTAAATCCATGTTCACACGCTGTTGCAAACTGCGGACGGCCGCTAATGGTTACATCTGGTAGTTTCAGCCGTTGCTATTCGGAGTGTAGAAATATCGTCGATTTTTGTGCCGCATAACTAAACATTTTATATATATATATATATGCTGCTATAAATCAACGAATAATATACCTAGAATCAAATCTGTGGCCATTACATTCTTATTATTATGAAAAATGTAGGCAATTAAACTACCTTAGAACAATGGATGCATGCATGTGCTGGAGCAAGCAAGGAAGGCATAGCAATGGCCTTAAGCATACATTTATTTGATAACGCACAAATTTCAATTAAATTGTAATAGCTACTAGTACAATATTCTCTTTCATATTAACATTTTTACATATTGGAACTCAGAAGCAGAGGCAAACTATGTTGTCAAAGAGGATTTTTAGAGTCTATGGGGAGGCACCTACTATAGCTGAAATATGCAGCGATGATGGGGGCATCGAAGACAGGGACCTAGAATCATGTCATGTATAGGAACATCTTAGCGGGATATTGGCACTTCTCCTAGACTCTGAGGCAGACGAGACTCTCTATCATCTAAACTCTGAGGAACCAAGTCTGAGATCGATCTCGACCTCCTCTCCTATTCCTTTCGTCCTTGGAGGGGCTGTTGTCCGTTTACAGGGGGGCCATTCTGGCCCGCCCCTCATTTTCATTGGGCAGTGGGCTGTTTTTCTTTCAGTAGTTCCTGCCCCAATTGGTTCCGTATTAAACAGCCTCTGTCCATAGTCTACGAAGTACCTCCCCACCATAATTTTATTTTTCGAAACAACTTTGACGCTTATCATCTGAAGTTTTTACTGTGGGCCATAAAATAACGACCATCCATCTTGTAATATTTATGGACTTTATATCGCTATCACTGGCCACACCGACAGCTATTCTTCTATTATCTCCTGGTTTGCATGCCACTATTTACCTCTGCCTCTGCAGCTTTTATAATAGATTCGTTATTGGCCACACACCGTGGGGAATTATACCATTCCACTTCTAGAAAAACCATACTCAATAATTCAATAAAACCATAATAAAATCATACTCAATTACTCTAAAAATAAAACCATAATCTAATAATAAAACCATACTCAATTACTCTAAAAATTTCATAGACATATCATGGTTAGATTTTGAGTTTTCTAAAGAGTCGTTTACAGTTTTGATGAAAAGTAAGTTCATCAGAAACACGATTAAAGTTTTCCACTTGTATTGAAATTCATAGCTGCTTTTGATCGTTGAATCGCTTTCATTTTATTTCTAATGATTGTACCGATTAAACAAAAGCAGATTTAGAAACATAAATTTACAACCATTAAAGAAAGGAACAAAATCAACTATCGGAATTTTTTTCAAAATCGATGTTTTAAAGGTAGTCGGATACCTTAACTGGAAAAAATCTAACCGTCACATTTGATTATGAGAAAATTATATGCAAATAAACCTTTTCTGTAAATTTGTCGACATGTCGTATGAACTTTAAACACGAATCACTTTTACTAGTAATATCAGAATATACCCGGAGGTCGTTTTAGCCTGATTGATTGAGACTGAACAATTCCTCAAATGTATTCGCGCCGTCCATCCATGTATTAAATAGCTGTTCCGTAACCAGACATGAAGCTGAGTTCGTGACCAACGTCATAACATGGAAAAACATGGGTGTTCTCCGTTGAATTCGTACAGTGTTAGTGTGTCTTGCGGATTTTCATTGAAATTAGCTGTCATATAGACTACGATGTAATCAATTACACAGTAATTTTCTTGCATGCGTGAGTCAAGTATATTTCTCACTGACATGCCGAAAAAGAGATACTAGCGACATGGGAAATAATTGTCTTTTTTGAGTATTAATTAGAAATCAGCGTGATTTGTAGAGTTTGTATGAAAGAGTTATTTTTTGAAATCACTGCAAAACTCTGAGTCCTTAAAGGCTATTTTTTATTGAAGGTGAAAATTGTGAGTCAAGTATATTTCAGATTGTGAAATATATTTCAGATTGTGAAATATATTTCAGATTGTGAAATATATTTCATATTGTCAAGTATATTTCAGATGGCTAATTGTGAATCAAGTATAAGTCAAAATGACGGCATTCAGTATTTTTAGTAAGAAAAAAAATTCCCGTGTTTCTAGTGTTAAAGCTTTGTGTACTAACTCTATCAGACTCTCTCATCTCAGTGTTATGTATCTACAATTGACAGCTACATAAATGCTGATAATTAAATAAAAATGGTATTTCCAGGTAGCCTGAACATTTTTGCACCTGGCAACAAGAAAGATTTTATAAATTTCGTCCACCAAAGGAATTTAGGAGCGTTTAACCCTTTTTGGGGCAACAGCCTCCCCCGTTTGCACAGTGCAGATTTTTTACCGATTTTGTTAATCTAAAGAATTTTGAAAAATTTTCCAATTAAATGTTGCAAAATGTTTGTACTTCTTTAAACTGATAACAGGTGGCAGTACTAACCATTTTTCTGCTCATTTAACTGGAATACTTTGAATGCAAGTGAGAAAAAGACTAGTTTTAGGCGTTTGCATTGTGCTAACGGCGCCCCTCAAAGGGTTAAAACACAGTGTACCAGAAAATTTCAATTCTAAAATTTTATTTTTATTTTTTTTAAAAGGGAAAAATGCTTCAAAGTGTAAAATTTCTTTCTCTATTACGCAATACGATTAAAAAAAATCTTTCAATCCAAGTCGGCAATCCTTGTATAAATTTTATCCACACGTTAACTTTTATGTGAGCGAATCCAATGGGTTAGCAACTTGGAGCCTTAAAGAAACGCTAACTTTTAGCATCTGTAGAGTTTTAAAATCTCTTCCCGTTTCCGAAGCTATTTTACTTTCTAAACCCTGATACCATTAATATTAATCCAACAATTACTGAGAAGCATATCTTTGTTCGTTATCATAATAAGCTATACCTGAATGCTGTTATTTTTTGCCCCAAAACAGCAACGATACATATTAAAATAAACAATGTGTTCTGCTTAATTTTAACTCTAATCACCTTTCATTAACGTTCTTTAAAGCTTGTTTTGCTTTTATCTTGATTTTCGCTTCTTTTGTTCCTTTTCATTCAATTTTCTTATGTGTTATTTTGGATTTGTGTTTCTTACTACCCTATTTCCATTCTTGGGAATTTTATTATTTAAGTTCCATTTACCAATATTAAAAGCTAATTATCTTCTATGTTTAATTACGCCTAATCTATTATTTTTCCCGTGCTTAATTTTTTTCATCCATTTGTTATTTAATTAATTTATCTTTTTTATTTTTACTCCGCTAATTTTCCCTTCCCTTAATTTTTAATAATTTTTTTCCAGTGTGGGTCCCCCCCCCCCACTTTCAGGGTTTTCATTATGTTGTTTTCACATGCCTCGTGGCTATTGCTTGGAAGAATGCCGCTGTTTTTTTGTTCTCTGATTGAAGGCGGTTGTTTTAAAGAATCTGATTTTCTCTGTGATAAATTGTGAATTTTGTTACAGATCATAGAATTAGAAGTATATCGCTATATTTAGAGGCGGTGGTCAAAAAGCAGTAAAACCAGGGGTGATTTCTGGGCCAGCCCGTTATTTTAAGTGCATCCGACTAACTTTTAACTACCCAAATTTCGCATGGTGGTTGCAAATATTCCGTTTGATAAGAATCAGAGGCATTTTACATTTATTTAAAAGGAAACAATATAAAATAATTTCGAGATAAAAAGAACTTTTTATATACCATGTTTTTAAATTTTCTGTTGAATCATATAAACTTGACAATTCAATGTATTAATAAATACCTTTTCAAAATTTTTTTGATGAGTTATCCCATCAAATTGAAAGAAAATGAAGTTAATTGGAAGTTAACTTGCATTTAACTTTTCATTCCCGTCCCGGTCGATAGATGGCTGCACTAGTCTACAAAAAGAAATTAAATGGAAATGAATTCAATGCAGCTTAAAGATGGCTAAAAGTATCAAAAGAATGCATTGTCATCGTGTTCTGGGCTATTCTGAAAGTTTCAAATGTCTAGCTAGTCGGGAAGTTAGTTAAAAATCGATTGCAAGATTTGTACTGGATAAACACACACACAAACAAGAAAACGAGTTAATAAAACATGGTAAAAATTAGCGAAGTATTCTGAAAATTGCAAAAAAAAATTTAATATATATATTCCTTTATGAAGAAACTGGTTAAGTTTACAATCATGGATAATTGTGACTTCCCAGCTTGAGTATGTTTGTGTACAGACCTTTGTTGTATAGATATGTGCTGTATCTCATTGTTATAGTTTTGCACCTTTTATGTTATGTAATGTGTGGGACTACAGCAAGTGCTTAGTATTTGTATGGTAACTATTTATTTATTAATATATGCGTATGTGTACCGTGTGCGTATCATATAGTGTATATAGTATCGTATTACATAGTATCGCATTGTATTATATCGTGTCGTTATGTATCGTATTGTATTGCGTCGTATATTATAATGTATCGTAACGTAACGTATATAAGTATCGTATCGTATTGTGTTGTATGTTATAATGTATCGTAACGTATCGTATGCAAGTGTCGTATCGTATTGTATTGTGACGTATGTTTTAAAGTATCGTAACGTATCTTATATAAGTATTGTATCGTATTGTATTGTGTCGTATGTAATAATGTATCGTAACGTATGGTATGTAGCTATCGTATCGTGACATAACTTATATGTATATTGGTTAATATATTGTAGTGTGTTTTTATAGTATATGCATAGTGTTGGTGTTTTATGGGTTTATATAATTATTTATTATAGCATGTATTTATCTTGTATTGTATGAAACGCATGTATTTATTTTGTATTGTATGGTCCTAGTCAAGCTGATTGCGATTGCGAGATTTGTCATCTTTCAAAATCATCCGTATACCTTCGGGAAAGACGGATTATCTTTCTGACTTTCCAGCTTGAGTAATTTTTATGGAAAGATATTTAATTATGTAAATAATTGCAATAAATAAAATAAATGGAGGATTTTTTAAAACCTTTATTAACTTAAAACTTGCTGAAAAAAACAAACATTTCGTTTAAGGCTGCTGTGTACTAACCCTATTGGATTCACTCACCTCAATGTTAACCTATGGAGAATATGTGTGCCAGGATTGCAGACTCGGATTGAGAGATTTTTAAAAAAATGTACTCTGTAATAGATAAAGAAATTTTACACCTTGGGGCATTTTTCAATTTTAAAATAAATGCCAATAATATTTCAAAATTTAAATTATTCGTGGGAAAATATGGTATAGTGTATTTGAAACTCTCCTAAATTCCTTTTCTGGACGAAGTTTATAATATGAATCTTGTTGCAAGTCCAGAAAAGTTCAGACTATCTGAAAATACTATTTTTATTGGATTATTAGCGTTTATATATCTGTCAATAGTAGACACATTTTCTCCATAGGTTAACATTCGGGTGTGAGAATTCAGTAGCGGTAGTACAAAAAACTGTTTCCTAGATGCAATATTATTTAGAATAATATGCATGTCTCAGAAGCAATATTTCCTAGTTGCATAATGGGTGAATTAACATTTACTCTAATCAAATTCGTAATTAATTAATTCGACGGGGAAATAATGTTCAGATGTTTAAAAATTCAGTGCGACGTGATCGTAAGGTGGTCCAACGAAATGAACATAATAAGTAGAACATGATTTCGAAGTCTCCCGCGGATAGAGGTTTCAGGTAAAGGAATAATATATTTAGAAAGAATTAATTAGCCGTTCCCGTCCCCAATTGTCTACAATTAAACTGTATGTAATTTCAATTAAAGGAAAACGGATGCAAGTGGCAGAGTATATAGACAAAATGTTGAAGTACACAACAAAACCTCATAAATCTAAACAAATGAGCTCACGCTTTTCTAGGAATGGACTCGTTGTAAACGCAGATTTTTTTTGGACCCACAGGAAGCGATTTCAAAATATGATAAACAATACAATGGAACATGATCTGCGTTATTGTGATATTAATTCTTTAACTTCCTCTATATATTTGCCGTATTTACAAATGTCCGTGGGCTTGAGGTAGCCTAGTGATAGCGCGTCGGCTGTCTGTTCTGACGACGTTCGGATGGAATCTCGACCAGCGCCATTATATACCGTCCTGTATAGGCCGGATAGGGGCACTTTAAATACGTATACCGGAGAGTCCTTCTATGAGGTCAGAGAGGGTGGGAGGGAGTCCGAGCCCCAGATGTCGCCCGTTGAGGTGCTCGGTCAATATTCAGGTGGCAGCTGTCTAAATCGGACTCCGAACCTTGTGGTGTTATTATAAAATCAGAGCCGCACCCCTCAGCCTGAAAGTCTGTGCAGGCCCGCAAGCCTGTTTCTATTAAAATGTATCCATTAAGGGATTGGTGAACATTTTTGAAAATTTTACCTCAGCCATTTTTGAAACCATTTTTACCTCAGCCATTTTTGAAGCCATTTTTACTTCAGCCATTTATGAAGCCAATTTTACCTCAGCCATTTTTGAAAATTTTACCTTGGAGATATGAAATTTTGCATATATATTCATTAAAGTATAACTATATCAAACACCTGATAAAATTGTACATATTATGTAAAAAAAATTATATTTAAAAAATTGAATTTTTTAGTATGCTTTTTAAAGTGCTTCTTGCGATCCAATTTTTAACTTATCACTTAATATTCCATTTATATTGCTTATAAATACATTTTAAACATAGTTACATATTATTTTGTGCTTTCGTTGAATAGTTAATTTTTAGGAAATATTTTTATGCTTGTACTCTGAATTTTCGGAAAATTTTTGTACTTTTCTACACTTAAGTTATACTGTGATAATCTGAATGATGTCGAAACTTGAAATGGATACATAACTTTATGTTTACGTAATAGAGGAGTATTTATTATAAGTTTTATAAAATTTTGTCAAAAATTACGACGCAGGGACGAGTTCGAAAACTTACAAATCGGAAAATTACGCATTTTTAGAAAAAGCCATTTAAAAGATATTTTTTCACCTACCTTTATTATTTACTTTTCTAAAGCCACAAAGTTGCACTTTTATTTTAATTACATATTTTAAATGCATTTTATTCCAAAATTAATATATTTTTAAACTATTAATACACCCCCCGAAAAAATTCCAATTTTTGTTCGATTTTTGGTAATTTGAAAGTCCATCATCCCCTTAAAAACTGGTAAAATTAAATGGGATCAGATGTAAAAACAAATTACTCTTGGGAACTAAGACCCGGGGCAGAACGAATGGCCAAATAGAATCCTAATAGGGCAGTTTCACGCAGCATGTCACATCTAAAATTGAATAGCCAAATGTTGTTAATTGCAAGGCTTACAAAAGCTCGTAGAGAAATGCGTACCAGAGCGCCACGTGTAAAACGTATGACATCAGTTTTCTACCCTTCGTGTCATTCTCTGACGCCCCTTGAAAATGCCTCAATTTATGCAGCATGGAGCCATTTCATACCACAGCGAAAATTGGCATTTTAATAAACTTTTAATTGAAAATTCCAGTCTCTGAGGGTTTGTTCTACATTTAACGAAAAGAATGTTATTTAGCCTAGAATAATCATTTTTCGCTGACAGCTAAACATGTGGTGTACCCTTTCATCTATTTCACTCGACTTTTAAACTTTTGAATGTCCGTTCGGTTCTATGTTGGTGTTCAATGTCCAATTAAACCTAATTGCACTTTAAACTCATGTTAGCACTGTATCTGCGGGCGACGGAAAATTCCATTTTTATGTAGTCTCCACGTTTTGTGTGAGTTGGGGCACTTCCATGCACGTAAAACTTGCTTTTAGATACCCGACGCGTTCCCAAGCAGTTATTAACTGCGTTATGGGAACTGGAATTTTATTGAACAATTCTTTCGTAAGGGTGCCAAAGAATTTAATCCACTGATTCTAGTGGGTCTAAATTTAAAAAACAAACAAACAACCAAACTTAAAATTCCAACTTCAATGTAATGTGACTTTTTACCGAACTTCGCGATATCGCCAAAAATTGCCCGCGGTACATCATGTTAAGATGCGCAAAACAACCCACTTATAAAGTGTTAAATACATTTAAAACTTACCCCAGATCATTAAAATTCTGAAGTTTAATTTATTTTACACTCAAGTTATGACGCTCCAACGCCCCGAGGCTAGTATCCCTTAAAATGACACTAAACAGTGCCATCCTTAAAATAGAATAAATTAACGGAATAAATAGCAACTGCGGAACTAGTTCCAGCTCTCCACTCTATGTGCGTGATAGAATCGATAAAGTGAAGCAGTTGGTTAGAACCAGATTCGCATCTTATTTGATTAACTCCCTTTGGAAATATTCCCCCATCAGTTACCTATTTAGTAAATAAGTAGGGCATGAGGTTCGTTCATTGCTATAAACGAGGAGCTGTTTGTTGTGCACAATGGTTTATGTTTTCAAAGATTGGCATTCAAATGAAGCTTTATTGCATCGTTTCAAAAATTCATGGATTTTACGTCAGACTAGCATTTATTATATGGCCTGGTATTTTCTAGTATTGTGAAGGAAAATTGAACTTTTGGCTGCCAGTGATAAGATTGGAACCTTTTTCGGAAGAATTGAATACTTTAGGTCCAAAATAATTGTTTTAGAACTGTTTTATGGTCATCTAGTGGTTTTAATCAGGAGCTGTTAATGTTTAATGAAGGTCAATAGAAATATAGTCAAAGGTTGGAATTCAATCGAAGTTAAAAATTTAATAAGTCATAAATTTGCTCTAGATTTGGTTTGGTTTGGAGATTATGGTTTTGTTTGGAGTGCTCATGGTTTCGGTCTTCTTTGGTTGGAGTCTTTGGTTTCTTTGTCCAAAGAAACCATCTTTGGTTTGGATGGAGCTCATGGTTTTGTTTGGCGTGCTCAAGGTTTAGGTCTTCTTTGGTTGGAGTCTTTAATTTATTTGTCCAAAGAAACCAACTTGGGTTTGGATGGAGCTCATGGTTTTGTTTGGAGCTCTATGGTCAACTTTTGCTACACGAGGGCTAATTAGACCGGGTCTTACAGTCTAAAGCCGATTCCGAACAGCTGAAAACGTCCATGTCAAGAGTGGGACTTGAACCCACAGATTCTGGTACCGTTTACCAGCTCCCTATCCATTCGGCCATCGTCCGGTGTATTTATGACATGGACTAGCATTCCTAGTATTGTGCAGGTAACGGGAACGTTTTACTGTCAATGATAACATTGGAGCATTTTTCGGTTATGTTAAATACTTTCGATCCAAATCAACTGATTTAGACCAATTATGCTAATTCAGTGGCTTCAATTTAAAGCTATATCTGGTTAACCAAGGGTAATACAACTTTAACCAAAGCTAGGAATTCAAATGAGTAAGTCATAAATTTTCGGCAGACCAGCATTTATTATATGGATTAGCATTTCTTGTGCAGCGCAGTTAACGCGAAAGCTTTAACGTCAATGATAAGTTTTGATCATTTCTCGAAAATTTTGAACACTTTTGATCCAAAAATGACGGATCCCAATTTATGCTCACCCAATGCCTCTATCGAGGAGCTATTTTTTGTTACCGAAGGTTGATTCACATATAGTTAAAGTTTATCATTCAAATGAAACGGTATAGCATTGATTCAATAAGTCATAGGCATTAATCAGACCAGCAATTATGATATGTACTAGAATCTCTGGTATTGCACAGGTAATGAGAGCATTTTACTATCATTGACAAAATTGTGTGTTTTTCGTTTTCTTGAATATTTTTGATAAAAAAAAAGTCGATTTTCCTTAGATTTTAGGCCGAATATGCACAGGATGGGACGGCGATTACCTTGGATTCATTGCGTTAGTTTTAAATTCTTCTAGTTTAGTATTTAACAACGAGCTGTTGCTGGTTGAAGAATTTTAATATAAATATAGGTAATGCTTGGTATATAGATAAAGATTCAGGGATTAACTGTGCTTTACAGTCTTACACGTTGGCATTGAAACTTCTGATATACGCAGTTCACTACGAAACCGCAAAATTTACATTTCTGAATTGCGGAGTTATCATTTCTGTGCCAAGCACGTAATCCTTCACACAATCTATACACAATCGCTTTGCATGGACGCCGAGAAACTGATATGTGTCCGCCAACTGATGTTTGACGTAATATATAAAGATGGCGCAAATAAAATTTTTTTTTATTTATTTTTTTCTGTGATGGCTTATTGGTTGGAATATGTGAAGATACCAGAAGTAATGGTGATACATGATCTTCATATCCGCTATGCATAGTCGCCTTGTCGGTTGAAGTAAGTGTCCCAGAGCTTACTAGCGTTTGGATACCGTGAGAAAAATGTCTGTTACTGAATGCAGAACCAATCTTGAGCAACATCCCGGACCTCTACATCGTTAGCAAACCTGTGAGCCTTAAAAGCATTTTGAAGTGGCCGAAAAAGAAAAGAAAAGCCGAAGGTGTGGTGTTTTCAGGGTTATATGTCTGGGATCTAGGAGGGGGGCAGTTGAGGACCTCACAGGGGAAGAGCCGCATTAAATATTGTCCACGGTAGTCGGTCCCATGGTGAAGACCAATTGAACTTCAGCAGGTCTCTTGGTGTCCTGTGCTGACACATCCATTACGAAATTCCCTAAACCATCTGAATACTGCGTACTGTTACAAACACTCTTGCTTATACATACCCCCCTTATAGCGATACATTTAGGATTCACTAACAGTTTCTGTCTTCAAAATTTGAGTAACCGTCCGCTGGGCTTGTTTGGAGGAATCCATGTCCCGACCGCACGTAGTCACCTTTCCAGTGACGTTTACTGACGATAGCAGCTTTATTTCGCAGCATAAAACGTCATCCACTGGCGCAAAAGAAAAACACTTTGTGTTTATTCCCTGCTGATAAACTAGAAGTCTCACTTTCATTTGTACCACCTTTGTATTTTTGCCAACTCATGCGCAACTAAATAATATTTACAGTGCGAATGATACATAAAGATATTTTGGTTGAAATTCATTTTCTATATATTTAAGTTGCTAAGCCGACTTTTTGGTCAGTCCATGAAAGAAAACTACTTGATCCATTTACTTCATTTTGGTCTTAAACAAAAGATTGTAATCTCTAGATTTGCCAAATTGGGTTTTTATAACAGCAATTTCTATAAATTAGCGATAATTTGAAATAAAAAAAAATATTTCTGCGCATGCTCAGTGACATGATTTAATCTTAAACACGTTTATTCCGAGGAGTCTCACTAGATCTCTCACTGCCATTTTTACTTTTATGATAATTATGTTTGGGAAATATAAGATTAAACCTGATGGAAATTGTTTATTTCTCGTTGTTTAATCAGCGATACTTTGCAATTTAAAACACTGCTTTCTGCGCATGCTCAGTGATATTTTAAAATCTGGCTTTAGATACTCACTAAGCACGAGGACACTTAAAAACATTAATGTCTTTCTGCCCATTATTACGATTTTCAACATTTGACAATGATGTGTTGAGTATAATTTGTGTATTATTGCATTTATTTACTAGCTAGCCGTCATGTTTTGACGGGTACTAACTAGTATATGTTATAAGTTACGTATAAATACAAGTTAAAATCACTATCATTTATTGTTACTTATACATTATAATTTAGACAAACGTAAGTGAAGAATTCAGCAAGAAACCTTTAACATCTGGAGCTAACTTACGCTACCTAAAGAAATTTCACTTTAAAAAAATATTGCTTTGCTTCTACAATTTACACTTTGCGCTAGTTTAGCGTTATTACGTGGATTAACATTACTGGTATTGTGCACGTAATGGGAACGCCTCTCTGTCAATAATTAAACTAGAGTATCTCGCGCAACTGCAGAATACGTAAGATCTCAAACAATGGATTTAGGCCAGACTCATGCTCACTCAGCGGATTTGAACGAGGGGCTATCTACGTTGAACAATGGCTAATAGATATATCTTGACAGAAAAATAAAGCTTACTCTAAAAGGGATTTTAACATTTCTTTAAAAAAATCAACACTTTGCATAATTAGAGACTAGCGTTTATATTCTTATGGAGGTGACAGGAAAATTTTTTCACCAGTATTAGAATTGAATTTTTTTTTAAATTTAGGAAGGTGTATATATATATATATATATATATATATATATATATATATATATATATATATATATATATATATATATATATATATATATATATATATATATATATTTAAATTTAAAACACCCCTGGCCACCCCTGGATATGGGTTCGCTAAATCCGTAGACTGGAATGTCCCTCTAAGAGGTCAGAGAGGGTAGGAGAAGGTATGATTCCCCCACTTGTCAACCAAGGGGAGGGTGCTCGGTCAAAATTTAGGTGGCACCTGGCTCAATCGTATTCCGACCCTTATGGTTCGGTTATAAACCGGGGCCGCACCCTTCGACCTACTAGCCTATATGGACCTGGTCTAGAATACCTCCGTCCAGGGAGGCATAAGAAACGACAACGACAAAACAGCTGACATCCATAAGTCTCATCAGGGAAAACTGAAACTCTGCCAAAAACTTTTGGACCCGTTCATTATAAGTTTAAAATACAAGGTACATACTAGTGATAAATTATCACCAAGTATTATAGACAGACCAGTACAATATTTTTAAAGATAATCACCAGTCAATTGTCTAGAAACTCCAGTTACTGAATAAACAGTCTGATAAGCATAAGTTGGTCCACGAAGAGTGATTTGTCAACAGTCATTATGCTCGTTTACGCATCTCCATCATGGCTATATACATCAATTATATCTATTTACAGAATGGTTTACATTTCACTGATACATACATTATGCTTGTATATATATAATTCAGTGTGCGTTACAGCAATATAATTCAGTTTACGTACGTAACATTTACGTTAAACTAGAGTCATATGCTGTAATGCACATTACGGAATAATACATTTCATTAATTAATCATAGAACATAGTTTTAATACTTTAGAAAAAATCATTTTGTGAATTAAAAACACAAAATAGTTATGAAAGAGTTTTCGATGATAATAGTTATACAGGGAAGGCAAGTCCGAAGTATGGTTACAAAACTTTCTGTCTGGTTACGAATGGTCAGTGTATTTTTGAGAACAGTCAACAGGTTATAGCAAGTCAAATAAATGTAATTAGGAATTAAATGTAATAATGCATTGCTATAAATAGCGTAGCCTATAAAAGTTGGTTTGGTTGGGTAAAAATTATTTTTTAACAAAATATTCTGTTGCATTTGAATTTTACAACTTTCTTAACAAGAGTATCTAGGGATCTGGTTGACAGCCAAAACATAATAACTGAAATATAATGTATATATATATATATATATATATATATATATATATATATATATACACTGAAGTGCCACTGAATTAGTGATACCTACCTAGTAACGAGTTGGGCCTCCTCTGGCCTTGATAACGGCTGACACACGACGAGGCATAGGTTCAACAAGTTTCTGGAAACGTTCCACGGGAATGGCTTGCCAAATATTGGCTAAAGCTGTCCATAATTCAGTAAGGTTCTTTGGTGCTGTGTGATGGCCTTTCACGCCTTGTTCCAAAACATCCCAAAGATGCTCAATATTATTTAAGTCTCGACTTTGAGGTGGTCAATTCATGACAGAGAAGTCAGAGGAATGCTCATCCAAACAGACAGTAGCCAACCGGGACTTGTGAGAGGTACAGTTGTCTTGCTGGAAAACTCCATTACCGTGCGGATAACAGAACAGCATAAACGGATGGAGGTGATCACCCAGCAACTCTACGTTGTCAATTGCATTGAGGGAGGTTGGTACACGCATCAAAGATCACAAACTGTGTCACGAAAAAACATCCCAGACCATGATTGAGCCACCATGCCCTTGTACAGTTTCAGCCAGGCATGCAGGATCCATGGCTTCATTAGCCTGACGCTATATTCTCAGCCTCCCGTCGGCGTTAAGTTGTCGGAATCGAGAGTCATCACTCCATGCTACTCGTTTCCAGTCCTCTACACTCCAGTCTCTGTGCTCTCTTGCCCAGGCAAGACGTGCAGCCCGATGGCGAGTATAGAGCAATGGTACTCTCGTAGGTCGACGGCTCCCGAAACCCATACGGTGAAATGAGCGTTGCACAGTCCGTTTACTGACTGTACGACTGACACCGTCATTAAACTGGTTGGTAATTTGATCTAATGTTTGGATTCGCTGGCTACGTACAATACACCTGAGCCGTTTCTCATGACGCACTGTCAAGGCTAAATGTCCTTTGCAGTTTGCCCGATCGCTAGTTTTTTTTCCACCATCCATGTATTCTTGGTATACTCTTGACACTGTCGACCTTGAAAATCATAGCTGTCTGACGATTTCGGAAATTGAATGGCCCATACGTCGCGCACCTACGATTTGTCCGCGATGGAAGGCGCCTAAATCAGGCAGTATACCCATACTGGCAATTCCAACAACTAATTCAGAACAACTACAGTACGCGCTATATATGCAGTTACCACAGTGCCCTCACTTGCGTATACATGATGCGCAGCGCTACACAATGTGCATAGGCTTTGCTATCCCTAATTCAGTGGCACTTCAGTGTATATATATATATATATATATATATATATATATATATATATATATATATATATATATATATATATATATATATATATATATATATATATATATATATATATATATATATATATATATATACGTATTTATATATTTTTTTTAGGTTTCGTTTGGAGTTCTACGGAGAAGTTTTTGCTACACGAGGGCTAATTGGACCGGGACCTACTGTTTAAAGCCCATACCGAACGGCTACAAACAGTGGGACTCTAAGCCACAGGATTTGGACCGAATGCCAGTGACCTAGCCATGCTGGTGGGGGGGGGGGGCTTATGGTGAAGCACTTTGTCTGAGACATCTGCACAAAACCGCAGAAATTGTTTTTATCTGGGAGTACCATACAGATATTAACTCCAAGTTAACTCCAATCTCGTAACCCATCACACTGCCTACAGATCGCTGGTTTTCTAAACGGGACGCTTAACCCATCTCTGGACTAATTTAGCCTCTACGCTGTATCCACGATGGATTCTTTGCGGTTTAGAACCTGATTTGTCATATCAGGTCTCTTCTCCTAACGCGATTGAATTCCCTCCCTTAACTTACTGCTTTTTCTTACAAATAATTCATTTCACTATATTATTCAACAAATTAAATGAACCTGTGACCTATTATACCACGCCATCTCACTCAGCGGGATATGAGTTGGGTTTTAAGAAGGCCTGGTGCCGAGAAAATTAGCGGTCAGAAAATCAACTTGAAGTAAGTTGTTAAAAAATATGTATCAGAACAACGAAAAAACTAGTAATTGGTACAACGTTTAAGAAATGATATTTTTTCTAATGAAATCCTTTGTAGAACTACAATCCATGAATTAATTATACTTATGGGAAAATAATTACAAGGCAAAATAAACTTTTTATGTTTTTAAATTTTCTGTTGAATCATATAAACTTTACAATTGTATGTATTAATAAATACTTTTTAAAATTTTTTTTGATGAATTATCCCATCAACTTGAAAGAAAATAAAGTTAATTGGAAGTTCACTTTCGTTTAACTTTTCGTTCCCGTCCCGTCCGGTAGATGGCTGCAACAGTCTACAAAACAAAATTAACTGAAAATGAATTCAATGCTGCTTAAAGCACTAAAAGTATTAATACAATGCATTGTCATCGTGTCCTGAGCCATTTCAAATGTTTCAAATGTCTAGCTAGCGGGGAAGTTACTTAAAAATCGATTGCAAGATTTGTACTGGACAAACACACACGCAAACAAGAAAGGGAGTTATAAAAAACATGGTAATGATTGTGGACTCGCATCTTTCTTAAATGCAAATATGTCTATCCCTCTTGCTAAATCTCGGAGATGTTTAAATAAATTAAATGAAATCCCAAACAAGGTAGAAAGTATCGTTTTAAGTCCGTACTGACCTTTCAGAAAAATTATTTCTATATGTAAATATGCATTCATTAAATATAATTACTTTCCTGAAATCTTGCTGAAGGGGCTTTTGAAAATAGTACGATAATTAATTATCTACTATCAGCGAAAAGCGCATTTTTCTCTCGGTCCGTGATATTTTGAAGTATCATCTGCTATGACATTGTTCTACAACCTGAATTCAGATCATTAATTACGTTCCCTTTAAATAGAATGGATCAAGGGAACAAATGGTTCTTTACGCAGTGAAACTATTGCTCAGGAACTGATAAGGCTTAATTGATAAATTCCCTCAGGGGCACGCTGCCTCCGACTATTTCTCTGCTGAGTGATCAAAACAAGATTTCATCTTTAACTTCTCAATCGGTTAGAAAAGGAGAAGGTCAGAGCAGAAATGTACTCTATCGTTGCAATGAACAAGAATTCAAGAAGCGGAATATTGTAAGATGGAAGTATTTTTCAGTTAAAGGAATTTACGGAACCTCGTGTGGCAGATATTAAAATTTATGTTACGTATGTGATTTCATTCCTAGTTTTCTGTCAAAACGATAAGATGCGATTAAATAGCGTAGCAAGTTTAAAAATGTGTGTGGAATGCTTGACAGTTATGTGCCAATTCCCGGCTGGGAAAATTTAAGACTGATAAGATTGGCGGAGTTTGAGAGTTTTGCAATATAAACTAACGGATGGGAATGAATGGGATCGAAATAGGTGGTCAAGTATATCTGGGACGGTTTGTTAAACCTTTGGTAACATGAGTAAAAAAATCATGACTATTAACTAAATGAGCTACCTAGTCTTTCTTAGTTGAATTTCGTTATACACTATATATTCTTTTGTCCCTAAACACACACACACACACACACATACATATATATATATATATATATATATATATATATATATATATATATATATATATATATATATATATATATATATATATATGTATGTATATATATATATATATATATATATATATAAATATGTATATATATATAAATATGTATATATATATATATATATATATATATATATATATATATATATATATATATATATATTATATATATATATATATATATATATATATATATATATATATATATATATATATACATATATATATATATATATATATATATATATATATATACATATATATATATATATATATATATATATATATATATATATATATATAAATAAATATATATATATACATATATATATATATATATATATATATATATATATATATACATATATATATATATATATACACTGCTGGCCACCCAAATTGCAACACCAAGAAAGACAAGAGATATCACAACAAAATTTATTTTGTAGATAACATGTTGACCAAGTATCAAATGATTAAATTTATAGACTTCTGTGAAGTGTGGTTCCTGCCAAAATCAGTAGCCAGAGTAGCCGCCATTGTTGGAGATCACCGCTGCCACACGCCTCGGCATTGATTCAAAGAGACTTTGGATGAGTTCTTGGGGTACAGCAGACCAAGCAGCTGCCACACGTTGCCAAAGTTGATCTGCTGTGGCAGCTGGGGATGGAATCTGGGTCAATCGTAGAGCAACCATGGACCACATGTTTTCTATCGGCGAAAGATACGGAGAGCGAGGCGGCCAGGGAAGCAATTCAATCTTGCGATTGACGAAGAACCGTTGGACAATGCGTGCCACGTGTGGTCGCGCATTATCCTGTTGAAATATGGCTGTGGGCAAGCCCTGAAGGTAAGGAAGGACAACTGGCTCCAACACCTCGGAGATGTAGCGCTGGCTGTTTAAAGTACCGGCAATGCGTACTAGAGGTGTGCGAGAGTGATATCCAATACCGCCCCATACCATAATACCCGGTGCAGGACCAGTGTGGCGGTGCATAACGCAGCTGTTCAGCATCCTCTCTTCACGGTGTCTCCAGACTCGAATGCGACCATCGTGGTGTTGCAGACAGAAGCGTGACTCATCAGTAAAGACAATTTCATTCCATTCTGCCGGCCACATCCTTCTGTCATCGCACCATTGGCGGTGGAGACGTCTGTGGTTCTGCGTCAAGGGTAGACAAAGCAATGGACGTCTTGCGGACAGACCACTCTGCTGTAAACAGCGTCGAATGGTACGCGCAGACACTGGATGATGCGTTACAGACTGCATGTGCTGTGCTATGGTTCGTGATGTGACTGAGCGATCCGTCACTGCCATGCGCACAATTTGCCTGTCATCACGTGAAGTGGTGCGCTGAGGTGGATGCGATCGAACACGCCGGTCCGTCGTACCCTCCTGCATCCATCGATCACATATCCGCATTACAGTTGTTTGGTTTCGTCCAACACAACTACCGATTTCCCTGAAAGATAATCCACAATCTCGGTAGGCCACTATCCTTCCTCTGTCGAACTCGGATGACCATGGGCTTGGAGTGTCATATAGCATATATCTCACTGAGGTGGTCAACCTGGCGTGGGACCACACGAGTGTAGTTTCCAAAAATGCTTGGTCCTTATTTTATCGAAGCACTGAAGGGGTGAAAGGCTCGCAGGATCGAACCCTGGACTTGTGGTGGGGAAGCTTGCCGCTTTTAACCACTACGCCATCGGGCGTCATATATATATATATATATATATATATATATATATATATATATATATATATATATATATATATATATATATATCATATTGACATTTTATTGGAGAATTTTCGATTATATTTATCATTTTTCTCTTACTGGTGTACAAATGTTCGTGAATTAAGTATAAATAATTTGAGCTACACTGAGCGATCGATTAAACTTGCACTGATTAGCTGATTTTAACTTACGCTGTTTAATTGTTTGAAAGAAGCTAAAATGATTTCGAAAATGTTTGAAAGTCACAAAAGTCACCAATTTACTGTCTAAATATATTCAGACACACGTTGTGAAGTAATTCTATTTTCCTCTCGTATCAAATTCCTCTCGGTAAATAGACGAATTTTTCACCAAACGGAATCTAACTCACTCTAAAGCAACTTAAAGCGGGCCGAATCTCAGAAGTCTTTCCATCGCCCCCCGCTCGTGATATGATTTAAACGCTCGAGGGCAATTAAATCATATCCTCGCAGTAATTGCGGAACGAAATAAATTGTAAGTCGACCCTCTTTGGCGAGAAATCGCGGGCCGAGTATCGCATTACGACGCGGCACGTACATACGGTTTCGCTCTGTCGAGGCTCATTTGATTACGGGCAGAAATTCGTTTAGCTCTCCCCGCCTTTTCTATTACCTAATTTCGCGTCTTAATGACACTTTCCTTTTGTGCCAAAATAAATGCAAATTGCTGCGAGAGAAGAGTCGACTCTCTAAACCCGCTTCCG
This sequence comes from Dolomedes plantarius, assembly GCA_907164885.2. Lineage (NCBI taxonomy): Eukaryota > Metazoa > Arthropoda > Arachnida > Araneae > Dolomedidae > Dolomedes > Dolomedes plantarius. The sequence goes on along the minus strand of OU015503.1, from coordinate 70,500,755 downwards.
AGAGAGGGAAAAATTGGCGGAAATTGGCGCTCAAAAAGTGGCCTGAGGTTGGATTGTCGGTTGGAGTTTATTTTTATTTTATTTTATTTTATATTTTTGGCGCAACACACAAAAAGGACATGCTTCGCCAAACTTTAGACAACAGTAGAGAAATAACTAAATAAAATATAAAGACTTGTAATTGCGATAAAAGCAATGAAATGTAAAGGTGTGAAAGCAATGATTTATAGATGTGCTACAAGCAAAGATAAATGCAAGAGATGAAAGTAGTCTATCCATATAAAACAGTTTCGCAACTGACTGACTGAGTGACTGATTGATTTATAACACACAGACAAAATCGCTGGACCCAAAGGGTTAAAAATTTGCATGGCGATTCTTTTTATAGTGTAGGGGTGCACTAAGAGATATTTTTGAAAAATTCTTCATAGATTTTTTAAAATTGAATTTTTAAGCTGTTTTTGCAATATTATTTAAAGTTTGCATTTAAAATAATAATTCGAGGGTTATAAAATTTATATTCCGGGAAATATATCATAAAATTACCTTTAAAATGAAATCTTTTTCGAACCTTTATCTCCATTTTCTGATTTTTGGTGAGTTTTTGAATATTAATATTTAGAATTTAATTTATTAAATGCTGTTCATGTGGTTTCTTTTCTTTTTGTGATACTTTAAACTAATTTTGCGTCACGTGCATAACAACGAAATAGACAAAAAAAAATTTTTTTTCTTGCCAATGCGGAAGACGATTGGACATTAATAAAAAAAATATTAAAAATACGGTAAAGGAAATGTTCCTAAAACTGTACCATATTCTTTCGTATCTGCTATCGGATTTAATTTGAATATTTTCTTCTCCGTTATTTTGTCTATGGAAATATCCATTACAATATTTTTACCATGTTTTTATTAACTCACTTTGTAGTTTGTTTGTGTGTGTGTTGTCCAGTACAAATCTTGCAATCGATTTTTAACTAACTTCCCGACTAGCTAGACATTTGAAACTTTTAGAATAGCTCAGAACACGATGACAGTGCATTACTTTAATACTTTTAGCCATCTTTAAGCAGAATTAAATTAATTTTCAGTTAATTTTGTTTTGCAGACATCTATCGGACGGGGCGGTAACGATAAGTTAAACGCAAGTTAACTTCCAATGAAATTCATTTTCTTTCAAGTTGATAGGATAATTCATCAAATTTTTTTAAAGTATTTTTTAATACATAGAATTGTACAGTTTATATGATTCAACAGAAAATGTATAAACATGGTATATACGAGGGTCCTTTTTTAAGTAAGAACCGTTTTGTAATGGAGTAAATGGAATTTTTGTTATGAACGTAAATTGTATCACAAACTAAAACATGAACATTGTTTCACTTTTCAACATAGTCACCATTAACATTTAAACATTTGTCAAGTCATGTCACCAGCTTTTGTATCCCATCATCAAAGAACTCTGCCGCCGGACCGTTAAACCAGTTATTAACAGTTTCTTTCAACATGTCATCATTTTCCAAGCGTTTTCCACCAAGAAATTCCTTAAGTTTTGGAACAGATGAAAGTCTGATGATGCTAAGTCACGGCTGTATGGTTGATGATCCAGTAATTCTCAATGAAAATTGTCCAGTTGCGTCTTTGTTCTTGCCGCAACGTGAGGCCGAGCTTTGTCGTGAAGCAGAACGACGCCGCTAGAGAGCAGTCCGTGCCGACGATTTTGACAATTTTCATTGGGAACAATTCTAATATGCTTTTCGCCCTCTAGGCTATCAATGGAACCGGTTGAGATTAATCCGGCCAGTGAGGCATTAGTAGCAACAACAATATACACTATTAAAAGTCGCTTAACACTTGAAGTTTTCCTTGTATTTTAATTCAATTGTTTTTTAATTTGTGCACACCATTATCTGTAATATCAATTTATTAGCATCATCCCATAAATAATCTATATATATATATATATATATAACAGTTCCGTGACTGACTGAGTGACAGATAACGGACAGACCAAACCGCTGGATCTGAAGGTCTGAAATATTGCATGGCAATTCTTCTTATAGTGCAGGGGTGCATTAAGAAAATATTTTGAAAAATTCTTCTTAGATTTTTTTAAATTGCATCTTTAAGCTGTTTTTGTAACATTTTTTAATGTTTGAATTTAAAATTTGAGGGTTAATTGAATTAATAATTTGAGGGTTATAAAATTTATATCACGAGAAAGATCATAAAATTTCTTTAAAATGAAAACTTATTCGAATCTTTACCTCCATATCCTGATTTTTGGTGAATTATAAAATAATTAATTTTTAGAATTTAATTCATTAAATGCTGATCACGAGATTTTTGTGTTTGTTTTTGTGATACTTTAAAATAATTTTGCGTCACGTCCATAACATCGATATAAAATGACAAAATAAAATATAAAATATAACAAAAGATAAAAATTTAACCACTAGACTAATTGAGATGGAAGTTTTTTTAGAATTTAATTCAAATTAGTATGTTTTATGTTTATTAAATTATACCTATATATAAAACTGCAATTTCCCTCAAAGTATGCTTCGCCATGACGATAAATAAGTCTGAAGGTCATATGTTAAAATACGCTGGCGTAGATGAAAGAGAAAATTGTTTCTCCCGCGGTCAGTTTCATGTAGCTTTCTCACGCGCAAGTTCGTGTACGAGCCTGGTAATATTAGTTCCGCCCAATGAAGAAACAAAAAATATTTATAAGGAAATCCTTTAAAAAGAAATTTCATTATTTTTTTAATTGTAATTATCCTAAAATGTACTACATAGTGAAGCACGGTTATTCAGCAAGTAGTTTAATAATTAAACTTCAAATATTCAAAATGATCTAATTAAAGTAAATACCTGTAAAGGTCTCTCATAGGAGTCGGTGAAATGCAAAGTGGTGTAAGTCACATTTTCAACTTTTTGTATTTGAGGGCAAAAATATAATCTCCATGTTCAATTTATTAGGGAATTGCAAATAATTATTATTTGAAATATTATAATAATTATTATGAATTATAATTTGTTCAATTTATTGAGGAACTTTTTGTAGTTTAGCAGTAAACCGCTTTTGACTTACACCACTTTATTTACTGACTTACACCACTTTGACTTTCAACGACTCATATATAAGCAAGTTTTAAACTTGTTATATTGCCCCAATGTCCCAGAAAACACCCAGACGAAGTAAAAATGGAGATGAATGTTATCTTAAAAAACACCATTTTCAAGTCAAAGTTAGTTGAATGAACGTCTCAAAGAAAGGTCAGTGATGCGTTTCAAACGAACGTGAAAAATGACTGAACATAAACCGGCGACTTTGGCTTACATGGTTATTCACAAAAGTACTTTTAACTCCCCGTCTCCTGCCCGAATTAACTCAACAGCGTAATGAGTTTTTCATCCGTACACAAATGATGATAGCTCTAAGGGGTAAAAGGGAGGTTCTAATTCACTTATGAGGGAAAAAAGGGGAACAGAGATGTACTCATAAAACTGCGCTTTGATCATGTCTCGAAAATTGCGGGGTGGAGTGTTATCTGCCCTAAGAAAATTCAAGATCCATTTATCTTTCCTTTATTGCGGCGTAGAAAGCCAGGCTTCAAATGACGGCAATAAAGATTCGCAAGAGCCTCTTGTAGAAAACTGACAGTCACAACTGCTGATATTAATAGCAATGTCCACTAGATTGCAGAACATAATGACTTACCTGGTCTTCTATAATTTTTCAATATTGAACAAGTTTTTAGGGAGGTTTTTCCCTCAAAATCGTTATGTGAAGGAAATGCTTCACGGTAAGAATAGGGATCAGTCATTGTTACAGATGTGTGTATGTATGTGTGTGTGTGTGTGGCGGGGTTGCCTATGTGAAAAGGAATGTCCTTGAGTGTGAATTCCCCCCTTGTGGACACCGGCCTGCAATCAAACGAAATTAGTTAACATCTTATTTATAAATAAAAAGTATTTATATACTATAAATAGAGATTGCGCCATTGCACTGATAACATTGCAGAAAACGTTGCAGATTTTATCATAGCTTTATATATATATATATATATATATATATATATATATATATATATATATATATATATATATATATATATATACATATTTATATATGTATATATATATGTAAGGAAAAACTAAAATATAGGGGGGCTTTTGTTAGGGAAAAAGGGGAATTTATAATCAAAAATTATTAACTCACGAAAGTTCGCCATAAAAGAAGAAGGGTTGTTAATAGCAAAAAATTGCAATAGGGGGAGCCACTAGACGGGTGCTGTGCAGAAAAGATATATTTTTCGGCAGGAGCAAGTTACGTAAGGAGATTACATAACGAAGAAAGTTACAGAACATTCAATCTGACTAAGCAAAAAGTTTGAGCGGGAGAATGACAAAAGAAGCTAGTCAGTCGGCACAGATATCTCATCTAATCATTCGGTCCACGATTGTCTTTAATTATTAATGAAATGGATACGACACATGTCATATGGATACGAAACGTGTCATATATATATATATATATATATATATACTGGTGAAATAAATTAAGATAATTTGTATATTTTATCGCATTTCGTGAAAAGAACTGACCTGAATGTAAAACCACTGCTTCTAGACAAAAATGCAAATCTTGTACGTCAAATACGTAAGCTTACACGTGTGTGTAGGCGGAGCCAGTAGAGACGCAGGCTTTATAAGCGCGCGTAAGTTAAGACGCATTTCGTTCGCTAGTACACCTCGGCGAATTTATTGGTGTTATTTTGCAGTAATCAGTTGATTTCAAATTGTAACAGAAAAAATGAGTAACCACCAACGTTTAGATGATGGAATGAGGTGGAAAATTGTGGGGAGGCTAGAAGCAGGCCAATCTCAAATCCAAATTTGTAGAGAGTTCAATTTAACGCCCAGCGTCGAGTTTAACTTATGGAAAAAGTTCCAGGATAGCGGATCCATCAAAAGAAAGCCTGGGCAAGGTCGTCCAAGAGCCACGACGGCCAGAGAAGATCGCCATTTGTCGATTATAGCGAGGAGTAACAGGAGTGCTACAGCTTCTCAGCTCTCTCGTGACTTGTATGAAGCCACAGGAACCCGTGTATCAAGGGTGACTGTTTCCAAAAGACTTCATGAGAGAGGGTTGTTTGCAAGAAGACCTGCTGTTTGCATCCCGCTCACTTCTACGAACAGGAGAGTCCGTTTATCATGGTGCAGAGAGCATAGAGATTGGAGCATGGATCAATGGGCGACCGTTCTTTTCACTGATGAGTCCCGGTTCAGCCTTAACACCGATTCTCGCCGTACGTTCATATGGAGAGAACCAGGGACCCGCTACCTACCCTCCAATGTCCGCGAAATCGACCACTATGGCGGTGGAGGTTTAATGGTCTGGGCAGGCATCATGTTGGATGGATGCACACCTCTCCATGCCTTTGAAAGAGGCACTGTGACTGGTGTGAATTATAGGGATGAGGTCTTGGAGCCCTATGTTCGCCTTTTCAGGGGTGCAGTTGGCCCTGAGTTCATTTTAATGGACGATAACGAGAGGCTCCATAGAGCTCTTCTGGCCGACGAATTTCTAGAGAGTGAGGATGTTCGCCGGATGGATTGGCCAGCCAGATCTCCAGACTTTAACCCTATAGAGTATGTCTGGGACGCTCTGGGGAGGGCAATTGCAACTCGCAACCCCCCACCGAGTACCATCCAGTGAATGAAAATAGCGTTGGTGAACCAGTGTGACCAATTGCCACAGGAAATGATAAACTGCCTTATTTCTAGTATGAAATCACGCTGCGAGACCTGTATATCTGTAAGGGGGGACCATACCCCCTATTAACCGATGTATTAACCCATTTTTTTTGTTTATTCTGCAACCGCTGTTTCATACTTTCTGACTCCACCGAGGGTCACGCACGATCATGGGTGTGTATTACAATTATTGAATGGTTAGTTGTTTTGTATTGTATTAATGTATGTACATATCAAATTTCACTAAAATCGGTACAGTAGTTCTAGAGATAATCGACCAAGTCTGCAAATTCTCTCAATTTTACACCAGTGTATATATATATTTATATATATATATATATATATATATATATATATAAAATATTATACAGGATTTATCAATTCTACAGGAACAAAAGTACCTATTCTAATTTTCCCGAGTGTAAACGTTTGATTTTAATTTCTTTAAATCTGAAAAAAAAGTTTGGAGTTGTGATATATTATACCTAACAAGAAATCCGCGCTAAATCTTCCTCAAAAGTTAAATATTTTATACCCCTTGCCATCAAAATACCAAATAAGTTTGTGCGCGAAATCTACGCAAATATAACTTCCGATCAGTGTGAACTTATTCAAGGGATAGTAAAGTCGATTCGCAGAGTATCTTTAAAGAAAATCTTCGGTGTTGAAAATTTTGAATGCGCTTCTCCTTGTTTGAACTGTTAGTTACATGAACATCTCTCCCCCATGATTCAATAAACACACGATTGGAGGGGGAGTATTTCCAAAGAGTTAATCGCAAAAGGTGCGTTAACACGGTCTTAAGTGACTGCAATACTCTGTGGGTTAGCGCACGCGATAGATCCGAAAGGAGCTAAATTAGCTATCAGTCTCTGTTGATTTATTTTATTTTTAGTCTTAAAATACTTAGGAGTAAATGCATGGTATGTGGAATTTAAAAGGTTAAAAGCGTTCCGATATAATTCTCTCTGGAAGCAGCACACTTTGATTATGCAAATTACTCGGTTAAAAATTCGCGCATAGATGTTTATTAATGACTAGCTGAAAACCCGCACTTCCCTACGGAGTACATTGAAATTAAATGCAACGGTCAATATATGCAATTAATGCTATATATATATATATATATATATATATATATATATATATATATATATATATATATATATATATATATATATATATATATATGTATATATATATATATATATATATATATATATATATATATATATATATATATATATGTGTGTGTGTGTGTGTGTATGTGTGTGTGTGTGTGTGTGTGTGTGTGTGTGTATAACAAATACAACGATCGATGTATACAATTGATGTAAAAAATATGTATATATTTATAAAAAATAGTAAGAGATATTTCTACAGACGAAATAATGTAAAAGAAAATATTAAAATAAATCTAATAGGACATACTAAATAATATTGTACAGTTAATATAGTACAGTTTGAGGAACATATCTTTTACTACATTTTAATATTTTTTTTGATAATGTCCAATCGTCTGCCGCATTAGCAAGGTAAAAATATTTTTTTGTCTATTTCATTGTAATGGACGTGACGATAAATTTATTTGAAGTACCAGAAAAAGAAATCCCGTGATCAGCATTTAATAAATTAAATTCTAAAAGTTAATATTTAAAAATTCACCAAACATCAGCAAATGGAGATAAAGATTTGAAAAGGATTTCATTTTAAAGGAATTTTTATGATCTTTCTGGTGATATAAATTTTATAACCCTCAGAATATTATTTTAAATGCAAACTTTACAGAATTTTACAAAATAGCTTAAAAATTTAATTTTTTAAAAGTAAGGGGAATTTTTCAAAAATCTCTCTTAGAGCATCCCTGCACTATAAGAAGAATCACCATGCAAAATTTCAGCTCTTTAGGTCCAGCGGTTTGGTCTGTGCGTTGTATGTCACTCAGTCAGTCAGTCAATCACTCAGTCAGTCACGGAACTGTTATATATATATGGATAACGGAGGTGCAGTGTCCGAGTTGGGAAATACAGCGAGCCAGTCATCTGAATGTCTCTGTTTCGATGCCGGTCGCTGAGCAATCCACCGCCGTGTACACTAATAGTGGCTTGTGTACGAAAAATATGCCATGGCTGCAATGTTCTCCAAGTTCTCAAAATTACCTCTGGAGGTGTGGGGTCAAATGTTCCGGTCTCGTCACTTGACTCGGTTCAAAATTACGGGACCGGTCCTTTAGCCAGTTTGGACTCCGACAATTGTGGTGCTATTAAATACTTGAGCCACATCACTTTGCCCAATATCCGTTATGAACTTGAACTTACAATATACTGTCGATCATTCGGCATCAGTCACAACGGCAACAACATGTATATTGAAAATTAGCTTAGCAAAATCGATAATTTTCAACAATATCTTCAGCAAAACTGTGGTATATAACAAATGCTCTAAAAATAATGCTAAAGCTAGAGAAAAAGTTAATTTAACATTAAACAAAAATTTCCTGAATTAAAGCTAGCTCCTGAAAATGAATTAACTTTTCGCATAGATTATATAATTGTCTCTCCAAGCAACGAACTTTGATTACACGGAATTTTCTACAAAATCTCGGCTTTGGACGACATTTAAACGCTCAATAATGCTCTTGATTCAATGTTGACACTGTTAATTAAGCTACATCACTAGACGCAACAACTCTGTTATTCTTTCCGGAATTTAAAAGAATTGAAAAACTAATGATTATGTTTAACTTTAAAAAATATTACCGTTAAACATTTTTTTGTAATGTTATCTGAATTTGGGTACCCAGTTCTTTTTAATGATGGTATTGATTCATACCATTAAGAAACGCTACCGTTTAAACACACTTTTATTATTACTTTTAGAATTTGATTTTTCCATTAAATTTTGACACTGATTATTTTGACAATTTTGACACTGTTAAGAGATATTGTCGGACCCAAAACAAGTACTGATTTAAGATTTTGGATTTTTTTTCATGCTTTTGGACATCATCTTTAAGTTTTGCATTTTTTCGTTTTTAACTTTCTGACTTATATTAGAAATATTATTATTAATTTTATAACTATTTTCCAAATTTGGTTATCCTGAACTTTTTAATGATACTATTGACTCTTACCATTAGGAAATATTATCGATCAAGCACAATTTTATTATTACATTGAGACTTTAGTTTTTCTATTATATTTCGACACTGACAATTTTGATAATTTTGACACTTATAAGATAAATTGTTGGACAAGACAAAATAACGGATTCCAGATTTCGGATTTCATTCATGTTTTAGATAACATTTTAAAGTTTTGTGCACCAATGCACATTTTTCATTTTCAACGTTCTGAATTATTTTATTATTTTCACTAATTTCAATATTGTTTTCCGAATTGGGCTATCCTGTCAATTTTAATGATAATATTGAATCTTACCATTACGAAATATTATCAGTCAAACACAATTTCATTATTACTTTTAGAATTTGGCTTTTCCATTAAATTTCCACACTCATAATTTTGACAATTTTGACACTGATAAGAGATATTGTCGGACTCAAAACAATTACTGATTTCAGACATTGGATTTCTTTCATGTTTTTGGATATTATGTTTCAATTTTGTGTTCCAATGCACATTTTCGTTTCCGAAGTTCTGACTTATTTTATAAATATTATCAATTTTATTGCTAATTTCCGAATTTGGTTATCCTGTCAATTTTAATGATAATATTGAGTCTTACCATTAAGAAATATTATCAATTAAACACAATTTTATTATTACTTTTAGAATTCGTTTTTTCCATTAAATTGCTACACTGATAATTTTGACAATTTTGACACTGGTAAGAGATATTGTCGGACCAAACCAATTACTGACTTCAGACTTTGGATTTCTTTCATGTTTTTGGATATTATCTTTAAGTTTTTGTTGCCAATGCACATTTTTAATTTTAACCCAAAAACGATTACTGATTTTAGAATTTCGATTTATTTCATGGTTTTGAATATCATCTTTAAGTTTATCATCTTTAAGCACTTTTTTTTCATTTTCAAAGTATTGATTTATTTTATAAATATTAACATTAATTTTATTACTATTTTCCGAATGTGGTTATCCAGTCCTTTTTAATGATAATATTGACTCTTACCATTACAAGATATTATAGATCAAACACAATTTTATTATTACATTAGAATTTGGTTTTTCCATTAAATTTCGACACTCATAAGTTTGACAATTTTGACACTGATAAGAGATACTGTCGGACCAAACCAATTACTGACTTCAGACTTTGGATTTCTTTCATGTTTTTGGATATTATCTTTAAGTTTTTGTTGCCAATGCACATTTTTAATTTTAAAAGTTCTAACATAACATAAACATTAACATTAATTTTATTACTGTGTTCAGAATGTGGTTATCCTGTCCTTTTTAATGATAATATTGACTCTTACTATTAAGAAACACTATCGATCAAACACAATTTTTATTATTACTTTTAGAATTTGATTTTTGAATTAAATTTTGACACTGATAAGAGATATTTTTGGACCTAACACAATTTCTGATTTCAGATTTCTTTTATGTTTTTGTACATCATCTTAAAGATTTGGGTGCTAATGCACTTTCGTTTTCAATGTTCTGACATATTTAATAAATTCTGATTTATTTGTTATTTTCAAATACGTGAAATGAATTGAAAAGAACCATTAATTCTTTATCAATTTGTAAATTGTAGCTTAGTATTCCAAAAGTTATTTGATACATTTACACAGTAAAATTGTTATTAAATAAACATTTTTGCTGAAATAATAGGACTTCTATAAATAAAGAGTTTAAAGGAACTAATTTGAGAAAAGTCGCAATACCACTCATCTATGCACTTAGAAAAATTGTTTTGCTTTTTATTTAAAACCGGAAAAAGGCAATATTGCAGTAATTAAGATTTAAAATACTTTACTGCCATTAATATTTTTTACGTATCATAAAAACATTCACTCACAATTATATTTAATAAATAATCCAAGTTATGTACGTAGTAATTGCTGCAATTTAAATGCAAACAATCAAATTTTATATCAATCAGTCGTAGGAAGTTTTCTTCGCGGCCAGAAATTCCCCGGAAAAAAAATACGCGTCTAAAAAAAGGCAAAATCCTTTTTTTTTAAATTTCATTAATTTTCTAGCCCCTTGAAAACTGCTGCCAAAGCGGAATTCATAAAAACGGTTAATGATAACTCTTTTTTTTTTTTACCATTGGCTTATCGAGTTCCAATTTATGATCTCGGTAGTCGCATATTAAGGTAAAAATAAAATAATTAAAAAATAGATAATTGTATACCAAACGACATAAGCAGTTTTCACACCGTAAGCGTCGTTAAAAAACGAGGAAACATTTTTTTCCAGAGTTAATTTTTATGGCAATTGTTTTAATTAAGAAAAGCTTAAAAGACTCCAGGGATTATTTTTGCAGTTAGTTTTTACCGCATATTTTATGCTTTTAGTATTTTTAAATTTTTCTTGCAGGAAAGGATGGAAAAGGACTCGTTCAAAATTTTAAAAATACTTTTTTTCAGTGGCAAAAAAAAAAAAACCGTATCCCGACTTAATCTTCGGTTTATAATGACAAAACTTATGTCACGATGGGGAAAACTTTGGGATAATGAGTTAAAGCGATTATAGTGCAGTTGCTTTTTGTATTATAATCATCACTTAAAAAAATTATGGCAGAGGATTGATTTTTCTATGCAATAAATCGGCAGTTGGACATTTATAAAGCTTTTACCTTTCTGAAACAATTTTAATGGTAATTGTGGTGAAACAAAACAAAAATTAAACAATTTTTACTAATGCATTTTTTTCTGTTGTTCTTTCTAATGACCCTTGGTCGGCTAAAACCTAACCAGGCGTTCGGTGACTCATGATGACTGCTCATTGATGACTTCAGGCCGAATACATGAGTCTCCTGTTTAACTCTCGTCTAACCGTTAGCCGAGAATGAAACAGGAGCGTTAGACTGTAACACACAACCAGAGTCGAAGGCTATCGTTTTACACGTGCCACCACAATTTTGACGGAGCACTCCGAGGGGTGACGTCTGGTGGGTTCGTACCCTCTTTCCGCCCCTACCAACCCCATGCAGGGACATTCTGGTCTGCATATCTAAGAGGACCTTGGACCTTTATTTTAGTAAATATTTTTTATTGTAATATTGAATGTGTTATTGTAATTAATATAATATATATATATATATATATATATATATATATATATATATAATATATATATATATATATATAGATATATATATATATATATATATTATATATATATATTCTGGCCGCAAAGAAAACTTCTTACGATTGATTGATATAAAATTTGATTGTCTGCATTTAAATTGCAACAATTATTACACAATTTGAATTATTAATATAATTGTGAGTGAATATAATATAATTGTGAGTGAATGTTTTTATGATACGTAAAATATATTAATGGCAGTAAAGTATATTGCGTGCTTTAACTGTCATAGCGTTTTCCTACATCTATCTTTCAGCTGGAAATAGCGTTTTGGACGAATCATTCCATCTTTTAGTTACGTACTGAAAAGAGCCAAAATTATACCATAAGAGACGTTTTTAAACGCCAAGTTAAGGGTAGAATAATCAGCCTCGAGTGCTTTTCAAGTCGTTTGTAATTGACTGAGAAATGCGTCTCAAATGCTTACAGTGTTAAGAGAGGGGGGGGGGGATACAGCTTTGCAAGAGAACAGATACGTACTCGGGAAACATCAGCTAATTGATAGTGGGAACGTAGAAAAACGCTCCAAATTTCGATTCCGAAAGTTAATTGCCAAATGTAAAATGCGCAAAATGTTTCCTTGATCATTTTCATGCACAAAATTGTTATGGAAAAATATCTAGAATGGAGAATTGCGGGTTTCTTTATAGTTTAAGGATTTTTATAAAATTTGAGACTTAGATAACTTTGCAATTCCTACGGGTGTAATTAAAAAAAAATTCTGTTTGTTTCTCCGGAAATTCTAAGAAATATATCTGTATGTATTTTATTGGACAAAAATTTGCATGTGTGTGTAACATTAGCTATTTTATAATATTTTCTGTAATAAACTTATTTTTGCATATTATGTTCTTGAACACTCACTGTGTTATCACACTGTAAATAGTTCCCTGCTTCATATTTTTCAAATTTTGAGAACTTTGCTAGACTAAGTCTTTACGACGAGATACACGGTTAGGCAGAAAGAACGTTCCGAGGGTATAAATAAATAAATTAATAAATAAATAAAATAAATAATAATAATAAAATAAAAATTTATAATAAATAATTTAGTTAATTTTTTCCTCAGGTATAAAACATTTCTTTTTCTATCTTGTTTGCATTTTTCTTATTGACGTTCCAAATCAGAACTTTCTTTCAGCCCTACCTGTGCTTAAAAGAAGCGATGAAACTTCGGTACGTAGAATGTTTTTAAGGAGAAACCCAATGGGTAGAGTAATTATCTAAAAAAATATATATTATTATAAAACAGTTTCATAATTGCAATCGTTATTTATAAAGCAGGAAATATACTTAAACATTAATTTTATAATCTTTGACTTCTTGCAGTACAAACAATTCCCTTTTTCTTCAGTATATATAAAATGTTCTAATGTAATACCCTAGATCAAAGGGTAAAAATAATTTTTTAATCCTGTATATTGAATATATTATTATAAAACTTACATTCAAAATTACGATGATTTTTTCCTATAAAAAACTGCTTTAAAACCATTAAAAAACTTAAATGTCAATTTATTATGACCTTCAGTGTAAACTAACATTTTCATCGTTTACGTTATTACATGGAAAGGCCCCACTGATCATCTGATTAGTGGGTAATTTTTAAGTTTATATTGTTGAGTAACCAACTGTGAGTTAGTATCCGTAAAATCCGGTTGATATTTTTTAGATAGATTTAACCTGTATAATGCATAACAGTTTATGATTACGACCGAAGTGATGTTGGAATTGGAAATTTTTCCAGTATTTCAGAGCCAAGGCTTATGAAAAGGGACAATAAAACTTCCTTTTAGAAACGTGAACGCTATATATTTTTGCCGCATGTTATAATCTATATGATAGACCTAATATATTTTGCAAGCATATATGTATAATTTACGTTGATATGTCACCTTTCTTACGATTATCGATTTTTAGAACGAAGTTCTTTTACGCGGCTTACAGTAAACTCGCAGGAATCGTCACGGAACGAAAAAACGTTATGCCCCCTTAATAAGAGCTTTTTTTCAAGAACTCTGTGGCTGAATGGTTAAAGCATCGGACTACGGAGTATCGACTATCGCACTACGGACCGAGAGGTGCCGTTTTGATTCCCACTCATTCTTGGAATAGCACAGTATATATATATATATATATATATATATATATGTGTATGTATATATATATAATCAATAGAAATCTACATATTAAATCACGTTTAGAGTTGAAAAAATAACTTAAGGAACTTCGTTCCTGACGGGGGTCCCCCGATCGCACAATTTTTTAAAATTTTTTTGTAACTTGTTCCAGTTTCAAATATACAGGGTGCTTCAAAATATTAGTAATCATAATATTAGTAGCTCAAATATTAGTAATCATTTGAGATATAAATATCTCAGCAATTAGATTTGCTACTTTAATGAAACTGCAGAGGTTTATTGAGGACTAATTCAATATTGATTAGCCAAAATCCGAATGAGAAATGACAATGCAGGGGGATTCCATGAGCTATTTTACAAATGTTTACTATATGTGCCGCCATGGGACAAGTAAAGCCGGTATTCCATATCCTGCCAAACGCGCTGTAGCATGTTATTGGTAACAGTTATCAAAGCGGCATTGATTCTCTGCTTGAACTTGTCTACGTATGAAGGAAGTGGGGGTACAGACCAGGTCTTTAAAACCCTTTCAGGGGCGCCGTTTGCACAGTGCAAACGCTAAAACCTAGTTCTTTTTTTCCCTTGCATTCAATGTATTCCAGTTAAATAATCAGAAAAATGGTTACTACTGCCATCTGTTATCACATTAAAGAACTAAAAACATTTTGCAATATTTTATTGGAAAATTTTCCAAGATTTTTTAGGTTAAAAGAAATCGGGAAAAAAATTTGCACCCTAGAAACGGGGGAGGTTGTTGCCCTTGAAAGGGTTAACACAACCTCAGAGGGAAAAATGGTATCAGGTCCAGGGAACATGGTGGCCATTTCAAAAAATAAAAAATAATGTTATGTAAAATCGGAAAAAAAATTGACGTGCTTCAACACGTAATGTTCAAATATTGGGTCATTTGAAAGAGCATTGGTAAAGTTATTAGATCGTGAAATGATGTCAAAATTTCTAAACACCCTGTATATAGCTATAAATCTACTTTATTATTCACTTTTAATTAAAATATTAATATTACCGTAATTTTGGACCATGAGACGCACCGCACGATAAGAAGCACCTCAAACTCATGGGAGGATTTTTAGAAAAGATTATTTTGTATTTTGCTAGGTATATAAAGATATTTTCAATGTCTTATTTAGTAAAGATAAATATATATATAATAGAAAAATATATAATAAATATAGTAAATAATATACTTACACACACACACACACACACACACATATATATATATATATATATATATATATATATATATATATATATATATTTATATTGCTTTGAATTAAATCACTAATCTGTGTTTAAATTGACTTTATATTTACTACGACGCCTTTCTATTGTTTGTAGTTACTTTAAGATTGTTTCAAGGAATACATATGTAATACAATGTATAAACTAAGCAATACTTAATTTAAATATCTTTCGAATCTACCTTTTTCTCCTATTTCATAGTATTAGTTAGCATACATTTAAATTTATTTCCCTATGCGTTCACCTCCATTAACCAACTGTTTCTTTAATCGCACGGCTTTGCATAAACTATAATTTTAAAGACATATTTAAGCTCAAAATTCAAACATGAATATCTTAAGTAAATCAGACGCAATAAAGTTACGTAAAAGATCATCATTTGCCAGAAATTGTTCCAATCGTTAAAAAGGGTTTCTTTAAAAAAAATGTCCCCAGCTTCTGTCGGTCATTTCGCGTTCCCCCCTCCTCCCAATTAGCAAAACATGTTCCCAAGGCAAATTTTCTTGAGTTTCTAGTAGCGTTTTGTTCTTTTTATCTCATGCAAAGAAAAGAGAAAGAACCTTTGAAGTTCTTTCCTCTTAAAGCAATTTACATCCGTAAGCGAATAAAGAGAGAATCATTAAGGCCCCTAAAACAGGGTAGCAGAGAGGGGAGACCGGGAGATAAACTAATTTTGTACATTATTAAATAAAGCTCTGCGAAATGAGCCCCATCGCTGATATGGGCAGTCAGATTCCATTGCGCAATTCGTCACGCTGGTTTAGATCGACGCCCGCTTACTGGCTTCTCTTATCTCTTGAATGCACGGCGCGGATGCGATGTGTTATTGCCGCCAATTCCGGAAAACCGATATTGTGGAAGCATCCGCCATTTAAAAAATTTTGTCTTTTCGCGATATCGGGAGATTTTACATTCGTAAAGTTGTCCTGTTGGGAAAAGTGAAGTAAAAAGTTATAGTATCTTACGTCGTGCCAGACATCTCTAAGTAAACTATCTTCGTAGTAATTAATATATATATATATATATAGTGTGTTTATTTAATAGATCATACTCATCAGAAACAATCCATTGGTTTTTAGACAGTATTGACACCGCTGATGAAGAAATGCTGTCAGAAACCTTATTCATACTTTTCTTTACATGTTGGATGTTCCTGGCTTCAAGTAGCTTTAGAGCTATTACTGGTTTTCTCTTTCATCTTATTCTTATTTATATATATATATATATATATATATATATATATATATATATGTTGCAGTGAAAACCCGAAGTCAGTCAAAACCCGAGTTAATTAGGTAAAACGCGTTCTAACTGGGAGCGCTAGGGAAAACCCGAATTAACTAGGTAAAACGCGTTCTAACTGAGAGCGCTAGGGAAAACCCGTTTTCACTAGTTAATGCCGGTTTCGTCCAGTTAGAACCGCTTGAATATGTGTTGTTGCTTGTGAAATTTTCAAAGCAAGTGCAGTTGTTTAGTTTTATTCTTGCAGGAACGTGCTTGTGCTGTTTGATTTATTTACGACGAGTAAAGATAATGTTAACGCTTTTTTGCGCTAAAAATTGTAAAAATAGATTTCTTGAACATTTACAGTTATTAAACAGAAAACAAAATTACTTTAATGTTATTACAAGTGATGAATACAACACTCTTTTATCAGAGGTTGAAGAAGCCAAACCTGCCGTTAACAAGACTTCTGTTCAATACCACAGATTAAAAAGGTTTGACTTTCTTGAAATCAGTGGAGTAAAAAAGTTGGTTCCTTCAAATGAGCCCATAAAATAGTATTTACCAGTTGAAGAATTTTTTGATGTTATCGAAAGTGCGCATGTGGCCATAGGACAAGGTGGTAGAGACAAAATCAAAATAAGAAAATATGCTAATATAACTACTGAGATGATACACATTTTTTATCGATGTGTGAAACATGACAACAGAAAAAAAATAAAAAAACGGAAAGGTTTGGTTTCTAAACCTATTATTCACTCAGAAATGAACAATCGCTGCCAAGTGGATTTGATTGACAGGCAGTCTCAGGCAGATAAGGAATGTAGGTTTATTATGGTTTACGAGGACAATTTAACAAAGTTTGTGTTACTGCTAGCACTTCAGAGCAAAAAAGCGGAAGAGGTTACTTTGCGACTACTTGATATCTTTTTGACATTTAGGACTCCTTGTATATTGCATTCTGATAATGGAAGAGAGTTTGTAAATTCCGTTATAGAGCAGTTATCTACGTATTGGCCAGAATTGAAGATTGTTCAGGGGAAGCCTCGTCACAGCCAGTCGCAGGGTTCGGTTGAGAGGGAATCCAAGACGTAGAAAATATGTTGGTTTCATGCATGAAAGATAATCAAACTACAAAGTGGTCCAATGGTCTTCGTTTTGTCCAATTCATGAAAAACAGAGCTTTGCATTCAGTAATTAAACAATCACCATACAAAGCACTGTTTGGGATTGAACCAAGAGTTGGACTGACAACCTCAACCTTGACATCCGATATTATTAAAAATATCCAAAACGAGATTTTTTTCTTTGGTGGTACTTGAAAGACCAGGTGTATCGTCACAATCCACAAACTGTAGATGAACTGGAACAATACATCACTGCTGCATGTCAGAACATTTAAACTGAAATGCTTGCACGGGCGTCTGCAAATTTTGACCTCAGACTGTGCCACGTTGTTGCTGCAAACGGTGGTTATTTTGAAAACATTGTTTTATAGATTCCCCAGTCAGCAGCGCCATCTGTTGACGAACTTTGTAACGCATTTTGAAAATTGGTGAGAATAAATTCCCTGGTTACCTAAGCAGAATGCAGCAAACCGTACATTTCTATCGCCTTCCGTTTTTCTTTAATTGATTTTTCAAATCGTCGGTCATTTTTGGTACACCCGGTATATATAAAACAGTTCCGTAACTGACTATTTTCGCAATTTTGAATGGTTTGTTTTTACATGTAAGGTTTGAATGTACTAATCAGTTTCTATTTATAGCTACACCCTTTCTAACACAGGTCTGATTTTCTGACACATGTATTTATCTCCATTCATTTCTTAGTCGTAACTTAACCGTGGTAAATCAGCGATTATTCTGGATTACAATACGACAAAATCAGGAGTTCGATGGAATGTAGTCGATACAATGCTTAGCTGTTACACGGTATCCCGCATATCACGAAGATTGACAACCTGATTGATTTTTTTAGGTTTTTGGACATAATAGGATTCCATACGGAAGTTGTCCTTAGATCCCACAAACCGGACAGTTTTGAAATAAGGCGATTATATCTGTATTATTTCGCCTTTAATTATAAATATATCTCAATGTTGCCAACATTTTACATCTTGTCTTAAAACTCAGAATCATTATTTCCCATTTCAAAAGAAAAAGTTTATTACAAAAGAAATAATCAAGGTTGAAAGAGATGTTGCACTTTGTGCCACGCGCGCCTGCTGGTGTTCCAAGAATTGGCGATCCCGCTGAAGAGTTAATATCACTCTTCATTTTGTGTCATTGTACCCAAGATTAACGGTACAAGGGACCTTTAACCTCGGTTTTTTCAAATTTTTAAATATTTTACTCTTATAAACAAAATGAGAATACTTAATATTATTTACTTACTACGTTGAAGACAATTAGAATTCAAAATAAGTATTTGGTGGAAGAATAAGACTTGTTTATCAAAAAATTCTTCAAAAATGCGAGAATTTTTCAAAATGTTCCATGCGCATTATTTTTCTTCTGATTTCTTCCAATTTTCTCAGGATTGTTATTTGAAGTGTTTTCCACGAACCTGTGCATCATTATTTGAAACCACAAATATTTTAAAAATTTATAGACCAGAAAATAAAGCGAAAACATTCGAAAGCATAATGAAAACAAAAGGCAGAATAAAACAAATAGTTATGGCTTTAGACTTCAGAGGCATACAAAAAAATACTTGCAAAATTATCCTATATATAATAGCCGTTGTCTCTGTACGACACTTCCGGGCTGTACTCATCTTTCAATTGAAGCCCTCAGTAAACAAACCGCCGGTTAGGCTTAATTTCAATTTCAGATGTGGATCAGAATTTTTTCTTACCTAAAAACAAATATCTTCTCCATCAAATCACGTTTGTTCAGCCTATTTTTCTATAAAACATTCGGAACTAAAAAAAAAATTGGATGTTTTTAGCTGTATATTTAACAGTTTTTAAAAATCTGTTTACTTTTGCGATGAATTCTGAAAGTAAACAAACTTGAATGTGAATGAATCGCGTAGTGAACTGTAAAAAAATGGATGGCAGTCTACTACTCCAATCGCATGAAAAACTAAATAAATAAAAAATAATGATAGGGTTTGCTTTTACAAGGTGTGGATTAAATGTAATATTGTTAGATAGTTCGGGATATTTTTTAACTTTCATATACTTTTTCCATTATGACGTCATTTTTAGTATTATGACGTCAAAATGACGGGTTGGATGGCAGTCTACTACTCCAATCGCATGAAAAACTAAATAAATAAAAAATAATGAAAGGGTTTGCTTTTACAAGGTGTGGATTAAATGCAATATTTTAGATAATTCGGGATATTTTTTAACTTTCATATACTTTTTCCATTATGACGTCAAAATGACGGGTTACCTACTAGTGTTTATATATGTATGGTAAACTTATATAAAAAAAATTAAGGTTTTTAAATGATTTGGAAAACACATGGAGCATTTTGAAAAATACTATCAAATTTTGAAAAAAAATTTTGAAAACCAGTCAATATTCTGCCAAAAAATCCTTATTTTGAATTCTGGGGGCCTTCTATGTAGTAAAAAAGAATACAAATTATTCTCTTTTTGGATATAATGTTAAGAATTGAAAATTTAAAAATTCGAGTTCCAGGGTCCCTTGTCTCCTTAATGAGTGAATCTTAACCACTTTATAATTTACAAATGACAGGAACACTTATAGTACAACATGGAAATTTCTTCCTCTAAATGACTGTGTTTTATCCTAGGTCATGAATAAAAAGAAAGAAAAAAGACAGCATAAAGCATAAACCGCCGAATGTTTATGTTATTTATTGATCAGCTTTCTATCTAAATGCATTTCAATTCGTGCACGGATTTTAAAGGTCGAGTTTGGCTTCTCAAACCGCAGTAGTTTCCGGAGTTGCGCTTTTACGATTGTACAGCATTTACAAATCATACATCACCGGCGAGAATAAAATTGCCTCTAAAATGTTTCAAAACAAGCAAATGTCCATTGTGTTCAGTTTAATTGGATCACTTCCAAGGGCACCATTTCTGAAACAAAAATGCCGCAAAGGAGTTTCAAATAGTAATTAATGAATTGTTTTGCGGAAAAAGAAATGTATGCGTTATTATTTTTCAGTCGGTTTTAATTTTATTCTGCGTTTCCTGCTATTTTGATTAGCCTACGGTCTTCAAAATAGATATTCGGAAGGAATAATGACAATGTGAGAATAACAAGATCAGAATGGAACAGTCGCTTATTTGCAGTTAGAATAATTACTTTGTTTTTAATTTCAGTTTTAGTCATGACACATTTTCTTGATGGAGATATCTTTTTTTTTTGACAAATGTCCCTGGGGTGATGGCTGTTACACACCCTAGACGGTGTACATATGAATACAAGGAAATGGAAAAGCAAATCACACAATAGTTTTTATTCACAAAATAGATGAAAACATGCACTTCGCTACGGAGTACATTCAAATTAAATACAACGGTCAATGATGCAATTAATGCCAAAAAAATAATAATTATATATACATATATATATATATATATATATATATATATATATATATATATTGATAATAAATACAACGATCAATGTATGTAATTGATGCAAAAAAAACAAAAAATATATTTATAAAAAAATCGTAAGGGATATTTTTATAGACAAAATAATGTAGAAGAAAATATTCATATTAAATGTAATAGGACATACTACAGAATATAGTACAGTTAATATAGTACAGTTTGAGGAACATAATATCTTTTATTGTATTTTAATATATTTTGGATAATGTCCAATCGTCTGCCGCATTAGCAAGGAAAAAAATTGTCTATTTAGTTGTTATGCACGTGACGATAAATTTATTTAAAGTACCAGAAAAAGAAATCCCGTGATCAGCATTTAATAAATTAAATTCTAAAAACTATTCTTTAAAAATTCCCCAAAAATCAGAAAATGGAGGTAAAGTTTCGATAAAGTTCTCAGTTTAAAGGAATTTTTATGATATTTCTGCTGATATAAATTTTATAACCCTCAAATTATTATTTTAATTGGAAACTTAAAAAAAATTACCAAAACAGCTTAAAAATTCAATTAAAAAAATCTAAGAAGAATTTTTTCACAATCTTTCTTAGTGCACCCCTACACTATAAGAAGAATCTCCACGCAAAATTTCAGCCCTTTAGGTCCAGCGGTTTGGTCTGTGCGTTATATGTCAGCCAGTCAGTTACGGAACTGTTTTATATATATAGACGATAACACCGGCGATGTACGATGGGCTGCAACTCCCCTTTTTGACCTTTTGCAGGCGGAAGTTTGACAGGTTAACCAAAACACAACCAAGTCTTATGGGGGCATCGAACCCGCGCCCTCGGCGGATGCCTTATTCACTTAGCCACTTGGCGACAGGAGATATCTAGTTCCGGGGAACAATTATTAAACTGAGAATGAAGTTTGTGAATGGTATATTTTTGTGTGAGCTGGGTCTTGCGAATTACTATCAGCTAAATCCTTCTAATAAAGCTTTTTCTGAAGCTTATAAAATAATTTTCTTTTCGTTAGTAAATATAAAATTGTTTTTCCAACTTGATGGGCTGTCTTTAGATATCCGTCCATTGAGCACTGTGGAAGTTGTTATAGCAATGGGAACAGAGCATAGATTAACCAATATCGACCTCTAGTTCCACTTCAATTCAGACTGAGCACGTGACATCTGAGGTGGGGCGCTCGTACCCTCTTTCCACCTCTACAAACAAAAACGGAGGGATTTCCCCCCCCCCCTACAGATTTAAAGCCGTAGACAACAGGGGATTCAGTGAGGCTAGTCAGTATTATATCCGATCACCCTTAGTAGCGAATCCGGACGTGCTAACCACAAGCAGCCCTGGGCACTATAATTATAAAAACTTTACAGCGATCTTCCTGATGAACATTATTATTTGAAGCTTCTAATGCTATCTTACACAGCACGATGCCGTTATCTTCAAGCGAGGCAACGTTTGTTACCAATGTGTTTGGCCGTTAGACTTTCCTTTCTCGTGCTTTTTGGAAATAATTTTCTTGGTTTTGCAATCACGGATTTTTTTGGAATTGGTTGGTATCTAAACAACAAGGCGTTAAGTGACAAAGTATACATTACTATGTAATGCTTTTGACAAGGAGATGTACGGCACTGAACTACACAAAAATGTACGAGTTATATGGACTTGCAAGTTAGGATAGAGAAAACACCTTGCATTATGTTTAAGGATAATTTAGTTGGTTGGTATGTAAAAGTAGGGTGATACTTTACAACGTGTCGATCAGTATATACCACTAGAAAATCGAGGAGGCAAATAAGACGAGACACTGAACTATATAAAATTGAATGAATGGTATGTCTGTGAACGCTAAAGATATTCAACATACCTAGTTCTGGTTTTAATGATCTTTTCAACATCTACGTTAAGAAATAACATGTGGCGATGTTGGTAGAGCATGGAGAAGATGAACTTGGATTAAAGCAAACAAACCACAAACAAAACAAACAAACTCAACAAGTTGTCCCTATGGGCGAGGTGATCCAGTTGGCAAGAGCAGCGAGCTAGTGATCTGAACGTCCCTCGTTCGATGCTCGTCGCTGCAAATCCACCGACGTGTTCACTAATAGTGTCCGGGGCATGCAAACTAGGTCGTAGCTGCAATATCCTCCAAGTTCTCAAATTTACCTCTGGAGGTGCGGGGTTAAGTGTTCCGGTCTCGTCATCTGACTCAGTTCAAAATTATGGGACTGCTCATTTAGCCAAGTTGGACCAATAGCCTATTATTAGAACCTCGTAAGTTAAATCCAACCAGAGGGCATTAGCAACAACTACAACAGTTGTCTCTGGGTGCATTACGCAGTTCATATAGACGTCTAATTTCGGATTTGAGTTACCACTCTTAGCGTCGAAAATGTGAACCTGGTTGGACTCAGATGTGTAGAGAGGTGGATTGGAGAGTACAAGTATAGCAAAGGGAAGATGCAAACAGCTAAAAAAACCCAAAATAAACAGTGTTTTATCCGATACTCGGCGAATTTCTCCAGTGCAAACTAAATGTTTAGATAGTAAAAACATTCACTTAACAGACATAATGCAAGCAGGATCTCCTGAGTCAACTGTAACACATAAATACTAAGTCATTTGCAAAAGAAAAGGTGGTAATCTTACCTCAACATGTAATAAATATCGGTGCTTATACATATACCAGTCGTTTCCAGTTAATCGGCGCACTCGACCAGTCATTAAAAAGATGGTTTGTTTGCCATATAAATGTAGTATGACTCATAAAATGGATATCAAGAACTAAAGACCAATATTTAACTATAACAGAAAAGGTAAAATCAAAATTTCAGCTTTTATGAGCTGTTAGAATTACTAGTTTTGTTTTTCAGCGTAATGATCTAGTTTTTATTTCTGAAAAATTTTGGTTTGACCTAGGGTAAACCCGAGGTTAGTTAGGGCAAACCCTAATCATAAGATTTTCTATATTTTCTCCTGTTTTTGATAATATCTATTGGATCATTAAGACAAGAAAAATATGACTCCGTCAATCTTTTTAGGAGACTGTAATATGCAAATAATTTTGGGATAGTATTGTACGTTATCATGGTACTGAGCTAGAGGGAATACAAACACAAAATTTCAAAATGCACTGTCTATTAAACATAACGAGCTATTAACGATAAGGAGCATAAAGGACTAAAGTTAGCTTTTTCAGTTCTTCACTGAATATGTGTCAGCGCTTCAGATTTGACAGATACTAGTAAGGGCTACGCCAGGCGGCCACGTGTTCGTGAGGCAGTCCCCTAAAGCATCCAACCCTGACATCGCGACCTATTAATTCACAAAACACGTGATAATGCGACGCCAGAAGCAGGTATGCATATCTAAAGTGGTCGTTTGGGGCTGCCAATGAATTGCCGATTGTCAGGAACAGTTGGAATGATAGAATTGTAACACATGTTTACCAACGCTTGTGCATAAGTCGGCTTTCAACTTTGTTTGCTCATGGAAGAATTCTGAAGGCAAATAAAACATACATATATGCATGAAGGGAAAACAGAGATAAGTTGAACAAAGCACTTACAAAGGTTAGGGCAAAAACTAGGAGGCCAAGCATTACACGAGCATCAAGTTAGAGTTATTCAGAAATACTGACTGTAGAGTACTTCATCAGATATCCCAGTAGTCCCGTGATCAGTCTGCGGTTTCGATAACCACGGTTCTAATCGAAATTTGTAGGGGTTCAGAATCGACTTTAAACCGTAGGTACCGGTATAATCCCGCCTCGGATATCATAAAAGAATCCTATTGTTTCTAATCAACTAACCCGTGGTCATTTACTTTCGGAAAGAAACCAAAATTTCTAGCCATGTAGACTCTTACGGACTTATCTGTTTGCTACTTACGTTTATAACAAATAGATCTACTTTGGTAACCGTAGTATTTATATACATTTCGGGCACTGGAGTAATGATCACAGCTATCTACTTTAAGGTATGGGTACGTGCATTCGAAGCGATAAAGAAATTTTAGTTTATAGTACATGTAGTAAATTGATAAAAATGTTTCTAAATTTAAAATCCTACTTTATAAATAGATTTTTCTAAAATAATTCAGTAAAAATCACGGATATAATATTTTCTACTCTATGTATCATGAAAAGATGCTTCACTGAGTAGTAGAAGATAATTTTTTTTTATTTTATAAATTATACAAAAAAATATTTTTTGGAGAAAAGCCCAGTAAGTAAAATTGGTCCTATCTTCCACTATCGATGATTTATTTTTAGTTTGCATATTAATTATGATGCACAAATCTTCATTTGTCATATTTTTCTAATTATTTCTCTTAAACGAAATTTCCCGTGACTGACCAAAGCAAAAAAAATAATTAAATTAAATTAAACTTCACCTCCTATCTACTCATTTATCAAACATCGGTGATGAAAACTACAAATGAGATTCTAAGATTGAGTAAGAAATATATGCTTAGTTACAGAGTGATTTAAGAGAACTATGCTATTAGAAATAGTGGACGGAAAAAAAGTGAATTATCTAACTTAATTATAACTTTTGACTTATAGTTCACTTAATGAGCCCCGCGTTCACTAGAGTGTTAAAAACTTTAATTGAGTATTAAATAACAATCAGGTGGGATTACTTAAATAGATTTTTTTTTGCATTACTTAGCTTAAAGCAGTGAACTAAAATTCATTTATTATTCATAGAGAAAGAGGCACTCTTAAACTGAGCTTTTCAACGAACAAACTGCCGAAGTAGAAATTTCATTAAAAATAATCCAGATATTTTTCTTCCATTACTGATAATCAAATCTATGGAATTTTTTTTGTATTAAGTTTTGTTAAAACTGTTAAACAATTAGTTTTAATAGACGACTCTTAACCCGTTGGGTAAACCACTTTCCGTACGTTAGTTCTGACAGTTAGAGCTAATTTCGATATTTCACTGAAATGGAAGTTCATTTTAAGTTAATCTAACCCTTCGAGTGCTTAGCTGTTTGGAGTTAAACGCGTGCCATGGGCTTACCATATTTTTTTTACTTCCAAGCCTACGATGGCTAGAATAAGTTTGCAGTTTTAAGGGAAAATGTGTTGATTGTTGTTGTTCATGTTGTTTCTGATGTACCCTGGCTGGAAGTTCAATACCAGGTCCATATAGGCTTCAGACAGAAGTGTGTGGCTCCGGTTTATATAGCACCACAAGGATCGGAGTACGTCTTAGATAGATCTATCCTCAATTTTGACCGAACACACTCAGGGGAGACATCTGGGGGATCGTACACTCTCCCAACCTGTCTGACTTCATAGATGAACTTTTGCAGTCTACGGATTTAACATGACCCTATCCGGCCTAGACACTGAAGGTTGATTATAATGTTGGAAAAATTTCATTCAAATTTGAAAAGTAACTACAGATAATCGGATTTCGTTTATGAGATGTTCGATATGCTTGTCACCAATGGCTATGATGTTGCGCAGACGTAGAGCGAAATTCTGCAAAACTCGCTGTAGTGTCGATATATCGATGCTTTCGCTGACCTCCTGAATGGCTGTTTTGAGCTCAGCGATGGTTTTGGGAGTTGTTTGCGTAAACTTTGACTTTAATATTGTCCCCAAAAATTAGTCACTAGGATTGAGATAAGGAGAATATGGCGGCCAAGCGATTTCCAATCATGTGGCCTCTGGGTACCCCAAAGCCATAATGTGCTCTTCAAAGTGTTCTTCCAAGATTTCAAACACTATTGGTCTGAAGGGATCGTGCTCCGTCCTGCATGAACCTCACCTTTTATTAAATCTGGGTCACTTTCGATAATAGGGATGCGATCATTTTATAAAATTTTGAAATATCGTTCAGCAGTCACCGTGCCTTCAATGATTATCGCACCGATGATTTCTTTTGAGCCTCAATCGAGCTATTATTGCTCGAATAGCATGGCTTGCCGATGGATATACGCTCAGAAACGCTTTATTTCAACATCTTAAACGAAAAATGAACAACAACAACAGCACGAATGTGCATGCTCAAACAAAATCCCAACATGCCCTGCTTTCAACCGCCAAGTTTTCATTGAAGCTCGCCAATGGATCAAAAGTTATGAAGCTTCTTTTTCATATAGCTCAATAATTATCACACTGTATAAAGGGGGAGAGTTAAAAGTAGAATAAGGAGGAATGACATGGTTTTTCTACCGTGTGGTTTCGCTGACGTAATATGTAGTAATTATTTCATTTTGGTGTATTTAAAAGTGTCAAATATCCTGATTTTATGTTGGTGTTTTATGTTTGCAAGCACTTTAACAAATTTATTTTAGTTTTAAAATCTATTCTTGATTATTTGACTTCGAACAACTGCTACACTTTGCTGTAAGGGCAAGATCAAGGATCTTTCATCAGCATTTTCCTACATAGACCTACAATAATAATCCTAAAACTCGTGACAAAATATGTAACCCAGTCTATCAACAAATGCGCGTGAGAGCCTAAGGAACAGCAATGATATAGAATAGGGTGAAAACACAATCTTACAGCGTGCAATGTTTTTATCTCTTGGCATACAAGCATCGTTAGTATCCAATGCATAAATGCTCTCATACCCAGGATTGAATAGTTGAATCAGAACACATAAATGACTTGATAACCAGCAATGGGATTCTGCCGGTTCGTACTGGTCCAGCAGAATCGGTTCAAAAACGTTTTATAGTTTCGACAAACTGGTTGTTAAAATGATACTTTTAGTCGTTTTCCCTTGGCTATTACATAATATTTTCATCAGCAGTTTACTGTTTTATTTTCGTTTGTTGACGATAAAGTTACGGTTTGCGCCATCATTTCGAGGGATTTGGATTCATTAGGGGTTTCGAGATGTTGCCCCTGTGGTTGATCGGTCAAACTTAGGATTACACTGACGGAGTGGTGATGGTGCTCTCATTATAAGAAACCAACAACTCCGCGAAGAGGAATGTCGAATATTTGCCATGATAGAAATAATAACTCCTTACCGTTAATTTGTTGCGGATTTGGTAACAGTCCGTAGGATCCATTTTGCTGCTTAGGCTTACAATGGGCGTTTTTCTACTCTGTTCTTGCGGAAGAAATCTTGAATGCTCTTCCAGAATTTACGGACAGCGATCAATTTGCAGTTGTTCCCGTTGGATGTTTTAAAGTTTTTCATAACCCAACATAGGAAGAGAAGTTGCAAGTGACAGTTAGTCCAACTTTCTCACCCATTGTTTTGTCCTTTATGTTTTATAGTTCCTATTCACTGCGATATCTAAGAGGTATTTATCAACCAGAACTCAGTATACCTTTTCGAGAAAATACTAATTTCCTAGCATCGCGATATTATAAAGGGTGTTCCACAATAAGAGCGCAGGATTTTGTTTTTGAATTAAACACATTATTTATACTCTTGTCCATAAATTAAGGATAATTCAGAATCACACGGAAATCGAACTCTAAAGTAAAAATTTCACCTATAGAATTATCACACACATCTTCAAGAATATTATGCAAATTACAGGAAGCCACCAGATAAGGCCGATAGTACGTCACAATGACGAAAGTGTAAGAGAAGGGTATATAAGGAATGGTGGCAAAGAAGTAAAACTGTGCACAAGCGTTCTGTAAGCCGCTCAATGCCATAACCGAATAATTATGACACGGAGGACGCATGTGGATGATTTTTTACGTGGTAGAATTATCGGACGCCTGGAATGTGGGCGTACTCAGATGGAAGTATCCGAGGAACTTGGAATTGCCCAATGTCATCTCTAGGCTTTGCCAACGATTCCAAGATGATAGAAATGTCAGTAGACGTTACAGTAGAGGTCGCCCCCGAGTTACAACGCCAAATGAAGACCGGTATTTGGCAGTAACTGCTAAAAGAAGCAGACGAACACAGCATCTGACCTGTCTTGTCAGCTATCTGCAGCCACGGGTACTACAGTTTCAAGCCAAACAGTGTACAGACGTTTCGGAAATATTGGTCTATATACTCGCAAGCCTGTCAGATGTGTTCCGCTCACGGCAACTCACTGTCGGTAGCGATTAGCCTGGAGTAGAGAACATGCAATGTCGACATCGTCCCAGTGGGCTTGTGTGATGTTTATGTTGGTGCGGAATTGCTAATTTGGTGTGGAATTATACTGAGCTCCAGAACAGAACTACATGTTCAAATCAGAACCATGAACGGCCACATTTATCACGACATCATTCTGGAACGACATGTAAATAGTTTAGGGGGGCCATGCGTGCAGAATTTGTGTTTATGGATGACAACGCCCGTCCTCACCGAGCAAACATCGTAAACAAATGCTTTCTGAAATGGCCAGCATTCTCACCTGACTTGAATCTGATAGAGCATGTGTGGAACACGCTTATCTGACGACTACCACCGAGTTGCAACCCGTCAACCACCTCCGACATGTGTACCGGAACTTGGAAGAGCATTTCTTGCTAAGTGGAGTAATCTTCCACAAAATCAGCTCGATAATTTGATAGCATGCCTAGGTGTTGTACGGACTGTATTTCATCGCATGGGAGACTTACAATGTATTAACCATTATACCAACCATGTAATATTAAGTTTTTGTAAAGAAGATATTTTTTACAATTGCTCCAGGGAGCAAAAATCGTAGTTTCTATGAATGGTATCATACATACACCCAGGGCCCGATTATGAACGCTGGGCCCCCCCCCCTTACGGACATTTATAAAAATACAATTAGAAGTACTAGGTGCAAACACCAAGGTGGTTTTGGGGCCCCCTAGCATCAGGGGGCCCAGGGCAAAGTCCCGATTTGCCCATGCGATAAAAAGGCCCTGCATACACCATCTTTTTTGTTCTTTTTGTTTAATAAATGGGCTTTATGAATAAATCTTGTTTGTTTTGTTTCTGAACATTTATTTGCCTGAGCTGGCATTATCCTTAATTTATGACATGTATTTGAAGTGTATTTGAAAAGTCACATTTTTATTTCAGTGCAAAACATAAATTTTCCGATTATGTATGGGATAAAAGGTCACAATTCACTCATTTTGACCATCATTTGAACCCAAAATCCCACGAAGTTTACGAACTGTTTCAGCAAATATCCCTCCATTTTTATAACGAGTTTTAAGAATAACAAGTTGGTACATTTCCAGAGGGGTTTAGTTTTAGGTGTACGTTGCTCTTTTATTTAGGAATCCACAAGGTTTCGGACATAACTAAACCAGTAAAAAAATAGTATATGAGCGTTACAGGTTATTAAAATTTTCCCATGGCCCTTTTAATTTTTTACGCTCAAGAAATATTGTATCGGATGACAATTTATGTTGTCAGTTAACCGAAAATGTTATCTGATTCCATCTTATATTTAATTATTACCTTAGTATGTATAATATATCATTTAATAGTTGCTATCCGTCCAAACATGACCGCTGAATAGTAAATAAATGTACTATTACACACATGCTCAACATATCATTGTTAAGTGTTGAAAATCGTAATATTAAGAATAGAGAAATGGACATTAAAAAATTACCATTGAACCCAATAAAACGAACTAGGGTTACTCAAAAGCATGAAATGAACAATTTCGGTCGAATTTGTTCTATCCTCAAAACATAATTAAAAATAAAAATGGCAGAGAGAGAGCTAGAGAGATTCCTCGTAATAAATAAATTACCGTGTTTATTTCGGCTTCGTGCTTAGTAAGTATCTAAAGCCAGATTGAAACATGTCACTGAGCATGCGCAAAAACAAATTGCTGTTTATTGCTGTTTATTAATGTGCTCATTCGGCCTCTTTCTTAGTGAGTATCTAAAGCAAGATTTATACATGTCACTGAACATGCGCAGAGAAAGCAATTTTTAATTGTAAGTTATCGCTGATAAATAGAAATTGGGGTTACAGAAACCAAATTTGGCACATCTATAGCTTAAGATGTTTCGTTTAAGACCAAAATGTAGTAAATTGATGCAGTAGTTTTTTCTCACTGACTGACCAAAGAATCAGCTTAGCAACTGAAATATATAGATAATTTTCTCTTCTTTCGTGTAATGTTCCATATTTAAAAATCGCAAGGATGGTAGATGAAACATATGAAATTTTCTGAGCTGCCAACTTGATAAAGAGAAAAAAAGCTTGAAATTTAAATCTGGTCTTATGCAAAGACGCTACCTTAAATTAGTTAGGAGTTTGCAATGAGAGCAGTGGTGCGCATTTGTCTGACATTTGATTGCATTCATAATCGGAACATTTGTACTTTGTAATGAAACAAAAATACACTGCTCAAAACAACTAGAGGAGCGCATGATTTTAATGAAATTACACAAATACTTACACCGATAAGTAACATAAAATAAATCATCCATAATTTAAAGCCTAGCAGGAAACAGAAGAAGAAAACTTCATATGTGAATCAAAGTTCATGACGTCAAAAACCAGAAAAAAAACATAAGAGCGGAAATCGGGATGTTGCAGAAACGTCTGTTTCACTGCCTTAACTGTGAAATTCGATTGCTCAGTTATTATTTTTGAGAAAAGGTGACTTCAAAATATCTCAACAACGTGATTTACCGGAACCCATGGCATGGAGTATTATAGGCAGACTTGAATCCGGGCAAACACAACGTAGTGTCGTGGACGCTGTTGGAATCGCCAGAAGTGTCGTTTCAAGGCTGTGGAATCAATTCCAAGAAACAGGGAAAGACGTCGTTTTTCCAAGAAACGACGTCTAAGTTTCTTGGAATTGAACTGTGGAATCAATTCCAAGAAACTTAGACGTCGACCAGGGCAAGGTCGTCCACGCGTCACTACAGCAACTGATGACCGGTATATACTGTTAACAGCTCGTCGAAACAGAACAGACAATGCTACTCAGCTGCAAAGACAGTTGCTCCTGGCAACAGGACGAAGGGTGTCCAGCCAAACAGTACGTAATAGGCTTCATCAGGGAGGTCTCTATGCACGTAGGCCAATGGTCTGCATTCCGTTGACCTCACGCCACCGTGCGGCCCGAAGAAGATGGGCTGCAGAACATCGAGATTGGGAGCAACATGATTGGAGCCAAGTGCTGTTTACAGACGAGTCCCGATTCAGTCTGGAGTGTGACACCCGACGTGTTTTGGTATGGAGGGAAAGGGGCACTCGAAATAACCGCACATTCGTTCGTGAAAGGTCACAATACAG
The DNA here is from genome assembly GCA_907164885.2 of Dolomedes plantarius. Taxonomy (NCBI): domain Eukaryota; kingdom Metazoa; phylum Arthropoda; class Arachnida; order Araneae; family Dolomedidae; genus Dolomedes; species Dolomedes plantarius. The sequence goes on along the minus strand of OU015503.1, from coordinate 70,468,318 downwards.
ACGAGCCGGTTTTATGGTATGGGGTGGAATCAGCATAGGTGGACGTACGGACCTGCATATCATTCGGAATGGTACTTTGACGGCCCGAAGGTATGCAGATGAGATACTGAGACCTCATGTCATACCTTACGCTGCAGCCATTGGCGATTCCTTTATTTTCCAGCATGATAATGCCAGACCGCATACAGCTCGTCTTGGGGAGAACATGATTGAAGCTGAAACAATACAGCGTATGGAATGGTCAGCGTGCTCTCCTGACCTGAATCCAATCGAGAATGTTTGGGACATGCTCGGACGACGCATTGCTGCGAGACCAAGGCCTCCTTTTACTCTCCGAGACTTGGAGATTGCACTTCTTGAGGAGTGGAACAGTATTCCCCAAAGTCTTATCGATAACATCATCGCATCCACGGACAACAGGTGTGCAGCAGTCTTAGCTGTTCGAGGAGACCACACGCCATATTAAAAATCTTCATCATTTCTAAACATTACTTTTTTTTATCGTTTACATGTAACCAAATTGTTGCCCTAAATCATCTTTTCATGTTTTTTCCATATTTTCAAAGAATTAAAGCTTAATTACAATTTTTTACGTCTTTTTTCTGTATCGCACATTGATACGCGTGTAGTATCTATTTTATGCCAATACGTGGCTGTCTCGCACGGTTTTCTTAACTTCTTTGCTTGCTCCCCTAATTTTTTTGAGCAGTTTATCATCACTTTTCAAGTAAATAATGTGTTTAATTCAAAAACTAAATCCGGAACTCTTATTTGGATACCGCATATAATAATTCAATTAGATTCTTACGTAATAAGTTACCAATGAGAAAGACAAATTTTTACATTAATTCAAATCTGACCGACGTTGCAAAAAGCTGCAAGACTGATTTAAAGTTTTCAAAAATACCTATAAATACACTCTAAAGAAAGCACCCTGTTTGACTGTCACAGAAAGAATTCCGGAGCTCTGGGATGTTGTTAAGAGAAACTCTTCTTTATTAAAACGGAATCACCGCCTGAAACGGAACGCAAGAGAAAGGAAAGCGTTCATTATAAGTTCATAAGCAGACACTCCCGAGGATAAAATACCTTTTAAAAACTTGTTTTTAGACAAAATATGAAACGCATCGTTTCCCTTCAATTGATTCAGCAGTACCCCCACGGAGTTGCAAAGCTTTTATTCAATACGAGTTACTCCTCAAAGTCTGGAAACTAAGGTAAAAAGAAGAATATAGAAACATAAAAATAGTTTTATTAAGGAGAATCCTTATATTGATTTGAATATTTCTCCTACGGGGAAAAATTGCGTTTAAGTTTCCGATAGAACATTTTGCTCAGCTGACTAATGTATGAAGTAGAATGCTTCTTTTAAAATGAATGCCTGAAAGGGCAGAGAGTTGTTTTATTCAGAGGTAGCGGAGAATATTTAGGCTTACGGCTGCCGGAAAATAAATAACTAAGACCGCTGACGTGCAGCAACTGGGATTTGAAAATTACAGAAGGATAAACGGGGGATTAAAGTTTTATTTGCTGTGATCCCGCAAAGGTCTTGCTTTCAGGGTTTTATCGAGGTTTATATGTTCTGTACTTTAACCTGAAACATTTTTTAACATAAACTTCGTTCAGGTTTATTACCTTAAAAGTGTTTTCGTATAAATATTTTTATGTTTATAAAGCTTTGTTGTTGTGTGCCAATGCAGGGTACTTGTCAATGATAATATTTGTTCAGAATCCGAGAGAATCATTGATTGCTTTCAAGAGATAATCGTGTAGGTAAGCCAACACCACCCACTGGTGCTGCATCGATTATTACCGAACACACCAGGGGTTCGTACCTTCACCCACCTATTCTGACTCATAGAAGGATTTCCGGTCTACGTATTTAACGTGCCGATATCCGGTATAGACATGAACATACTGAATAGCGTTCGTCTGTGGATTGGAATCTATCACCCCCAGCTCCAAGCCCAAAGCGCTACCACAAGGCTACCTCGGGCCCCTGTGATTACACAAGTAGTTGATCAAACAATATACACCTTCTGCATATAAATAGACTTTTACCCAGGTTTCGCCTTTGTTATGGACTCCCTAGCATGGTATAACGGGCGAGTGCAGAAGGAATTACAAATGTTAAATTTCTCTAAATTTTTACTGGCGATTGTTGAAGTTTAGTCATTAAACCCCCTTCGTAAAGAACCATCGTCTATCACGGATTGTGGTTTAAAATTTAGACCGCAAGACAAAATGCATAAAGCCGCGGTGACAAAATGCATAAAGCCAGCCAAATAGGTGGAGCCTAAAGCAAATATATACATCTCTAGTGTACAGGTAGCCTTGGACGCTAGAGGAAAAATGCATAAAGGCTGCTATAAAACAAGGTCAAAATTTGAGTTCGCACGCTAGAGACAAAATGCATCAATCCTGCTCCACAACAAGGGTGAAACTTAGGTTCGGACGCTAGAGACGAAATGCAATAAAGACTTCTCCATAACAAGGACGAAACTTAGGTCCGGACGTTAAAGATACAAAATGCATAATGCCTGCTCCATAACATTGACGAAACCTAGCTTCGAACGCCAGACACAAAACGCATAAAGCCTGCTCCATAACAACGACGAAACTTAGGTCCGGACGCTAGAGACGAAATGCATAAAGCCTGCTCCATAACAAAGCCGAAACCTAGTTTAGGACGCTAAACACAAAGTTCATAAAGCCGGTTCCATAACAACTTAGTCTTCGGATGCTAGACACAAAATGCATAAAGCCTGCTCCATAACATGGACGAAGCTTAGGAAGGTAAACAGAAAATGCATAAAGCCTGCTCCATAACAAGAACGAAACTTAGGTCCGGACGCTAATGACAAAATGCATAATGCCTGCTCCATAACAAAGACGAAACTTAGTTTAGGACGCTAAACACAAAATGAATAAAGCCTGCTCCATAACAAGGACGAAACTTATGTCTAAGGCTGGCTACCTGTACGCTGCAGTTGTATAGTTTTGCTTTAAGCTCCGCATCTTTGGTCCGCTTTATGTATTTTGTCAAATAGTTAATCAATTGGAAATTTTTTCTCTACTCTAAAAAAAAGTAACTGGCGCTGCAGCCGCCGCCGCCGCTGTCAAAAGCTTGTCACGCTATCTCCTCCGAAACCGCTGGGGGTATGGGGTCGATACCGATACCAATCGATGCAGAAAAATGTGGGGAAGAAAGTAAGACATGTCTCATATTCGTCGGACTTTAAGTTTTTTTTTTATTTTATGTTTTGTGGGAAAATATTGAATTTTCATGTTCAGATTACGATAACTCACCAAAAAAGGATCGTAGAATTTTATTTTTTTACAATCTAAGACTACAGACATTTCTCCTTCAAACAAGACCTCATTTGTTTAAAAATAATTTAAAACAGACTGATATTTTTATTAAAATTGAAAACCCACTTTTTGGAAAAATTTATGCGTTTCGAGATATATAAATTCGATGCTCTCAGTCTTATTATGTTACAAAGAAAATATTTATATCAACTGGAAGATGAAAGCTTTCTTATTCATATAAACTTCATTTCAAGTCTCTATCTTAAAATTTCGATTTTTAATTGAATTTTAAAGAAATACTTCAAAAAAATCTTCTCATTCGCTTCCTTTGCAGAAGGACATGAAAGAAGATCCGATTTTTCACCCATAGGCGGGCTTCATCCATTTCGCCGGGAGGGGGGGGGAAGCTTCAACTGTAAGCAAATGAATGACTCAATCGCTGTAAACAACTATTGATTCATTCATTCACTTGATTCACCAGAGGAGCGAGCGTAGCGAGCCTAGGGTCGAAGCCCCTAGTGTTTAAAAAATAAAGAGCCACTAACAAGGCCGAAAACTGGATCCATAACTGCGAGGTATGGTGAGATGTAATCTTTGGCTAGCCCCTTACACTGGGGCGTATTCCATGCATTTCTTTTGCAATTTAATCAAGTTTTTTTAATGCTCTGTAGAAAGAAATTTGTATATTTTTTTTCAATTTCGTTTATTGGAAATCTTTCAACATAGCAGGTCCTATGTATGTATAAAAAGAAATGTTTGTTCATAAAATATTTAATCTCTTTAAAAAGAAAATTTTCAGAAAATATTTTCAGAATTTTCAATTTAAATAACAGAAAACCATGAAGTCAGTACTAGTATATGTCTGTATAAGGCCAGCAGCACTATTTAACAGCTTTTCTGAGTTTTGGGTGCGATTTTTTTTGCCAAAAATAGGATACATTAAGTTCTAAGAGTGATTAATCGATGTCATCGTTTGCATCGATTAATCACTCATGCATTCACGGAGAATCATTGCAAAGCTGAAAAACTGCCAAATTGTTGCCAGTCGGAACTATGCTCTAAAAATAACTACAATTCATAATTTCCGGATCCGTTTTCAACAATATTTGTTTTGTGCATATCCGGATTTCAGCAATTCTACAAATATAAGATGCATTTTTTCCTTTTTTGAAGAGCAGGCAAACTCAAGAGATTTAGTGCATAGATAATTTATCTTTACCGGCAACTACTTCACCTGAAAAAAATAGAAAAAAAATAATCTTACCGATGCAGGTTAGTCGCTATGTTTGATTCCCTCAGCTAAATGATTTACCACGAGAAAAATTCGCACACTAATTGCAAACTTGCTTTTAATTTTTTTTTTCTTTAAAACTGCAACTCACAGTAGAGAAAGTAATTTTATACACATACTACATGAAAGCCCGCATTTCGCTACGGAGTACATTCAAATTAAATACAACGGTCAATGTATGCAATTAATGCCAAAAAATATTTATATATGTATATATATATATATATATATATATATATATATATATATATATATATATATATATATATATATATATATATATATATATATATATATATGTATATATATATGTATATATATATGTATATATATATGTATATATATATATGTATATATATATGTATATATATATATATGTATATATATATATATATATATATATATATATATATATATATATATATATATATATATATATATAATACGACGATCAATGTATACAATTGATGTAATAAAAACAAAAAAATATATATTTATAAAAAAATCGTAAGGGATATTTTTATAATGTAGAAGAAAATATTCGAATTAAATGTAATAAGACATACTAAAGAATATAGTACAGTTAATATAGTACAGTTTTAGGAACATAATATCTTTTATTGTATTTTAATATTTTTTGGATAATGTCCAATCGTCTGCCGCATTAGCAAGAAAAAAAAATAGTTTTTGTCTATTTAGTTGTTATGCACGTGACGATAAATTTATTTAAAGTAACAGAAAAAGAAATCACGTGATCAGCATTTAATAAATTAAATTCTAATATTTAGTCTTTAAAAATTCACCAAAAATCTGAAAATAGAGGTAAAGATTCGAAAAAGATTTTATTTTAAAGGAGTTTTAATAGTCTTTCTCGTGATATAAATTTCATAACCCTCAAATTTTTATTTTAAATGCAAACTTAAAAAAAGTTATTAAAGCAGCTTAAAAGTTTAATTTTAAAAAATCTAAGAAGAATTTTTCAAAATTCTTTCTTAGTACACCCTTACACTGTAAAAAGAATCTCCGCGCAAAATTTCAGCCCTTTAGGTCCATCGGTTTGGTCTGTGCGTTGTATGTCAGTGAGTCAGTCAGTTACGGAACTGTTTTATTTATATAGATATGCTTTGCATGTTTCAAAAGAGACACGAATAATATTTTTAAATTATTTAAGAAATACCTGGTGTAATTTTTTTTAAACGCAAATGATTTCCATTGATAGAAAAAACATTAAAAAAGAAAAATATGCAAAAAAAAAGATCATCCAGGCTACAAAAAAATATCATTTTTATTTGACTGTCGATATTTAGACACCTGTAAAATTCCAAGTCTCTTTAATGCAGTAAAAAATAATATTAGTTATTTTCAATTGACATATAAATTTCAAAATTTTAAAAAAGAGACTGAAATGCCCCTGTCCTCTCATGTGCGTGTTGTTTGAAACTATGATAATAATTTCTGATGTTAGGGTAGGGGAAAAGAAATACGAGAATCGTAAGTTTAACATTACGGATGTCGAGTAAATAAAGCACCATGCTACCTGCAAATCTAAAGAAATCTTACTTAGCTTCAAAGCGATTGATTTCAATTATTTTCCAATTAAAAGTCACGTAAATGGCACTTTCAATCAATTAATTTCATTCATTCATGTAGATTTCATAGATTTTCTCAAATTTAATGCTAGCACATACTGACCTTCAAATGAATATAACTATGAAATAGACCTTGATCTATGGAAATAAACTATTACGACTAAATGATTATAATTTCATGTCAATAAGTTAAAATTGTTAACTATCCACCTTAGGAAAAATAATGGTATTAACATTTTTTACGATTAATTATATCACGATGCGATTGAAAGTATTACTGAAAATTTTGATGCTAGATATTAAACATGAGGCTATTAGTAAAGCATCGCAAAATTAACTATACATATTTTACGAAATATGTGCATATTTCACTGTTCCTTTTTGCTACCTGCAAATCTAAAGAAATCGTACGTAACTTTAAAATGATTAATTTCAATTATTAGACAATTCAAAGTCACGTAAATGACACTTTCAATCAATTTATTTCATTCATCCACGTAAATTTCATGGTTTTTTTATTTATTTGATGCTAGCACATACTGACATTCAAGTGAATATAACTACGAAATACACCTTGGTCGATGTAAATAAACTATTACGACAAAATGATTAGAAATTCATACCAATAAGCTAGAATTTTTAACTATCCACTGCAACAATAATAAGGGTATTAACATTTTTTACGGTTAATTATATCATGATTCGATTGAAAGTATTCCAAAATATTTTCATACTACATAATACAAATGAGGCTATTAGTAAAGCATCACAAAATTAACCATACATATTTTACGTAATATGTACATATTTCACTTATCCTTTTTGCTAAAAAATAATTGATATGCTTTCAAAAACTTAACTCAAACGAAGATAAAATTATAAAGAATAAACATCACCGGTGTTAGGTGGTGTTAATTAACTGTAATAGGATTATGCTTGAATATGATTACGGAATTAATGCTTATTATCAACACGAGTTTTTTTTCCGGCTTCATTGCATTTTTCTGGTCGATAAATTACTAATCAGAACCTCGATTTAACTATATGTATACCCGGTTATAAAACTGCTATTAATATTGTGTTATCTGAAACAACTTGTTCATTTTTTTCGACGGAAGTCCCTATGTAATTTTCATTTATCATAATTTTTCTTTTATTTTCTCTTACAGTTCATGTTTTTATTATGAATGGATGAATATTTGTAATTTTTTTTGATTTTTGCAATATTGGTGACGCAGGCGTTTTTATAATCTTGAGTTGGCGACATTTTTGAATACAGCTGCTTCCTTTAATTACTGTGATTGTGTCCTTTATAAATTACTTTCATCGTTTTTGTATTATTTAAGCTTTCAGTGCAGTTACTAACTTAATAACACTTACTTTTACTTTATTATTGAAAAAATGGACACAGCTCTTACCAACACATTTATATATATATATATACATACAAGGTGTCCGGGCTAAAAGTATCCAAAAGTTAGAGTTAGGCTTATATCTACGGAACAACCATTAGATTTCAGAAAAAATAAATAGAAAGAACATCTCCCTAAGTTTTAATATCAATTATAGATTTCGATCATACTATCATATATTTCGATGTGTGCCCATTTTGTACCACGATAAACGTCTAAATGGTAATCCAGTTCTTAAAGGGTTTCGTGGCATATCAAGAGATATTACACGAATGGCTTGAATAAATGCTTCTTCAACTCATCCACAGTTTCAATTTTTTGTTTATACACAAAGGGTTTAATGAATCCAGAAGCAAAAAATTCTAATAACTCGTGATATGCTACGTAACATTTCGAGAGAACTAGATTACCATTTAGACATTAGTCGTGCAACAAAAGGTGCATACATAGAAATCTATGTTACTATGATCGATATCTTTGATTAATATTAAAATTTGGTGAGATGTTCTGTCTATTTAAATAATTTTTTTTTTAATTCTAATGGGTAGTTGCGTAAAAATAAGTCATAACTTTTGAACACTCCTAGCCCGGACACCCTGTATATATATATATATATATATATATGACAGTGTCAAAAAAGTTTAACATATGGCGCTAGTTATTCCGTGAGAACGAAAGATGTAAAATGGCTACTCCATCAGAGAAGGCAATATAGGTTGGCTGGTATATCAAAATGGAATCTGTTATGCTAATGCAACGAAACTTTCGCGCGAAATTTGTAAAAGATTATCCAACTCATAAAAGCATCTTAGCTTGGCATAGAACGTTTCTGGAAATGGGAAGTGTCCTTGATAATCGCCAATTATGGGGGAGACTGCGCATGTCTGAAGACGACGTCAAAATAATTGGCATAATTAATGCAGATTGCATGATTGGAACATACTTCTTCCACTAAGAAACAATAACAAAAAATATTTACTTAGACATTGTTCAGATTTTTGCCGTCCCCAAAATTTCCTATTTGCATCCCAAAATCCTTTGGTAACAAGATGGTTCATCGTCTAATTGGGGTATTATTGTACGAGACATTTCAAATAAGGAATTTCCAAACTGGTGGATTGAACAGCATGATTCCATCCAATGGCCTCCTCGATTTCCAGACATTACACCTGTTAACTTTTTCAACATTCAAAATAAGTGACTTATTGTAAGGCATGCGGGTCCAACCCGTGGCTCAGGAGAGCCAGTTATGTCTCCACACAAGATTTTAAAGTTTTTAGTGTTTATAGCTACAAATATCTCGCTTCACAATTACATCTTATTCCTACAACTATTTTAAAAAATGTATTTCACGAAGAGCACAATTATATAAAAAATTTCTCATGAGAACCGAAAGAACTCACTGAGAATTGCATTAGTAACCATTTCCATCAAACCTGACGCTCGTATAGTACTTTCACAGAAACAAGGTTAAATACTCCGGTAGTTTTACATTCATGTTGCTTTCTTTTTTTAAAGTTTTAGTAAAAAACAAAAATAAGTATTTTATATTTGACCCCAAATAACTCTTCTTACTTCAGTGTAGCCCAGGCAGCTATAAGGTAAGACAGTCATGCTGCAAGAGACGTTGGTATATAACTCATTTCATCAAAAAATACAGGTAGGCAGTTGGCTACTTAAACTGCAGGTCGAGGGTAAAACTTGGAATGAACAGCTTTCTTCCTTTTCTCGCAGGACCTCCAACGTCACATTGCTGTTGCAAATTTTCGAATAGTGATATCTCATGACTTTTTGCTTGGACGACCTGTATCGCATCGGCTTTGCATATTCTCTTGACTGCCCCCTATGTATTGCTAGGGTCTTACACAATTTAACCACCTATTAACATGTTTTTTCTCTATAAGACAAGCACTTTTGAGTCGCAAATTATTATAATAGAGATCGCATATACTGGGGAATTATGGTCACTAGATTTTCCCCGGACGTAAGAAAAAAAAATTAAAGCAATCAAATTTAATAAATATTCTGTTAACCTGTGAACGCAAGTGCCAGACACGGCACTTGCGTTCCAAAATATCGTACCCGAGATAGTCTCGGGGTAGATTTTTTATCTTGCCTCTTATTGTCAAACCTGAATCTATCTCGGGGCAAGTTGATTTGGGCTTTTTTCAATAGATGGCAGCACTAGTATTCTATACCGTATCTCGGAGGTGATTTTTTGCTTTATTCAGTCGATGGCAGTCCATGTCCGTTATTTTGAACTAAACATTTGATTTTTGAATAAAAAAAAATTCTCATTTTCCATACCAAAATCATCAAAATAACTTGACAGTTAAAAGGTTAAGAAAAACTTTTTTTAATTAAAAAAAATTCTCATAAAAAAAAATTACGCAGGTTTTTTTTTTCTTTGGATCGCTATCTAATATTCTCTCTTTCAGTTCGAGAAATGTATTTTGGAAATTTTAAATATAATTCACGAGATTTTTTAAAAAGGTAATTCTCTGGTGGGAAAGTTCGATATTTTCTTATTGGTATCCGCGAATCGCAAAATTGCGCGAAATTACTATCATCTCTTCCGGAAAGAAACGCGACTGCAGGAGTGAAAAGATAGGAAAAGAGAAAAAAAAATTATCCAAAACAAATATCGGCTAAAAATATCTATATATCGATTTGAATATATCCCTTTATGAAAATACTGTTTCAAATTTCCAATGCACATTCCGTGACGCCGAAAGAACTTGGAAAAGCATGTAGTATAGAATGGAGACTCCTTTGAAAGAACGACTCCTTTGCAAGATTTACTCCGTCGAAATGCAGCAATACCCAGCTTAAGGCTACATAATAATAAATAGATAAATACAAAGAGCGGAGCTCGAGACACATAAAGGAGAGATTCTTCTAAGATATATTCAAATCATGTTTTTTTTCTTTTTACACAGCGGATGCAATATGGGAAAAAAATAAGTTAAATTTACATGAAACTCTTTCAAAAAATGTTTCTCCGATGCGGTGTATAGATGTATGCGAAATGTGCCAAATGACACTCAAATGAAATACAGTTATGCGAAAGAAAATATAGATAAAATAGGCTAAAGATGGGAGAAACATTTACGTCAGCTTGCCTGGAGTCGAAAAGCCCCATGTACCGAATGTTATGAGCTATTCTGTTTTAAGAATAGGACGGTGAAAGGTAATCACCGTTCGTTTCAGAGCAAAGAACTGATCACGATTTAAATGTCCCTTTAAGCTGTGAGGTTACGTCGTCACATGATCTGCAATTCGAAGCAGATTTACTGCTTTACCGCTAGTGTTGTTGGATTAGGGAAAAAAGACTTCTTAGAAAAACGTACGGCTTAGGAGATAAGGAAAAGATGTAGATATTTATTACAAACGATACGTAAGAATTTCAACGTTTTCTTGTACGTTTATCAACTTGAAATATTGCACATAAAAGTTATAGAAATGTTGTTTAGGGAGTGATTCTTAGTCACTGATCACGCACTGTGATTGCTTACTTTATACAGGGACTTCAACCGTATCATTGCACGCATAAATGAATTATTTACTCATACTTAAGTTCCATCATTGCATGCATATATTGGCGCATGCAAGAATGGATTTGATATATTATTTTCATATACGGGGCAACGAATATTTCTTTTTAAAAATGAAAATATAAGGATGGAAAGTCATTCATTTTCAATGAATGCGTTATCTATCCATTTCATGAATTTAAACTATCCCAAGCTACCTGTTCAAACTCAAATATACTGAAGGACACGTTCACTTAGCTAGAAATACGTCCGTTTAGCTTTGACGCGATGATTTATATAACTGGAGTGACATTGAAACATAGCAGATGATTTAGTTTTGCGAAAGAATTACAATCATGAATTACGTATATATTATAATTAAGAAAGTCTGAAAGTGGCATTGAAACATTGCAGACGATTTAGTTTTGAGAAAGAATTCCGAGCATGAAATACGTGTATATACTTTTTCTATAATAATTATCAGATTTACTGTGTTTTAATATTGAATGTGATCTCAATCCATTCAAACATTATTGATTCTTTTTCTATAATAATAAATCCATTCAAACGGTATTGACTAGCTGTAAATTAATGCTTTACAATTCCCAAAAAGGAGAGAGCAACTTTAAATCCTGCAGAAGTAAGGGCAAAATTACCTAAATTGTTGAGAAATCAGCATTGTGATGAATAAAAAACAAGAGCGCGAAGCCAACAGAATTCGAAATGCAGATAGACGCACACAAGAATCTGGAAACAAACATTCCCAAGAGCTAGAAGGCAACAGAATTTGAATTGTAGTGATCCGAAGCAGTGAGACTGATGAAGAAACTTTAGCGCATCGAACATACGATCCTCTTCGAGCTTCAATATCGAAAGGAGGGGAAAGCGATGAACAACGACAGCACCGACAACAAACTAATGCTATTTTATACAACAAAAGAATTTTAGTGTAAACTTTAGAACATCATAACATGAGGCTAATCATTGAAAAAAATAATAACAAAAACTGAATCCCGAGCGAAGCCGGGTAATACATCTAGTATATTATATTTTATCCAGTTACGTTAATCAGGCCTTAGTTTGGCTATGAGTAAATATGAGAGTAAGCACACATTTCCTTTAACGAGGTATAAAATGTTTTAAATTTTTATATATTTGATGAAAAAGTGGTATTAAAAATATACCCAGGACGTTTGAGTTCGCCCTTCACTTTTCTCAAGAGTGTAGTGGGGAAATAGCGTTTCCATAATAACAGCAGTAATGATGATAATAATACATTTATATTGATAAAGGAAATAAATGATTTAAATTTCGCATATATTTTGAAATATTTTTAAGAAAAATAATTTAATTCTTCCTTTATCCATGTGTACTTTAAATATAACTTAAAATGTGTTAAATAGCGCGGAATGCGGCAAATTGTTTGAAAGTCAGGGAGCTTTAGTAAAAATGCATCGATATTGACAAAACGCTAAAAAGATTTAAAGCGAAAATATTAAATAAATGTTAGTATTTATTATTTTTTTATTGATAACTACATCTAATAATAAAAAATACGACCCGAAAGGAAGCTTATAGATATTCGATACTGTTCAATAAAATTTGTTTCGCCACATTTAAATTAGTTCTGCACAGAAGAAAAAGCATTTTTGTATGAGATAAGCATTTCATATTTGCTTAAAATGCTTCTTTACATATGGACATTAGAAGGACAGTATTTGGAAGGAAATAACACGGAACTGTTAAGAACTTATAAATTCTTGTTGTAATTTATCTATATCAAACACTTACCTCTGGTTGTTTTACTTTGATTTCAAATCTGATTTTAAATTAAATGCTTTAACATTACTTGCACGGGGTCGTGGAGGCCTTGTGGTACAGCGCGCTGATTTTCGGTGCGGAGGGTGCTCGGATCGAATCCTGGCGAAGCGCAACTAAAATGCCTCCGTTTGTGTTGTCCCTTCATAGGGGGCAATGCTGGTCCGCCTATATGGCGCTCCCATAATAAAATGGCCAGCAAAACTGCGGTGAAGTATAGGCGAATGTCTTCGCAACAAGTGCCTCCGCATTGAAAAAAAACATTACTTACACACACGCACACACATACATACATACATACATATATATATATATATATATATATATATATATATATATATATATATATATATATATATATATATATATATATATATATATATATATATGTGTGTGTGTGTGTGTATATATATACGAGGGTTGGGGCATAAGTCATGGCAACTATTTTTTTTTCTTGTAGATATGTGAATGGATCACAAACGTATATGTGTCGTGTGGAAGTTCTGCAGGCATAGTGTGTATGCAGGACAACAGATGGCTCTGTGATAGCTGGTAGTATCGCAGCGAGGGCTCTGAAATCAGTCAGTTGGTGAGTGTCGTGCGAGATCGAAGTAACCCGTGTTGAGCAGCGCGCTTACATCAAAATAGCCGTTCTCCGAGTGAGAAATGCGATGGAATGTCACAGTGAATTAGTAGAAACCCTTGGAAATAATGCCCTACCATATCGTACAGTAGCACGGTGGGTAGGAAAGTTTCAGGAAGGACGTGTGTCAACCAGTGATGAGCAACGTTCGGGACGACCGGTGAGTGTGAGGACCGGCTTGGCACGTGCCATCATCGAGCAGCTCATGGATGAAGACAGACGATGGGCGTTACTGAAGTTAGAGAGGGCAAGTGGCATCGAGAAATGCACCGTCCACAGGATATTGCGTAATGAGCTACAGCTACGCAAAATCGCTTCGCGGTGGATACCGCATGCACTGACAGAAGTTCAAAGGTGGGTGCGCTAAGCAATATGCTCCGACCACTTTGTACGCTGGCAACAGGACGGCGATCAATTCTTGTCACGAATAATCGCCATCGATGAATTTTGGGCCAGGGCATACGAACCAGAACTGAAACGTCAGTCCGCGAAGTGGCGACATCCTGGATCACCAAGGCAGCAGAAGTTCCGTCAGAATCCTTCCCCAGTCAAATTGATGGTGATCTTCGCGTATGACGTCAGGGGAGTCATTGTTTGCCACTTTGTTCCTCATGGCAGAACAGTGCTACAGGGCACAGTACTACAGGGACTTCCTGGTGCGACAGGTACGACGTGGCGTTCGGGATAAACGTCCGGATCTTGTGGACAGTGCAATAATCCTGCACGACAATCCAAGACCACATAAAGCAGGGTGTGTACGGTAGCTACTCCGACGTTGGGGATGGGGAGAATTGGAGCAACCACCGTACTCTCCTGACCTTTCGCCCTGTGACTTTGATCTTATTCCCAAGATTAAGGAACCAATACGTGGTAAGCGGTTTGCAACACGAGAGGACATTGCTAATGCTCTGCGCCAACAGATGACCCGATTCACAGATGGTACGGCAAATGCTGAGGCTGGTGGTATTCCGCGCCTCCCACATCGTTGGCAGCGTGTGGTGACACTAGCAGGGGACTACATTGAGGGTCTTTAGGCCCAGGTTTGTCGTGTCAACATTATGCGTACTGTGTTATCATTCTTTTGCACGGTGAAGGCCATACTGCCCTGTATACTACCGAAATAAATTCGTGTGTTACTATATTTCAGTGATATTCATTGTCCACACATGTAGTTAAGACCTTGTCCTTTCGTCTGCATATGTCACATTTTCCAACCGAACTGGTATCTTCAAGAAAAAAAAATAGTTGCCATGACTTTTGCCCCAACCCTTGTATATATATATATATATATATATATATATATATATGTGTGTGTGTGTATATATATATATACAGTAACCACCGCTTATAGTGATCAGTGGTTATAAGAATCAATATCGCAAAAACAAATGTATTATTTCCATATTAAAATTTTCGCTTTAAAGAATCAATCCACCGGTTTTAAGAATCAGTTTACACTCTTAGCTTTCCTTTCAAATTTCCAAAAAAGACACTTAAATCCTCAAAAGGTACGAAGTTCTTTCTTTATTATTTTAAAAAAAAAGAGTGATAAGATGGGATAGAATACATTCGTAAAATGCATCCCTTTCTTTGTTAGACGTATCATAATAGTTTCTCCTTAAACGCTTTAGCTAAACACTGTCCTATTAGCTTGACCCAGTGGCATCCTAACCGTGCGGATCCGATTTCACATTTCTCCACTGATAAACAAAGACAGGGACTCTTTTTTCCCACCTCCCACATCCTTGTTGCGGCTTCATGAAGCCTGAAACACATAAATCTTCGCGGAAGTGTCCACTATCACTTAGGAAAACGTGACCTTATTAGATTCAGCACGTTATCAAACCGTGAAACGTAAGCAAGATGGTGAATTTTTGTCTGAGACTCTTGGTATTGAAAGAGGTATAAACAGCCTCCTGAAAACTTCATTACGTCAAACTACTATAGAAAACTTTTCTTGCACCCTTCCTGTAGTTGAAATTTTGAACTGTTAAGCAGGTATGTTGTAACAAATATTGGATTTTTTCTTCTCTTACTATAATCATGTGTATCTACTTACAGGTCTAGAATTTAAGTTGCATTTTTAAAATTATAAAACTAATTTTAATAAAAGATAATTAAAGTAAATTAAAGAGTATTTTATAGTAAATTATCTAATATATGTATATATAGTTGTGTGTGTGTTCCTGTCCTGTGTGTGTCCGTGTTTTCTGGAAAATAAAATTTGAATTTAGAAACAAATTATCCGCGTGAAAAGTTGAAACACATAAAGTTTCTTTTTCCTTCAAAACAAGACCCCGCTGGGATTAAAACAACCTATTTTACAGTTCTATTTTACAGTTTTTTTAATAGAGCCGATTTTAAAGTATCAATAAAATGTAACGAATAATGCGATCAATTTAAAAATTTACATATTTCCTTCAATACTAAAAGTCATTTTTACTTAATCTACCATAAAGATAAATATTGTATTTACACAGATCGTGAAAACAATTGAAATGGCATTTTGTTTTTTTTTGTATGGCTACCCCTCACCAGAATTTAATATCATTAAAATTTCCTCAAAATCTGTATATTAAAGAAATCTCTAAATTTTTTTTCTTTCAATTTTTAGTCCTTATGAACACTAAGTCATAAAAAATACAGTTTTGCGTTCCTTTCTTTAAAAAGTGTTGCATTGACATACGACAGTTTTTTTTATTTTCTGAAGATGCTGCAGAATCGATTACGTAGCAGTCTTTTCAAATTCAGTTGTTTGTTTTTCAAACTTGCTATTTACAAAAATGTTTTTTTCTTGATTCCTGGTATTATTATTTTATTCTTGAATGTAAACAAGAATCGAGTACCATTTACTCGTTTTGTTATAAAAAATATACGCATCAAGTTTTTTTTTTCGTTCATTAAGGGAAGAGCCGAAAGGTTTTTAGCACAGTGAAACAAAAAACAAACGGCATAAATTTCGAGGACAAAAAGAAACTGCATAAGTACTGTCAAACAAAGCATGTTTTTTCAAAATATATAAAATGGAGTGGAAATCCCTTTCAGATCTTAAAGGCATTCAGTCGTATAGAATTAAACAAACATTTCGGAGGAAAGGACGTTGGGTGGTAGCCATATTATATTAACTGAGCTCAATGTTAAGCTCTGGAGAAAATTTTTTCTGGAGAAAATGATTGTCTACTTGGATTTAGAGATTTATTTTTAAATGTTACTCCGTAATAAACAAAATATTTTTTAACTCGATTACCTTATTCATCTTAGTAATTCTGTCAACCAAAGGGAATGATGTGCGTGTAAAACAAAGTATAGTCCGTTTCCTCGTTGAAAAATTACAATTTTAAAATAGCTTTTATGCTTCATTATGTTAACGTATGGAGAAAGTTTATCCAGTGATTGTCGACTTCGATTTAGAGATATTATTTTTTATGTTACTCCTTAATGAACAAAACAATTTTTAACTCGGGTACCTTATGAATTTCAGAAATTCCGTCGGTCAAAGGAAACGATGTGCGTGTAAAACAAAGTATAGTCCGTTTCCACGTCGAAAAAGTCCAATTTTAAAATATCCTTTATGCTTCATTATGTTAACGGATGGAGAAAAATTATCCAGTGATTGTCGACTTGGATTTAGAGATATTATTTTTTAATTTTACTCCTTAATAAACAAAGTAATTTTTAACTCGTGTACCTTATTCATTTTAGAAATTCCGTCCACCAAAGATAATGATGTGCGTGTAAAACAAAGTATAGTCCATTTTCTCCCCGAAAAATTCAAATTTTAAAATATCCTTTATGCTTCTTTATGTAAACCTACGGAGATACTTTTTCTATGATTGTCGATTTGGATTTAGAGATATTATTTTTTAATTTTACGCCGTAGTAAATAAAATAATTTTAACTCGGGTACCTTATTCATTTTAGAAATTCTGTCCATGAAAGAAATGATGTGCGAAATGGTAGAGATTTGTAAAACACAGTATACCACGTTTCTTCCCCAAATACTTCAAATTTTAAAATATCCTTTATGTTTCTTTATGTCAACCTATGGAGAAAATTTATCTAATGATTATTGACTTGGATTTAGAGACATTATTTTTTAATTTTTCGCCATAATAAATAAAATAATTTTAACTCGTTTACCTTATTCATTTTTGAAATTTTGTCCTCCACAGGAAATGACTTGTAAAATACATTATACCCCGTTTCTTCTCCGTATAATTCAAATTTTAGGATATCCATTACGCTTTTTTATTTTAACCTATGGAGAAAATTTTTCTAATGATTGTCGACTTGGATTTAAAGATTTCTTATCATTCTAATTGAGAAATGATTTTTAACTCGGGTAACTTATTCATTTCAGAAATTTTGTCCTCCACAGGAATTGACTTATGTGTAAAACACATTATACCCCGTTTCTTCTCCGAATAATTCAAATTTTAAGATATCCTTTACTGTCCTTTATGTTAACCTATGGAGAAAATTTTCCCAATGATTATCGACTTGGATTTAGAAATTTCTTTTCATTGTAATAGGGAAAATAATGTTTAACTTGTGTACCTTATTCACTTTAGAAATTCCATCTACCAAAGGAAATGATGTGTGTGTAAAACACAGTATAACCCATTTTCCCCCTAATAATTTAAATTTTAAAATACCCTTTATGCTTCTTTATGTTAACCCTTAGAGAAATTTTTTCCACTGTTTGTCGACTTGGATTTAGAGATTTCCTTTATTTTTAACAGAGAAAACAATCTTTAACTAGTGTACTGTTTCCATTTTAGAAATTTCGTCTACCAAACAAATGAAGTGCGTGTAAAATCCCAGCATACCCCGTTTCCTCCCCGAATACTTCAAATTTTAAAATATCCTTTCTGCTTCTTTATGTTAACATATGGAGAAAATTTTCTAATGATTGTCGACTTGGATTTAGAGATTTCTTTTCACTGTAATTGAGAAAATTATTTTTAAATTGGGAACCTTATGCATTTTAGAATTTGCGTTCAGCAAAGAATGGATGTGCGTGCAAAACTCATTATACCCCTTTAACTTCCTGAATAATTCAAAATTTAAAGTATCCTTTATGCATCTTTATGTTAACCTATGGAGACATTTTTTTCAATGGTTGTCGACTTGATATCTTTTGATTGTAATCAAGAAAGATATTTTTAACTCTGGTATCTTATTCATTTTAGAAATTAGTTTCACGAAAGGAATTGATGTGCATGTAAAAAACAGTATATCCCTTTTCCCCAAAGAATAATTCAAATCTTAAAACATCCATTATGCATCTTTATGTAAACCTGTTAAGAAAATTGTTTCAGTGATTACCGACTTGGATTGAATGATTTTTCTAAAATGTACTTCGTAACTGAGAGAGAAATTTTATACTCTGGTAGGTAATTCATTTTAAAAATCTCATCCATCAAAGGAAATAAAGTATTTATAAAACACAGTGCACCACATTTTCCCCCAAATAATCAAAAATATTTTTTTTTCTTTTCTCTTAAACCAGTGCTCCGCAACCGCTGAGATTTTATCGATTATGATAATAAAAAAATTTACCACCGCATTAAATAGAAATTTTTCTAAGTAAAATATTCCTCTAACTTTTTGTTAATATGTAATTTTTCTGGGTCGAAATTATACACAAAACAAAAACATGTTGTTAGCCATACATTATATGTATGCTGGAGCGTCATATTTCTGGATTTCAGTTAAGAAATAATATCCACAAATTTCTGACAAGGCCATTGCGATTTTGCTCCCATTTTCTACGACATACTTATGCGAACAAAGTTTTTCGACACTGGTTCTAATTGAAAATGACAAACGATCATAATTAAAGGGCCTTGACCATGAACTGTAGCTCTTTCTATTATAGAGCCAAATATAAAACGTGCAAATATAAAACGCACATTTATCAAAACAATCTCAAATATCTCATTAATAAATTAGTTATGTTTAAATTAACTTTGATTTATTAGGCTTAAGTAAAGACCAAAAAGCAAATTTTAATATAAAAATTTAAAGAGATTTTTTTTTTACTTGTAAGCTATAATTTTATATTTTTGTTCTTGTGTTGGTGTACAGTTCAAAATGATTTATATAAAACTTAAATGATTATAATTATCTTGATACATAGAGCTATTTTGTTGTGTGTTTTTATCAAATAAACATATGCGTATTTATTGTAATTTATATATTTGCAAGCTTTTTCTTGTGGTGTGCCGCGGAATTATCGAAAAAAACGTTGCTGTGCAGTGGAAGATGAAACGTTGCGGAGCTCTGTCTTAAACAATTAAAAAAAATACCCACGAATTTTTTTTTTCTTTATTCCGGAGTACAAATGAAAAGAAAAAAACTTTCAATCCAAGTCGATAATCATCGGAAAAATTTTCTCCATTAGTTAACATTGAGCAGCTAAAATCCAATATGGATGCTACCAATCAGACCTAACAGACCACAAAAAATGCATATAGTAATGGTGTTCAGAGAAAATAAATCAATACAATTTTATAAATGCAATTTCAGACTTATAACTCTGCATAGATTCTATAGTCGCGACATAAGACTGTTAAGTACAATGTGCTGCCAATTTCATCCAAAAAGATATACAACCCAATTCAAATACTTTTTCCTACTATACCAAAAGACCTTTTACTGTGTTTCTTGCGAAAGAAAACGGGATAAGTAAAACTCTCTATAATTGCTTTCAACCACATGGAATCATTACGTGTCCTGCCCAAAGCTTTCATCTGGAGTTAAATGGGTATCGAGAGATTTCCGGATCGTATAGTTAAATACACATTAACGATCCTGCATTGAAAGAATACAGACTTCATGTATTCTTTCAATGCAGTTCTTTCAAAAAAAAATTCAACAATGTGTTCTTTCAAAAAAAATTCTGTTTGAAAACAATTTTTCTATGGACTTACAAAAGTATGCGTTTCAGCAAGTTTTTGCCATTTATTTATCCTAAAACTTATATCGAAATAAATAAATAAATATATATATATATATATATATATATATATATATATATTTGTCGGTAGGGGGTCACTGAAATATATATATATATATATATATATATATATATATATATATATATATATATATATATATATATATATATATATTTGTCGGTAGGGGGTCACTGAAATATATATATATATATATATATATATATATATATATATATATATATTTGTCGGTAGGGGGTCACTGAAATATAATACAATATGCGTGCTACACACTAAAATAGTTTTTATTGGCTTGTCAGTAGAGGTCTCTTAGATACAGTACAAGATACATGAAACTCCCCAAAACACTCAGTTTTGCGCTGCCAGTAGAGGTCAATATTTAAATGCAAGATTCGTGCAGTTCAAAAAGAGAGTCTGTATTAATTAGTCCTTAGGGGCCACTGAAATATAATACAATATACGTGCTACACACTAAAATAGTCTGTATTGCTTTGTCAGTAGAGGTCTCTTAGATATAGTACAAAATACGGGAAACTCCCTAAAACACTCAATTTTGCGCTGCCAGTAGAGGTCATTATTTAAATGCAGGATTCGTGCTGTTCAAAAAGAGAGTCTTTATTACTTCGTCCTTAGGGGTCACTGAAATATAATACAATATACGGGCTACACACTAAAATAGTCTGTATTGCTTTGTGAGTAGAGGTCTGTTAGATACAGTACAAGATACGTGAAACTCCCTAAAACACACAGTTTTGCACTGCCAGTAGAGGTCATTTAAATGCAAGGTTCGCACAGTTCAAAAGGAGAGTCTGTATTACTTTGTCCTTAGAGGTCACTGAAATATAATAAAATATACGTGCTGCTCTCTATAATAGTCTGTATTGCTTTGTCAGTAGAGGTTTCTTAGATACAGTACAAGATACGTGAAACTCCCTAAAACGCACAGTTTTGCACTGCCAGTAGAGGTAATTTAAATGCAAGATTCATGATGGTGATAAAGACAGTGTATATTACTTTATCAGTAGGGGGCCTTCAAATACTATACAAGTGCTAATCATTTGCATTTGTATAGTATTTGAGGACGTATGAAAAACTGTAGTGTTAAGTGATAAAATTTGTTAGAAATGAAACAATTAAACAGTCGTGATTTTATTTATTTATTTTTACAAGTATAATCAAAATATATTGCTTAAATTTCAGTTTATTAGACAACATTAAGATAGAATAACATAAGATTTAAGAAAAAAATTCTGCAGTTTAACTGCTTGGGAATTCTCATCGTAGTGACGAGATAACAGTCATCATAGCCTGCAGTCGGGCGATTATAAATATAACTAAGTATAATTTTCTATAATTAGCCAATTTAAATCATCAAAGTATTGAGAAAAAAACTCTTAAAAATTGTTTCAGGCAAAAACAGCTACAAAAAACTTATCGAAGTAAAAATTTGCGAATAGCTTATTAGCTCATATTTTATTAGAACGTTATCAAATAAATTATTGGCAAAAAATAATGAGAGGAAGCTAGCCAACAGCGAGATAAAAGTAATTTCGAATATTTCAACTTAACCATCCGAGCGCGGAGCCCGCCAGCATTGAAATCTCTCTCTCTCAGAGTCGGATCATAATAATCCTAGATGATGGTAATTATTACCTATGTTGCAGTTTCAAATTATTGAATCCCGATACATCTACCCATGCAGAAAGGTTACAAAAAATGCCGATTAAGTAGGTATTGATGTCCAATATTCTTTGTATAACTCTGAAAACGTCTTTCATTAGCGTCGCGAGATTTCATGCTCCTTGCATATAGATACTGTGATGTCTTAAATGCACAAGTGCCTCTCCGAGAAGGGATGAAGATATTGATTGTTAATGAGAATAAAGTATGACGGGAGTGCTTAGGCAGTATTATTAAATTATTAGTATGCGCAGGAATTTTGTTTCTGTCGAATCTGATTAGTGACAATGCATGAAGAAAATTGCTAGTGATGAAGTATAGCCTTAGTTTTTGCTTAAAAGTTATTAATTTTCATTATGATTATAACGAAATTCACGGAAAGCCTTTTAAATTAGAGTATAGTCAGAAAAGCTTTACAGTTTCATTATTCTGGAGCGTCAAATTATGAAGTCCTCAAGATATACTGCTTGCAATTGAACTTAATTTATTAAAATTAGACACTGTTAAGCAACAAAGAATCAACCCCCAAAATTTTAAAAGTTGAAATAAATTGTTGCGATAAAATGTATTGTTGCGATAAATTGTTGAGAAAAATTAGACACTGTTAAACAACAAGGAATCAACCCAGAAAATTATAAAAGTTGAGATAAATTGTTGCGATAAATTGTTGAGATAAAATTAGACACTGTTAAGCAACAAGGAATCAACCCACAAAATTTTAAAAGTTGAGATAAATTGTTGTGATAAAATGTATTATTGCGATAAATTGTTGAGATAAAATTAGACACTGTTAAGCAACAAGGAATCAACCCACAAAATTTTAAAAGTTGAGATAAATTGTTCAGATAAAATTAGACGCTGTTGAGCAACAAGGAATCGACTCACAAAATTTTAAAAGTTGCGATAAATTGTTGCGATAAAATGTATTGTTGCGATAAATTGTTGAGATAAAATTAGACACTGTTAAGCAACAAGGAATCAACCCACAAAATTTTAAAATTTAAGATAAATTGTTGCGATAAAATGTATTGTTGCGATAAATTGTTGAGATAAAATTAGACACTGTTAAGCAACAAGGAATCAACCCACAAAATTTTACAAGTCGAGATAAATTGTTGGCAATTATCGGGGGGGAAATTATTATTACACTAGGTCAAATTAGGTTATTTTTATTAACTGGAGAAACAATCACCAGCAGCTGGAAATTTTATATAATTCTTTATTAAAAATCAATTTTTTAGTCCCAGTGTAGTGTACGTCGGTTACTTCATAGATCAATTAGTGTTGTACTGTTGTTGTTGTTGATTCTTATGTCGCCTGACCTGACCAAGTCAGGCTGGTCAAATTATGAAAGATATTAAATGATGATCAAATTACGATTGATGTAGAGGTCATTTAAATGCAAGATTTGTGCTGCTCAAAATGAGAGTCTCTATTACTTTGTCCTTAGGGGTCACTGAAATATAATACAATATACGTGCTACACTCTATAATATTCCATATTCTTTTGTGAGTAGAGGTCTCTTAGATACAGTACAAGATGCGGGAAACTCCCTAAAACACTCAGTTTTGCGCTGCCAGTAGAGATTATTTATGCAAGATTCGTACTGCTGATAAAGATAGTGTGTATTACTTTATCAATAGGGACCCTCAAATACTATACAAGTGCTAATAATTTGCATTCGTATACTATGTGAGAACATATGAAAAACTGTAGTATTAAGTGACAAAATTTGTTAGGAATGAAACAATGAAACACGCGTGATTTTATTTTGATTTTTTTGTTACAAGTGCAATCAGCCCGATGTACAATCAAGTACTTTCGGCTGGTTTGTCGGGTTTATATAACACCACGATTGTCGGATCCCGTCTTAGATAGTTGCCACCTCAAATTTGACCGAGCACCCCCAGAGGCAACATCTAGGGGATTCTACATTCCCCACCTACGAAACTCATAGAGGGACTTTCCGGTCTACGAATTTAACGTGCCCATATCCGGTCTAGACAAGGATGTATTTAATGGCACGTATCGGAATTCGATCCGAGCAAACTCAGTAACGAAAGCTGGAGCGCTACCATAAGGCTACCTCGAGCCTAGTGTTGTACTACCTCTACATAACATTGTAACACTGCATTTTAAAAAATATCTTTACACAACAACGCTTATAAGCATAATATTGAACTATCTTTGAGTAGCACAACTTACAAAGCACTTTTTACAAAGCGCCATTTACAAAATGTCGGTTAAAAAGAGCTGTTAGAAGCTCTGTTATCGAAGGACTGTTCACAAAGAATAGTTAAGTCCATTCAATATTCCCAGTAGTTTATTTGTCTATGGCTCCATGTGATCAAGATTAAATCACCCCTTAAATGCCAGGACACAGATAAAGCAAAGTTCTTTCAGATCGCGCCAGACGTTATCGAATTATAGATTTTTTAAGGTTGTGGTACCCATTAGCAATATTTACTATTCGCCAATATTTTAATGTTTGTGTTTATTTTTTGTGAGCGTGAGATGCTATCTATTGATCATCCTTTCAACGAATATAAAATTAAAAATAGCCACATTTTTGTGTCCGCCTAAAAGGATAAATATTTGATTGGTGGCTCAATGGAAATACAGTCTTTTTAAAATCCCATTTCATAGGGATTCATTTCATATATCATTAGGTCTGGACAATGTATGGGTACAGTTAGATTTTATCCCGGACGTTTGAAGGTTTCGAAAATAAATCTTTTACAGGGGGTGAATTTATTGTACTTTAGAAAAATGGCGCTTTCTTGATAATAAGGCTGCAAAACTGCGAAAGAGAGATGAGATTTATTAGTCCATTTTAATACTGATAAAATGGCATTTAACCAGATGACCTGATCTGTCTATCCCATTTTATTATTTAACTGAAGACCATATATTTTCCCTTACTTACGAGTTTTTTGAGATACAGGACGTCTCTCGGCCATTTTTTTTTGCATTGGGTTGCGAGCTAAAATTCGGGTTACGAACCAGCTTCAGATACCTCATCGATAGTTTGCAAAACGAACGCCATGTCACGTTCTTGTCAAATAAGCACACGAGAAGCATAATATTTACAACCTTTATGTACAATTATTATGCAATTATATATATATATATATATATATATATATATATATATATATATATATATATATATATATATATATATATATATATATATATATATACAGATGGAGTACAAAATAATACGAACACCTGTGAAAAAGATTGACGAATTTCACACCTGCAGTACAGCCGCGCCACCTGCAACAGAAGTCTGCCACCTAGTGAGCGTGAAGAGTTAGGTATCAGTCTCTCAACAGCAGTCACCTACATTGCATGCTTCTATCGAACTGTCTGTGATAAGTTGAAATGTCGGACCTGTCAGAGTTCCAAAGAGGAATGATAGTTGGAGTGCGTTTAAGTGGAGCATCAGTTACGGAAACAGCAAACCTTTTGGGGTTTTCAAGGAGTACGGCATCAGCCGTTATGACAGCGTACACGAAAGAGGGTAAGACGACGTCTTCAAAGCACAACAGTGGCCGAAAGTCCAAGCTTGCTGATAGGGATAGACGGGTCTTGAAGCGCATAGTAGCCCGAAAGCACAAGCAATCGTTATCCGAGATAAAATCAGAAATGAACAGTCATCTCTAGGACCTCGTTTCAACAAAAACTGTCAAAAGGGAACTTCATGCTGCGAACATTTATGGCAGATTGGCAATTCGTAAACCCTTGGTGACAGCAACTAATGCTTTCAAGCGACGCCAATGGTGCAGAGATCACAAAGGCTGGTCCCCACAGCAGTGACAACAGGTAATATGCTCAGATGAATCGTCATTCACCCTATTTCAGATGACCAGACGCGTTTATGTCTGCAGAACGCCCAAAGAAGCGTTTCATCCTGAATGCCTCTTGCCGACTGTGAAGCATAGGGGTGTTTCCATTATGGTATGGGATGCGATATCTTGGCGCGGTCTTGGGCCACTTGTTATTCTGCATAGGAGGATCAAATCTAATCACTATCTAAACGTTCTAGGGGATCATGTCCATCCTTTTGTCATGACTGTATTCCCTGGAGAGCGACCGCTTTTTCAAGACGACAACGCCCCTAATCACACTGCTAGGTGTGTTCAAGAATGGTTAGAAGAGCATGACGATGCAGTTGAACATCTCGCCTGGCCCCCTCAGTCTCCGGAGTCCACAGTAAATGTTGTACATTGTACTTAAACAAACTCACGTGATCAGCATTTAATAAATTAAATTCCAAAAATTAATCTTTAAAAATTCCCCAAAACTCAGAAAATGGAGGTAAAAATTCGAAAATTGTTTCATTTTAAAGGAATTTTTATGATCTTTCTTGTGATATAAATTTTATAACCCTCAAATTATTATTTTAAATGCAATCTTAAAAAAGGCTACTAAAACAGCTTAAAAATTTAATTTTAAAAAATCTAAGTAGAATTTTTCAAAAATCTTTCTTAGTACACCCCTACACTATAAGAAGAATCGCCATTCAAAATTTCAGCCCTTTAGGTCCAGCGGTTTGGTCTGTGTGTTGTATGTCACTCAGTGAGTCAGTCAGTAAGTTACGGAATTGTTTTACACATATATATATTATTCTAAGACTGTATTTCAGTCTGAAACCGAGAGATTAACTCTAAACAATTATCATAAGTGGCAGCTTGCTTAGACCACACTTGAGTCACCCCCCAAAACTAAAAAGAGTCAAAATTTCCTTTTCAAAAAGAGGGGAGGATGAAACAGACCATACTGAATATCTTTTAATCGCAAAACCTCTGCAGATGAAAGTGAGGAAAGCTTGGCGAAGAGGCAAAAATTGGTGAGTAATATTCAATTATTCAGTTCAGCCTTTCTCCTCTACCTCCGTCAGCAACTTCAAGTAGTCTGATCTCCACAGTAAATGTTGTACATTGCACTTAAACAAACCAGTTTATTGCAGTACAATCTATTGTATATACAATGCTTGTTATTTATAAATACATTTTTCTTATTTAAAAATTTGTAACAAAGAATTGTAGTTTTTTTTTTTTTTTTTTGGGGGGGGGGGGTGTGTGGAACGGATTAATGGCATTTCAATTAATTTCAATGGAGAAAATTGATTTGACATGCGAGTTATTCAATTTAGGAGCTCGGTCACGGAACGAATTAAACTCGCAAGTCAAGGCACCATTGTTTTTATATAGTTTAAAAAATTTATATATCATATAAGTATACTAGCATTATTGCCCGGCGTTGCCCGGGTAGATATAAAGATATAAAAATTTTCATGCATTCCATGAAAAAAATACTGGGCTGCACCCCCGCTCTTCATGTTCACCTGCCAGGCAGAATGCGCTTAGCGCGTTTCTACTGAAATGATATACAAACAATAAGAAAGAAAGAAACTTTGAGCCTGTGGACCTTCATCTGATTTTATTGAGAATTAATAACACCGTGTTGGGTGAATCGCACGTTTGGATTAAATAAGTTTACTGTTTAATTAGATTTAATTAGATTTGTTTGATCCACTCTTTAATTAGAAATAAGTTTTATAATTTACATTAGCCTTTATTATTTATTTTTCCCTTAAAATACATAATAAAACGCACATTCCCTTAAATAATTCCCTTAAAAACGCACTTTTTTCCACATCACCCAAGAGGTAAAGTGCAAGATGCGTTATCCCCTTTATTTAATCAAAGTATGGCGGGATTCCCCATGAAGCCTATTTTCCTTAAGCTTGTATGTTTTATAAGAAATGTTTTGAATCAGATGTATTACCTTTGAGTAATATTCTCAAAGGCTCGGGTGGTTCTGGAATTGCAGGCAGTTGTACTTTACCATTACTGAAACACATTCCTGGTGATTCTCTAGACCAATTTTTAGCACCACAGCTGTCACATATGTTTGACATTGATCCAATACTTACGTCATTAGCAGATGCATAATTCCATTCTGGATTATCACAAAGATTATCTTGATTCACAAAGCAGAGCCAGGAAAGTTGTGTTTATCTGGGGAGCCAGGGCCAAAGGTCATTCCCAACCCTCTTCCTCCCGCGCATGGGAATTTGACCCCCCCGTCACCCCCAAACCAATCCTCTTAACGCAGCTGGTTTTGGTGAAGGGTCTTTATCCACACGGGGTACGCGCACCTCTTAGGGGCACAAAAATTCCTTAAATATAATTATATATATATATATATATATGTATATATATATATATATATGTATATGTATATATATATATGTGTATATGTATATATATATATATATAATATATATATATATATATATATATATATATATATATATATATATATATATATATATGTATATATATATGCATATATATAATATATATATATATATATATATATATATATATATATATATATATATATATATATATATATATATATAATATTCTTGGGATACATGCTATCCCACCCCGTAAAGAAAAGGTTAAAGATGTCTGCCTGTTATCTATATTGCCGTCAAATTGACGGCTTTAAGTCTTGGAGGGTATACTTCAAATTTTCTCCCCCTCTTTACTATCGACTAAAATTTGGTAAATGCGTGTGCATATTTCGCGTAAAATTAGGAAAAGTCTAAAAATTTCAGAAACCTGAGGACATAAATACAGACATAGCACTCAAAAGTATGTCCGAAACCGTCAAAATGACGGCAGCTGTCTTTCTAGTATTAATGTCCATTCGAAAAGAATCCGGGCATCACGGAACAGAATCACTGAATTTTCTCTTGCCCAAACTGAGATCGGGCATCACAAATATTGCCCATTGTGGTTGCCCGAACTTCATTCGGGAGTCATTGGTAACAATTCCCGCACCTCTGGAATCAATGACACATCACTAACTATATACAAGGTGCACCCATAAAGTAACCGGAAAATAATTTTATAAATAAGAAAAATATGACTCACTTTCAAATAAATTTATCTCCTTCAAAATGATCGCCAAAGGAGTCTATGAAATTTTTTCAACGTTTCTTCAAGTCATCGAATCACTGTTCCCGGGCAAAGGAAGTAACCGTTCGCAAAATACGTGTAACATTTGATTTAATATCCGAGATTTTTCAAATCTCTGTCCTTTCATGGTCATCTTAAGCTTTTGAAAAAGGAAAAAAAAACAGCTGGCGATAAGTCGGTAGAATAGGGTGGGTGATTTATCACTGTAATTGAATGCTTAGTAAGATATTGTTGTACGGAAATTGCTGTATGGGGCCTAGCATTATCGTGTAAAAGAAATCATTGCCCAGAATCAAACAGTTCCTTCCTAATTCGCCTTATCCTGTTTCTTAATCGAAAAAGCACCTCCTTGTAAAAATAATGATTAATTGTTTGATTTTCAGGAGTAAATTCGTGGTGAATAAGTCCTTTGTAGTCAAAATATGCAAAATCCATGAAAGGACAGAGATTTGAAAACGTCGCGGATACTAAATCAAATGTTACGCGTATTTTGAGAAAGGTTAGTTCCAACGACTATAAACAGTGTTTCGATGACTTGAAGAAACGTTGAAAAAATTGTATAGACTCCTTTGACGATTATTTTGAAGGAGATAAATTTATTTGCAGGTGAGTAATATATTTCTTAATTAAAAAAAATGACCGGTTACTTTATGGGCGCACCTTATATCACTAGGACTCAATGTGGTTTTAATTCCTACATTTTCTGATATGGTGTTCTAGATAGTTTAACTCCTGGCGTTTCAAAAATCGTGATATAAGTTAAACATAACCTCACCCCCACTCCCCCAACGCCAAATAAATATGTAAATAAAAAAATAATATAAAATAAATAAAAATAAAATAAAGTAACTGATGCGATACACTCAAACTTTTCAAAACGTTTACCCATTTAAACTGCTGTAGACAATAGATGGATAATTCAAATTTATAATAGGAGTATTGTACTTCATAATTTAACTTGATTGTTAACACATTCGTTGTTAATAATTTTTGTTACGGCCGTTATTCTTGAAGATTATTACACTGTGTTAAACATAAAAGAATAAACAATTATTCACTTACCACAGTTTATGAATAAATGACACTTTATTAATACATGAACTAAGAGAGCACATAATGATTTACACGTGGGGATCACATCTTTCCTCAAAGGGCCAGGAAACATTAGGATTTCTTGAATCCATTAACATCTGAATTAATTCTTCATTTCTAGAAACCTATCTAACACGTGCGTAGGAATTTACTTCACAGAAGATCGATTTATTTCTTCATAAATATTTCGAAGATTGATTATATTTCCTTTGCGCGACACGTGTAGCCACGTGGTTCAGAACCCCTTCTCTATTACTAGAGGGTCTGACTATCTCGCCGAAGAATTTTCGAAGACTGACTTCACATACAGTTCTTGAGCCAAAAATTCAAAGATACCCGCTCCTTTTCTGTTGTCATCGTTTTTATCCAAACTTGTAGTTGGGGAATGTCAGTGTGCACGCATTCATTGACGCGCCACCGCTTTGAATCGAACGAGCAGGAGAATAGTTGGGTGCAAACCAGTTCTGGCTAGTTTTAAGTCGATGTTCCGGAACTAGTTTTAAGTCAAGGTTTTCATAACATTCGTAAACATTTATAACGAGAACATCCGAAATTTTATTTTATATAAATTAAAGTAAAATACCTGATGGGATACACTCATTTACGAAACGTTTGCCCATTTAAACTACTGAAGCTAACAGATGGATAATTCAAATTTAGAATAGGAACATTGTTCTTCTGAACATAATTTAACTTGAATGTTAGCACATTCGTAAACATTTATAAAGAGGACATCAGTTATTTTATTTTATAAAAAAAAATAAATTACTGATGGGATACACTCATCATTCACAATACGTTTACCCATTTAAACTACTGAAGACAACAGAAGGAATATACACATTTAAAATAGGAACATTGTTCTTCTAAATATAATTATACTTGAATGTTAACACATTCGTAAACGTTTGTAACGAGAACATCAGTTATTTTATTTTATAAAAAATAAAAAATATATAACTCATGGGACACACTCATTTACAAAAAAATTACGCATTTAAATTAAATTACAAAAGACAACAGTTGGATTATTGAAATTTTTAATAGGAACATTGTTCTTCTAAACATAATTTAACTTGAATGTTAACACATTCGTAAACATTTATAACGAGAACATCAGTTATTTTATTTTATAAAAAATAAAAAAATAACTGATGGGATACACTCATTTACAAAACGTTTACCCATTTAAACTACTGAATACAACAGATGGATAATACAAATTTATAATAGGGGCATTGTTCTTCTAAACATAATTTAACTTGAATGTTAACACATTCGTAAACATTTATAACGACAACATCAGTTATTTTATTTTATAAAAAATAAAATATATATAACTTATGGGATACACTCACCATTTACAAAATGTTTACGCATTTAAACTACTGAAGACAACACATGGATAATTCAAGTTTTTAATAGGAACATTATTCTTTTAAACATAAATTAACTTGAATATTAACAGATTGGTAAACATTTATAACGAGTCCCTAGACATAAATCACTATATTTCCTTTAAAACGCACTATTTACTGCTGAAGATTTCCAGATTTTTAAATTTTTTATTATGTATGTATACTTTAATTCAAAAAGTACAAGCAAATTAAATCCGGAAAAATTTCAAAGTAAGATTAATGATGTTCTACTATAAACATAAAGCAAATCTGCTGTAATAAATTCAATGATCTTATTCAAAAGAATGCTAATGGATGTTTTATTACTATATTCAGAACATTCAAATCTAGCTTTTCATAAATTAAAAAGCAATTTCATTCAGAGAAACACCTGCAAAACATATAAAACTATATAAGAGAACTTTTGATTTCGCACTTTATTTAAAAATATTCTACGTTCTTTGATAAGAAACTAAAATATCCCTTTAATCTACGCCTTATAACGTGTTAAGTTTATGAAGTGCAATTTATTATCATATTCTATTGATCTAATAAGCTTTTAAAAACACTTTAATAAGAACGTTTGTATTATACGCAATGCTTTGAATTTTTTTGTCACTGCTAATGCAGTTCCATCGATTTAAATATCTTCAGAAAAATTATGCATCAACATTTTAATGTGTTCATAGTAAATGTAACTATAAAAAAGATAAAAGTACCTCTTCTCTAGCTTTTGAAATAGAAAAGACTTATATACGATTTTTTTCACAACTGAAAATTGATTAATTTAAACTAATGTTGTAAAAATAAGTATTTTAAAACACATTTTATGCTAAGAAATTTATTATAGCTAAGAATTTCCTCAGGGACGATGTA
The DNA here is from genome assembly GCA_907164885.2 of Dolomedes plantarius. Classification (NCBI taxonomy): domain Eukaryota; kingdom Metazoa; phylum Arthropoda; class Arachnida; order Araneae; family Dolomedidae; genus Dolomedes; species Dolomedes plantarius. The sequence continues at coordinate 70,435,693 of OU015503.1, read as the reverse complement.
AAACGCGTGTATAGCTTTCTATATTTATTGAAACATTAATGGACTGTCTGAATAAAATATGCTAAAAAAATCTTAAATTTATTCAATAACACGTGCTTGATATTAGAATTCTTTGTGCTACAGCACTACACAAAAAGAACGTTTTAATCCCCCTGAAAATAGCGAGATGATTAGCTGAATACATTTATCGAAAACCATCTCTGTAAGAACATTAGTGAAGGCAAGTGTACTTATTATTAACTGCGTCAGACAAAATGCCGTTTATTTATTTAATTGTTTAATGCTAAAAAACCTATGTTTGTAGTTCAAAACAGTGCAAACTAACACTTCAGCTCTATATTTAATACTAGAAAGACGACTAACGACATTTTGACGGTTTCGTACTTATTATTGAGCGCTTTGTCTGTTTTTATGTCCTCAGCCTTATAACATTGTATGACTTCTTTTTAATTTTACGTGAAATATGCACACACATTTACAAAATTATTTTTGATAGTAAAGAGGGGGATAAAATGTGTTGTATATCTACTAAAACTTAAAGCCATCAATTTGACGTCAATATAAAAAACAGGCTGAAATCTTTTATATAATACCGAAAACATATTAGTTATTTTTCGTCGCTTTCCCCTTTTGCAAATAACAGAAAATTGGCTCTTCGAAAATATTGGTGTTGAAATATAAGAACTGCGCAAATCATGCATATATTTTTACGGAAAAACCATACTAGATTGTCAAATCGGCATACATGTATAAAAATATATCTAAATAAATACTAATTTATCATAATATATTGGTATGAATTAGTTCAAAATTTAAAGTATTTGACCGTTAAAAAATCTGAAATATTTTTAATTCTTGATTTTATATTTAACCGTCAAAATGACGGCGTTCAGTCTTTTAAGTAAGGAAAAAATTCCCGTCTTTCTAGTGTTAAAAGAATATAGTACCCCTGAAATGAGGAGTAACAAGTTTAGTGAAAACTGGACGAAGGTTTAACAATTTAAGCCAACGCTGTAGTTCCAATTAGCTATCATTAGAGAAATATTTTTTTTTAATATTTGCATTATTATTTTTGTAACTTCCAGAGTACATTATATTATTTGTTGACTATATGTAAAACAAAATTAAAATTCAACAGGTTGCAAATTCCGTTATAACCCCTTTGAGGGTTAAAATGTAGACCTCGAGTGGCATTCCTCTCCAATAACCTTTTGTCATTTAAACTGTCTTATTTTTACAGAAAAATGTGTTCTACTTAGATAATGTGCTACTTTGGAGATGACCAAATACGTCATCCAAAGCACTTTGTTGATCCCGGACCAAATTTATTTCGAAAAAAATTAGAAATAAGAACTTTACTCTCGGATGAATATTTCGCAGCGTGAAAATGACGTAATCATGAAGCATATTTGTAAAATTGATTTTATAACATATGATTACGTTCCTCCATAACGGTCCCTCCATAACGAAACCAAAATGTCAGACCCTAAAACTGTCCGCTGTCGCGAGTTTTAATTTTGGCAGAGCACCAAAACCAGTCTGTATCGTTTGGGCAAGCAGTAAAATGTTTAACAGAAAAGTACCAAAATGCGTCAAACTTTTGACTGACACCCTCCCCCCCCCACACACATATATATATATATATATATATATATATATATATATATATATATATATATATATATATATATATATATATATATATAGAGAGAGAGAGAGAGAGAGAGAGAGAGAGATACATATATACATACAAAAGAGGTAAGCAACTACAAGTAATCCTACATTAATAACCCACAGTAGTTTCGTTGAAAGGGACTACTGAAATTTTTATCAATGATGCAGGTACTTGTTACCATGTTTTCATTAACTTGTTTTCTTGTTTCTGTGTGTGTTTGTGTGTTTGTACAGTACAAATCTTGCAATCGATTTTTCACTAACTTCCCTACTAGCTAGACATTTGAAACTTTTAGAATAGCTCGGAACACGATGACAATGCATAATATCAAAACTTTTAATCATTTTTAAGTAGATTTTTACCATGTTTTTATCATTTTCAGTTAATTTTGTTTTGTAGACTGGTGCAGCCATCTGTCGGCCGTTACGAGAACGAAAAGTTAAACGCAAGTTAACTTCCAATTAACTTCATTTTCTTTCAAGTTGATGGGATAATTCGTCAAAAAAATTTTAAAAAGTATTTTTTAATACATAGAATTGTCAAGTTTATATGATTCAACAGAAAATTTAAAAACATGGTATATAAAAAGTTCTTTTTATCTTGTAATTCTTTTCATCTAATATTGGCACACGAAGATCTGCGAAGCTTAGCCGGCTCCTTTATCATGGGAGAACCATTTAGGTGAGCCAGTATTGCTCCCTATAAGAGGGAAGACATGGAAACGACAAAGCGTTATTTGGGATTGCTACCCAAGCTCACAGTGTGACAGCTCAGAACGCTAACCACTATACTATGTGGGCGGATATTTGCAAAATCTACCAATGAGCATTACTGTCGATTAAGAATATATGCCACGATGACGTCATTTTCTCTACCGCAAATGTTTCATATGCTCAGAGACTACGGCCCTAACTTATTCCGATTTTTTTACACAATAACACGAAGAAGCTTAATCTATATATATAAAACAGTTCCGTAACTGACTCATTCATTCACTGACTGACTGACTGACTGACATACAACGCACAGACCAAACCGCTGGACCTAAAGGGCTGAAATTTTGCATGGCGATTCTTCTAATAGTGTAGGGGTGCACTAAGAAAGATATTTCAAAAATTCTTCTTAGATTTTTTTAAATTAAATTTTTAAGCTGTTTTTTAAACGTTTTTTACGTTTGCATTTAAAATAATACATTGAGGGTTATAAAATTTATATCACGAGGAAGATCATAAAAATTGCTTCAAAATGAAATCTTTTTCGAATTTTTATGAATTTTTAAAGATTAATTTTTAGAATTTAATTTATTAAATGCTGATCACGTGGTTTCTATTCTCTTGTGATACTTTAAATTAATTTTGCGTCATGTGCATAACAACGAAATAAATTGATAGAAAAAACAATGTTAAAATATAGTAAAGGATAAAATTTAACCACTAGACTAATTGAGATGGAAGTTTTAACCCAAATTTGTATGTTTTATGGCTATTAAATTAAACCTATACATAAAAATGCAATTTCCCCTCAAATTAGGCTTCGCACATGAGGATAAACAAGTCTCAAAGCCAAACTTTAAAATACGCTAGTGTAGATGTAAGAGAAAATTGTTTCTCCCACGTCAGTTTTACGTAGCTTGCTCACGCGTAAGTTTGCGGACGAGCAACTGGTAATATTAGTTCCGCCCAATGGAGAAACAAAAAAAAAGTTTATTAGGAAATCCTCTAAAAATCAATTTCATTATAGTTTTATTGTAATTAACCTAAAAAGGTACCCCTTAGCGAAGCAAGGGTATTCAGCTAGTTTTAACATAAACCTCATCTGAAAATAAAATTTATGAGATACTGATGTTAGCGTAACTGTTATATAAACTACAGATAGTGTGGAACAATGCGTGACGATCTAGATTCTATCCAAGCGAATACGGCTTGTGAAAACCTTTTCAGCCAGACGCACTTTACTACAATAATTCCTTAAGATAAAGGTCTTTATTTGGAACGAAAAGGGTATTTCAGAATGTATACTAACGGCCTAAAACTTTGAGTAACTAAACACCATAAGCTTCAAGAATATTCTTTCGAGCCGTATAGACACAAAGAAGGAATAACACCCTCTACTTGAGATTTTATGGGGAGGGGGGGGGGGGAGGACAACGCTTCTGTTCATCTATTTATTCCGTTGTACAAAATGCTCCCAGCTCAACACGTAATCCTTTTTCACCAGAATGAAGAGCCCCCTTTCCGCAAAAACTCGGAGATACGTGAATAATTGACAACGCGAGACATCAATAAATGATGAACTAAAGAGATGAAGGAAAAATCACACGATGTGATAATACGAAAATGAGGCTTACAAGACAGACTATGAAGAGCCGATGCTCAAAATGCGGATTTTATTCAAAAGAAGGAACAAGATGATAGAAAAGTATGCATATAGAAAGCTAATTTCACGCAAGTTTTAATTTTACGGAAGCCTAAGTGTAAACAAAGCGCTAAGAGCGAACAAAATAGGTCGATACTTGAGCGGAACACAAACAGCGAGCAATTTCTTTTCAGCATCCTCATTTATTTCTGTTACTAAAGATGTTATGTATTTTCGCTAAACATAATTTGCACCCGAGGGGTTTAGTTTTAGGAGGTGTACATTGCATTTTTATTTAGGAATACACAAGGTTTTGGACTTAACTAAAACAGTTTAGAAAAAAATATTTCGGGTAGTCTCTTCTAACAAAAATATCCACGGGATATTAACGTAAGATTACTTATCGTTGCTTATCTCTAAAGTATGTAAATAATTATGAATGAAGTCATGTATATATATCACTCTCTCTCCCTCTCTAGCTTTCTCTCTCTCTCTCTCTCTCTCTATATATATATATATATATATATATATATATATATATATATATATATATATATATATATATAGATATATATATAATATATATATATATATATATATATATATATATATATATATATATATATATATATATATATTCACAGGGTGGTCATAAAGAAACTTTGCCGATATATGGATCTCTAGCGGCTGTTTCGTTCACCCGATCGAGATGAGATTTCAGATAGTTAGTCAGAGGTATGAGCTCAGGATTCTGTGAACGGCAAACAAGTGGCGCTCACGGTTACAGTTATAGGTACAGAAACTCGAAATTTTAAAATGGCAACACCCATTTTATTCCATCGCAAAATTCTCAGCGCATGCGAAAACCCTAAAGAGCGTTGGAACGGTACGTGTATCACCAAAAGCGGACGCGTTATGCACGCACAAAAATCAGCTCTGCGAACGGCCTACAAAAACGATATATGGACCTCTAGTGGCCGTTCCGTCCAACCTATCGAGATGATATTTCAGATATATTTATTCAGAGGTATGAGCTCGGGATTCTGAGAACGGCAGCACAGTGACGCTCACGGTTAAGGTTATAGGCATAGAAATCCCAAATTTTCAAATAGCAACGCCCACTTTTTCCCGTCGCAAAATGCTCAGCGCACGTGGAAACTCTAAAATGTGTTAGAACGGTACGTCTATTACAATAAACGGACGCGTTAAGTGCGCACAAAAAACAGCTCTGCGAATGGCTAACAAAAACACGATCAGAGAGTTTTTTGTCGGTTTTCTACGCTGATTATCTGGCGAACGGCGTTCTGTGATTGGTTTCTAGCCTCTGTCATATGCAAATTTCCTCCGTGTGCCCCTATCGTTTCTTTGTTGGTCGTTAGCAGAGCTGTTTTTTGTGGGTGCATAATGCGTCCGGTTTTTGCGATACTTGTACAGTTCTAACGCATTTTAGGGTTTTCGCATGTGATGAGCATTTTGCGACGGGAAAAGTGGGCGTTGCCATTTGTAACTTTCGAGTTTCTATACCTATAACCGTAACCGTGAGCGTCACTGTGTTTCCGTTCTTAGAATCCCGAGCTCATACCTCTGAATAACTATATCTTAAATCTCATCTCGATAAGTTGTACGGAACGGTCGCTAGATGTGCATATATCGGCAAAGTTTCTTATATATATATATATATATATATATATATATATATATATATATATATATATATGATACAGGCTGGATATGGCGTGCTACGAAAATTATAACTCGCGACGTAGGATATCGTAAATTTTGCTTCCCGGAGGACCGTTATGGAGGAACGTAATCCTACATTAAAATAGCGTATGAGAGTTACATGTTATTAAACTTTTACCAAATCCCTTTTAATTTTTTATGCTCAAGAAATATTGTATCTGATGACAATTTATGTTGTCAGTTGACTGAAAATGTTATCTGATTCCATCTGATATTTATTTTTTTCCTCAGTATGTATCGCGCAATTGTCCATCTCGCGATGGGGTATTGTCTTGATAAAACTACCTCAATTCAGCGATGCATTTTATAGCCCATTCTTTATCACACGTTGGCTTCAGTTAGCTGTTCAATTAGCTGCCGAGTATATCAAATAAAAGATTAGTTTTGATAACATATAACACAGGAATTGCTGTGATGCAACCTAACAGAGAAATACCACGAATGCAATCTAACACAGGAATAACTGTGATGCATTTTAATACACATATATCTGTGATACAATCTAACACATAGATAGTTAATGCATTGTATCACAGGAGTTCTTCTGCTACAATGTATCACAATAGCACTGATACAATATATAGCAGGAATATCTCTGATACAATACAATACAGGAATAGTTGTAAAACACACAAACTCGAGTTACTCTAATTGGAGCTGCAAATAACTTAAAAGGTTAATCAACCTGAATGGAATGGACTGTAGAAACTACAAAGAACGACGCAATCTCCGTGAATTAGATGTATCTCTTCGAATAGCGAAGCAGCCGACTGCAATCGCTCAGTTCCATCAAAATCTGGCTTTTTAACGCACATCGCATGCTCACATTTGTTGCATAGCCCATTGCCACAAACGAGGCTAAGTAATACAGATTACAAATAAAAGTTGAAGCTGACTGAATACGATATTTCAATTACGTCACAAATCGCAAGCAAGATGTTGCGAGTATTAGTACGTGTCATAGCCCAAACACTAATGCAGAAATAACTGCAACACCAACACAGCCATATCTCTAACACTACCCAGCACTGCCATAGTTATACTTCAGACTTACACAGTAACAGTTCTAATATATCTAACATAAGTGTAACTCTAATTAACCCCTGAATTATCGTATGATTTTCAAGAAAACAGTAAATAAAAGGCCTATTTTTTCTGGAGGTTTCCATTTATTTCTTGATCCGAAACATCAAGTTTAAAAGAACCACTCCCCAATTACATTATAAATACGGTGCTGCCATCTGGTGTAGAAAATAAGAAATAAAAATTCTTCAAGGTAAATGAAATGGATTGTTTTTAATCTTTTTGGTGCATTACTTTTAAACTCTCCAGCCAGTGGCTTAGCGAGCATAACTGGCGCCTGGGGCACGGTACCTTTTTGGCGCCTCCCCCCGAAAAAACATATAGTAATATAATATAGTTGAATTAGTTAAAAGGACCATTTGGCGCCCCTCTGCAAGTGGCGCCCGGGGCATGATAGACCCCCATCCCCCCCCCCTTTGCTACGCCACTGTCTCCAGCCCGGACGTATCACGAGCACGAGGAATAGGGGCCGAAACCTGACCCCGTAATTTTGACGGGAACGAGAATGAAGGGGTTAACATAGGAAAAACTGTAAAATAGTCAAATACAAGTTTAATTCAACTTAAACTAAACCAGGGATAGTACTAATTTAATCAAACACAGGAATAGTTCTTAGACAATCCAACTCACATGCTATATCGTGTGTTTTAATCTAACAAAGAACTGTACAGTAATACAGTGCTTAAGGGTACAAAGGGCCTTTAACCTCGTTTTTTTTTAAAATTTTTCAATATTTTACTGTTATATACAAAATGAGAATAATTAATATTCTTTCCTACTACGTTGAAGGTAATTAGAATTCACAAATAAATATTTTGTGGAAGAATAAGACTTGCTTATCAAAAAATTCTTCAAAAATGATAGAATTTTTCAAAATGCTCCATGCGCATTCCTTTTCTTCTGTTTTCTTCCAAATTTCCCAGGATTGTTAATTGAAGTGTTTTTCACGAACCTGTGCATCATTATTTGAAATCACAAATATTTATGAAATTTATAGACCATGAAGAAATAAAGCGAAAACATGGGAAAAATAGAGAAAACAAAAGGCAGATTTAAAAAAAATTATTTTTGGCTTTTGAGTTATACAAAAAAAAACATCGCACAGTTATGTTTATATATGTTCAGTAAACTTACATTAAAAAAATTAAGATTTTTAATTGATTTGGAATGCACATAGAGAATTTTGAAAAATGTTAGAAATTTTGAAATTATTTTTGAAAACCAGTCAATATTCGGACAAAAAATCCTCATTTTGAATTCCAAGGATCTTCAATATAATAAAAAAGGATACAAATTATTATCTTTTTTGGATTTGTATCCTTTGTGTAGTGTTAGTTGAAAATTGAAAATTGAAAATTCGAGGTTGAAGATCTCTTGTCCCATTAAAACCGAATGACGTTTATCAATACCTAGACTCACATACACCCGTTAGATCTATACATATTTCTTCAGGTCAAATCAAAACTGGAACAAAAGCACAATAAAGATAAAAAAAAATTCAAAAAATTAAAACAATAAATAAGAAAAACTCTAGCATATTTAAAGTATGCACATATTAGGCTTGGTAAAATATGTTTGTGTTATTGTTTACGTGGCCGGACTTGCTTGGATCATTTCCAAGGCAAAACGCACTTGCCAAAAAATGGTTTATTCTCTCATTTTAAGATTCATTGTCAAAGCTGTTCGCAAGGGCTTTGCAGAAATAACAAAAATTGATTCTTTAAAATTACATTTTGAATCATAATACCTTTAGGGGGTCCGGGGTGCAAAATGTGTTTTCATATCAGGGTAACTATTCACATAAAAATAATGCTGGCACAATATGAAATTTTGCTTCTTAGAAGAAAAAA